>JAWWES010000006.1:10688642-10885868 GCA_035583135.1 Lophotriccus pileatus
GGGGAACAGCACAGCGTGTCCCTGTTGCCTGAGCCTACACCTCGGGGAGAGCAGTCTCCTCCTGCCACCCACATGCTGCAGGGCCGAGTGTACTTGAGCACAAAACAAACTTCAGAGGAGTTCCCTGTGTGGGATAACAGCAGCGCCCGGGCTGGTAATTGAAAATTATTTATTCATGACCAGATAAGAGTCAGTCACATTTTCTGCCAAATTTACCCATAATGTTTATGCCCCATTTTCAAGCTCTGTAAATTTTATGCTGAAGCCCGATACACTGTGGCACTAAAGCAGACAAGAGATGTTTTCTTCTGGCAGTGCTTGTTTCTCATTAAGTTAAGGAGCTCAGTAATGTCCTGAACAACCATTCACTGCAGCTTTGCTGTCCCTCCCCTTCGATGCCCTGTGCCCAAGAGCAGCCGGGCACCTCTCTTCAGCTTGAGAGCCGTGCTCTGCTCCCGGCCCCACGTACAAGCTCCAGATGGCGTGGCTGCCAGTGAGGGGGCTGGAGCACGATGAGGCTGCCAGGCTCCTCTTCCCCAGGGCCCTTGAGCACCAGCCTCTTCACAGCCCTGCCTGGGGACAGCGGAGATCACTCCCCAGGGATGGCTGCTTGGTGCTCTGGGATGGAACAGAGCAAGCCACAGCGGTGCTCTGGGAAACCTCACTGCACTGGGCTCTTGGGGATAGCCCAGGGCAGGAGAAATCCTGCTTTAATACCTCTCTCATGCAACACAGCCCGGCAGGGATGTGCCACGTTCACAGCAGCTTTGGGAAAAGCTAATCTACAGTGTGTGTTTCTGAACTGCCACCAAATGATTCTGAAACTGATTGTAAAGCTTTGAAGGCAGCTAAATTGCACAATCCAGCCATTTCTATCCTTTATGTGCTTCTCGCTTTGTGAAAACATGAAAAAGGGAGGATGATTTGGACCATCAAGCCAGCTGAAATTGCAGACCATAAAAGCTGATGCTCTTTAAAGATTTTTTTTTCCCCCCTGCAGCTCAGGAGCCCTTTAAAGCAGTGTCACCCCCACAGGGCTGCCAAGCTGCTGCTGGTCCTGGTTGGCTTATCACGGCACTGCCGAGGGTGACCTGGGGAGCTCGCCTGGAGAGGCGGCAGAGCCTGCTCTGTGCTGGGCACCTCTCCATGAGGCCCTGCTGCCCACCCTGGGCTCTGCAGCTGGACAGACAATCCTGTGCCAGCAACAAAAGCCCCTGAGCAAGGGGACTTTCAAGCAAGGTCACCCTTGGGTAATGCTGTGACGCCACATGACTGCCGGGAGCAGCGCTGTCCCACAGCAGCGTGAGCATCAGCAGGCAGCAACGCTGCAGGGACCCAAGGGGTTACATCAGATGAGGTCTGAAGGCTCTGGAGTGGAATGAACTGCAAAACAGTGACTCATGCTGAAAGTCTGGAGCGATGGGCAATGACTGGGGTGGGATCTTCCTTGGCCCCAGAAAGGTGTGCTCCCGAGAGAGGTCTAGCCACCATCAAAGGTGCAGGAGGAAAAGCAGAGCAGCAAAATGGCTGAATGCCATCTTGTCTTGGAGGGTGCTGAAAAGGACAACAAAAAAAACTAGAGAAAATAATCTCCTGGAAGGCTACATCCCACCTCCCTGCCAGAGCCCTGCTGTGAGGGGGTGCCCTGAGACACCTGCAGGGTCCAGCAAACACATCCAGGGAAGCCCTTGCTGTGGATGGCTGGCTGGATTCAGGAGTGGCCAGGCTTCCCCACTGCCTCCCTTGGCAACCTGCCCCTCCTGCAGTGCCTGAGAAAACTGCCCACTTTTCATTAGTGCTGGAGATGTGCAAAAGAGGCAGCAGGACATGGGCAGGCAGTGCCAGGGGAGCAAATGCTGGGGTCTGGGTCTGGATGGGACAGCCTAGAGCCCCAGGGCAGTGTGCCCAGTCATGCAGGCTGACTGCAGATTCTGTGAGGGCTCTGGTCACCTCCTGCCCATGACAGGGATTCACAGTGCCCTGCCTTGTCACCAGAAGCCTGACCACACACACTGTGTTTGGGACAGAAACCAATATTGCAAGAGGCACCTGCAGGATGACATGACAGCGAGCGTGCTGGGGGGAGATAATGCACAGCTCGGCAGCACAGGCATCTTGGGCAAAGACAAGTGCCTGTGGGGTCAAAGCAAACCTGTTATCTTCAAGAAACATGCACCTTGGGAGTGCTTTGCCATAACTAAGCAGCCCAGAAGTTGAGTGAGTCAGGACTCCGGGCACGGATTTCCTCGGTAACCTAGAAGGGCTTTTCCTCGTACTTCAAATATACGCTCCATTACTGAAAGGTAAAGGCAACAAGAAGTCCCCACACAACCCCCAGCTGCAGAAGGTGGTTGATCAGAAGCTCCTGATCTTGCTTAGCCCATGTGCCAAGCCCTGAGCTGCAGGACAGGTCAGATTAATTTCCCTGCCTGTTTGGGTTGGGTGAGTGACAGTGGCCATCGGACAGAAAAGGCAGGGCCTGCACAGTGCAAAGCTGGGGTTGCATCTCTAGAGGCAGCTCATCTCCAAGGAACACTGGCTTTCCCTGCAGGCTGTAGGGCATTTGTAGAGCCGGGGAAACCCACCAACAATGCCTGTTTTTGTACATGCAGAGGAACCAGATCTGTTTTGCCACAGTGATCGGTTGTTCCAGCTGCTTCCTCCCAGCCAGCGTGGGCTGGGACACCCCTGTGAGCATTTCAGTGCTAAAGCTTTGAAAAGGAGGGAGAGCATGCGGGCAAAAGTTTTAACTAAACCCAAACTTGACAGCTTCTGCTTCTCAAGAATGAGCTTATTGGGCTAAAAATAACCAGTGCTTCACAGCTTGAGCGCACAAGCCCCTTCTCCTGCTGTTGGCATGGCAACACTAAAATATTCTGCAAGTACAAATGCTCACCACTAAAATTTTACTTTTAGGAACAAACTGGATCACAAGAGGCAGAAGCTGCCTCCTGCTTGGGCAGGCTTTGCCCAAAGGGTGCATCCGGGCATGGGAGCGCTTGGTCCCAGCTTACAAATTCCTGCTTCAGGGGCTAAGTAAGAACCTCTGTCTGAAAACCACAAGTATCATCCGCAGTGAGGGCTCCTGCTCCTTCTCCACCTCGCACCTTCCCCACGGTTTGCAGGCAGCTTTGCATTTATTACATCAGAATATCTAATCCTGGCAGTACGAGCCGCTCATTTATACATATTGTCATTGGACAAGGCACAAATTAGTCTTGTTATTGCAATGAGACCCTGTCAGCCATTCCCCTGCATTGCCAGAGATGCCAGGGTCCTGTCAGGCTGCAGGATGCTGCTGGTACAACCTACCCCTGGCAGCTTCTGGGACTGTCCACACTCCCCATTTCAGAGCTTTCCTTTCTCCCTGTAGTGTGAATGATGTGGGGAAGGAAAGGAGGGATGTGCACGCAGACACACAGGCAAAACAGGGGTAAATGAGCAGGACAATGACAGGGGGTTTTGCCCCACAGGGATACACTTACAAGGCACTTGTTGCTGGGCTGCCAGCAACAGTGAGCCACATCCCTGGAACTGCCTCTCCCTGGATGCCCTCTTGCTGTAAGGTGCTCCTGCCTCCCTCTCCTGCCCCTCAGCAGCTCCAGGAAAGAAAGGAAGCAAGCACACACTGTACCCTGGACTTCTCCTCCAGCCTGGTCATCATGACTATAGTTGCTGTTCTCTGCTCCCACACCATCCTCCAGAAGTCGCTGAGGGTTTCTGGCAGAGGTCCCTGTGTGGCGATGTAGGCGTTCTGCTTCCGATAGCCGTCGATGTAATTGGCGTTGATGTAATCGCTGCCGGGGACTCCTGCGCAGGAGAAAGAGGGAAACTGTTACTCAGGGGGGCAGCAGGATCTTTCTCCCAGGAATCCTGCAAAGGGCAGGGATGGTGCCTGAACAAAGAAGAATCCTTTGTAACTCCCACATTAACGGAACGAGCAGGCAACACCAAAGCAGAGAGACAGCTTGCCACCCGCACACAAAGGGAAATTCACAGGCAGGAATATTAAGGAGCTCATTTGGCCCCAAGCAACTCATTGAAATAATTGTCTTAAATTCACCAGCAATTTGTTATGGTCCTACAGCACCTTTTAAAAATGAGGCTGCTTCATTAGTTTGTCTCTGTTAGAAAGGGATGTCAGGCAGGGATGTCCTCCCATCCTTCCTGGAGGGCCAGGTATCCCAGAGGAGAAGGAGATCTTACTCCCACCACCGAAACCCTTCCATTTGAGACCCCCTCTGTTGCCTTCCAGCAGAGGCTGCTCCAGCCTCCACCACTTTAAGGGAAGGAATTTTTCGTAAAGGCCTTTAGAATGCAAACACACAGTTAATAAAATAAATGTGGCAAAGCAGAGGCCTGGGGCTGCTTCCAAACTCTGCTCAGCACGGGCTGCCCAGGCCGCAGGGAGAGAAAGCAGCGTGAGTCTCCTTGTCTCCCCAGGAGAGAGCATCTGCATTTCATTAGAGGAAGGAAATAAAGCTGGGGGTCACCCCTCGTCCTTTTGTCCCGGGGAATTTTCTACAGGTCTCGCAGTCTCCAGCAGGCAGCAAGTGCTGTTGGCTCTGGGGGAGTGGCAGCAACTGGAGTGCAGCACTCGGCTCCCTTGGCATGGGCGGCGGGGACCTGGCAGGCTGCTTCGGGAACAGTTCCCAGGAAGGCACAGACACTACTTACAGCAACTGAGTCAGGCTAGAAAACAGGGATTCCCCCACGTGTTCACCCCACAGCTGTCTGAGAGGGTTTGCCCGTGAGCAGGCATGCCAGGGAATCGAATAGCTGCTGCTGCTGCTTAACAGGGCTTGCTGTGAGGGACCGTTTGGCTCCCCCTCCTCCTCCACAAGAGGATGAGTAGTGCATTAGCATTAGAAAAGCTTTTTCCACCCCTAGAAAAAAGATGCTAGTGACTGTAGGGCCACCTGTGCAAAGCCAGGCCCCAGTTCCTTCCCCAAGCATTGAATTAGCTGCATCTTCCTCGTCCCCATGAGTGGGCTCAGATCGGCTGTGCAGAGCTGGATGCTGGTTTATAGAACAGTGGGAACAGGTGAGCCTGGGCTCCAGCTCCTCTGTGTGCAAGATGGTCTCCTGCTACAGTCAGGTTCAGCTGCCTGCTGGGGTACCCACTTCTGAGTCACTCTTACCATCAATGGAGGTCAGGATGACACGTGAGTGGTCATAGGCAATCACGTTTGCATAGCGGTTTTTGGGTTTGTTAACTTCCAGGTTGGAGTTCTCCCAGGTAAACTGCTGACCTGGATCAATGGACTGTGGAGAGAAGGAGAAGGAAGGAGTCAGGAGCGGTTACAGCACACGTGTGTTCCAGTCAGGAAATCTGCACTGCCCTGCACCTCTCTCCCCAGGCCAGACACAACTTCCGTGGGTGTCCACAGCAGCAGTGTCAAGCCACACCACACTGAAAACCACTTTCCAGTGGGACATGCATCCCATGACCTGCAGGCAAAGCAGCCCCTCGCTGGGGCAGCCTGCTGCAGAGGAGCCTTCATCTCCTCTGCTGTGCGCTATCCTTTCCTCTGGAGCTACCCATCAGCAGAAATCTGGTCTTCTGCCAGGACTCCAGGGAGACCTGACTGCACAGTTCTTGACCTAGCGGTTTTATTAGCTGTTGAACTGCAGTCTCTTGAAATATAGCAAGACCTGGGTGTCTTGTGCCCCAGGAGCTTTCAGTATTAGTGTCCTGCAAGACAGCCTATGAGCTTTTGCCAGGGAATAGTCATGAAAATTGATAGGTTACTATCCACTGCTCCAGCTACTTATGCAATGTAAATATCTCTTGTTTGAGTTAACAGAGTGACAAGAAACCATAAACCTGGAGAAGAGACATCGTTGTAAATCTTGTCCAAAGGCCTGCACCACTAAGCAACTGCCTGAAAAGCACACATCCCACTCCCACCTGGCCTTGCACATCCGATGATTCTCCCATGAGCCATGTGCTCACAAAATTACCAACTCTGCCAAAACCTTAAAATTAGGCTCCAGCTCAGGCTTCCCAAAACTTTGCTGACCCAGAAACATGAACACTGGGCAAAGAGGCCAGGGGAAGCAGAGCATGCTGTGCTCTCTGCAGGCATCCGTGTTCATCACTCAGCAGAGAGCCGTGCCAGGAGGTTTCTTAGGCAGTGAAATTCCTGCCTGTCAGCTCTGGATCAGCTGTGAGAGCAAAAGGCTGAGTTGAGCAGCACAGCTCCCTGACTGGGCTGATGTGGACAGCCCTCACGGTCCCTCTGCTCAGTCCCACCAACCACCAGCTGTGTCCAGCTGCTGTCCCCCTACGCTCTGAGCTGTTGAGCAGCCCCTTCCCAAGCAGCCAGCAGTGGGTGTGGATACTGGCTTGGGCACAGAGCACAGGCATTGCTGAGCCAGCCCTGTGCCAGGTGGCAGCTGCCTGTCCCCACGCTGCCAGCCCTGCCTGAAGCAGCACCAACCTGCCCCAAAGGCACGGGGGCCAGCGCTGACGAACACACGCAGGAGGATGTGACATCACAGCGATGCTAATAGGCAGTTTGGGAAATGTAGGATGTAAATAGACATTTCCTACAGAAAACCTGTAATTTTCTATTATCAGTGTAATAAGCAGGCAGCCGCTGTGCTCGGAGGCGCTGCAGCAGGGATGGTGAGAGTGGAGGCTGCAAGCACTGCTTCTGGCTGGAAACCCACTGGCCTGGCTGCCACAGCCTCTGCACGCCCCTCTGCCCAGGCACAGAGACATCCCAGCACAGCTCACGGTGTTCTGGGGCCCTTCATTTCATCCAGGTACCTGTATTTTGTTCTCAAGATAGGCTGCTCATTGGATCAGCTCTTTGGATGCTCTCCTCTCAGCTGTGTGGCAGGGAAGACTGCTGCCCACCTAATGGTGGGGCTGAACTGCAGAAGGGCCGTGCAGAAATGATCAAAGGCAGGAAAAAATAAGAGGAATATAATGTGTAAGGACTTTTTGGTTTGATGTAGAGGTAAGTGAGGGGGGTTTTGATACCAGCCTGGTCAAGCCAGAGCACACTGAAGGAGAAGCACAAATAGACAAACTAAGGAGGAAGAGATGGACTCACCAGTGCCTATCAGAGACATAAATAACACTTGTTTTCAAAAAGGTGGCCTTAGTCTGCACTGCAAGTCCGTGTCCTGCCACAGCAGAGGAAAGAGTTATTTCCTGGTTATTGGGGGGACAAGGCTGCCAAGAGCCCCCAGAACCAAGGAGGAGCATCAAGGGGTTGCCATTAGGGTTAATTGCTTTGATGTGCAATGGGGATGTGCAGAAATGGTCTAATCATAATCAGCCTCTTAAGAGGGCAAACAGGTGAGAAAGTCAGAAGTAATAGAGCACCTGAGTGCAAAGAAGCTCTAATTAAATACTCCTGCAAATTATTGACTCATTTAGAAGTAAAATGATTTAATTTAAACTCTGGTGATGAATTAATGTACACCTGTTCCCCCCTTAAGGCAAACAAATGAGTAAATAAACTGGAGGATGATGGGCTGCTTGGAGAGCAGTTGGAACCCTTACATGGAGTGGTGGTTGGCAAGTCTTGTCCCATCTCCATACAATGCTCTGCAGCCTCTGACTGTGGAAGCACTGCCTTGTCTCCCCACCTTGCTACACAACTGCTTGGGCACTGGGAATCTGCTCTTGTTCCCTCCTGGGCCTCATGGGAATGACTGCTTCAGCCCCAAACTTGATCAGAGTAACACTTTCAACTCATTCTTCCTAGAAAGCAGAAGGGCTGGGAAATTGGAAGGAAATGAGCCAGGAACAAACTTAAAAGCCCCATGACTTTTAGTTTTACTTTGCTTTAAAGTGACAGGGGAGATGGTGTAAGACAGCAAGTGCAAATTAAGAAAAAAGCCCAATTAGTGAAACTCCTCCTTCCCAGCATGGAAGTGCGAGGAGCAATCTCTCCGAAGTAGTTCAGGGATTCCTGCTGCTACTGCCATAAAGACAGAGTCAGACCATTGAAATGGGATTGGAAAAAGGCTCTTTCCTCGACAGACTCCAGAGCACTCTGCAGATGTCTTGAGCTGGAGCTGGACCCTGCCCTGCTCGGCAGCTCAGGTGGCTGCACAAGGGCACGGGGACGGGAGGGTGCTCAGGCAGTGAGTGCTCCCCGGCCTCCTGCGAAATCAACCACATTAGCACAAGCATTGACCACTGTCAATCTGTGCTGTGGCTCAAATGAGGACATAATGTGCTTGTGAATCAATCGCTGGCAGCGCTTCAGCCTTATTATTCTTATTACCGGAACGTGAGCGCTGCGTGAGGCAGCTTCCCGATTAGCCCATTAAACCCACAACAAGTGGCTCCCTGGGTGCTGTCTGGACCCTGGGTCCAGCACCTCCTGGGCTCACCGGCCCCAGGGACCCAAGCACCTCTCCCACCACCTAAGCTGTCTTGCCAGGACTTCAGGCAAGGGAGATGCAATGTCCACAGTGCCTTTAAGGAAAACGCAAGTGAACACAGGATTTGGGCAGGCCAGCAGTGTTTGTCTCCTTAGAAAACTGTGATGAAGGGTCTGCAGCCTCCCCACTACACTAGAAAGCAGCAGCACAGTCAAATCTCACACACAACCTAAAGATTACCAAGAACTAATGTGCTGGGCAGTGCCACACTATCAGCTTCTCATCACCTACAGCCTGCTTTGCTCTCGGGGCCCATACACGGGATGGACATGCCAAAAGATTGGGCATGAGGGGCAGTAGCTACAAGCTGCAGTTTGAATGCAAGAAAAAAATTTTCCCCTTGGAAGGTGATGCAGGACCTACCCTAGAAACAGCAGCAGCCAGAAGGGAGCAGAGAACTAGTGCTGGCTGGAGCCAGCCAGTCCTGTTTGCAAACAGCACCGAAGGGGACACCAGCGCTCGGCTTGCTGGACCCCACAGCTGCAGAGAGAGATGCAGTGTGTGTGTGCACTCCTGCTCGTACCAGTGCAGGTATTCCTGCACCATCTGAGGGCAGGAGCCTGCCCCTGGTGCACAGGCTGCAGGGTGGGAAGGTGCCCACAGGAGGAGCTCCAACACAGCGACAGTGCCTGCCACCGCCCGCAGGTCCACACTTGATAGGGTTCAGCCTCCCTTCTTACTTAATTCCATTAACCCCACACTGTAAATTCACTGTAGCTCTCACTGTACACTAAAAATGAAACACTCCCCTGGTGCAGCCATGCCAGGAGCTGCTGCCAGACCCTTGTACCCCACTCCCCAGCTGCTGCGTGCCCGGGGAGCACGGTGGGGCTGTGCTCTGCCCCACACCAGAGCAGCTGGCAGCACTCAGCTGTGTCTGCAGCCGGCTCAGCTCCCGGCACCTGCAGTCCAGCCTCTCCTGTCGCACCAGGGATACCAGCAGGTCCAGCTGGGATGGCTCCCAGGCACCAGGGGAGAGGGCTGGCCCGCAGCTCGTGAGCTGCTCTGTCTGCAGCTTGCTCTGTGCTGGCTTTGTCGCGGGGGCTGCTCGGCCACACAGGGTGGCAAACCGGTGTGAGCAGTGTTATTTGTTCTCTGACCTGTGGGAAGGGAGGTCAGGTAGCTGTGAGAAATCTCTGCCACCCTTCCGTGCTCCCTTCCCAGGCGTGCGGCGAGGTGGTGACAGGTCTTGTTTGGTGTCACCTGTGTCTGGGTTACCCTGCTATTGCTTGCACAACTCAGGCAAGTGCCAGACTGATGGCTCTGGGCCAGCTGGCCTCACTGGTTAAAAGTGCTGTTAAATATTTGCTCTCTGCCTGTGGTGCCACCGCTCCTGGAACAAGAGCCATCTATAAACAGCCCTGCACCCCATGGAGATGTTAGGCTGACAGGCTACTCTGCAAAAACACTTAAAATTCAACTATTCCAAAGCACAGTCAAACAGCAAATGGGCCTTGGGGGTTCACCTGCAACGCCTTCCTCCCTTGGGTCTCCCTGCTCAGCAGTGCTATGCCCAGTATGGCAGCACTACCATGCCATGGGGAACAGGGTCAGGGCTTCCATCTCCCTAAGTGCTGGCTCACCACTCAGCTCTGCATAAGGTCTGAGGCTCACACAGTCCCAGGGACTGTATCACCACTTACTGCAAATGCACAGCATGTGCCCAAGTGTGGTTCCTGTCTCGAGCTCCCACGGGGCTGCACAGCCTGTTCCCCTCCCACCTCAGCTATTTCCGCATCCACTCTGCAGATTCCCTTGCTCAGCAGCACATGCTGTGCCCATCCTGCCCTCCAGCCCTCCCACCGCAGGCCCCAAAGGGAGCTGCTGCTCTGCCCACGCACACAGGGACCAGGAGGAGAGCAGACCCACTGCGGCAGCAATCCTGCACAGGCAGCTGCTGCTCTCTGCAAACTCGGCCCAGGGTTCTCCTCACTGGCATTTCAAATGGGAAATGATTGTATTGATCCCCACACGCGAACAAGGGGCAACCCCCTCTGCTTTGGGGTCCATCCTAGTGTCAAACACCGTACGAGCCTGTCATGTTTGGTAATTTCCAGCTGATAAGGAGTCAAACACAGTAGAATCCAGGGGAAAAAATTACATGCAACAATCAGCTACTTAATAGCTGCTTCAACATGAGAAGTACAACTGATTGGTGCTCTCAACCAGCCATGATATTCTAAAGAAAGAGAAATGAGGAGAGAGAGGCTCATGAAAGCAGCTAAGAGAATTTACTTAATGCTCATTTTTTCCAAAACAGTTCCCACAGCTCAGTATTACACCGCAGGCTCTAATGAGCACAGGCCTAGTGTGAGCATGGGAGTGCACAGACAATGGATCCTGCCAAATCCACACCGTGCAGCAGAGCCACAGCCTGTCTGTGGACAGCCCTGCCTAACATTTCAGCTGGACTGGCAACAAAAAGCCCAAGGCAGACAGATGCAACTGCACACCTTGGCACCACTGGCAGGACATACATGAACACACAGGTGGCTGCAAGGGAAGCACATTATTCCTTTAAACATCTCCCAAGTTGCAATGCAATGCTGTAGCTCGTCTCTCTGGTTCAGACAGCCGAATACAGAGGGATGCCAAAGCCCTCATCTTGGCATCCCAAAGCGAAAAAGAGCTCTGTGCCTTCCTTGGATACACACAGCACACCCTTTGAACTAGCTGGAATTCGTCCCTTGCCTTCTCAACATAGAGATCTGCTTTCCCTTTCCTGGCATATATAATCCTACCTCGTGGGCAAATGTTCTGATCTCATCTCATGAATCAGTGTAGGTATGGTGCAGGAAGGGGAGGCCACAGGCACAGGCAGATAACAATTCAAACAGAAGTGATAGCACAAGCCGAGAACACTTCCTAAATTTATTCCCTCTTTAATAGTAGTGGGGGTTTATTTACAAGTCTCCTGCAGCTCAAGAGGGTCCTGCATGTAAGCACAGCAAAACATCATCCTGCCATTGCAGCTCTCATGGCGGCAGAGGAACTTTTCATAGTTTTACACAGTTTCAACCTAATCACTCAGCCTGGAGAGTTCCCAGAAAGGCAAGGCAGCCCTCACGCAGGTCAGCTGCTTCCCCTCCATGTGTGCACCCCTTTGGCAAGTTGTTCTCTGGGGAGAGCAGGGATGGAGGAGGTTGGACTGGGAGAGGTGCAGTGCAGGATGGAGGGATTCACCAAATTGCCCAGTGCGTGCCTGTGTGTGTGAGCAAAGGCAGCATCAGTGGTGGGTGCACACAGTACTTACCAGGGGCTCCACCAGAGATAAGGACCAGGGCAGGAGCATGAATCAGTGATGCAGGTGAGTTTGCAGCTCAGGGCTGTAGGGCAGGGAGAGCTCTGTGCAGGGAGGGGAGCTGGGACTACTCCAGGGCAGTGGGACATCAGCAGAGTTTCTGGTGGCAGAGATGCTGAATGGCACAGGCTAATGCCAGCACAGTCCAACAGTGTGCAGGGGGAGATTAGGTGGGGAAAGCAGGAATGAAAACTCAAATGCATATCCGTTGGCATCAGAGGATTGTGCAGGGAGCAAAGCTTTGAATGTGGATGGAAGTGAAGCCCTCACAGAGCAGAACAAAGCAACCAGCAACAGCCCAGGCAGGCAGACATGAGCTCCCCTTCACTCCTAAGGCTGTAACCACGGTGGGAGCATGGCAGGCTGCTGTGCATTCTGCTGCAAGGCCTTTTCCCTGCACCAGCCGTGCTTCAACTGCTCGAGGCGAGTTCCCACCGCTCTGGGGCTGGCAGGGAGAGCTGGCAGGCTCCCAGGGCTGGCGTGGGGCCTGCCCAGGCGGTGCTGCTGCAGGGGAGGCACAGCTCAGCTCTCATCAAGCCCTCTCTGCTGGGGGTCCTGGCCAGCATCACCCTGCCCCGTCCCGCTCTGCTCCCACGCTCACCTCATACTCCTGGGAGAACTTCAGCCCATCGTTGGCCTTCAGCCGGTCGATGTTGTCGGCGAGGTCGGTCACGGGGATGGGGGGGTGGTCACGCATGCCTGCACGTGAGACAAGGAGGGAGGGAGGGAGAGGTTACGGCTCTGCACGGCCCAGGAAGGCTCAACAACGGCACGTGCACGACAAACCCAAGGGGTGGGCGCGAGGCGGACACGTGTGACGATGTGAAGCGCCGGGCGGGATGGATGGGAGGTTCGACGAGGTCACACGGGCATGCGGCAACACAGTGTCAGAGCACACGGTTCGGTGGAGAGAACAGAAAGGTGATGTGCAGAATGTGCATGACCGGGTGAGCAAGCCAGGACAGTACAGCCACCGGGCACACAGAGCAGGCCACGCAGCGGGCAGGGGCTCGGGACAGCCCCTGGCACGAACAGCCCAAGGATACGCTGTCACCGCGCTTCCCGGGCTCCCACGTGGGCTGAAGTTGGACACACTGATCCTCCGGTGCCCTCACCGCCAAGGGCTGAGGCCGATCCTCTTGCTTAGCCCTAACAATGGCATCAGCCAGGAAGAAACTCGCCCAGACCTGCTCCAGAGGAAACCTCTGCAGTGCGTGTGCACAGCTTTTTGGGTAGGCAGATGCTGCCCCAGTTCCAGGGAGCTAGGGAAAGATGAGAAGGGCCCCGTGGAGGAGCAATGGCTGCTCCCCTGTCAGACATTGTGCAACATTCTGAGAGCTGAGGAGCAGCTCTGCCTGCAGATGCGTAACTCAAATGTTTTTCAGTGATGCTCCAGAGGCAGAGCCAGCTCCAGGGCCCAAAATTCAGCTCCTCTGAGCTGGCTCGTGCAAGGCACCACGTGCAGTGACGTGCCCTCCATCAGCTTTTAGAAGAGTGCTGAGAGCTGGCATGCAGCTCAAGCCATGGCAGAAGTCTTGCCCTGTCTAAAGCAGGATGGCTCATCCTGGGCACAGCCGAAGCCCTGCTTAGAGGAAAGGCCCAGAGGAGGGGATCCCACAGATCCCACTCAGGGGACAGGTACTGTGGTGGTGTGCATGTGGGATCAGGAGGAGCCCTACTAGGGCCCTTGGATTAAGGGCTCAACCACCACAACCTCCTTCTCTGATGCTGAGATGCTGAACTGGCAGGAACGTGGTTGTGAAACATCTTATCCAAATCCCAAGGCTCGTGACTCCATCGGCTGCTCTGTGGGTTTCCCAGAAACCCCACATGGGTAATAATGATTATTAATAGGCTGAAGCTGTTGACTCACACTCAGGGAGAAAGGCTGGAGCACAGCCAGGAGCTTTTCAATCTCTCGGGAGACTCGATTCCACCACAGATGGCAGTGATGGGCCACTGAGGTGACGGAGCAGTCCCCAGGCTGGGTACAGGCATTTGACACAGTGGTGACAAGTCACAAGGTGGTAACGTGGAAGTGTTACACCTCAGACCTCTGCATAAAGCACCTGACAGCCCTACACAGGCAAGACTCGATCCAACACACACTCATCCTGCCATCACTTGACAGTGCAGAGCTATCCATGGATGGCCTGAGAACACACGGGCAGATGGAGAAGGAAATATCCCTCTCCTGCCTTGTGCTGAGGTTCCTCCTGCAAATGGTCCTCTGTTTGCCACTTCACCCATCAGGATCCCCGAGGTGGCTGAGCAGGCCCACAGAGATCACTGGTGGCAGAGCTCTGAGGCTGTAGCTCAGGGGAAGCCTTTGCAGAGCTGTTATTGATGAACAACAGTGTGGGGCCAAGGCAGAAGTGTGCGGCTGGAAGAAGAAAGAGACTGGAACATAATCGCAGTATGTGCTCATCCCAACGTGGTTATGTACAAAGTATGGCATGGATCACAGCAGAGCTGCAGACCCTCATCTCAACTGAGAAATACAGTGAGGTCTCTTCAAACTTGTAGTTTTGCTGGCCAAGGTTGTGCTCCAGCAACAAAAGAGCTGCAAAGGCAGATGGGGAGAAAGAGGTGGTTGGAATCCCGTTACGGTGCACCGAGAACAACTGCCACTGCCACTGCAGGGCAAGATGGAGATTTGTACACTTTGCCAGGACTTCCACAAGCTCTTCCAACTGGTCTGGCAAGAGGACAGCGAGCTCTTCTCAGGCTAGAAGTGCTCAGAGGTCTCACAATGCCTGCAGGGCTGCAGCCTGCAAAGCCCTTGGCTCTGCTCCCGGGCAAAGTATTTATCCCACATACTTCCCGCATTCCTGTTTGCACACAGATGTACATCCAGCAGCAGGGAGGCTACGCTTTCATGGTTGTTTGAGGGTGAACTTGAAGCTTAGAAGACAAGTGCTAAAGGGGCAGTGACACCCACAGGCTGGTACTACTCCATCCAACCTTCTAGAGCAGTAAGTCCCTCTGCTCTGTGCCTGGGAATCCGGTGCCAGCACTGCCAAGGAACAACTGCACAGCAGTTCAGAGATGATCAGCGTCCCTTGGCTTGTGTTCTGCCTAACTCTGTGACACAGCAACCCAGCCAGGCCAGGGAATCCAGTTTGCCCAAGGTAGGATGAAAGTGTGTTCGACCACTGGGCTGAAGAGCACCCTTAGATTTGTCCATTTGGGGTTTCTAGCTGGTCACCCCCTCCAGAATGGCCAAGGTTCTCTGTCCCCACGCAGGGCCAGCTGCAAGCCTGGTGCCACAGCAGAGCCTGGCACACCACTCTGAGGGGGCAGATGGCCTGGGAGCAGGCAATGGGCTGCTGCAGAAGCCTCCTGGCAGCCCAGCACTCGGGGCCTTCCCTTCTGCACTGCGCTGTGGTGAGCTGCTGTAGTGCCGTGTGAGCAGTACCGAGCCTGGCCCCCACACAGCATGTCAGAAAGTGAAATCACTGCCATTTTACAGTCTGCTGTGAGTGAGGGTGACCTTCATGACATTGAAACAAAAATTACAGAGACGAGAGAGAGAAAGTGAAAGAAAAAGCAAAAGGTGTCATAAGATAAAAACAGGAGTTAAAACTAACTTGAGATATTCGGGCAACAGGCGACACTGGCACCTGCAAAGAAAAGAAACGGGGCAAGAACAGAAATCCCATTAGCTTTTAAGTCATCACCGCAGAGGTTCAGAAATGGAAAGACGAAGAGATGAAGATGCAAAGGAAAGCACCATCTGCCACAGCACCGGGAGCCTCCCTCCTGCACAGGACCGACTGCCTGGCCTGGGGGCTGCCCTCCAGCTGGCTGCTGCACGCTGGGCTGTTGGCTCCGGCCAGTGCCACCCCCCCGATGGCAAACACATGGGGCTGGAGCTGCTTGCAGGGCAGTGAGCACACAGGTCTTCATGTGACACCAAGAGCTACACTGCTCACTGCACACTGCAGGTCTGTGCCCCAGGGGAGCCAGCAAGGGCCAGGGATGGCAGGTACGGGTGGCATTGGTGCTGGTTGGAGGCCACGAGGACTGCACTCAGCTCCAGCCACCTCTGCTCAGTGTCCCTGAGCCTCCAGCTCGCTCGCAGCTCATCAGCAGCACAACCCAGCCTCATTTCATGGTGTACTGGGACACTGCCCGGTCCTGGATCCCCTCAGTGACTTGGCACAGCAGTACGTTAGTACAGGCAGGCCGATGGGGGGGGGGAAAAGCCCTTGTTTGAAGTAGAAACCACAAAAATGAGAAAGCTTAATATTTAATAACAGTAGCCCAATTAATTATGCATTAAACAAGTTTTCCCTGCTCAGCACGCTCCAGCAGGGAGCTACCAGGGCTGGTGGCCAGCACCTCTTGTCAGTGCATCCGCACAGCACTGCCTCAACCTCCGGCGGGTGAGAGGAGCAACAGCATGGACCCACTGGGCTTGGTGGTTTTCATGCGCCTCATTAACGAGGACAAGCTCATCAGGAGCTGGAACAGTCAATTCTGGATGCACAACACCCACTTCCATCCCTCAGAGACTCACAAGTGATGAAGGGGGGAGAAGGGGAGGAGGACACAGTACTGCGTCGTGGTGGAGGAGCATTGTCTGGCAGTGTCCCAGGCCCCTGCTGCTGTCTCGAGTGAACTGGGCACTGTGGCTTGGTTTTGCCTCTCCAGAGAGCTCTGCAAACTCACCCAATGAGCCAGCACCTTTGGCTTATCATTAGGTACAGACGGGAAAAGAAAATTTCCCAAGCCCCTCTTCTCTCTGATGGCAACTCTTGACCCTTGCTATAGCTCTAGCAAGGGATGTCCTTGCTGCAAACACCCCAACCTCGCTGGAGATGGGAGCAGACACAAGCCTGACCTGCTACAATCCTCTGTGCAACGCAAACCGTGAGCACACAGCAAAGATGGCTCTTGTGCCCACGTGGAGACATGTCACAGAGGGCTGTCCCCATGCAAAACTGTCCTGCAGTAGCCCTGTTCAACGCTGTGCTCCTCCTCAGGAAGCTGCACCCTGCTGCTGACTGTGTGTGACCCCCTCCCTAGTGCTGCTTCCAGGGATCTGCCTGTTGAGATGTTCTTCTCAACAAGGCACAGGTGCCTTCCTTTCTCCCCCCAGCACTTTCCTCCCATGCTGCAATACCACGCTGGCCTGTGCTGTGGCCAATTAACGTGCCAGCTCTGCTGGCAACTGCCAGGCTGCTGCTGCCTCCCATCCCTGAGATCTGCCACCGGTCCTGCCTGGGAGATGCACTAACTACGGACCTCTGACAGCTGCCCTGGCACAGAAGATGATGTGCTGGTGCAGCTCACCCCAGGTGTGAGTCAGACTGCTGTGAGTGGCAACAGCAAAGGCTCCTCTTGCCCCCACTACCAGACACAGCAGTTTTACATCAGGGAATGGTCCCTCCAAAACGCTCCTGTTAGATGAAAGCTCTTAGATGAATGAGCAGCAGGAGGAAAAGGAAAGTAGGTTACAGACCAGGAGGAGCTGCAAGTTAGAAAGAACTGTATGTGCCTCATTTACAGCTGAACTGCTTCCTCCACCACAAAAGCCCAGGCGCTCCCTCAGTTCATCTAGGACTTGGACTCTCTGAAAGGCTCTGAAGGAGTCAGGGCGAGCCTGCCTCTGATCACTACAATGACAGGTACTGTGCTTTCGGTGCCATCAGAGACGTGCAGGCACAAAGCAGCAGCACAAGACCTTTCTGCAGTGCAAAGTACAGCTGCCTCCACTGCCTGGCAAACCAGCTACAGCCCCAGGCACCCCAGGCCAGTGAAACGGCAGAGAATGGCTTCTACTGAACTATCATCCTCTGCACTGAGACCACCCTGACCAGCAGTGCCCTTCACTGGGCCCCAGCACTGGCTGGGCAGCAATGTAGTCTGCAGGCAGCTCTTCTCTTCACCCTCAGCCGAGCAGAGCAGGACAGTCAGTACACCAAAGATGCCAGGATGAAGCTGCCGGGACACCCTCAGCAGTACGAGGGCCCTGCACCTCCCGAGTGCCCCAGATGCAGCCCGTGTGGCCAGCACTGCAGGTACGGGCGCTCCCAACTGCGTGGAGGCTCCTCCCGGCTCGGGACGACGGCAGCGAGCTTCACGGAATGTCTGACACACACCACACAACAGGCTGGCCCCATTCCAGGCTCCCCAGCCTTGCAGGCCCGCAGGGACAGGGACAGGGCCAGGGAAAAGGATTTGCAACCCACACAGCAGACACCTGGACATCTTCAGTCTAAAGCTCCCTCTGTGCCACTGTGACCTAGAGGGTGTGGAGCTGCTGGAGGGTGGGAAGGACTGCAACTCCACCTCTGGCACGGGGATGTGGAAAAGGGGAACTGGAGGAGGCAGGATGCAAGAGGGTGAGCTGCTCCTTACCTGGAGTCTGGTAGTTGAGTCGCCTCATCTCAACTGGGTCAGAGGAGTGGGCCAAGAGCGAGTCCTTCAGGCCGATGGAGTGCTCATCCTTGGAAGAGGGGGAGTGTGCCCTTTTCCTACGGACAGAGAGTGCAGAAACAAGCAAGTGAGCTCTGGCATGAACCATCCTGGGAAGGAGTCTGGGTCCCTGTGTCCCAGATACTCAGCTCCATCCCAGGCTCCCTGGGGCTCAGGGCAAGTCACATCATCTCTCGTGCCTCCAATTTCCCATCTATGAAAACAGGAAAGATCACACGTAAGCAATGTCAGATGTTTGATTAGTGAGGCACTTTGAAATGTGGTATATTCTGCATAATATTTATAGAGAAAATGCAGATGTTGTTTCCTCCTACCGTTTCTAGGAACTATTTCCTGTAGTGGAAGGATATAATAAAATTTTTTTTCAAGTATTAGAAATATTTAAATACAGAATGCTATAATATAATAGTGTAAAGGCTCTTCAGGGTGTGTTTTATTGGGCCATTAATACATGTCTTGAATGGTTGAAGGCACCCAAGGCGTGTATTAATGAAACAATAAAATACAATGTTGTCTCTTCATGCTATATTTATGCCTAGAGCGATGCCACCACCTCAGGCTCTTGCTGGAATTCACAGGCAAAGCAGGGACAGATCCAATCAAAAAGTGGACAAGTGAATATTAAGGAAAATCTAATACTGCAAGGATTTCTAGTGAATGTTTAAGTCCCACTTCTTGCTGTAGATTAAAAATATGGTGGATATACCCAAGCAGTGGAGAGGGGTGTTGGGCAGGGGCAGGACAGCAGTACTCTCTCCTGAGTCTGTGCTGGCCCTGATGCTTTGCCAACACGCAGGAGAGTCTTACACTACACTCTGAGGCATCTCAACATCTAAAGTCTTCCAGCTGCCTAGACTGAGACAAGAGAGCTGAAAGACTGAGAGCACTGACAGAAAGAAGGGAGAGTACGTGACAAACAAATAAATCAGTGTTTCTCCTATCAGGAGCACAGCGGGATGTGCAATGTGCTACTGTGTACCAGTCCCTGAGCAACATGGGCCAGCTTTTCTTGGGAATGGGCACAGCATGTAAATAAACTTTGTCTCTCTCTCATTAGCCCAATCAGGGCAAGTGCTAAACCATCCTCCAGATCCCAAGCTATCCACTGATGCTCAGCTTCCATGCATTCCCATTGTAGATCTGCCACTGTGAATATGACACACAGATACCTCGGGGGCAAAATGCCTCTGAAGAGAGGCTGGACAGCCAAAACCACAGCATTATTCTGAGCATGCAGGTGATGCTGGAAGGGGATATAGTGCTGGAAGGGGATATGCTGCTGCTCCATGGGCTAGGACACAGCAGGGACATGACTGTCAGGTCTGGGCACCGCCGGCTGGTGCTCCCTCGTGTTATGCTAAGCCAAGGTGGGAATATCTCCTACAGGGCCCTGGCACAGAAATCCCTTCTGGGCCCACCTTCTCTCATTAAAGACCACCAAACCCGCTGTTTCTTACAGTTCCCCAGTATTGCCTCAAAGCTTCCTCATTAGAGACTGCAAGAATGCACCTGCATTCTTGGTGGAACAGCTCTCAGTCTGAAGTGACTGAGAAAACAAAGGAACCCCTTTAACTGCTGCTGCTGCCATATCTTCTGTTATTTTTAATTTAATTGCAAAAACAATCTGGGAAGTCTTTACGTTGGAACTTCTCCCTGAGAGCTCTAAGAGGCTGACAACTGCTAGGAGGCTGATACCTTTGAGGAAGCAAAGTCTTTGTAAACTCCTAGGGCTGGCATGCTCCATACTCCCCAAAACAAAGAAGCCCCTCAGTAGCTTCGGGCCTGATTTTTACAAAGGGAAATAGACTTGATATTTTAGCAAAACAAGAAGATAAAATGGATTCATACCTTTCTTGCTTACTAGATCCAGGGAAAAGCAGGAACAGAAGAAAGGAGATGATCACTGACACAGAAAAGCACTGACTGCACATGCACAGCAGAGCTCCATTTAATCAGACAACAAAGCCATCTCCCTTCCCCAGCTAGAGAGACATATGTAAATAGAGAGCCCAGGAGGAGCAGAACCTTAGAGCTGAGCTGATAGAGAATGACCTACTGTAATTGAACAGGCTACGCGAACACGTGCGAATGCAACCTGCGGCTGCTCTGGAGGACCAAGAATCATCTCACACTACAGTTACAGCTCTAGCAGGGCTGCTCTGCTAGGCAAAAGCAGGTGTTTGCTTCTAAAGGGAGCACAGTGTGTGGATGGTTCTGATCCAGTAGTCAGGACTGAGAGGCCTCCAAAAGAGAGGCCCACTCTGATTCTAGCCTGTCACATCCGTGTCCTGTTCTCCCCACCAAGATCATGTTCCTCAGTCAAAATTCATGGGAGTGGGGGCACCTGCCAGAGACCAAGCAGGCAATTTTCACAGAAAACCAGTACTAGAGAAGTTCCCAGGGCTGTCAATCCAAGCTGTGTGACCAGAGGGCAGTCAGACTGGCTTTAGAGAGAAAGCCGCTCTCCTCTGTCACACCGCTCTGTGTCCTGGGGCCAATGCTAACTACATTCTGCAGACCCAGCCCTTCCAGCTCTTCTGCTCTCTTTATAAAGCAGCCTTCTGCTGTGCCAGGTAGAGACCTTCCTCCTCCCCATGACCACCAAGGACTGCCTATCAGAGCACCCCCTATGTGAAGCTTACAAGAAAGGTCTTGAAGGTGCCAGCACCTCTAGCCCTCATGCCATAAGTGCCATGTCCTGGACTGGATCTCACCTTTTGAAGAGGAGTATAGCAATGACAATGATGATGATTAATATCACGGCCAGGACAGGTCCCATCACCCAGAGCATCTCTGGTTCATCTTGCTGCTTTGCTGAAGCCACTTCCATCACAATCTCATCCGAGTAGGGGCTGGCTGCATATCTCTTCTGAACAGCACAGGCAGGAGAGGGAGAGAAAAGCAAGCACCCATTATGCTAAAGCAACAGCTACATCCCTGAAACGCAGGAGTTTGCCCTTGCCTTTGGCTTGCAGGGAATGGTCGTGCTTCTCAAACCCCAGCAAAACACCATGAGATACTCCCTGCCTTGGCATCTGCAGAGGTCATGCTGTTGCAACAGTTTCTTCCTGGTGTCAAACATTCTCAGTGCCAGCAACTTCCCAGGTGTGAAATGTTCCCAGTGCCATCAACTTTGGGGCTGGCAGACCCGACCTGGAGGTGCCAACTGCAGCAGCCCAGCTAAGAGCCACTTGCCAGCCCTGGATTCTCTCAGAGCCAAATCACAAGGTTTTGAATCCCAACGAATTGCACAATGGGGCTGTCTGATGATTCCTAAGTGGTTTATAATACCTGCTGTGCTGATATCAACACATCTCTCCAGGACAGGGCCATATTAGGAAAACCCCTGCTGGGCTAGGCAGTTTTCTTAAAGGAATGACAGAACTGATGTCGCTGATAAACAGACATTAGAAAGAGGCTCATTCTCACAGGTTCCTTTCCAGAGACTTCTGCAATCTGGCAGCCCCGTGATTTATAACCTGAAGGGACAGTTTTCTAGCCCCACCTGCAAGACGGAATTAACAGAGACCCAAACCTTTCCTGCAGAAAAATGACACTGCACCTTGTTGTGCTGCTGCTGCTAAGGCTTATGGAGCAGTGTTGTACCTTCACAGCTCAGTGCTGCTGGGTCAGAAGGGTTAAATGCTGCAAAAAGAAATCCTTTCCCCCCATTAGAGAGGGCCAGAGCCATATCTGTTCCGTGCCTGTGGCTTTTGAGCAGCACCTGCTGCCTGGCATTAAGGAGCCAGAAATGCTCTGCTCCTGCCATAGGAAGTTTAGGTCATTGAAGAGGTTCCTGTGGATCTATAAATCTCCTGCTTTAAGGTCAAAGTTTAAACCTGCAATTCATATCTGCACATATGTGAAGAGAAGAAAGGGAAAAATCAAGCGTGCTGGTGTCCCACAAATGCACATCTTGATCTTCTCTCACAGGTGCCCTTGATCCCAGCCAGCCTGATTTCAAACACACGGAGTACGGAAAATACTCTTATCTGGGACATCCTTCTGGCAGCCCACACTAGTGCAGCATCCTATCTGCTCTCCTCAGATTTATCAGCAGAGAAGCAGCTGTCTGGAGGAGAAGCCACGGGGGGTGGTTGCCACTTTGTAAAACTACAAGGTCCTGTGAAAGAGCTGCCAGCCCCTGGTTTAGTTGTGTTCCTAGAAGACTGCACAGGATCACTGCCACCTATCCTCACATTCCCACATCCCCTTGTCCAGTTCAAACAACAGGGCAGGGCAGTCAGGTACACCTCTGAGCATGGCAGGGACAAGACAATACTGCACTGGTGTTGGGAGGATGGGGCAGCAGGCCAGAGGCTCCCCTCTGCATAGGCAAGCACGAAGGCTTTGTCTGTGGCGACCCAGAAAGGTCAGGGTGCACTGGTGGAGGGGAGGGAAGGAGCACGCTGACCTGTGCAGCGAGGTGACATGTGTGGCCATCTCCAAAGCTCTGTGCAAGGGGCGAACATTCATAATTCAGATTTTTGCAGACACGCTTCAGAAGCGTCTCCTTCCAAGAGAAGACAGAAGCAGGAGAGATCAGAAGGACTGTTACCTGAGTGGCATTTCCAGAGGCAGACTGCGAGGTGCAGGTGTCCCTGCTCCCAGAAGTGGTGTTTCAACCACACTCCCTTTGCCTTTGAAGAGTGGCAATGTTATGCTCGCCTGCTGACACCAGAGACGCAGCAAGCAGTTTCAGAGGAGCTGGGTGGAGGAGACAGTGCACAGCCTTGGAAAGAATGCCTCACACTCCAAATGAAAATGGATGTGATGAAGCAGGGGGTGCAGAAAGGTGGTCTGCAGGAGCAGGGTACATATAGGAGATTTGTAGGAGTGGTATAACAACTGCTGCCTGGTGGTTCATTGGAGGGCTGTGGCAGATCTGTGCTAGTGAGGAGATGATGATTATAGCTGGGATCAACTAGTTAAGGTCATCTCGTCTTGACAGGGATTGTCAGGATAGCTCATCTCAAGGCTTCTGTCTTACCTTGTTGTTAATCTGTGACTTTGCTTCCCTCACCAGTGCGCACATCTTGCCACAAGAACACGTGAGCTGGATGACTAATGAAGAACTCGACCAGCCCTAATGAGCCATTACAAGCAAATGAGGCTGAGGAAGGAAGCCACAGCTTGGAAGCTGACCAAAGGATTCTGTGCATCTCTATTATTTCCATTATTTACACACTGCTGCCACCACCACTCCTGCCCTCTGTGTTTACAGCTGGACAGTGATGCACAGGTCTTGCTGCGCTGCTCCCTGCTCATCGCACCAGCTCCTCCCTTCCCGCTCACGTGCCCAAGCCCCGTGTGCTTGGCAGCCCTTTGGCAAGGAGAGATGCAGGAGCAGTAATGCCTACACAGCAGGCAAGCGTGCCCCTCTGCCCTGCTGACGACCCACTGCGATGGGAGGCAGGTTTGCCAGCGCAGACGTCATCTGGAGGTGAGATTCTGGGCAGAGAAGCGCCGGTGAAGGCAGGTTTGCAGGGGGAACATCCTACTCACTGTAACCTCTCAGCTGTGCAGGTTACACAGGCTGTTTTCCACAGTCACTTACTTGAACCAAAGCAGAATGAGGACCTGCCCCATCTCAACCACTGTGCTCTGAGCATAACCCAGCAAGCTACAACTGAGTTTGTGCAGAATGTGTGCGTTGACACTGCCCTCCACTCTCATCTGTTATGTGGAACACACGTGCCATTTACACCATCTATCAAATTAACTCCCATGGCAGCCTCAGCTTGCAGCAGTTGCTCCCCCTGCCTGCCCTGAGCCCACCTCAGCTCTGCTGGGACAGGCTGTGCCCACCCCCCCCAGAAAATCCTTACCGTGTCCCCATCCTCCAGCGAGGCCAGCACGAAGCAGCGATAGCTCAAGTCTTGAGACAGAGGCTTGTTGTAGAAACCTTTGTAGTTCTTCTCGTCCCCCAGGGTGAAGGTCTCTGGCAGCACATCCACTTGAGCAGCAATGTAGGGCTTGAGTCTGTCTGCCTGGCGTCGCTGGCGCCTGCTCTGGCTCCCTTGGTTTATGGCCTCCAGCAACTGGGGACAAACAAGGTGCATCACTATTGCTTCACCCAGCATGACACCGCCCTACACTGTCCTCTTACTGGCTGAAGGACTCGGCAGGAGGGAAGGAAGGGAGGAGAAAATACTGGGTTTGATTTGGATGTGGTGGTACTAAGAAAGCAGAGGCATGTGTTACTCATTTAGGCGTTGCTGGAGCATCTGTCTGCAGACCCTCACTGCAAACACCTCCACCAGCATAGCAGCTTTGGAAGAACCCTGAGTCCTGGAAAGCTGACAGGGTGAATGTTAGGGCTCAAACAGCCTGGCTGTGACTGTCCCATCGAGTTAATGGGCTGTGAGGGAACCTGGCCACGTTCTGTGGCCCAAATATTGGTCTGGACAGCAAATCACACTCTCTACGGATGCTGGATGTGAATTACAGCCGATGCTGATGTACAGGGAGAAAGTGACACTTGCCGTGTCTTTCCCTTCCATCAGTGCCTCGGTGTCTCACCTGCTGCTGTGCTGCAGGCAGAGCTTTGTGCAAATCACAAAGAATGGTAACAGATTTCACGGGATGTTCAGAGTAAAACCGGCAAATTTCATAGTCACAAATTCACGAAAAAGGATATAAACACACAAAAATTCAATTGTGCTGCTAAGAAGATTCTCAAATGTTCAAAGGTCTTTTTTTTTTGCAACGAATGAAAATTACTATCAGGTTTGGAAGAGTAATTCTAATTCAAACTGAAGGAGGAGGCATGAAATACATTTCACACAGAAATGTATCGGTGCAATACAGTCAGGGCAGATGGGGAACATCACAGGGCTGGGGAGAGTGATGTGCACACAAAGCCACACTGCTGAGCTGAGCTCACTCTCTCTGAAAAGGAGAAGTTGGGTAAGAAAGTGAGAAACCCCCTATAGCTTGCCATTGACAGACCATCCTTGCCCTCTTATCAAGACTCACGTTAGAGTAATTTAGGAAAGTTATGGCTTGTCATTACAATATCACCAAAAAAAAAAGAAAACAAGAAAAGAAAAAAATAAGGATAGAGAAATCTCAATTACACAAGTGTTCCTGTAACTGCAGGGGGAAAAGGCACAAGGACAGTCTTTGGAGTGTGGAGTTTGCTGCCTACACCCATCTCTTGGATCTGGCTGAGATCACAGCTGAGCTCTTTGGGGCAGAAAGCACAGCTCTGTGTGCACGGGCATGAAACCAGAGGCTCCAGTTGTGACTGAGGTTGCTGGAGGCTTCTGCCACTTACACATGTATCACACAGCGAAAGACTGCACCAAAAGACTGCTAGGCTTGCAAAGTTCAGATGCTGAGAAATTAGAAAATTAATACTGCCTGTGCAAAATTAATTCCGCTGCCTTGCGTTACGCCACAGCCCTGACTGCGTGGTCACAGACCATCTTTTCTCTGAGTCCCCTGCTTTGTTCAATACACAGCACAGACAGTGCTTAATCAAAGGGCAGATATCCCACATTTTGTTTTCTTCTTTGCATTATGCGGCTTGAGGCCTTGTTTATTGCTTACTATTCAAATTCAGCTCTGAAGACAAAATTAATAATTTCCTCGTGGGCTTTTCTATGGTGCTGATCACTATAATGTTACAAGTGCTTCACAAACATTAACGATCTTATCTTCCAAACACCCGTATGAGGTGAGATGAAAGCGATTATCCTAATTTTACACATACAGAACAGAGACGCAGAGACATTAAGGTAAAAAAAAAGTCCAATAATTCTGAATGTCAAATTGAAAAGGCATCAGCTTGTTTTGTTTTTAAAGAAAACTCAGTATTTTCTTTATAGCACTGATTGTATCCAGCTCCTATTGACTTTCTCTGCAGCTGGGGATGCTCAGGCTTTGCAGATGAGGCTCCAGGATCTCAAACTGAGCACTCAAAAAAATCACAACATGCGAGACAGTGGCTGCTAATGAAAATTTTGGTTCAGATCATTTGCCTGAGGCTGGATGAGACAGATAGAAACCAGATCTCTTGATAGCTCTCGAACACCTAAAGCTCAAAACCAAACCATCCTTTCTCATCCTGGTCTTCTATTTCTTGTGACATCTGTGAGGTTGGAAAAGATGCAGGAGACCTGTGGATGATGGTTCTCCACCACACAGTTGTGCTTCATGTGCAGAACAGATCCACTACTACACATTTTGAGCTGAGACCTCATAGAAAAAGACTGTAATCATGCAAATAAAGATAAGGGCTGACTTATAGCTAAGTTTGTCATTTCTGGGTACTTCAAGCTCGCAACTTTGTTCTCTTAATGGATCTTTCTGTGTGTGCCTTTGTGGAATTTTTCCTTTTTGCTTTGGGGGTGGTGATGATGTGTGTGGGGAAGAAAGAGCCCATAAAACTCTTCCTGATACCTGCACACATTCCATGCTGGTGGTGTTGGAGCACTCCTCCAACAGAACAAGCTGCATCTTGGGGCAATGGGCTGGTGAACAAGGAAAGCCTTCGACAAGCAAGTGTGAAGGGACCCTTGCAGGTTTTGTTAGATACTAGAGTGAACTCTTTATCTACACTGCAGGCCTAGGTCCTACCCAGACAGGGAAAAGCTTCCTGAGAAAACAGCTTAATAAACTGAAACCAAAACCTTTCTCTCCTAGCTTGTTTGCAAAATCGATGACAATGACAACAACAATCACAGTCGTTCCAGCTGAGAGAGGCTGCAAGGACTGTGTGACCTGAGAGGACCTGTTCTGGTCAGAGCTCTGAGACACTCAAGCGTGGTCTCCTAAGGGAGCACAGTCTCAGAGGTGGCTCCTCCTTTGCTTGACTCCAGCCCCCTTCCCAGATGCTGTCACCAGCCAAGAGAGGCCGAGGGGACACACATCCCACAGCTCCCATCTCTGATGTGCAGCCTGCATCAATGTCACTGCATCCACACCGCTGCCAGGAGGCCTGGGGGAAGGGTGCTGGGCCACCTGGGAACCACTTCCATCACAGCAGCTGCTACAATTCCTACCTGGTCCAGCTCCATCTCATCGGGTGTCCGCCACCGAGCAGTCGGGGTGCTGGTGCTCTGATCTGCTGGCACAACCACGATGTAGTACCACCTGGGAAGGAGGGAAAGCACAAAGATTGGACCCTAAGCCTCTGGCAGGTCACCAAATGACGTGTGCCATATGCCTCTGAGGGATGACCTGCTCCTCTCCCTGCCCTGCAAGCAACAAAAAGGGCTCAGGAAGGAAAAAGCTCATTTTCCAGCTGCACCAGAGAAGAGAACACTCCCGTTAGCACTCATTAGGATAATGAAGATCTACAGACTGTGTTCCAGAGGGTGGTGTAGGAGCTGTGAGAAGGACATTTATATAATCGGATTGTAGCAAGAACCCTGGGGGAATTGAGCTTCAGCACAAGGATACCACAGTAACGAATAAGACTTCCACAAACTTGCTTTTTTAATCTCCTTGAGGCTTTAGGCATTATTTATTTAAAGGATATTATACAGTGTCAGAGAAAGTCCCTCCTGATCCTCAACCGTGTTTTTGCTGGTAGCATCTGGAGCATACCCACCAAGGGTGAGGGCAAACTATCAGAGAACTGTCTTAATTTTATTACATGTAAATATTTGCTCAAGAAGAGCCAACAGCGTGATCCCATGTTACGGGTAAACTCCTGGCTCTGTACCAGAGCCTGCTCGGAAATTCAGTCCCAGGTTACAAAATCCACAGGTCGGCAGGGCCCTGCCCTGCCTCTGGCCCCCACCCCCCTAACCTCTCCCACCCAGGCACGGCACTTACCTAACTGGCACGGTGGTCTGCACTTTGGGAAGGGTGAGGGTGAATTTTCCCTCCTGTATGTACTTGTTTGTGGCGATGGGTTTGCTTTGCAGGACGTCGGGGGCAGTGCGGATGGAGACGAGGTGCTGCAGCCCCCCAGCGCTGCTCCCGCGGTTCATCAGCACAAAGGAATAGTCCGTGTCGGGCTGGAGGTCACTTATGAGTTTCTTCATGGAGTGGCCGTCCACCTCCACACTCTGGCTATTGTAGAGAATCTGAAATGGGAAAGGGACATGTTCATGCAGCTGACAGCTGCTGTGAGCTCACACTCAAAACAGCAGTGCTAGAGAGATGACAGTTCGGCTCTGGGCCCTACCTCAGGTGGGTTGGCCACTGTGTGCTTCGTCCCCGTAAACCTTTAGTTAAAGAAGAGCAACCCCCAGCAGAGGGCTGAGCTGTGCTCCCTGTGATGGAGCAGAGAGGGGGGCATCTCAGCAATGCCCGGGTGGCCAGTGCCAGCGGTGAGGCTGGTGGTGCCACAAGCGCTGCTTTTCAGCACCTATTTGGGGAAGGAATCCCAAAATTGGCCCCCGCGTGGGGACGAACAGGGTTTTGTTTCTTGTCTCAACGAGGCCACAACGCACGATATGCTTGTGGGGTTTCAAAATCCTGTCTGCTTTGAGTTGCTGTCACTCCTGTGTCTGCCGGCTGACGCCTGATGGGATGGTTAACGCAGACCATCCCCCTCCCAGCAAGGTGACCGGGGGCTCACACGCCTCGCCAAGGATCTGACAAATCCGGCTCACCAACCGGTCCCCGAAACAGCGGCTCTGCAGGTGTGACACCCCGTCGTCATGACAACAGATGCTGGCGCTGCACAGCCGTGGGCAGGAGGTCGGTGCTGCTCTTCCCTGCCGTGCTTGGAGCGAGGGGGCTGCTGGGCAGGGCAGGGCAGGGCAGAGCTGCTGGTGGCCGGGGGCAGCCCCCCATGCACAGCTTCCCTCCTCGGGCCTCTCAGCTAATGGCATTTTCTCAAAGCCTTGTTGCAGACAGGCAGGACCCCCAATCTCACTCACTCCAGGCACAGCAGCCACGGGCACTGCTGAGTTAGCTGCACTAAACAGCCCATCTGCCCAGGGAACCTCGATCCTGATCCTGCCAGAGCAACTCCTGTACCCCAAAAACCTGAGTGCTGCCTCAGCAAAGCAAAACCTCAAGTAGTTCCTGTAGACAGAGAGAAACGGGGTGTAGAGACCTGGAGGGGCCACAGGTTGTGCCCCAGCTGTGAAAAACCAGTGTGTTTCTTTCTACCAGGTGACTGTCCAGCACAGACAAATCCAGCTGGATTCCTGACAGTGGTGCAGAGACACAACATGCCAAAAACTGGCAACGGTAGAGCTGGAGCATGTTAAACCATGGCAGCTATTACTTGCTGCAGGCAGAGACCACACAGTAAAATGTGCTGTTTGCAACAGAGGCCTTGAGAGAGGGAGAAGACAGTTCTGTGGAAGAAAAATTACTTGAAGAAAAACAGATTTTTCACCAGCTGAGCCCTCCATTCAGGCTTACGCAGGCAGCAAGGGAGGGACCAAACTTTCCTTCCAAGTGCCCTTTTCAGCAGGTGGCAGAAAACTACAGAAAGCTGCCAGCTTTCTGGGACAAGTGCAGCTGACTAGCGCTGCTCTAATATTTAGTGCTGGAGCTGGGAGGAAGAAGAGAGGCCCTGGAAAGGGATCTGAAGGACAGTGGAGCACAAGGAACCAGGCTAGGCCTGGAACCTGCAGCTCTGCTTTTGTGTTACCCGAACGGCGATACCCACAGCTCGTCATGTCACTTGGCACACAGGTCAGGAGAAAGAGCCCCAGTTTTTTGGGTGATGAGAAAAGATTCCTAACAGGTAACACAGCAGCAGTGAGGAGCCAGCTATGGAGAAGAGATGCAATCAATCTCGTTTGTTGACACGTTTTCAGCAGTGGACTGCAAAAGTAAGTACCAAGCACTAAAATAACAGAGTTTTTCAGGGACAAACATCCTGCTGGTTGCTCCACGTGCAGGAAAGGCTATCAAAGGCAGGGTAGCCAGAGGGAATTGTTCTCTGCTGTGACTCCTCTTATGATATTTTCTCCAGGGATTTAATACCTTTCTCCAAAGACATGTACATCAGATGGGTGCTAAAATGAGCGAGAAATCAAAACGAAGAAATGCTTCTTGCGGAACCGCAGTATCAGACAGGCAGCCGGCAGGATTCCCCTGGCTCCGACACAGAAGTAGGCACAACAAAGACAGGACTATTGGACTTCAAGTCACCTTAGCAGCTCTGCTGTGTGGGCCAGCACCACCCCTTGCAGTGACACTGCAATATTACATGTCCAGACATACCAGATAGCAGAGTCAGGGGTGTCCTGGGGGAGCAGTGGGACCTCTCTTTCATGTGCTCCAACACAGACTTGAGCAAAAACCAAACTTCCAGCATTAAGACCTATGCTGAAAGGATGAAATCCCCAAAGAGTTCTGTTGCCTCTCAGATGAGATTTCTCATTATAAATTCTTCCCTAATAAAGGTATCACCAACTGATTCTGCAGGCACTGTGTGCTCCAGGGAAGACAGCCACCAACTGCCTGCACGCGAGGCACGTGCTGGGGACAGAGACATTTTCCTAGAGCAAGAGGAGGCAGAAGAGATGCTCAGGCATTTTCAGTTCAGAGTTTCCCTGCTTGCTCTGCACTGGAACCGGCCAGGACACAGCCTTTGATTCAGTGCTGACACCAGATGATTGTTTTTATTGCCGTGCACAGAAGTTTGCATCCGAAGACAGCGAAGCTGGCATCTGCAATGCTCTCCTGAAGCGTTCTCTGCCATCCCCCCCCTCTTCACAGTTGCTGCAGCAGTTCTGCGTTCCTTTACCTGCCACAACACATTGTCTTCTCAAATGTTATGCGCCATTAGTTAAGGCCTCTCCGCAAAACCTTGAAATAATGTAAGGGCTCACAAACAGTCATTCATGTGCAGCTGGAGGATGCCCGGAAGCTCAGGCAGGAATGCTATTTAGATTCTGCATCATGGCCCACTGGTAACTATTGGAGTCAGCAGCAAATCTGGCCCAAGGGCTCTGAACTGCCAAACAGTGCTGACTAGCCCGTGGACGGCTGCAAAATGTCATCTGTGCTGCTCCTACCCACGAGAGAAGGTTTGCAAAGGTAGGTGGGCCCAAATGTCACCGCTGAAGGCCTCATGCTTGATTTCAAGGCAGCGCAGAACGTATCGAACTAAAAGATGAGCAGACACATCGTGTGCACAAGTGGAAGAGACAATGACTTGATGGAGAAACAGACGAGGGTGGCATATTTGCAGGGAGGAGTGATTATGCATTCCATGGGACACACTGTGAGAAAGCAACGCCCAGTATTCTCAGGGATTATTTCCAAACCTGTATCATTATGATTTTCAAAAGGTGCTGTTCCTTCTCCCCATTTGTAAAATATCTTGCAGTGCTGGCTTTACCAATATATCCTCTGTCCTGCTCTTAAGCTGAAGAATGTGTCTCAGGAAAACGCAGTTTCCCCAAGGAGAAGGTTGTATCTATCTTGCACTTTCCGTGAAAGCTCCAGAACAGCTTTCTGCAAGCACAGTGGAATAAAAAAGGGAATAGTGCCCCTGCTCCACCACAACTGCTGGGCAACATTTTACAAGGAATTTATCTCCTGGACCAGAAGAAGCAGTGAAAATTCCCCAAAGAGATCTCAAACCTTCATTACTGATTTGGCAGCAATGAAAAATCTTAAGGTCTCAGTTCATCCCCTAATAAAAAAAAAGCACCAGTCCTGCCTGTGCCTCACTATTCATTGTCAGAACAATATCTACTTTAATTAAATCTGTTAAAGTAGAATATGACACCCTTTGGGACATAGATTTAGCATGAGACTGTTTATCAAGTGTAGATAATACTAATTGTTCCCATGGAGATTTATCTGCTATGCTAGTTACAGTATTAGGCTCTGGCCTCAGCATCCCATGTGCCTGAATTAGAGGAGAGAGGTGAACCTTGTTTATAAAAATACAAAAATCCTGAAGGTTAAGGATTTCTTTCAAGTGGCACAATCAACGAGTTAGAGCTGACCCTCGTAGCTCCTGGCCTTGACTTCTGTGTGTCTGCAAGTCTGGGAATATTAATAGCAAGAAGGCACTACTACAGAAATATCCTTGTAACACTCTCATTTGCATGGCTGCTCTTAAGTTAGCAAGTGGCTAATGCCATCTGCTCCTGTGTCAGCTGAGGGTTAACCCACAGCAGGGGCAGACCCTGAGCCACCCCTGTGTCAGCAATCACAGCTATGCAGCTGAGAGAGGAGACACACAGGGCACCAGTGTTACATCCTTGGCTCCTGGCTACCTCCAACCACTCCACCATCCCTGTGTGGCACTAATGCTCCAAAGGTCACCCTGTCTCTTTCTAGCACTGTCACACGGCGACGTGGGCTTTGGGCCACAAGAACAAGGCAAAATGAAAGACTCTGGTTCTTCAGCAGAGTGCAAAGCACCACGGTTTTTAGAAGTTCCTTGGGGCCAGATATCTGAACACTGACCCTAATGAACCCTGCATGTGAGAAAGCTTTGAATACCACAAGGTACTCACAGAAGCCTTGTCTGCTTCAGCTAAACTCAGCATGTTAACAAGTGCCTGTTATTGATCACGGTAATTCAGCTTCATGATTTAAACAAGGAGAGCTGGTAACAAGGAAGGGGAGGTGCTCACCCACTTTGATGTGGGATGCAGTTCAAGATTTCCCCTCATTCCCTTGGCCATGGATCCCCTACAGCTCATGCAGGCCTTGCACTTGCTCTTTAGGCACAGCATGGCTGGGGTTATGTGCAAAGAGGAAGAGAAGCCATACTGCTTCCAGCCCGGCCACCTCTGCAGAGGCAGCAGGTTGCTGCTCAGACTGGGTGGAAGGTTATCCTCAGCAATCTGATGTGTTTCTTAAGGGAGAGAAACTCCACTGAGATCTGCAAAAGTTTCCACCACACTCCAGTCTTTTACCTGCATCAGTGACATGTATTTGGGGACAGACAAGAGCGGGAAGACCTCGGGCCATCAGTGCTGTCTGCAGCCCGCTGGATGACACCACATCCAGGACTGTACTAGAGAAAAGGGATCAGCAGCCATTCCTGCAGAGCTCCCTCTGCACTGACACACCTTGAGCCGCTCCCATCTGTAATAACACCTTCAGGAAGGGTGATGATGCTTCTCCCCTTCCCTCCCCGAGATTATGCGTCCGCCCCGATGCTCTGAAGTGACCCGTGACGGCAATATGGGTATTTGAAACAGGACATACCGCAGGAGTCATTCTTAGTTTGATTTACTGGCTGGTTTTCAGACCACTTTGTCCTGATCTCCTGCTATTAAATCAAATTTATAACTTTTCACGCTTCAACTCTGGTGTCAGCAATCAGGACAGGCTTGTGTGCCCACCATCATGGAGGGACAATGCCCAGTCTGATGGGTAGGCCCCAGTTGCTGCTGCTCCCCACTGTCCTGCTCACTGCCACAGGTGGAGCTCCCAGTCTTCTGAATCCCACCCTTACCTTAAAAGGCACTGCAGATTTATAGGAGTCAGGCACTTCCCAGCTCAGCAACACAGACGTTTTCATGACGGCATTGACGCGGAAGTTCTTAGCAAACACTGAAATGAAAAACAAGATACTTGAGCGCTCTTTAGGCCAAGTCAGGAGGGAGCCAGGCAGCAGCTCAATTCCAGGGCTCTCTTTGTCTAACTCAGCAGCAGAGGTCAAAGAGTTCAGCTACAGCAGAGAAGTAAGAAATGAGAAGAAGAGAGCAGCAGCCTTTTACCAAGTCTCCAGTCTCCAGTGGAGTTTGCTTTTTGACTGTCCTTTCCAGCATCACAGAAAGGAAGTTGTAGGCTGAACTGCAGCCTTTCTTTCTCCCCCCTCCACTCACACTCTCCCGGCCCTTTGTCATGATCAAAGAACAGCGGTGTTCAGGTACTGGATCTGCAGATGATCCTACTCAGCCGCTTGCTCCAGTTCAAGGAAGAGCCTTTTATGTACAGATAAAACATCAAAGTGTGTCTGTGGAGGCAATTAAGGTACCACCTATGCCCCTCTCCTCCCAAATGGCAACTTTAAGGAAATCTTCACTGAGCCTCCCCTCACTGAACTGGTTTTAGACTAGGGTGCCACACAGTACCTGATCACAACAGTCAGAGCAGAGGGGAGCACAGCCTCACGAACCAAAGCAAGGATCCCTGTCCCGGAGGCAGAGCTTGCTTAGGGCTGGTTAGAGGGGCACTTACCTTGCTCCACGGGCATGGTCCGAGACTGGATGCTGGGGCTGAGTGGCCCAGCCCCCTTATTGGTGCGGGCCCTCACTTTGATGTCATAAGTGGTATCAGGTTTCAAATTTGTCAAAGTGATACTTGTGTCCCTGGTGATGTTAAACAGGTCCTGCTGGCTATTTATGTCCCTGTACACCACTGTGTAGTTCACGATCTTGCCATTTCTTTCTGCCAAGACCGGGGGCTCCCAAGCAACTTCTGTGGTGGAAGTGGTGAGACCCACCACGCGCAGGTTCTGCGGGAAGCCGCTCGGCACATCTTCAGCAGTGGTGATCTCCTTCTCAAACTCCTCTCCCGGGCCGGCTCTGTTCTTGGCGGACAATCTGAAGAGGTACGTGGCCCCCTTGTGCAGGTTGGTCACAGTGTAGTGATGGTCTCTCTTCCCGAAGTCTATCGTGTTCATTTTTTCCTCGTCCAGGCGTCTGTACTGCAGCCGGTAACCCAGCAGCTCCCCTACCATCTCCTTGGGTGGGTGCCACTGGATGAGGGCTGTGTTCATGGCTGTCGTGCTAATCATCATGGTGGGCTTCCCCGGGACTGCAACATAAACACACAATGACCATCTATAGCCTGGGAGGAAGGGAAGGAAGGACGGCTTCTGTGCTGCTCAGTCCGTGAGGATTGAGGAAAGTGGGAAAGTTCAGACAAGAGGGTGAAGAGGATGACAAACAATTCACATTGGATAGAGGCAGACCGACCCTAATCCAGTGGCGAGGGAAGCTGGAGCCAGCCAGCTCTTGGCTGCCATTTTCCCGTGTGCTGCCATTTAAACAGGATATAAATCCAGCCACATCCAGCCCCAAAATTCATCCCCTTTTACAGGAAAGGTTTAAGGGACCTCAAAGCATCGTATTTATCTCAGAGAAGAACCGAATCCCGTCCTCCCAATCAGTGGTCTTCAGACACTCCAGCCAGCGCACAGCGTCAGGCCGTGCCGACCCTGGCGCACTGCACCACAACAGACACCCAGAAGCCCGATTCCAGCACCCTGGTCTGTCTGGAGGCAGACAAATTTCATCCCGAAACCTTGCAGTTTTACCATCTGCAGAGGCAGCGAGCAGAGCTGGGTGGGCTGTTTGCCATCAGAACACATGTTTGGTTTAGCTGAGAAGCAGATTCGTGATGTCAGTGTCGATGTGAGAGGTGAACTCAAGCGTTCCACGGGATTTTTGCTTATGCTGTACAAGTCAAGGGGTGTTGCCGTCACTGCTTAGGAACTGATAGCTTTAAATGGATGGTTTAATACCTCGATCTCCTTCACTTAAAAAAAGAACATGTCTCTACATCAGCTTAGACTTGTAAACAAATCAACTGATAGGGAAGATACTCAGAATCAAAGGGATGGGGCCATTGATATGAAAACAAAAACGGGATTGTGGCCAAACCTAGTTAAATATCCTTGCACAGTTTTGAAACGTATGAGCCCCCAGATGAGCACAAGAGGAAACCGTATTTGACAGAATTATGCCCCGATTTTGCCATCAGAGGGCGATACCTGACGCTCCCCTTTGAGGTCAGGCCTGCAGCAGAGCCTCTACAAAGGCAGCTCTGGGGGTGCTTTCGTAGGTATTTAAGACCTACAATTACATTCCCACTGCCAGTGCCGTCCTCCTTGCACTCATAACACAACGTCTAACAGCAGCTAGTATTAAGGGACACCTTACTTTCAAAGCTGATTCCAAATATTAACCTTAAATGTGCACCATAACATGGGGAGACCCACACTGTGGCTTACAGTGCGACACTGGGACATTTAGGAAGCTTTTCCTGTTTATAGGACAGCTGTAGCAATTTGATGAGCAGAGCATACATCACGGCGAGGCACAAGGGAGACAGCATTTGAGACTGTGACAGTGGAAACTACCTCTGGAACTCCCCATATGCAGCGCAGAGGAGATGGCAAGCTGTTCCTTGTTTAAAAGCACCAGGAACAAAGCGCTCTCAGTTTGCACAAGCTGCATTCCCGTTAATAACAAGTGGTAAATACTGTTCCTGCAGTTGATGTGAGGAAGCAGCCCGATTATCAGTTGTAGGACAGGTCTAGTGAGTGGAAAAGGTGAGTGGACAAGGCAGTGTCAAACTAGTTGGTGCCAGTGCCAAAGGCAAGCTTGACCACATCCAGAGGGAAGCACCTGATGACTCCTGGGTGCCCCTGCTCCAGGCCGAGGCTCCTGTGTTGCACTGGGCACAGCTACGACTCTCTACTGAGACAGCAGAACTGGGCTGGGGTCACCAGGACCTAGAAGTTGTGTCTGCAGCACTTCTGCGGCAGGATTTGTTGCGCTCCAGGTTTTACCATGGCTCTAGGAGCAGCCAGGCTCAGCTATGTAAGCCTGGGGAGGCAGCAGCAGCAATGGCTGGGGGGAGCTGAGAAGCACCTCTGAGGAGCCCTCTGTGCCAGGGGCCGTTCCAGGCAGCACTGCAGTCACCAAAGGAAGCAAGACATGGCATTTGCCTACGGGAACAAGGTGAGGACAGGCCAGGACTCCAAAAGCTGAGGGAGGGCCTGGACTTTCAGGCTTCCTCTTCCCAGGTCTCTGGACTACGCAGATGAGCTCAGACCCATGAGTTTCATTGCTCTCTCACCAGCCCTGGCAGCGTCTGTCCATCTGTTTGCTGCACTTTGCTCAGGTGATCCAGTGGCAAAGCCTGTAAGCACGGGCTGGAGATCACAAGAGCTGGTACCTCTGCAGCGTCTCCAGCCCTCTTCCTTCCTCCTGTACAGGTGCCTTGGCCATACTCCCCACGCACCTCTTGGGAGGTTTTACCACAAGCCCTGTGAGGCTGTGACACCTGCTCCCCGCACTCACCTGCCCCTGTGGTGGTGATGACTTTGGGCTTGCTGCGGGCACCATCTCCTTTGGTGGTGTAGGCAGCAACTGTGACGGAGTAGGTGGTTTCTGGCAGCAGGCCTCCAATGACTGTCTCCTGGGAGCACATCCACACGGCAGAGAAGAGGCAAACGAGAAGAGCAAACACTTGTTACTGGAGTGAGCAAAAGGAGGGCACTGGGGTCAGTGTGCCCGACAGCGACACGCTGACACACTCGCTGGCTCACACTCATGCATCGTGCTCAAACACACAGAGCCAGCAAACAACTGCTGCCACTCCAGCATTCACCTGCCTAATTTCAATCCCTTTCTCTAACGTTTGGCTTTTCCAGGGACCCACCACCAACTTGTGTCAGCAGCTTCTGCTCTCCCACGGCTTCTGCCAAGAGGGAGATCTGATCCAGATATGGTCCTGTGTGAAGCCTGAAAGTAAGAGGACTGTGGAGCTGTGAACCAGAGCAAAAGCCAGTTCAGCTGGCTGTGTGAATCTCTTGGGGGCTAATTCCTGGATTTTTTAAGTTGCCTCTTGCAGCAGAGCCGTGGGGGAGCACAGGGAGGCAGTGCAGGGGCGGGGGCCCCGGGCAGGGAGCACCTGCAGTGCTACAGCATCATGTTCACCCTCCTCGCCAGGCATGGTGTTGCAGGGATGGGATGGGTCAGTGCAAGGCACTGCCAAGACCTGGAGGGAAAAGCTGCATCGTGGGAGGTCTGGGAGGGGGCGGACTCGGTGGGGTGTTAGCATCCTTGCTAACTGGCAGGAGGAGGGCATGGCTCTGCACTTCAATTTGAGATCAAAGAGGCGAGCACTGCTCCTCCCTCTTGGCCTCCTGTGGAAATGTGAGTTGTGCCAAGCCCGGCTGGCCAGGCCTGCAAATGAGCAAGCAGAGCTAATTCAGCAGCTCCCAGCAGCTCTGGCAGCTCAGGGCAGGCACACCTGCACTGTGTTCATCTGTGGGTACTGCCTGGTCTATTGGCTGGAGAAGGGGCTGGGGAAGCCCTTGCAAAGGTGTCAGAGGCTTTGGGTTGGTTATTTACTCCTTCAGAAAAGAAGAGCAGAGATGGAGAGGGTTAAGCTTGAGCCGCTGAGGACAGGCAGCATGGGCACTCTTAGAAGCTGCTCCTGGGGTCTGATCTCTGCCCTGGGGATCCTTGCCAGCTTGAGGGGCACGAGGGGCACCTGTGGTTGCTCTCAGAGCGCCGCCAGTCTCCCATCACTCACTCGCACAAACACCCGCGCCACTAAACCTGCTGATTTCCAGTCAGTGCCGCTGGTTCAGATTACCTGCCCAGGCTTACTCATCGGAATCACCGTGTTACCGCTGCGGAACCAGCCAGCCCAGAGAAGTATCAACAAGCACCAACAAGAACCCCGCCAAAATCACCGTGTGAACCGGAGTCCAACCCCGACTCCGCCCCTGCAGCAGATTGTGTGTGAGGGTGAGCGGACGCGCCGTCCGACCGGTGCCAGTGGACCCCGGGGGTGGGGGGGAAGCCCTCTCACAAAACCTGCAGGCTCCGATCATCCCAAGAGAGTTCACTCCTCCCCAGATCCATGCAAAGGGAAATTCTGACGCAAAAAAGCATGCCACCGGGAGCAAAGCAAGCAGGCTGGGAGGAGGGGAAGAGAGACAGGGGATGGATGAAAGGAAAGGTCTGATTGCGTAATGCAAACACGGTGCTGTCACGACAAAGCCACTCCGAGGCCCAGGATCCTCCGTATAAAGCAGGAGGAGAAATGCATCACGCTGGGGAAGCTCACAGCAGGGCACATAATTGAATTGCTGACTCTAAAAAGGTCATTTTCTAGTTTGTTCCTCCAAATTTATATTTCAAAATTATGTTGGAAAAATTGAATTTAACTGTCTAAATGTGATTGTTTTCTTATTACTATCTGTGTTTCAACCAAAGGTCACGGTTGAGGGTGTAGGTTATTTCTCATGACTACGATCAATGTGGTTTAAAGATTATATATCTAATTCTACCATGTAACTTGGTGGGCCAACTACTGCAGGAAGTAGGATGTGCCTCCTGAGTCGATCACTTGAGCCTGCCTAAAACTGCACTGCAACAAGCTGGATATACAGATTACACGAAATGTCAATTGCTTTTCTGCATTTAGGAGCAATCTAAATGCCAATTTTCTCTGGATTTGCTGCTTGTGGAAGGTCTCACAATGTAACTCTCCAGCCTCATTAAGGGAGTGAAAGGAATGTTTTGACAGCACTGTGTCTACAAAATTCACAAATCGAATTACCAAACCCCTCTTTTCCAACCTGGAACACACACAAGTGGTACTTACATGGTCGACGGAGTCCTCAGCTCTCCACTGACGGGGGAGAAAGGAAGGAGGAGAGAAAAATGGAGACACAGAGTTTTAAGGGGCAACATGTAGGAAGGGGATGACGACGACGACAGCAGGAGTTAGCAGGACTGGGCTGGGGGAATTACAACACTTATACACAGAGGGTCACTTGGCACAGGCTGTGCCAAGGGGAGAAGTGGCACAGAGCAATTTTCGACATGCTGCTAGCCTGCGCAGTAGGTCTGAGATCATTCACACAAACAGGGGCAAAGAGCTTCCTTCTCACACGAGTGGAGAGGTCATCACTTCCTAACTTTGCAGTACTTTCCCCTTCTGGCTTTCTTTGCATTGTTTTGCCTCTTCCACAAGCAAGGAGCAAGAAGGGATAGGCTGTACCAACAAGGCTCTGGGGCTGACTCCTGCCCCACAAGTCACTCACAACAGCTGTGTTGCCTGATCTCCAGTTTCTGTCCTAGTGACCCTCCAGCCACCATCTCTTGTTGAGAACCAAAGACTTGAACACACAAAGCTCAGAGGGAACTCTCTGCAGGGAAGCACCAACGCAACATTTCCAGAGCTTCTCTCTCCTGTATCACTTGCAAGACAATGCTCTGGGGACTTGAGGAAACTGAGAAGTGCTGTCTTTCATCAACAGCGAAGGAGAGGCTGAGATCTTACCCAGAGCTCCACACTAAGCTGCTCTCTCTCCAACAGTGCTGTGTGGCTTGGAGCGAGGCTCATACTCATGCATGTACTGAGGAAACAGCTTCTCACTCCCAGTTACACAACAGCAAACACTCACTTGGCCCTGCAGGGAAAACACTTCTACACAAACCATTTCCCACCAGAAGTTCACACAGACTCCTGGCCATGGCAGCTCAATCAGGGCTCTGAATTTTTCTGGCTGGATTTGGGGTTCTAAGGCATCAAAGCTGCCTTGATCAGGGTGGTGAGACTTAGCAGAGCTTGGCTGCTGCCACCCATGCCCATAGCACCGTCCTTTGTGGTTGATGCACCAAAGGAAGGTTTGCAGAGATCACAGTAAACCCTCTTAGCCAAAGTGATGGGTTACATCTCAGGTTACTAAATGTGCCTGGAGGAAGCACCAGTCCATGGGTTCAAGCACAGAGATGAAAGTGAAGATAGCTATTATTGCCCCCGACTCAAAGCTGTGCTTCTGAGCCTGAGCTGCCAGCTGTGAAACAGTGCTCAGACACTGACTTCCTCAGGACCATGGGAAGCCCAGCTAATACTGCCAGAGTGCTTGGGAACCTGCAAGTGCAACAGAAGTACTAAATGCTATCAATAGCCTTTTGAACTCGGGCTATTTGAGGTGACTTTCACAGGCTGTCGCCTATCACAGTGGCACAGTACTCTCCTTAGCAGCAAAATACATGGCACTCTTTCAAAATATTTGTTATTTTATTCTCTAAATTCAGAAAGAAGAAGCTATTGGAGAAATGTTCCTCTAAGATTTCACTATAGTTCACTTACTCAGTGCCATGAGACTGCAATACAATTATTCCCCTAAACTACCTTAACATTAAACTTCAGCAAAGAAGTCAAGTTGCCCCTAAAGACTTCTTATAAAGCCGAGGCCCTTACTAAGTATTATGGTCTCTAAAGGCTCTCTTGGTGCTACTTCCACTGCTGCACACTTAGTTCAACCCAAGTCACTGCTGTTGATGTCCCACCTGTGCCAGCCAGCCCACACCACGGTCAACAGCCACACACTCTGCTCTGCTGACCCAAAACCTGGAAAAAGTCCTGCCAGAGGAAGGATATGAGGCCTGGTAGCTCTTTCTCCAGAAGTAACTTCTCCTACCAAAGCATGTCCCTGGTGGATGGGGACATATGGATGGCAGTAACACCCCAGCTCATCTCCACACACCTGCAGGAGCAGAAGGTGACACCCCTCTGGAATGAACAGCAGAGCAGAGTTGGGCTCAGGAGGCCACTCAAGAGCCTCTCACACCACAGCAGGGAGTTTATCACCCTCTAGAATTTTAGACCAAGTGTTTCATGTTCAAACTCTGCTTGCTCTAATGTTTCAGTGGACTTTAATCTTGCATTAGATCAGAGCGCCAAGAAATGCCTTGAGATCTGTGCTGGAGGAGTAACAGTGAAAAGCCAGGCCTGCATAAATACCTCAGTAAAAAGTCAGTTTCATTATTAAAATATAATCTACAGATCAAAACATTTCCTTCCTTAAACTAGCTCAATTGCTTCTTAACTGTTTAAGGTTGGTCAGTAAGACAAATTGATCTGAAAAGCCCAGGAGCAGTCATAAAGAGAACTCAGAGAGGGCTGTGTGCACGAGGCAGGATGGCTGGGGGAAGTGCTAAAGCTAACAGTGTGTATTTATGGCAGCTGCAATGCCTTAATGTTTCATTTTACACTTCAACACAGCGTAGTCATGTCTCACCAGGGAACGGCTGTTTTCCCTGACCAAGGTTCTTGCAAAACACGGATTCAAGCCCTCCTCAACAGCCCCAGCTATGGGAAGTGGATATTGGTTTTCCTGCGGATCTTTCTCTCTGCTCCAGTGACTGTGGCACAACAGTGAAATTCCAGGTGTCAACTCAGGTGCTCAGTCTGTGGGATGAGGAGGGGTCTGAGGGCTCCAGAACTTCACCTTGGCCCATATGACTGAAAAGCCTCTTGGATGATGCCTTTCAGTTTTGTTCCACTTAGGAAGCAGAGAACATCTCCCCTCCATGCCAGACTCTCACCTAGACAAGCACACATGCACGAGAAGTTGTTCCAAATACGTTCAGATGAAGATCCTTGACTATCACCCAGCAGAAGAGGGAGGCTGTAAATTCCTGGGGTGGGCACTGCCCAGGGAGAACAGACCAACAGTCACACAGGGTCTAGCTGCCAGTCTGGCAAAGAGAAAACAAGCCTTGCCTCCATGGGAACCCCAACAGGGAGGCCTGTCTTCCCAGGGCCCTGCTGCCTGCTCCGTGCCCTGCGCACCACACTCGGCATTGCCACCCGGTGCTGACCCAGCTCTGCAGTCATAAATGCCCTGGGTGCTCCTCCACAGGGCATGGCCACATCTGCTTGTCCATCAAGCTGTCAGCAAGAGGTGAAAGCTTAGAGTGGAAGGCACACAGAATCCTGACAGAGGTAATCGGTCACAGTGCAGCCACGGAGGGGAGGGACCTTCCCAACAACTGATTACTCTCCCTAGGCAGGAGGCTGTAAAATAAAATGTGATCTCTCCGGCACCAGGGCCCCCACTTCTCTGCTGATGCTTTAGTCCTTTCCGCTCAAATGGTTTTGAAAGCTCAGAATCCATATTATCTGCATAGCTAACATCTCCATTCCCTTTCCTTTTTCCTTTCATCTTCGTTTACTCTCTCGGTATTTCTCATCTCCAATAAGGAAAAATCATGAGTCAGCTTTAATATCAGTGTCTTCACGCTGTCTGCAGGAAGCAGATTATGTGGTACATACCTACTCAAAATCAACAGACAGCCTGGCTGGGCAGGAGGAGGGGCTCTGCCTGCATGTCCAGAGAATTTCTTCTCTGACCCCAAGATTCTCAATCAGTTTAACTCTCTCCTTGTGCACTGGTATAAATGTTTATGAAGCTTTATGAGTACTGAACTGTGGCCATCTTCATCCTGTGACCGGCAGGGACAGGTTTTTCCAGTGAATCTTTTTGCTTCCTTCCACAGAAAATAACTCCTCCTGGACTACTCGTTAAAGTTTCATCTGGCTGTTTGCAAAGACACGCACCGCTGTACTGAAAGATGGCAGCTCTTACAGGGTTCTTCAGCATCTGGAGCAGATGTATTTCATCACAAGCACAGGTCATGCCTGGCTTCTCGCTCTTTTGGGAAATAAAGATCTCTTCTGCCAAGTCAGTGAAACCTCTTCCCTGCGGGTCATCATCAGTTTATCCCAAGAGCGACATGACTCCTTCAGAGCAGTTGCTGCTCTGCAACTCTCTTTTGGCCTTCGCTTTCGTCCAAAAACAACAGTGGCTGAGTTCAGCACCACACACAGCAGGAAAAAGTATCACAGAAACAAAAAACTTTCCCACATAAATTCACCAAATACAGAAGACTGGTTAAGTGATCTGACAAGCCAGGAAACTTCCAGCAACTTGCCTCCTTGATGCACACAAACTAATGCAAAATCCAGCACTCCTTCCAAAGTTTCTGGCTCTGGCATCCTCATTCCTACACATAAGCATGGGATTTCTCTCTCTGAAATGTATGAGTAAGGAGTGAAAGCAGAACTGGCTGGGCAAGCATAAAATATTTGAAAACACCAACAAGAAAAACATTGCCAACTTCGCCCACCTACGCTTGGGACCAACCCATTAACTCCAAATTCCAGCTGAACAACACATCATCAATTGTTCAAACAACACAGAAGATTATATCCTCCTGGAATAAGTAAAGGGCAGTAAGCAGCTTTTCTTACTATTAATATAAAGCAACACCTGAAACATAAACAGAGATGTGCCCCAGACAACATTGCAAGGACCCTCAAACCATTCTCACTCTTCAAAGTTTTCCCCTTCCACATTATTACCGAGTTTTATCCTTCAGAATATGAACGGGGAGCAGAGCTGCCTCTGTGCACTGCACTCCCCACTGACAAATGCATAAATGATTCACAGCTGCATTCAGGAGAAAGATCAATTAATCGTTGCAGCTCTCCAGTATTTATATTGGGCATCATTCAAGCAAGGCAGCTCTGAATCGATTACTCGTTGCTTTCAACAGCAGCAGATCCTGTTCTTCATTTATACGATTATCTTTGTTGCGAACGGCAGGGGTCATCCAGGATGAAGGACCCTTGGCTCCAAACAGGAGTTGTATTTCATCACACACGGGGCACCAAAAACTTCCCTGGGCCTTGGGAAAGAGTGCACAGCCACGCCTGGAGCGCTGCCTGGGCACGGGGCTGCAACTCACAGCCGGAGAGGGATCCAGGAGATCACACAAATATGAACTTAAGATTGTGGTATGGGGACTGCAGAGGGCAAAGTCTTTTACAGGTGATGTGGGCCTGCACCTCGTCTTTTTTCCCCCTCCCTAGCCTTTCCCAGACTCAGCTGGCTTCACCTACAGTTTGGTTTCAAGAGGCAATGCAACACCAAGTCCCTGCCTCGCAAAAGCAGGAGGGAAGGGAGGCTTTGCTGAGCCAGGAGTGCTGTCCTGCCTGGCATGTTGTGCCCACCCACGGGTGTAGAGCCACCCCCACGCCCCACGAGCAGGCAGCACCCAGGTGGACTCTGCTGAGACAGAAGTTTTGCTCTGATCATAATCAGCATCATGAAAGGAACAGACCCGAGGCTGATCTGAAACTCTGACCGTTTATAAACTGACAGGGCAAAGTGCAGTTTGCTCCAGCTGGAGTCTGCACAGGACACGGAGGGCAGAGAAGTACATGTCAGAGAAGGGGTAAGAGAGGAACATCGCCCAATACATAATTTCTACAGCAATTCTTTCCTGCTTAAACTCTTCACCCACGTGTAAGCCACAGTTTGGGGACAAACTGTTTCCCTCGCTCAGCCAGGCCGAGTCCCACGCTCTGGAGCTGCAAGAGGAGGCCAAGAAACACTTGGGCCCAGCCGGCCTGGCCCTCTGCAGAGAGGGAAGGTGCCATGCCCACCAGCCCGCGGTCCCCACGCTGTACCTGCGCTTCTGACAGCATGACATCCTTGATCACCGGCTGCCCCCGGGGCTCGTTGTTTTCCAGCTTCACGTAGGTCACCTGGTAGCCGCGGATCTGCCCGTGCTGCTTGTTGGAGATGGGCAGCTTCCAGCTCACCCGGATGGCCGTCGAGTTCACAGACTCCACCTCCACCTTTCGTGGTGGGGCACTGGGCACTGCAACACACACGGGACAACAGTTGGCAGGTGCCACACAACCACTGGCGCTGTCTCTCACTCCTCTCCTCCGCTACCTTCCCTCCACCTCACTTCCAGGACAGCCCTACTGGCACAGGTTTCCCATAGTGCCCAGGACATCATACTGCAGTTTTTCAGCGTGACCACATCCCTGATCCTTTCCCAGCATCCAAGCACTTTTGCTGCTCTCAGTAGGGAAAAACACAGCTGTGATATGCAGGAGCACTTCTAATAAAAGTCACTGTGCTGGATCAGATCCAAGGTCCATCTATCCCTCTCATCTCCAGCAGCAGGGGAGCAAAGAACACAAGAATATAGCAGCATACAAAATATGGTAACCCCCTGCAGCTCAGGGTGCCCTGGAGCACAGACAGGGGTTTTGAAGCCTTCTCTGCATCCTGCCTGATGCAAGACCTCCCCTCAGACCCCTCTGTGTACATCTGAACACAGTCCAGCAGCCCCAGGTGGCGTGGCTGGGCGCTGAGCCTGCCTTGCAGGGAGCCCTTGGTACCTGCCACCAGCCAGAGCACACACGTGCTCTTCCCCTGTGACAGCGAGAGGTTAATGAGGGGGAAAAGCACCATCCTAAAACAATAACCCAGAGCTCAGTGACAGCAGTCACTGAACTCAGCCAGATAAAGGGGCCTGTGGGGATTGTGACAGCTCTGGGGACTGTATTTCATGCACGGCTAGCTGAATGCTTTTTGATAATAAAATGAAAAATTACACTGCCCAGAAAATATCAATTTTCTTGCAAGGTGAGGCCCGTTTAAAAATGTATTTATACCCTATTTACTATTTGGAAAAATTACCTCCTTATTACTTTTTGCTCTTGCACTGACTGTGACAAAAATGTCAATTCTAAAAAATTAGCTTCTCAGTTGCTCCTGGAAAGCTCCTTCTGGCTGGAGCAGCTGGGAGCAGAGGTGTGCACTCCCTGCAGAGGATACCACTGCTATGCAAGTGCCTGTTACCCAAGTGAAGGACCTGGGCTCCATCCCAGCTTCTCTACTGCAGGACCCTTTCCAGCCTCCACTGGCCTGGGAAAATCCAGGGGCTTGGAACCTCCTATGCCCCAATTCTCAACACAGCAAGAAATCAGTATCAGCTAATTATGGATGGATAGCTGACAAGCAGATGTAATGAGTATTGCTATTTCAACCAACTAAACGGGAAGAAACAGCTACCCAGCAGGTAAGCACAGTTTTTAAGCTGCAGGGCAATTCATTATTTTTCCCAGATGTCCTTCTTAATTGTAGATAATTAAATAAAACGGTGAAAGGAGGAATAGAGCATTTGAGCTCCATGAGGCCAGCTGAAGGTATGGGAATGGAGGGGGCTGTGCTTGAACAGTTACCCCCTTCTGCCTGGAGCAGCCTGTGCTGTAATACACAATTCACTTAGTGCAGTGACCTTGCACAAGCCTTAGGGCTCTCCTGCCCTGGCAAGACACCTGCCCACACACACAGCTGCGAGTCCAAGCGGAAAACAAGATCCTCCCTGAGAACCAGACAGAAGCTGCGTGTCAAGCTCTGCTGGCAAGCGAGGCCTCAACAGGACATGATACTGGGATGTTGCAGGGACACAAAAAGATGTGAATGTGAGCAGACCACAGTGTTTCGAGGAACTCTTACCCTACCCCACTACGGGAAGTATGTGCTGCATTTAAGATCCAAACAAAGTTCAATTTGTTTTCAGATCACTGTTTAGCATTTCTCATTCCTTCATCGTGAGTATCTACAGAGCATCAGCATGTCAGAGGGATATGAAATCACTCCTGACAGCTAAGCTGGAATGTCCAACCACGGTGCCCAAAAATTAACCGAGAGAGCTTGCTGCGACATTTCTGGGGTAACAGCTTCCCCTGGGCTACAACTCTGCTGAATGAGAACTGAAGCAAACAATAAAGGCAGCAGGACACACACAGATGTGTTTGCCAGCCCAGGAATGCAGTCAGCGAGCATTCCCAGACGCCACTTCCAGAGCCATGGAGACGTGGGGGACAGTGGCAGCCCATTTAGGGAAACTGCAGCATGTCTGGTTTCAATTTCCTACACTGACTGGGCAATGCAGAGATCACGCTTTCTTTGCCTGGATGCCACATCTCTTTCTTCTCCCATTAAATCTGCAGCTTTCTCGGGTCAGCGTGAAGCCATGGAAGCTCCTACTGTCACCCTGAGCTCTGGCACTTTCAAAGGAATTGGCTTAAATCACGATGACATAACTGACAGCCCTGCTAATACAAAGCAATTTCTCTTTAAAGCTGTCGTATCCAGTAAAGTGCTCTGTACGTGTGATATTCTGACTCTTGAGTGGAAGAGCAGCTTTATATAAGCTGTGGCTTGCCTGGAAGCCGGGGCAGGAAGCAGCTTTCCTGCAGTATCTACAAGTTTCAAAAGGGTTTCTTTTTCCCCTCTTCAGTTTGCTGGATTTCAGGTCAACAAGTAAACTCTTAAGTCCCGATCTCACAATGTGAGAGAAGCCTTTGGCTGGGAGAACTCTTGCTACCTTCAGTAAAAAGGAATCCACCACACACTGTAAAACCACAGTAGCAAAGCAGAGCAACGCCTCCTTGCGTGGGCAGGAAGCAATGCTGACACTGTGGGACCCTTTGGGACCCTGCTGGGACACCTGACACACAGCCTGGGGGCAGACCAAGGGCCAGCAGAGCGGTTCTCCTAACCCACTCCAGGGCAACTGGGGAGACCCGCTCCCTGGAGCACTGCTCCTGACAGCCCCCAGTCCTGCTTCAAAGGCACTGCCAGGTCAATATCCCTGCTCCCTTTCCCTCTTTTCCAGCAACTCTGCTGGGAGAGACCCGGTTAACCCACGGCAGAAGCTGAAGGAGCTGTTCAGCAACACCTACCATCCTCGTCAGTGCGCACGAGCACGGGGACGCTCTCCGGTCCTGGCCCCACATCCGTGTGAGCCCTTACCCACACCTTGTACTCGGTCCATTTCTCCAGGTCCTTGATCTCCCAGCTGGAATGCTCCCGTCCAATGCCATCCACCACATGCTTGGTGTTGTCATCTCCTTCCACTGCCTGGTAGGCAATGGAGTACTGGGTGATGACCCCATTGCGGCTCTGGGCGGGCGGTGGCACCCAACTTACCCGGATGGTGGTGGAGCTGGTGCTTACACACTCGACTTCTTGGGGTGGGGCGGAGGGGGCTGGGGATAAATAAATGAAGTGGGGAGATGAAGGGAAATGAGTGGAAGGACAAACCAAAACGCAAAGGGAACTTTTACCCAGCCAACGGAGCACTGGACACACACGTGGACAACTGCCTGCCCTCCTCACAGACCACCCAAGATGGCACTAGGGGCAATTTGTGTTTGAAGGCCAGATGAACAGCATGGAGACAGAAGTGCTGCTCTACATCAGAGAACACCTCTTTCCTAAGCAGTTCTGGACGCTCACTTTACCAAACACAACACATGGCAGTAAGGGAAGGGCTGTGTGTGAGGAGTGTGAGAGAGAGAGAGACTGGTTAGGGAGAAGAAAGATGCCTTCAGTGAAGATCTGAAGCAGATGGAAACCAGAAGAGGTAGGAAGCTGCAAGAAGGCAAGAGTGGCAGAAGGGAAGATCACACACCAGATTGTAGGAAGGCTTGTGAAAACTCCCTCCTAGACAAGCGGACGAAACAAAAGAGGGTAAGGAAAGCAGGTGACTGCAGTTGGCTGGAGCTTTTCCTTGTGGGGTTTGAAATCATGACCATCAGCTGAAAGCAGCACCCTAAACCAAGTGGGAACAGGTGACAAGGTGGTTGTGCTGCTTTCCATGTGTCCCTGGAACCTGGGACTGACTGCCAAACTGGTTCCTGCCTCAGTAGCTTCCTAGCCTATGGAATTGTACAGCAGAAGGTAAGCAACTCTTGCCCCCTCCCAGGCAAAAAAGGCACCCGCAGTTTGCATTAACTTCTAAGCCCCAGCTAACTGGCCACAGGGGGAGGAATGGGATCCAGGCAGTGGATGCCTCTCACTGGGATGAACAGCAGTCTCTCTACACAGCACATTGGGGAAGAGCAGTGAAACAAATCTGGGGAGGGAAGAAAGGGATCGGGAAAGAAGAGACAACCTGGACAAAGCAAAACATCTCTAGGACACCAGCCTGGTCCATTCCCTTCTCCAGCCTTGCAGAACTGCAGTGTGGGAGCCCTCTCACAGCAGCAGCAGCCCCCTCTCATTTGGCCTCACTGCTGAGGGAGTACAAGGTATCCTGCTTTGCCACGGCAGGTGAAAGGCAGCTTTCATTCTTCACTGCCCTCAGAAATCTAGAAAACGACTGAAAAAAAGCCTGGTGCCCTTCCCCATGCTGCTGTCCTTCAAGCCATCAGTGCATCAGAGCCAGCCTGCCCAGGGCAAAGGGACAATCCTGCCTGCTCACCGCCTGCACGAAGGTGAACACAGCCTACATCACTGCAGATGGCAGCAAGGACCTCAGGTAAGTGGAGGGCTCTGCAGTTTGTGCCTTGGCTTTGCTGGGCACAGGTTGGCAGAGGCAGAAGATCTGGGAAAGCTGAGGACAGCAGGACCTCCCAGTGCCACTGGTAACCTCTGCTTGCTGGGAACAAGGCTCAAGTGCTTGCAGAAGCAGCTGCAGGCACGTAACTCCCAGTGCCCACTCCTGTGCTCAGAGAGCACGGCCCATCCCTGATGCATGGGTTGGGATACCCAGAGAGATGAAAGAGGGAAGAGAGTAGGTAGTGATATTGCTGGAAGAGACGATGCCTGAGCAATCAGGCCGCTTCTACAGGAGGAAAGAGAAGTCAAAGAAATGCGTGGAAGCAAACAGTTGCCTATGTGAGGGAGGCAGAGCAGGATCAGCCCTGCCATCTGGTATACTGAAAGGGAGCAGGGGTAAAAAGTGAATCCCCACACTCCTTTGGTTAATCAGCAGAAAAGTGGCAGGGAAGTGAGTAGGAAGATGCAGCAACAAAGCAACACCTACAATGAATTCATGGAGGAAATAAGGTACACACACAGGGCCCGGTGGCATCCATCACACAAGGAGCTTGGCAAGCCTTTCCTTTGCCACTGTCTGCAGACAGGCCCTTCACAGCAGAGACTGGCTCTGACTGGGCCTCCACAGCTTCCCTTGGGATGCAGCAGCGAGCTCCTTCTCCAAAGGCAGCTTTGGCTGGCAGCGTGGGCAAGTCAAACGTTGGCTGTTGACTGGGTAAAAGTCACACATATGATATGCAAGGCAAAAAACTCAGATTAACATTTAAAGAAAGCAAAATAAAACTTGGCAACATGAACAGGATCAACTTAAAATGCGCAAGGAGTCAAAGTATCCCTCCTGGGACCAGCAAAGAGCAGACTGGGTGGCCAGCATGCACCCACACATGCAGATGTACCCACACACACACACTGTGCAAACCTCTGCTGTCTCCAGGCTACTCACACCAGCCTCCCCCGATGGCCCACAGCAGCCCTGTGCACCCACCCAGCCCACCTACTCCTCAGGCTAGGGAAAAGGCAGTCTCAAGACCCACCTTCGTGTTTCAAGGGAGAACAGCACATTAATGCTGAGGCCTGATGGGCACAGAGCTGACGCTTCTGTCTTGCATCATTCCGCTTGCCCGAGGCACTGCAAACTCCGGGAAAACTCCCCCGTGCTCCTCAGGCCCTCAAAACAGCACGACTTGTACTTTTTGCAGGGTGCCCAGCAACTAAGTGAGCAGCTGAGTGGGAAAGACAGCCCAGATGACAGCTGTCTTCTCAGGAGATGAGGTCTCAGCTGTGCTGCTGGAATGGAGCAAAGGGACACTACATCCCTCTGGCCTTCCCAGACAAGCATCCCGACCACTCGGAGCAGGGGTGCCACAAGACAAGCAATACCAACACCATTTTCCACCCCATTTAGTGACTCATTAGTGATGATGGGCCTCCTACCTTACCCTTGACTGGTTTGTCAGGACCAGGAATAGAGCCTGAAGACAGGATCTTAGGAAAGCAGGAGTCTGACCAAGGTACCCCTGTGGCTAAAAGCCAAATCTCTTCTAACCAATGCATGTTTCTCTTATTACACAGATGCCAGAACCAGTCACCCATAGCTCCACTGGCCACTAAAGTGACAGCCTTAAAACCAAACTGGTGTGAGATCCCCTGTGAGCAGACAACACATGGTCATGGGAAGATGATGTCTGCCTTGATGAGTCCATGAAGCAAATGTTTCTCTTACTTGGACTGTTGTGAACCTCTGAAGGACTCATTTATGCATGGAGCTATCTCTGATTAAGTGTTTTCAAGGATAAGGGTATCCACTGATGGAATTAATTTACATGGCAGGAGAGTTGCTTCAACCTTGGCCTATCGGTACAAAAGCTATCTGAAACTGGTGTATACGAATCCTCATATTCCGAGTTAGTTCTCAGTGTTCAAATATTTATAACTGCATGATCCGAAACCTTTCTCTGTTTTCACACCCGTCTATCCTGCAGCTCCAAGACACCATTAGCTCACTTAACGAGGTGGAGGAATGCCTGGGACCGGTATGCTAATGAAGCTGAGTCTTCCACAAAGAGAAGGTCATTCTAGAAGTGAGCAGAGCTGCTCTTCCCTGCCCGAGCTCCCCTTCTAATGGCCATCTCGGGCTGCCGGCTGCTGCGCGCGCTGCCGCCCTCCCCGCAGGGAAGGCTGGCTGCCTGTGCCAACCGCTCACCCCGCAGAGCTACTAAATCCTAGACAGACGGTGCTGACGGAAATGTCTTTTTTTCCCCCCCCTCCTTTTAATGCTCTTTGCATAATGGCAAGCCCAAAAATCGTTAGTGAAAACGAGCTTATCGCAGGGCCCTTTGATAGCCCTAATCTGCTTACGCGCAGCACTTTGAGCTGCCAATCAGGGCGATGCAAACTCCCGCTCTGTGATCATGCGAGGCAGGGCCGGGATGAAAGTGATATTGCCTGGGTCACCTCATTATCCAGCCTCTCTATTAACTCAGCTGCAGCTTGTTCTGGTTTCCCCCAGCACTGCAGTCCCAGAAGCACCAGCCTCACTTGTTCACACAGCCCCAGCAGAACAGCCACTTTTCCAAACTGACTCCCTCTGGTGAGAGGATTCCTCACCTTGCAATCGATTCTATGGACCAGGGATGCACCCCTATGTAAGCAAGGCAGCTGGAATGGGGAGTGAAGGGGTGAAAATCCAATGGTCTGGAGACAGTCACATTTAGAGCCAAACACCCATATGCTGCCTGTCCAGACAGCTTGTTTGCATGGAAGTAAATTCATAGAGATGCACAAACCCACTCAAATCAATCTCTCCAAAGCAATTTCCCAGCCTGTTTCACTCCTCCATCAGTTTTTATGAATCTACCCTTAGGGCAAGACAGCATGATCAAAGGGACACGAGGAAAGAACTTACCACTTGGGTGCACCCACTCTGCCAAAGAGCCCTGATCCAAAAAACCCCAGGTGGCTTTCCCCATCACACCCTTTAGCAAACAGCACACACCAGCATCCCTGCGGACCCACGGGGGCAGAGGCACCGAGATACTCCGTGCCCAGGCAGTGGAAAACTGGACTGCTTTTGCTTTGTCTTCAGCAGGGTTGGATGTCAGACACTTACTGGATTGGGCAGTTCTGGCTTCGATCGTGGGGGTGTAAACTCCTACCCCCAGCTCTGAGCGGGCACCCAGACGGAACTTATACAACGTGTCTGGTTTGAGACCTTCCACGGCGTATGAGGAGGTTGGGTCAAACTCCACCTTTTGCTGGAAAAACAAAAGGAAACGCAGGTTATTTGGTGTGGTTGGAGAACACAGAAAAGCTGGTGCTCGGCTCCCAGTGCCAAGGGAACAGGCAGCCCCACCACCCATTCTGGCACCACAAAAAGCCACGGCCACGCTGCCAAGTCTGCTTGCAGTCCTGCAAGACTCCAAGGCATGGAGCTTCCTGGGTGGCCACACCAGGACTCTGCTGAGAAGCAGAATTCTCCAACAGCCAGGCTACAACAGCCTGGTGTCCAGACTGCACCTACTGGCCTGACAACTTCGTGGGAATGCTGGGTCTCGCTGTACAGTTCAGGCAAGGGGCACAGGACACATCAGGGTGTTTTCTGCCAACAGTGTCTTGCCTGTGAAACAGAGTAAAGCCCTTGTCCTAGGCTTTCTAGGGATCTCTAGCTGGGATCTCTAGTGCACCTAAACAGTGCTGGTAAAGGATCTGTTTTGCTGACACTTCATCTGAAGGGCACTTACTTCTGGCATCTCCTATGGCCCTATAATAACAGGAGGAGGAGAAGACTATGGGACACTGTGACGCTGTCACGGTACAACTCTTGCTGTGCTACCTTGAAGCCAGCACTACTTTTGATACATTTAGAACTGGACTTCCCTTAGGGACCTGCAGTAAATGTGGAAGGGCTCTCTCTAGACCACCTTCAATCTGCTTCTTACATGAAACCAGTCCTGGGGCTGGAGACACATACTGGAAGCCATTTCAGGCTTGCCTAGAAGTCCTACTCTTTACAGGCACCAGCAGTAAGCATGCCTCAGGGATGCTGTCATGGCTTTCTGGAGCCTTTTCTGTCCCAAACCAGTCACTAGGTACTTTGCTGGCATCAATAAGCACTGTTGAGGTCACTTACACAGAAACCAGAGATTGTCGTGCTCCTACCCCACACCACCGAGGCACAAGAAACATGAAGAAACAGTCCTGTTACCACCCCAGCTCAAGCATACACCCTTCCCAAGCTGATAAATCGTGATGTCCAGCCCCAAGTGCTGCCAGGCAGGATCCTCACCTGGGTGCCATCCTCCCCTTCCCAGTAGAGCAGCTCGTATTTGGTGATGCGTTCCTGAGAGGCGGGCAGCCACGTCAACAGGATGCGGGTATCCGACTCCGCTTCTGCCTGGAAGTCAGCTGGCTGGGCAGGAACTGGGGAACAAACACACGTGGTCAGTGGCAGGAGAGGGGAGAGGAGTCGCACGGCTTTGCAGAGTCAGTGTTTCACCTTGTGAAGATACTCCTCCATTTCTTCCAGAACCTCTCTTCTCCCTCTCCCCTGCACTTGGAACAACCCAGGCCACAAGCAAGCACCTCTGGGACCAGGCAGGTGACTCTGGGAATCGTGCTCACTTCCAGCCCCTGACTGCATCCCAGACCCTTCCTTCCACACGTGCAGGGCCAAGCAGTCACACAGGTGCCGACATCCACATTCCAGGACCCTGTGTCACATCTTTTAGCCACTGCATCCCAGACACAACAGCGGGCTGTTACTCGTACAGAGACCGATACCAAGTGCCCAGGACAACCTGACAGCTTAAACCTGATGGCTGTGGGGCCATCATTCGAGCACCCAAGTGCAGCTGTGACGCCTGGTGCAGACCAGAGCCTCCCTCCATACGTACCCCCTTGCTGCGTTTTGACCTGGATGATGTCCGAGGGGGGCCCGTCGCCCACCGACGTGAAGGCCAGGACGCGGATGCTGTAGGTGGTGCCCGTGATGAGGCTGCCCACGGTGGTGAGGTGGCTGTCGTCCGTGTTGTGCTTCTGCCACATGCTCAGAGGCAGGTGCGGGTCGGTGGTGTAGTACACGCGGTACCCCCGGATCTGCCCGTTGGGCTCCTCCGGCTGCTCCCACTGCACCAGCATGGTGCTGGCACTCAGCATCCGTGCCTGGACTTTGAGGGGCGGGCTCGAAGGAGCTTGCTCTCCTGTCCGGGCCTCGACCAGTTCGCTGGGGGGACCCCTGCCAATGTTATTGACCGCGATGACCCGGAACTCGTACTCGGAGAAGGGGCTGAGCCCACCTATGCTATAGCGGGTTGTTGCCACACCATCCACCTCCTGGAACTGGCCCTCCAAGGATTTGGGCTTGTACTGGATGACATAATATGAAATGGGGTCGGAGTTGCCTGAATCCCAGGTGAGGGTCACGCTGGTAGCTGTCGTTTCAGTCACTAATGGCTCTGTTGGAGGTTTTGGCAATGCTGCAATTGGAAGGCAGAGAGGTGTGATTTAAATAATTCAGTCAGCTCAAACCCTGCAATGTGCATGGGGATAAAAATGGAGCTGCCACCTCCCATTAACATTCTTCTTTAAAAGGCAGAAATCATTTCATACTCTAGAACATGCATTTTTATATTACCATATATTGCTTGAAGTGGTTCTTAATGGAAGGATAAACAGAGCAATCATGTTATTAGATGTGCTTGACGCACTTACCAGCAGCAGGCTAAATAAAGGTAATTCAACAGGGATGCAGGAATGTTTCTGTCATGGGGGTTCAGCCGGCAGTGGGAAGGTGCTTGCTGGGCTGGGCTGGCCCCAGAAGCCAGGTGTACAGCTGATTTACAAAGGAATACAGTAAAGCAATCAGAGCACCAAAGGTAATCTGGAATTACGCTCCTGATTCTAGAGAGACAGTATCTTAGGCCACAGGGAGCTCGTGGACAGTGCTGTTAGATGGGTTGATGGGGGAATGCTTTGTAAGTATTATAGTACATGCAAGAGAGATACAGCCAGAGAAATTACCAACTTTCATATCCACTATTTCACTGGATGGTGTGTCAAACTGCAACCAGACAGTAAACTGTTATACAGGAACTCTGTGACACCGACATCTCCGAAGTGTTAACGAAAACACAACTACTGCAAGCATTTCCAGATTTGCCATTTTACCAAAAGAACAAAGAAGGAGAATGAGTGCATGTGAGAGAGATTTGCAGAGTACACAAATACTTTAAGACAATGACTGAATTAAAGTCTACAGTAAGTTTAAACCTCCTACAAACCACTCTAAAGTCATTAGTGACTTGTAATGCAGCTGTGCCTGACAAGGAACTAGGAAAAATGCTCAACCCAAATTAAGATCCTCAAGCACTTCATTCTTTGCCAAAGTCCTCAAGTTTCTAGTTTCTACGTGGTTCAGCTGAGGGAGGCAGGCTCTCTGCTCTGAGGGCCAGAGAGGATGCCTTTTCCAATCCTACTGCCACATGAATACTGAGGAACTGGCATGAGAGGGAAGGGCGTACAACCCACAACCAGACACCACAGCACCACCTACGGAGGACTCAGGAGGTCAAACCCATCCTGCACAATGTTATGGCCTGAAGCAACACATTTCCCACAGCATCCAAGAAACTGCCAGCCTCTCCAAGGCTTTCAAGGACAGATGACACTACTCCACCCTTTCCTTTGGAGAGCCACAAGCTTGACTCTTGCCAGTTTTTGGGTGTGCAGCCTCCATGTGAGCAAGGGGCAGGTCTGGCACTTTCAACACGCTTAGTTGCAATCAGTTTTGTGTCATCTCGCTTCTCCTGTCTCCCCTGCAAGCGGTCTGTGTGCCAGCAAGCACAGGAGAAGCGATGGGGGGTGAAGGAGTTTGGGACAGAGGCAGTAAGACACCCAGAGTGAGGGTGCTGAAAAGGCAGACAGGGAAACAAGGAGGAAGGTGAAGGGCTAAAGGAGCTGAGCAGGCTTCTCCCTGCCCTGGGGTAGCAGTGAGCATCACATCAGCCGACGAGGCAGAGTCACCCCAGGCGCAAAGAGGTAAATGTTGGGAACCATCAGTGCAATGGTGCAGTTCCCACCTCCTCCCTTCACGTCCAAACCACCTCTCGATCATACCCCTTCCTTATGTACTCTCCTGGATGATGTACTATAACCAAGGCAATCCCTGTGCTCTGTACAGAAACAGGGGCTGGAAAAGGTACTGACTAGCAGGTGTTGTGAGTAAAGGGAGCAGTCTGCAGCTAAGGTTAAAAGCATCCTCTGACTAGCAAAGAGAATTTGCTGTTATCTCCAGGTCAGAGAGGGCTAACACTCAATTCTGTGATTCGTTCCAGCAGGAACTCTGTGTTAAAGCTGGCCATAGTGCAGGAGGGGGTCTGCAAGAACAGACAGACTCAAAGGATGATGTATCTGTGGAAATCTGAGCTACAATCAACTCCAAGGAGAGGAGGAAAGGGATAAATGTGGACCTGCTAGGCCCCCAGATGGGAAATGCAGGACACCTTCAGCCTCCTGTTAGGGAGCTGAGTGGGATGCCCTATGGTCAGTAATCAGCAACAACATCCTCTCTGGGGCAAAGCTACCAGTGAAACGTTGCCAAGGAGCGTGCCCTAAGGACAGCAACACACGAGAGAGAAAGGGAAAGAGCCAGAGCAGTAAGGAAAAAAGCTGACAGAGGAATATGCAACAATTTTCAAATGAACACATACAGCTCCTCCCTGCAGAGGGGGAGAGGATGCTTATTCTGTCGAGGTCCATGGATACTTCACATTGCTGGGATTGACCTTGTCCTACCCTTAGTGCAAGAGGATGTTTCTGTGCAAACAGCTCTCTGACTGCAGACATCCAGACCCTGCCCTGGGACAGCCCATAGCCTGCTGCTGTCTCGAGCTGATCCTGCTGATGTACAGGACAAGACAAGACATTGCTGGGATAAACACAGACTCACTGAGGTTCCCTTGTGGCTTAACAGGGACCCAGCCTGACACAAGCCTGTGTCCTACCATGCCACTTGCAGGGAGAGGGAAAATGACCTTCAGAGCAAGTCCCGTTCTGGGAGCAGCAAAAAGCAGAGTTGTAGGTGGAAGGCAGAAAAGTTGCAAGGTGGAAAGGTCACAGAAGGCTGCAGTCAGCTGGCTGCAGCCAAAACCACTTTGGCAAAGGGCCACGGTGTAGAAACCCAGGTAGGTGCACCACGAGGACTAACTCCTTACCTTTGACGGTGATCTGGGCTGTGGCTTCGATCATGCCGAGGGAGGAGATGGCCACGCAGGTGTAGTTGGCAGACTGCATGATGTTGTTGAGCTCCAGGACATTCCTACCGACAGGCATCTCGTCTTCTTTGGTCAGCTCCTCCACTCCAGCCATCCACTTCACGTAGGGCATGGGAGCACCTACGGCCACGCACGTGAGGTTGACGCTCCCCCCAGGCATCACCTCGTGGTTGCTCGGAGGGATAGAGAATCGAGGAGCAACACGCCGCACTGAAACAAGGAGGACACAGCTAGCAGGGCCACAGAACCAGCAGACAGCACTCACTTGCACTCTGGGGGTACGTGAGAGGGGTTCAACGTTCTTGCCTGTCTATCCTCCCCCCCCCCCCTCCCCGGACAGATAAAATGAAGTGCAAAAGCTGTTTGCTACTTTGCCAAATTGCACACACTTTGCTCTCCTTCCTTTGCCACTGGCATCTTTATTACAAGAACTCATTAAGGGATGGCTCAATCCATTCCCTCCAAACATGGCCTTTTGAAATCATATTACTAACATGAAACATTCCTCCATTTAAATTACATCCCTCTAATTAGAAAGCATGCAAAATGCCAGTCACACACTCTCTCTGTGCAGGGCCCACTGAAGCTCTGCAAAACGGAATTACCTGTTCAATTTATTAGATCTAGAGTAAAGCAGCCCATCCCCTAAACCTCACAGGGTTTGGGCAGGGGCAGCAGAAAGGGTTTCTTTTTTGAATTAGCGCACGTGTGCTGCTAAATAAAATATAATTCCTTTCAAAGTGTAACTCAGGTTCTACCTTGGCTCAAAAAAAACCAGTCACCAGAGCTGCATGACATTGTCAGGGCCTGAAGAGATCACCTTGCTGGGCAGGAGAGAACTAATCCTGACAGATGTGAGATCATATACATTTTGACAGAAGAGAGCTGGGCTGGCAGAACCCTTCCCACCTTTGTGGCAGCTCTTCGGGAGATGTATTCCTCCTTATTGCATTGCACGGCTTCTCTTCATATCAATCCCTTGCTGGGTATTTCATTCAAGACTTATTTGTAAGCAACTCTCAGCTACAATAAACCTCTAAAGCTGCCTGCCATACGCGTTCCCGTCAGGAAAATGACACTGAGAAATGAGGCCCCTTCTTCAGGGTTAGTGTTATGGGCCTATTTAAGCAAGGGTAGAGAAACAACTGCACTCGGTAAATCTTTGTCTCCTCTGGGCAAGCTCATTTTAGTCTGTAGTTAAAAAAGGAAACTGCTTGAACGTGTCTCGCCCAGCAGCCCTGCTCTCCTCCGGCCCGCAAGCAGCGTTGGGGTTCACGACTGACCGGCTCCCCAGGAGCCTCTCCCTGCCAATTCCGCTCTTCCCTCCGCGCGTGAGGCCGGCGGAACCGCCACAGCACCGGGGGCAGGCGGAGAGCGGGCAGCAGCCTGAGCAGTGCCAGCTCACAGCGTGCCACGGGCACAGCCGGCCCTCCCCCGGGGCGATGGGGGTCCGGGGAGCCGCGGCTCGGCCGGCCCGGCTCCTGCCACCGCGGCATCTCCGCAGACGGCGAAGCTGCCGACGCGCTCCCCCCCTGAGCTGCAGAGGTGTCAGCTCCGCTTGCCAAGCTGACTCTCCCCAAATCAAATTTCGCTAGTGCTCTCTTTGATGATTCATCCCCAAACCATCATCAGGCTTGCAGAAATAGACTGAACACAGAAGCCCCCACGCTAGCATGTACAACAGAGCTAAGACTTTGTGATAAATTAGACAATACTGTCAGCATCGCGTGTGTACTACACATCGTGTCAGTGACAAAACAGGGCTCATTAGCTCCTTACCAGCCAGGGTAAGGATAACTTCCTTTGCCTTTCTTTTTTTTTTGGAATGTCTAAATCCAAAGTCTTGCTGCATGCTTCTTTTAATCAATTATTAAATCTCCAATCAATACCTACACACCAACACCAGCGAGGTGTTACCTGACTTGATGGGGCAGCGCTCCCCAAATGAGACAGAACTGAAAGTGTACTCAAATGCTGCACAGTCATGAGAATACAGACTTAACCTGATGGACATGGCAATGGTTTAACATGATGGTGTGTATTTCCAACCAAAGCATCCCAGCACCACTCGTTAAGAGTCAGGTTTCATTTTTCCAACGAAAATGCCGTCGAATTATTCCAGGTAGAAGCTGTTCAAATTCTGTCCCCATCATAGGACCAAACCCACCCAACCCACCCAAGCTGTAGTAAAATAATAACAAAAAAAAAAGCAAACTTTGAGGATAAAGCCATAGATGTGCACAGAACACTCAACACACATGCACCAGGCAAACAGGCTGGCAGGCACGGGAGGCCACTATAAAGTCAGAGAGACAGTGGTGGAAGGGCAGGACAGGGAGAGGGAAGGTGCACAGGAGCTCATGTACAGGGACACGGGAGGACAAGACACTGGAGGACACAGGGCCATGCAGGGAAGTCAGAGCTCAGCATGCACAAACAGATTTTCACTTCCAGCCCTGTGAGACCAGAGGCAGCACAGCCCACTGTATCCCACCAGTGTCCCTGCTTTCAGGGTGCTCCTGGGGCTGGGTGAGTCCCATCAGCACCATGTTGCCCTTGATGTGTCCTGCAGAGGCAGGGCCTGTGGGTGCTGTGGCCATCTCAGGTGCTGGGGGCTCTCTCAGCAGTGCTCTGCAGGGCAAAGGGAAGGGCTCAGCCCCTCTGGAAGTCACTCTCCCCTGTGCCACACACAGGGGAGCAGCAGAGGGGGTCAGTGCACTCCTGTGCCTAGAGAAGGGATGAATGGCAGGGAAAACTCTCCTGTGGGTCACAGAACAGCAGTGCACACAGACCCCACCAGGCTGGACACAGGGGAGAGATCTGGCCCAGACAATGCCCTGGCACGTGCAAAACAAGGGATGGGCTCCATCAGCCCCCCATCCTCTTGGGGGATAACGAGCAGCTCCTTGTCCCGGTCAGTATGAAGGGAGAAGGGGAGGTGCTGTCAGTTAGCATTAGTGAGAGCTGGCAGAGCTCTCACAGCAGCTTGTACGGCACCATCAACACATTCCTCAGGCTCAAGCCAATGATTTAAGTCGCTTGCTTTTCTAGCCTAAGAGTCTGGTAATAATTTAAATCAGTATAACTCCTCCAAAAGCAGCATTCTTAGGATTTCTGTCCAATTTACAAGTAAAATCACATGGGCTAGCACAGTCCATGATGCTACCTTAAGTGCTCCAGAAAATTTTGTTGTTTTTCATTTACTGCAGCAATGAAATTTCCCTCTTTATTACAATTTTCTTGACGTGAATTTGCACTTTTTTTTTTTTAATCTTCTTTTTGGATAAAGATCAGAAAGAAGGTGGTTTTGCAAGAACAGCACAGGGAAAATTGCTGTGAATATTAAAATGATTTCAATGGACAATAGTATAATTCAGAGGTTTAGTTAAACCAGCAGACTGTCAAAAATGAGATTCATTATCATTCATCCCAAGAATAGGCATCGTAAGGGCTCTGTGCTGCTCCACTATTCAGCACACCTCCCCGTTGAGAGCATTCCCTGGGAAGTGAAGTGAAACCCCAGAGCAGTGAGCAGTGAGTGCAGTGCAACCTGAGCCCACGCCCTGGATCTCACAGGACAGGGAGAAAAGACAGTGTGGAGACTGGATCCCCACTTGCTGGGGGGACTGCAGGGAGCAAGGAGGGGAGCAGGCAACACAAGAGCCACAAAGGCTGAGAAGTGTTAATAATTCAGCATGCATTAGCATGCACATTCCTTGCCTTGAGAGCAAAGAGCATCGATCGATTGCCTGGCTCCCTTCAGCACGGGAGTGGCTGTTTCCCAACATCTCAGGTTCCCTCTGAGGGTGACGTTACCCCCTTGGAGAATCAGGGACCCTCCCTCCCCGCTGCTGTCAGCAAGAGCTCCAGGATCTGAGCTCAGGGCTCTCAGGCTGGTGCTGTTAGTCCCTCTCATGTGCTGAGACACCGCTGGCATCCAGCGAGGCCCTGCTGGAAACACAGCAGTGCCAGGAGGGCTGCCCATGCTTCCAAAACCGTGCAGTGCTGCTGGGGAAGGGGAAACCAAATTGCTGTTCCCTGCTGGCTGTCTTGGCCACAGTACAGCTGAGCAAACGACGCTCACATCCCTCCCTCTGGCTTGTCCTGACATCCTCTCCCCTTTGCTCCTCCTCTGTATGGGAGAACAGCAGTCTGAAGTCCTGTTTGGTCTGAAGGAGAACCAGCACTGCCTGGGCTGCTGCTCCTCCTACTCCCAGTACAGCCAAGACAAGTTTGGGAGGCTCTGCTCTAACCCCCAGCTGAGAAAAGCAGCAATGTGTGATGCTGGGGCACACCTTTGAGACTGTCCCATTTCATCACTCCAGCCAGGCCAGCTGAAGGATCCCTAGTGCATGGGGTGTGCTCTTGCCCCTGGCACACTCCTATCCTGTCAAAACTCCCGCCTTCGTCAGGAGCCACCTCCTCCAAGTCGGGAAGGAGTGAATTTAGCAGCTAACCTCAAACATGATCATTGCTCTGCATGGTTTACTCATCCACAGACATCTTTCATCTCTCCCTGGTGCTATCATTTTAAGGAAGGACTTCAAATGGAAAGGCAGTTGCTGAAGTCTCACAATCTATTGACAGAATCAACAGCAGGAGAGGAAAAATGGGAACCAGAAAAAATGCATTTACAGTCTAATCTTGTGCTCAAACAATGCTGTACTATTTATGCTCCCAATGCATCCTTGAGTGCTGACATTTTATAGACAATTTCCAAAACAGGGCCTTGCCATTTTTGGATTATATTTCAGCTATAACTTTTAGGTCTAATTATTTGCGCTGACAACCACATATAAAAGAGGATATATCATTACAGTGGTGCAGCACTGGAGACACATCAGCATTCAGCATACTGACATACTAATAGCAAAGTAAGGGAGAGCAAGATTGTGGAGCTCTGCAATTTGCATTCCCTCTCTGAAATTTCTCTGATGAAAATAACACAACATTAAGGAGGTGAATAAGAGAAAAGATCCACTGTATCAAGATAAAATAACTCGTTAATAAATAACCTTGTAGCAGCCATGGAGCAGTAATTAAATGCATGGGTTAGCAGTACACAGTTTTAAGTAAAGCTGCAAAAATGTAAGATGTAATTATCGGTGCCAAACAAATTATAAGCATGGCAAATCCCACTGGAATATTTAGAAACTAATTTCTGGCTTCACATTAAATATTTGTGTACGTGGGTATTTTTGGTGGAGTGGGAAGGAGGGGTGGACACAAAGAATGAGGAATTCTCCACTCCTGCTAGCTTATATCCACTCTCAGCTGCCTCCCCTCAGCTAAGCCACGTGGCTAAAACATTTAAGTGCCCTGTCAAAGGTTTATCCTCCAGAGGTGCCTCAGCCATCACAGCAGTGCTCCGAATTCTCTGAAATCAGGGAGGCTTCGGGCCTTGGCTTTAATTTCTTCTCTTTTTTTCCTCGTTCTCATTTTTCACCGTTGTCTTGGGCTCAGGTAATTTTATCCTCTACAAAGTCTATTTTTAGAGGGTAAACAACAAAAGGTCCTGTGCCTCAGTACAATCTAAATGAGAGCACGTTCCGGGGAGAGAAACGGGATCGAACTCAGTGTACTGGAACAACTTCTATGACAACTTGTTAAAACTTGTCCCAGCGATGATTATAAGATCAACTCATCCAGGTGCCTGAAAGTATATGTCAGAGGAGGCAGGATCTCTTCCCTGTGCCACCTGGGAGCAGTGCTGGCCTGGAGAGCTGCTGTGAGCATCCCTCACCTCCAGTGCTGTGGAGGGACAGACCCGCACAGAACCTGTTTGGTGCAGCAGTTCATCTCTAGAAACTAACTCAGGACTTCTGCCAGAAACACCAGCTTTCCTCAGCATGAAACCATGAGTGCCTGAAGCTAGGTCTGGAGCTAGATTTCATTTAAAAGCTGGAGTTGCCTTTTGCTATTGTCCTTTATTAATCTCTGGCTCCCCGAGGGCGGCAGGACACAGCACGGTAAGGCACAAAGCAGGTTTTGCTGAGTGGGTAGGAGCTCCTGTGCACATCAGCACCGGCCTCCCTGAGCCACCTTGGGTACGTCTGGGGCCGCTGCCAGAGCTCCCTGCTCTCCTGCCAGCCCTGGGGCAGAAATCAGAGGCAGACCTGCTCGTGCCAAGGGCCCTGGTCTGAGCACGGAGAACGGGTCACCGCCAGAGCGGGGACTGCTGAGGAGCAGGGAAGATGCCTCAGCACAAGGGACTTGCATCTCAGCCAGCTGCCCCTGCTGCCCTGTGGCAAGTGAGGGCAGCACGCTGGGTTCTCCTTCAGCTGAGATCAAAGGTAAGCTTTTTGCCTCCGGAAAAAGTTAAGACTTTTAAAGTTACAGGAGGAACTGAGGAACCTGCTGTCCCTAGCAGCCTGTGAGGGGACTGGAGATCATTCTGATCTCTGCTTCCAAAGACTGCTCTTGATCTCCAGCCAGAAAGCAGCTGCAGTTTAGAGGTATTACACTTGCACGTAGCACAGATAAAGGGTTAGAGGAGGACACCACACACAGCAGCATGCACTTCTTCCTACCCTGCCTTTGACAAAACTGCCCTGGCTGCTATTTGCATGCAAAATATATTCTTGTGCATTCTCAAGCAACAAAGGCATGCAAGCAAAGTATCAATGCCATCACCAGAGTCACAGCAAACAGTAAGCAGATTTCATCAGGCACGCTGTGGCTGCGCCTGGAAAGGAGCCAGAATCTGCAGGGCCCCCTCCCCTTTTGGGGATGGCTCTCCTCTCCCTACTGGAAAAGTCCCATCTGACGTGGCGTACTGTAGATGGATAAGAAGTGAAAAGGACCAACCTTCTCGCTGATCTGAGAGATGAAAGTTTGTTTTGTTTGATGGCAGAGTGCGATGAAGATGAGGAGGGAATAAAAAAAGACAAGGAAAAACACAGAGAGTAAAAACAGGCCAAGCTTCATCTGTCCGCACACCACTGAAACGACAAGACAAGACTACAGAGGTCAGCCACGACTTCCCACCGTGCATTCCACGGACAGAGTGCGCCGCTCTGGCCCCGAGCAGGGCCGGCCCCTCCGCCTCCCGGCCCCACTCACCGCTCCTCAGGGCAGGGCGGAGGGGACCTGACATCCCACACATACTCACACGAGGCTGCTTCAGGGACTTGCCCTGCTCTGGGCCAGATGCTGGAGGCACAGACACGTTTACATGTGCAAAAACACTCACACACACAGAGCAAGAGACTCAGGCCATCACACAGGCCGCTCCCACGCACCCACTCCAGCTACAGAGGTGATGGCAAAGGCACTTTAAAACCCATTGGCCACACCCTGGGAAGAGCTGAATTTTGTAAAGCACGAAAGAAATGCTCCGAGGGGCGAATGGAAAAGTCTTCTACCATGAAGAGCTGTTCCCCCTCTCCAAACAAAGAGCTAAATGCAGCAGAGAGGTATTAGGCAAGTGACAGACATGCGCAGTCTCAGCTGGGCTCAGTTTTGGGAGAGCCTTATTGGTGCTGTGCTGCGAGCGAGAGATGGACAAGAAATCAGAAGGACAAAACACCCAGAGAGAATTGAGCAGGTCCCAGTTTTTGTTCCTGCGGGAGAGACAGTAGAAGGTTAGTTGCATTTTCCTCATAGACAAAGAAGATCGTATTTCTCTGGCAGGAGTGACCTCACTCCAGCTACAGATCTGTGGCGTATCAGCTGTAATCGAACCCTCACCGAGAGAATACACAAATGGATTTGATAGTTAAAGACTGCTTATGAGTCACATTTTTGATGGGGGAAGGAGAAGGCGGGGGGGGGGGGAGGATTTTGCTTTCCAGCAGAAACACTGCAAATTAGAGAACAGCATGTGGCATTACACAGTGCAACTGTACAGACAGCCACGTCCAGCAACCTGAGGACAGCTTTTTAACCAACACTGACATGGTACAGGCAAGACAACAAGCTACCAATAACAGCTACCACTGCAGCCTACGAAGTGCAGTGGAGCTTGCTGGAGAACAACACACTTGTTTATGTTTCTTCAGTTGAACTGATATCAGGGGACCTGAACCAGCCAACTCAGAGTCAAACTGGCCCATAAGTGAGGGTCACATCCAGCAAGGAGCCCCACCCAGACATCCTCAAAACAAACAGTCCTAGCTTCAGGTTCAGGTTGCCTCTGGCCTGCTTCACACTGGGGATTTTCCTCTTGGTCTACAAAACATTAACATAAGGCTCACTTGATCCTGCGAGACCCTGTGATGGGAGGGAACCTTTTTATTGCTGCTCCCAAGCTAACACTTTATTTCCTAATCTAATGGAGCATATCACATCTGCATGGCCTCAGCAGACAATGAGGGGCTCCTGCCTTCTGCTCAGCTCTTCCCAACAGGGAGGATTTGTTTCCTGCCCTTGCCCAGGAAGGACAGCGCTTCTGGCAAACCAGACACGCTCGTGAACGGGGCTGCATTCCTGGAAAGCAGCACCAACATCACAGCAGGGCAACACCAACTCCAAGTGCTGCCAGCACAGGCCAGTCTGCTGCACCCATCAGGTCTGTGAGACTGAAGGGTAAGAAGCTGAAGGGTTTGTCCTGGTGGATGATGCTCCAGGAACACTTGGCCTTGCTGCCAAAGCACAGCAGCTGCAGAGCCACCCCCTGCCCTCGGGGAGGACTGATGGACCCCAAGAGGACTTGCTGTGGTGCCTGGGGACAAGGTGAGGGGTGCTGCTGCAGCTGGGGACAGCCAGGAGCTTTTTTTCTGGGGAATCTGGCAGGGATTGCATGCCCATCAGTGGGCATGGACAGGAGCAGGCTCCAGCAGTGGCTTTCCCCACACGTTGACATTTCAGATTAGAGCTGGAAAGGCAAGGAGACACATATGAAACACACTAATTCAAACAGATTACTTTCTGGTTTGTCAAACAGGAACAAGTTTAGGACCTGCTATTTGTCATTAATTGCTGGATTATCTCTTAATCTCTTTTTATATTAGTGGCTTATAAGGAATAAAACCCAGTATCAGGCTATTTTGGAACAGCTGTAAGGTGAGACGGAACACCTGGGCAGCAAGTTCTGCTTTTTCTTTAGTTAAGGCTTAAACAGCTGCTGCTTTATCTGAGATAAACCTGATAAATGACAAATTGAAAGTTTCATCTCCTTACAGATCCCATTCACATGCTGCCTTATCTCCAATTCTTTATCCATGTCACTCCTAAGCTAAGAAGCATGTTTTATCAACAGTTTTTCTGCTTTTTTTTACAGAACAAATGACTCTGATCAGTGACAGTAAATAACATCTGCCATCCCACCATGTAGGGACAGAGGATTTAAGGCTGGGGTTACCCAGAGTATCCCCTGTGCAGAACATGACAGCTCACCAGGTACATTACCCGGCTCCCACAAACCTGAGCTGCCTGGCAGCTAAGCTGAACGTGCCAGTCTAAGTGCAAGGCAAAGCAAGTCAAGTGAGGCTAGCAAGCTCCAGAAGGTAAAAAAAGAGGCTCCTTTTGAGTTCCAGGTTGAAACAGCAAAGAAGCAAAAGAGCAAGGCTGCATCAGAGATGTGCCGGATGGCTCCCGTGCTCTGCAGGCAGAAATTCCCGTGCTGACTGAATTTGGCTTTTACCCTGCCACAGATGTGCTTGTCTATGCAGCAACAGCACTCTAACCATAGCAGGCTGTTGCAGAAAGAATGAATGGGAGGCTCTGCTTTTGAATGCTCTTGGGCATTAGCTTCCTGAAACAGGGCAGGGGGCTGTGGCCAGGATACGAAGGCACAGGTCTAAGAGTTCAGATCACTAGCTCAAACAAAGGAACACATTTCGAAAGCTTTTCAGAGTGGGGAGCTAATACTTTCCTGAAAGCAACAAGAAAGTTCATTATCCCAATTGGCTCTGCAATTCTGCTGGGAACTGCCAGCATCTGTCCTGTGCAAAAACCCTCCGGTGCTATGCAAGGCATTAATATAAAGGCCAACCCAGACACTTTGGAATCAAAAAGACAGAGAGGTTAACAAAAACCCAGAGGGGGATGAACCTGTTCCTGCTTATCTCCAAAAGCACATCTTGTGTCTCAAGGACTCCACATAAATCAAATTTTATCCTTTACAGCTTTTAGTGGCAGAGAGGAACAAAAGGACAGATTGTCTTTTTTACGCCAGATTACATGACAATAAGACAACCTCCCATTATACCCGATGAACAATGTTCTCATGCCACAGTGATGAGTATATTCCATCCTAGAGAGACAGACAGGATGCTCAGGGCGCCCAATCATCCTTCCCCATTCACAGTGCACACACATGCATGCATGAATTCAATTAAGAGCAGAAAATCTCAGAGCACCAGAGATGTATTTCTTAGCCCTTTGTGCAAGTGGATATGGAAGGGGAGGGAATGGACATTTAGTTGGCGCAGATATGCAGGCCTAATTGTTCCACAGACGTCTGTGCAGGTCATGTGGGAAAGAGGTTTTCAAGTCCATTTCTGTGTTGCATTATCATGCACCAGTCACTCTCCTATTTTCCATAAAGGTCATTTTACAAATAATCAGACTTGAGCCTCACACTGCACTTTGAACCATCAAAGGACTTTGCAAGGAATAAAACTGTTAAGCTTATTTCGTTGAGTTCTATAAAGCACATTGAAATCTTAAGACAGAATGTGCTTGCTGAAGGACAAAGAACTATCATTTATTAAACCATGATCATCAAAATCATTACGGCACAGCAGAAGGCTCAGAGCAACACCGATGGTGAACACCCTTCGTGCCAGGAGAAAAACATGACAAAAAGACTCACAGTAATATATGGGGAGGAGAAAACTTGGCAGAAGCCTCCATGTGCTTCTCTGGCTCTGAAGCCAGGCAGCTCCAGCACGAGGACAGACACAGCCAGAGCAGCACAAGCCGTGGTTCTGAGCGAGCAGACGTCTGCTGGCATCAGGCTGCGCTTGCCCTGAGCCTGCTTACAACCAACCTGCCCTAACCACAGATGCTCTGATTTGGGCTACAGCAGCAAGGCCACAGCTTCAGCTTGGAGAAGCACCTGGGGCAGAGGAAATGAAGTCAGAAGTACTGAAATCCCATAAAAAGGAGTGCGCTTTCTTCATCCGTGTCACCGCGCTCTGTCGCGCTGCTGGGCTGCAGCGTTACCTTGAGGTCAGGACTGCACAGAGCGGGGGGATCGTGGTCCTTCAGTCCCACACTCCTCCTCAGCCACGTACCAGCTGCCAGGGGCTACACTCTGTGGCCTCTGCCACAGCCTGGCTTTGCTTCTTGTGACGGTCCAGGCCAGGCATCTGTCCGAAGTGGCAGTCTGGGTCATCCAGTCTGATTCAGCTGCCAGTTCATGTTTCCCGTCATCCAGGCATCTCCTTCACAAGCCTCTCCAGTCTCTGCTTGCCTGTGATCGCTGTCAGGCCCTCCAGCACCAGCACTGTCCCCCCCCCAGCCCTGAGGACAGACATGCAGTTTAACGGAGCACACTGCAACAAGCGTGCGTGTAGCTGGGTTGTAAACAAATGCACTCCCTTGTTGTTTAGCAATTTTTCAGACATCCCCAGTTTTGGTTGCTGACTGTTCAACCACTGTCCTCAGCTTTTACTCTTCTCCTGGCAATAGCCTCGAGCTCTGACTGCTGTTGCTATTTTAGCTGTTTTAATATTACATAAGCAGAAAAGTGTTCCTTTCCGAGGCGTCAAGTCTTGTTGCTCCAGGCCCACGTCAGTCATTCACAATTATTATTATTTACACAAGGTCCCTGCTGCAGTAAGTATCATACAGCCACAAGTAGCCATTTCGGTGAGCTCCCTCTGTGTCTGAGCCTAAGCCAGTGCCAAATTCCCACAGGTAAAATCCTGCTGAGGCCAGAGAATTGCTGCTAGGAACAGAGCCACTATCCAAATTTTGTTTTCGGCGATGGCTCCTCAGTGAAATTTGGCAAACAAAAACTTCAGACTCTAAGCAAGGTTCCCTGCTGCCAAATGAAATACTAGCCTGGCCTTTCAAAAAGCAGATGAGGAAAGCACAGATTTTTGCAGTAATGTGATTTCTGTTTACTGCAGTCTGATTTACTAGCTCGCAATTTGGGGGAAGAGTAGACAATTCAGTTTGAAATGGTCTTTTTCTGAAAGTAGCTGTGTGGCTGCTTCCCTACAGTACATGTAGCATTTTGGGCCAGGGAACTCACTGTGCTTGCCCCACTGGGCCATGCCTTGAAGGCCTGAAAAGCAGCACTTAAGAAGTGAAAACTGGGCAGCAGATTTCTCATTTGATGGCAAGCATGCAGGCAGTGCTACCATAAGTACTATTCTACAGGCATTGCTCACTGCTGTGAGTAGCACTGGGGAACACACCCAGTGAACTCCACAGTGTATTAATAAGGATATTCTTACACACAGTCTTCCTGCTCATCTGCTTCACTGAAGTAGGAAAAAAATAACGTAATGTGTAGAAAAACAGAAGGGTGGATAAACCCCTTCATACAGGGAAAGAGTCAAATCACAGTGCCACTGCTGAGGGGTGCACCACACAGGCCACCACCTTCACAGGCATTTCACAGGACAAGACTTTTGGCTGAAAATGCTCCTCTTTGTGCAGATGTCCCTGAAGCTGTAGGCAAATGAAAAATGAAACGTGTTCATTAAAAACCAATAGTGTAAGAGAATCAGTGCAATTATACTGTACTCCCAGTGGGCATGACGAAATGACACCACCTTTTTCTTTTTTCCACGCTAGGTCCATTCTGCCTTCTACTCTTAAATCAATTCCTTGAATGTCTTGAGTAAACTTCTTGGATCTTTTGCTGCTAAATTAGACAGTAAACTCTCTGGATTAGAGGAATCACATCTTCCATATGTTTCTATTCCCTTCCCCTCTCCCTGCAGCACCATCAAGTCCCAAATCTAATCACTGTTACAATATCCTGTGGTAGATGTAACCATGGACCACAAAAGGATGAGCGTTTCTTCCTGGTGGTAACAACAACATCCCAACCAGCCCTGGCAAACGTGCCTGTGCTCAAAGGGCAGGACAGGAACATGCCACTGTGGCCCCTTCAAAACCCCTGCTATGCCCCAGATAGCCACCTCTCCCTGCTCTTGCTTTCACCCTGTTCTTGCTCCTCTGATGGGCTGGATGTTTTCTGCAACCCTCTAGCAGTGGGAGACACTCAGATCCCAGAGCTGAGCCCCAGCCCCAGCCCTGCTCAGCAGCAGCAGCCAGACAGACCCATCAGTCCAGAAGCAGAAGGCTTATGAGGGTTGCTTTCCAGCACACTTAGTAAGATGAAAATAATAGCTGCAAGGAAAATGCATCCATTTTCCTTTACAAATCCCTGGTGTGGAAATGTTTTAACTTTTAATGAAGTCCATCTGTGCAGAAGTGCTGGCTGTAAAGGATTCATAGAGACAAGACACTGGTGTAGCCTGCTCCTTCCTCCTCCTGTTTTTTCGTTGATATAGAAAGCCCTGAGCAGTGCCTGGATACTCCTTCTCAGCACCCAGTCTCTTCCTTTGTTAGCATGAGAAGTATAAAGATGCTAATGAGCCTGTCCTTTCCAACACAGCCCCCTCACAAAGGATTACCTGGGAGGCTAGGAAAGGGGAGGACATGATCAAAAACATAAATCCCAGGAGTCAAGAGACAAGCAAACATTTGAACTGTTAGAAAAACAAGAGGCTGTAAATGAGAGCAGGCACAAGAACTCCACTGCTGCTGCTCCACGCTCAGCCCTGCTTCCCGAGGAAGTGGCTTCTTGGGTATTCACTGCAATGAGGTCAATCATTATAAAATCACCAAGCAATGGCAGTGCAGCCCACATACTTAATTTCCACTGTAATTTAGTATTAATTAATGTCCTCTCTAGTAAAGATGCAGGCACTTTATGAAGATCCTACTCCAAGTCACTGATCTTGTCTAACGACAACATTGTAGGACTATCATATGAACCCCCCCCCAGGGATTCTTTTATTCTGCATCCCAGACCTAAGAAAGAAAGATATTTTATTTTCCTCCTTCCTCCTTAAAGAAATATTGTTCTCGGTTTGAGTAACTTTTTGAAGCCTTTAACTGATGTAGTAACAATATGACTTTTTTTTGGTAGGACACTTGCTATCACAAACTGTAAGCAAAAATACCATCTGGGACCTGGAATGTACAGGAAATATCATCTGATAATAATTTAAGGGGTATCACATCTTAAACATACATCAGGACTTTACCAGGATCACACAGGTTGGAAACTCACATTGTAAAGATTATGTGCAAGAAAAAGGCTTGTTCCAAAAATTTATATGCAAAAAAAAAAGACAGTTAACAGCCAAACATATGTCTGAGAACATGCTTTCTTTGGTGAAATGTCAGGGTCCTCTCACATGTGCAGACCATCCATGGCCCACGTTTAGCCCAAAAGACAGGACAGATGAAAACCTTGCTGAGCAGCAAGCCAAGTGTAAAATTCAGTGCACTCCTTAGTCCTACGGGATTCATTTGCTAAACAAAGAGCATTCATTAGTAAGAAATCGTGAAGTTTGTTAAGAAGATGCTTTTCTACCTCTTGAAGCTTCTGTGCCTTTTTTTCAGCCACATCTCTACAGAAAACAGAACACTGACAGTCTGAGCATGTTACAGGAAGCAAAAGCATCCCAAATACTACAGCAATGCAGCTGGGTATCCACAAAAACCTACACAACAACAGCCAACCTGGTAACTAGAATTCTTTCTCTCAGAGTGCAAAGGGTCAGCCTGGGATGTACAGCTTGCCTGAAAAATGAAATTGCAAGAATACAGGGAGTTCAAAATCATCCATGAGTACATTGTGAGAGTGAAAAGAGTGATTCCACTGCATAGATATAGCTTCATCTTCTCAACATGCTTAATTGGATACTTCAGTCTTCCAAAGACTCTTATAATCCAAATTACGCTGCAAAACAGAAAAGCAGTCCCCCATAATAAGCAACGAAAACAATGCCAGAAGCCACTCCTAGAAGCAAACACACAGCATGAGAAGACTTTTATTATTCTCATGTCCTCTTTCCATACTAACCAAAGCAATACAGCTTTGAGATTGTATTTTCTTTCTTCAGATCAGGGGAAGGAAGAAATGAATATGATGTTTTATTATTAGACTGTTGATTTACTATGTGGAAATAAAATCTGGTACTAACTTCCTAACAAGCAAAGGGTTGCACCAGCACAAGAATGTTCTTTCTCTTCTTGGGAAAACCCATAACTACATTTCCCAAGGGTTCCTGACTAGTGGCTCTGGTTCTACAGAGCTCTCTGTGAAGCAGCACTTTTTTTTTTTCTTGCCAAAATTAACGGAAAGCGTACAGGGAATTTAGCCCTTGCTTCTCTCCAAGCTAATTCAAACACCTTCAATGCAGAGTAACAAAACTGCCAGGAGACCATCCTAATATAAATCCTAGTTATTTTGATATGTTGAAAACAGCATTAAATTGGCAACATAGCACAACCATTAGAAAAATCACTTTATATGAACTGTGGCTAATTTCCAGCAGGTTCCCAGTGTGAGCCTTTAATACCCAGAGGCTCAATCATCGATGCATATAAGATGGATTAGGACAACTCCAAAAAGACATTCAGTTTTTAAAGGTACACATTCCAAAGCAGAGGCCTAAATATTGTCTCACTATAGCTGAGCACCTGTGGCTCATCAGAGCATGACCAGTTTTACAGTACTCCACCAAAGGTTAGTTTATACTAAGAGGATTAAGCACCACTTGATCCCAATTAAAATAACTATGACACAAAGTTAAAGGAGTTCAAGAGAGAAAGGAATCCCAATTCTGCCCATATTTCAGCATTTTACATAATATCACATACACAGCAAAAACAGATTTCCAGAAAAAGTGAAAAGAAAAATGTGGATCGAAGATATCACCGAACACAACTTGCTGGTTTTTGAGAAAAAAAGGCCCCATCACACAATCCACCAACTGTGACTGGGGAATATACTAAGGCAGGGGACATACTCCTTCCCTGAAAGCCACGGAGCCTTCTGGAAAGGAGGAGAGTGACCTCCTTGGGTGGATGCTGCTCTTACCTCGAACATAAAGGTTAGCTGGGGCAGAGTAGCGGGTTCCTGCGCTGTTGGTTGCAACACATTCGTATTTGCCTTGGTCTGACTCCTCACTGTTCTCTATTTGCAGAGCTCCTGTACACAAACAAGATGAAACAGACAATTCAGGTTATGGAAAATCTGGTAATCAAACTGACAGCCTCTGAAAAGGAAGGCCATGCCCCACGCTTTTAAGGTATCTTCCTGGATAAATATTTCATGATGTTCCCTGGACCCACAGGGTACCAGCATGCAGCCAAAGGTACCCAGTCTGCTGTTAGAAACTCGTGAAATCGATTATTGTTATTTTTCTAATGTGCAGGGAACCAGTTACTGTTGTTTTTCCAACCACCCCAAGCACTTACATTCATTGCTTCAATAAAGGAAAAAAACCATACACATACGCACATATTAATTACAGCTTTGTATGGGGCTCCTGTCTAATAAAAGAACCTTTAATAAGCCTTTAATCAAAACAGCCAAGCACAAAGCACACTAACTGTAGCTGTTTGTTTCTTATCTGATCCACACAAAGCTTAGCAAGCACCCAACAAATTGCGACCTTCCTGCAGGAATTGGCGGAGTCCCATCCCTCCCACTTCACCACCCTTCCTGCCAACAGACATCCCTTTTTGAGAAAACACTGTCCTTAGTCAGCTTTCTCCATGTTAGTGATCTCCTTGTTCTTTCAGATTTCATTATACATGATATAAAAAGATTAGAAACGCAGACTGAGACAACAGAGATACACACCAATGCAATACACACAGTTTGCTGCGTGGCACCCTCGTGAAAGCCACCCTCCCCTCTGTCCCAGTAGTGCCTGCTCCCCCAGCTTTGGGTCAGGAATAGTTGCTTATCCCAGACTGCAGGTTCCTCGGGTCATGATCTGATCCCATCCCCCAAGTGTCAGATGCCTGAGGGGCACATCTAAATAATGGCAGTAACTGCCAGAGAACACACAGTAGCAACTTACATGGGCAACCTGCACAGGACTCATGATGTGGAAGTGAGCAATGGCCTAAGGTGGTTTTCTCTCATCTGCTCAGCCTATTCCACTGGTGTCCAGCACTGCTTGGCCTGGGGGGCTGGCCTGTCACCCAGCTTGTTGCCTGGCATGACTGGTCACGCCTAAACCCCCGAACCAGGCTCGGTGTGCAGACTGAACGATGGAGACGCAGAGGAAGAAAGAAGCAGGATGCATCTGACAGCAACCTGGCACTGCAGGAGTGCAGGGCCCTGGGCAGGCACTGAAGCAGCTGCTGCTCAGCCTGCTTCCCCCAGGCATTGTGGGAATCATTTTTTAAGTGTCTCCGAGTGCTCAGATTCTGCTGGTTAGGGTAGCCTGCAAGAGGGCAACTCTGCTCACAAACCACATTCTGAACTAGAAAACATTAACCCCTTTGCTTGTAAGGATTTGAACTCATTTCTGCCTGCCACGGTTCAAAATGACCACTGAGAGCCGCACTGAGAATAGCTGGTGAAATTGCCTTCTCCCTTTCTTGCTGGTTCAAGCTGCAGAGGTCAAACTCAGTTTTTCATATCATCAGTACAGAAGAAAAACTAATGTGAATCAACCACTGCCACCTACATTATTTAGAAGGATAAATTGAGACTGTAGCATAAGCCTATATGTCATGGGGAAAAATGAACTTCCCTGGGTTCTGCCATATAATAAAAATGATGTACAGAGCCCTCCCTATTGTTGCATTAGTGCTGGAAATGAGGCTTCAGCTAGACAGAGAAAGCTTGTTTGCAAAAGTCTTTCCACCTACTAACAAAAGGACCTGCCAGCTTGCCTAGCCACAGCACTCTCTGGACACACACAGGCCAAAGCCTACAGAGCTCTTCTGCTTAATTCGGGGAGAACAGTGAATTTCTACACGCTGCCTGGGAAAAACATCTTCAAGCAGACAGCAGCATGACAGGCAGTGGAGCAGGACGAAGCTTCCTCGCATTGACAGGACGCAGAGAATCAGAGAATCTAGAAATGGAAAAGACCTATTACGTTACCTCGTGCATCCCTGGGGGGCAGGGCAGGATTGCTCCCTGTTGTAAACCTACTTGTGTTCTGTCCAATCCCATTTTAAATGTGCCAAGTGATAGGTCTTTCACCACTTCCTCAAGGAATTGATGCCACTGCCTGGTTATGCTCTCTGTCAGGAAGATTTTCCTGCAACTCACCACGTATTACCCTCTTTGTAATTTCTGCTCATTTACTCCTTGGGCATGCATGTGCTGCAGAGCTCATTCCGAGCGCTTGCAGCGAGCTTGGCTGGGAAAAGCTGCCTGATGCAAAACATACCCAAAATTAACAAAAATCCCAACTGGCTGGGCTGGGAGCAGAGCCAGCTTCAGGTGATAGGCAGGGGCGTCTGCCTAGAAAAAGGTAATATCCCTAGCTAATCCTGCCATAAACACATATCTTTTAACGTGCCCCTTTTAGCCATTTGATAGGTATCACTGGTATTTATACCCTTCATACTTGTGACCCCCATGCCACTTAAATGCCAGTCAAAGTATTTTTTTATCTCTAGGGACCTCAACAGCAGAAAGAAAAAACCTAAGAGGGGGAAGAAAATGAAGGCAGAGGGGAGTTTCAAGTGACATGCTGTTAATGCCTGTCAGTTCTGCAGCCAGCATGGACCAATTTCTAAAATCATACTATGAACATGTAACATGTGTCAGCAGCTGCCTACAGACTGCTCAGGGACATTGGGCAAGGGATTCTGGTTTAGTCTGGGCTGGCATAACTATTCAAACCAAGGTGTGCCAGGAGCAAGAGGAAACCCGGAGCAGGAGGAAGTTAACTCAAAAACCTCTCAACTGAACCAGAAAGAAAACAGGTACTGCAATAAATCACCATTACACAAACATACAGATCCTGCAGCACGGCTGAGAGCAAGCAGAAACTGCAAGGATCATGGTAAACTGATGGCAGTCAGAGGGACTACAGGGCTCTTCTTGAAGGACAACTTACAACTAAGTGATCCAGGATCAGTGTAGGGTGTCTCAGAGTACAAAGACTCACAAATAAAATTAAGAAGCTAAGACGTTTCTGGGATCAGAAAGCTGGGATGGAAATGCATCTGAGACTTGTAAAAAAAACTCCCTACATATAAAATGCTCCCAGCATTAGTTCAATGATCCCAGGGAAATTCAATAGTTTTGTCTCTTGGAAGGTTCACATCTAGGCTGGACAGGACACAAAGAGTACAGGAAAGGAAGAACTGAGTTCTGAGTAGCTCCTTTCCCTGAAATTCATGGAAGCTGCATCCAAAGACTCTCAAAAGCACAGTGAATTCCTTGCCTTGACAAGTGCAAAGGACCTGATTTCTATTCCTAGCCCTGTCAACATCTCACAATCTTCTGCGCCTCTGCAAACCAGGGCTAGGAAGGCTGATTTACTTTTAATTCATGACTTTGGGATTTATGCTGCACAAGTTGCTGAGTAAGGTCTTGTCCACACAGGACGTTCCTGCAGACTTCTCACATGGACTCTTCCAGTGCTCCTGTGCCAGGTGCCTGGTCCCTGTTTGCAGGGCTGAGTCCTGATGTGCCATGGGATAGCTGGATTTCTGTGGATGCATGAGGACACGCACACAAGTACACAGAGGAGCAGGGAACAGCTTGTTTGGGAGCTCGTGGGGCTCTGCAGCGTTTTTGGCACATCACAGTGAAACCCTTCCCCGTGGAAGGGGACCTCTGCTGCCTCCTCAGCCCCCGAGCCGCAGCAGGGCTCCAGAAGGAGAAGAGGGGCAGCTATTCCTCACCACGCTCCCATGTCAGTCAGTCTTGCTCGTGGCTCCGATCTGCTCCTGATAACACATCTCAGCTTATCAGAGAGCTGACAGCTCCTGAGAAAAACCCCTGGCTGCTCTCCAGTGCCACAGCAAACGGTGACAAGGCAGAGCTTTCTGGGGCTGAGGGCAAGAGACAGCTCTGCTGACTGACAAGCATTCCTTCTACTGTATTCCTCATTCCTCTGTGCTGGTAGCTCCTTGCCAGTCCCTCCCATCCTCTCCTAGCTTTTCTTTTGCTCTTTAACTCGGGCACAGACAGCAGCCCTGTTAGCAGCTTTCCAAGATTCTTATCTATTCAAATATACTTGTGCTCAGGCAGAATCATTAGTTGCAGTGACAGTGCTTAAAAGCAGCACTTAAAAAGTGCACTGCACAGAGAAAACATGGGAAAGGCAGATCCTGATAAGGGATGCTTGTTGGCAGTGCTGGGTACTGTTGTGCCATGGAGGGCTTGTCACTCTCTTCTCTAGGTGACAAACTGAATGTAAAAGGTTCTGTGCAGCCATACAAATTGATCCCTGAAATCCTGCTCTGTAGCCCATCAGGTGCTTGTGCTCTCTTCTCCTGGGGTGACACTCTTCTGTATCTATTCAGCTCAGAGCTCCATCCCCAGCAGTGGAAGAGGCTCTTTTTCTCAGCTGGGGCATTCCCAGCCTCAGTCCTCCTGGCTCTCAACACGGGGACTGACTTTTTGCCCTGGTTATAAAATGCCAGACATGGAATTAAATGCTCCTGGAAGTATCCCAGAGTCAGGGGAACCAGGCTGCAGTCACGGCACTCATCCAAGGGAAGGACTTGTAACACAGATGGAACAAACCCAGCTACCTGAGCAGGGCCTTTCCTCTCAGTGAAGAGGTAAATTTTGCCCACCCTGCACACTAGAGCATGTGGCTACCCCTAAAACCCTCCCTTCTCTTTTCCCCTCCCTCCCACCAACTTCCTCCACATAAATACTGACTGATTGCAGCACTATTCTTAGCCCCCTCTTCAGCCAGTGCTCAGGTGTGGGTCCCAATCCCTTCTGCTAAAAATTCCCTCCTAGAGAAGGAGGACTCCTCTAATAAAATCCAGGGAGCTGTGGAGCAGAATCAGAGGCAAGCCCAGACCAAACAAGGACCCATAAATGTGAATAAATGGAGAAAGAGACACTGTGAAGCCCTTACAATGAGAGAGCTGGACTCCACACCCTGGCTGCTGCCTGAGATACCCAAAACTTGCCACTAAAAACCATCAAAAACAATGCAAGAGTCACTAATAATAAAAACAAGCATTTCCCATATTCCCTATTCTTGGTAATTTACAACAGCAGCACCTCCAAGCTGTCACAGAAGACCGCACCTACCCTCCACCAGCCACTGGCACTGCCAAGTATGCAAAACAAGGTAACTGCAAATATATTTTCACTGTTAGTGTTCATTATGGTTATTATGCCTGAGAAGACAGTGATTGGCATGCAGGGGGCCTGTTCTGGATGGCAGCACTGCTGAGGAATCACTCTCCTGTGTGCCAGAGGCAGCTGCTCAGAGAGCACCCGACGGCTGCCACGAGCCGGACTCGGGCAGAGAGGGAGTAAAGGAGACACAAGGTGCTCAGCAGCATGAGGCCTCCTCTTCAGGCAGCAGAGTTTCAGGATGCTCTGATCTCTCACTAGCAGGTACAGGAAATCTCAGGGGACTCTGCACTGTCAAACGCACGGTAACACCTCTCCGTGCTTCTGAAGGGACACGAGTCAATCTGAATTCCGACAGTAAGAAACACGGCATTACAAACATTTCCAGGCACTACCCCACCCAAACACCCCCTGACACTGCTCTTGCAGCAAGCAGAATTTCTCATTTTTAAATTGTTTTCCTTTTGCCCTTTTTTTTTTTTTTTTTTTTTACTGGCTGGAAAAAGCTCAAGAAACAGGAAGAAAAATCCCATCACACACAAAGTGCAACCCAGTGTACAAACACATGCTCGAAGAGAGACAGCAAAATTCTTTTAGCTTCCTCTAATCCCTTTGGATAGCTTTACGCTCCAGCTCGCAGGATAGCGTTGGAATAGCGGAGCTATATTTAAACCAGCTCGCCGGGGACCGGGAAAGGTTTGAGCTGCAGCTGTGCAGAAGTCGGTGCGGGTGTTTACCTGGCTTCCCAGACAGCTCCTGACACCCAAGTGAGCTGATCTAAAGTTAATTCAGACAGACCTCTGCTACGCTGACGTCTGCAGGGAAGAAATACTCTTATGTATAGGGACCTCTGATATTTCCTGTGGTGACAGAAAAGTAACAAATAAATCTGACTGGAGAGGGATAATGCCTGAGATGATGATATTTCTTTACCTCCCCATGTGCGTCCGATCTAGTGCCTGTTCAGTCCAGCACCCACCAGAAACACAACTGTGCTCTGCTCTCTCTTACAGCCCTGGGCAGGAAAACGCAGCCAGGTTTCACAAAAGGTTGAGTGAGTTCAATTGCAGAGAAATGCTGGAGATGAACATCTTATATTCTACTTCGAAAATACAAACGGGGCAGAACTTGCTTAAACATGGATTTGCAGATACTATCTGTGGGTCACCTTAAGAAGCCAGGTATTGCCCAATCTGATATTTATCAGCTCTGTGTTTTTCTGATGAACAAACATGGATTTCAAGATTAAACTACTATCTGGGGCAGTCCCAGAGGGGTAAAGAGTGAAGCTACAAATGGAAATTCTGAATTGAGGATGGGAGCTCCTCCCATTTCAGGGAAGCCAGAGACAAGACATCTCGGACAGAAAGGACCAAATATATGGGGTAGGGTCAAACGAAATGTTTACAGACAAAAAATCTCCTCCTGTTTGGAGGGGTGCATGGTGGAGTTCCTCAGGTTGTCCTCTGGTTAACCACACACTGCTCCCTGTGAGTGGGTTTGCCACCACTCTGGCACAAATGTCTTGGGTGACATCCCAAGTACTCCAGACACACAACCCCTAGCAACACAGACACAGCAGCAATCAAATCAAACCAAAACCACCCCTTCCCCCCCCAACATCATTACCAAAAGGGTTCATTAAGAGTAATTAGTTCACCCTTCCTTTCAGACCAAATTAATGGATTCCAAAGCATCAAACTTACCTTAATGAGGAACAAGAGTGCAGCTGGGTATAGAACATGGCAGAACAGTCACTTCTACATGGACACAACCTCACCATCATAAAAGCACTTTCATCTAATCTGTCGTTATCTTTAGAAATTCAGTGACCTCCGTTTTAAATAAAAGGCGTCAGGCTGACAGAAATCCTCTAGGAGAAGCCAGAGAGCAGCACGTGGCTTCTGTTTGCTCTCACAGAAATGTCATCTTTGACATTCAAACAGGACACATATATTTTAAATAATGTCAAGAACATTCTCAAAACACCTCGTCGGGACTTCAAACGGGGGTGGGGAGGGGGTGGGGGGTGCGGGGAACTCATGTTTTATGAGATGGATGGTTCTTTTCAACAGAGATGCGGTCGGTTCCCAAGCAGGACATTATGGAGCATCCATGTGGTTCTGGTGCTGAGTCACTAATGTCATCAGAGAGGGCAGGGAGGCCCTGGGATGGCTCAGCCCGCTCGGCTAGTTAGCATCCCATCTGTCACTTCACTTTCGGATTCGCAGCAGAAATGGGAGATGAAGAAATAGTTTTAAGGAGCTTGTAACATCACAGCTGTCAATCTCCAGTGTTCCAAAGGGGAGGAATGACAGATTTATAAGCCCATTCATATAAAAATAAGGTTTGCAGTCTTTTTCCCTGACCCAGATTTGCTACAGAGGCGACTTAATGCAAATACGTTTCAAACGGCAATTCACATTTACTCTAAAATCACTTAACAGGAGCTGAAAACATTAACCCCCAGCAACAGAACCAGTTCCAAGAGTTGGATTATTAACTTCCAGCAGTGATTCAGGGAAAAGGGGGAGGAAAAGGGAGAAGGAGGAAAACTGAACAAACGAGGTCGTGTTGATTTACAGGTAGTAGTCATTCTGTCGAGAAATCCAGAGGTCAATCAAGAGGGGCAACCAAAATCACAAGAGAATTCAGAGGGGCCTTAGCATATAACACTGATTAACATGCTAAAGTTAATCTAAAGAGACAGCTTTGAGTGTTTAGGCTAGAAAAAAACAACACTCCAACTGGCAAGTCATTACTGGTGCATACAGGCTGTGAGAAGTAGCCGGGACTGACTGTGCACCAGGCTGGGCTGGGCTGTCAAACCAGGGGTGGGTTTAATTAACGAAGGCTTGAACAGCCAGATGTCCTTCTGATTCATCTATTTAAACCAAATCTTTGTGCTGCAAAGCAACATCGGCAGGTCCAGCTCGGAGAGGAGGGTCTGGGGCAGCGGTTCTCCACTCTGCCGCCACATTAGAGGGTTGGCACACTTGAAAAACAAACATGAGGAACACAAAGGTGCTCCTTATCCCAGAGTTGTATTTGCTCAACCTTTCAAGAATTTTTCTCCTTCTGATGAGAGTTTCATGCCCATCAGCAGCAGCAGAGAAGAATTTGACTGTTCTCTTGTGAAAATGTTACCTCCATACGCTTACACCAAAGCAATCCATCTAAACCCCCCCGAGACACAAGACCTCAGAAGGCCACAACTGTGTGGGAAGTTCAGAGATTTGCAGGAGCTGCAGGAGGTGTCAGCTCTCCTGTGGTGGAGGCCTGGGACCATTTTCCAAACTTTCGCAAACTTTCCGTTGAATAACCCCCTTCCAACAGCGCAAAATTGCAATGGATGAGTCTACAAGAAATCACGCTAAAACCCAACCAAAATAAACACACCAGTGGGAGAGTGCAGATGAGCGAGAGCGCTGGCAGAGTTAGGGCTGAGAGTAAAAGCTGGAGATGAGAAACACCGGAGGAGAAGGGACAAGGCAGACAGGAGATGGAGTGACGTGACAACTGGAGGCACATTTCAGCATTCTTACCTCTGATCGGTGTACCACCTGGTGAGGTAATTTGAATGCAAATAAGATTAGAGAGAAGCATTAGTACAAAGAGGAAAGGAAGAAAAATCATAACTAAAAAGCAGAAAGTCTTTTTTTTTTTTTTTAAAAAGCTAGAATTTGTATTAGCGCGACAGGAATAAACAAAAAAAGAAAACTGATGTGCAATAAAAGTCAGAGTGACACTCTCAGGAGGTTAGTAAAGCTCGTCGCTTCCAGGAGTGCAGCATCCAAGCCCTGCATCCTGCCCTTAACGCCCCACCCTCACCATCAGGGGCCGAACTGAGCTGCCCTCACCACTTGCATTCACCCACACCCCTGTTCAAGCGGCTGAGATGGAGGACACTTGGGGGAGATGGTGCAGTGCCCCTTCATTCCTCACACAGAGCAAGGAGGGGGTGTCCTGGGGGCTTTGTGACCGTGGCTGTGCTGGGCAGGAGGGGTGGAAAGCGCATGGCTGCGGGCACTAAGTGCAATTTTGCTTTGAGGTTAGAATGACCAGTGGGACAAAAATCCGCTCGCTTAAAGGCATTAAACTAAGGGGAGAGTGTAATAAATCAGTTTTGAATCGTTCTCCACATTCCCATAACCCTTGCATCGAGTTCCCTCCGGCAAAGAAATTGGTGTCACGCAGAATTAACTTTCCATACAGAAATATTTCGAAATGAAGTAGTTTCTGGTAATGTAGCAGTGGCATGCTAGCCAGCCCTCTGCTGCTCCTGCCTAATTTGGATGTTAGCTGGAGAAAGGAATCCCTACCCTCTTTATAAGGCACTGAAGATAATTTTACATGCTGTAATGAAGAGTATCTTATAAGGAGGGCTTCTCTGGGAGTGAGATTAAATTATCCTGCTGCAACAATCTATAGAGGTTCGTTTTATGAGGTCAGTGTATTTAGGAAGTGGAGGATCCACTGGTCACTGTCTTGAGTTCAGTGTACAATCAATACCAAAGCATGATGGAGAAGCTCCAGCTGGGTAAATTTGCAGGGAACCCTTCTAACCCCCACTTTTGTCCCCTTGGTCTTAATTTGCACATATGAAGGCTGTTAGTATAAGGGAGAGATTCATGCAGATTGAATCTGTAGGCAGTTCATGGTATGTGTTGGTTTTATGCAGATTTGTAGGATCTGAATACCAAGCACTTACCAAAGAAAACTGAGGAGTTTAAACAGACAGAAAAACAGGGTTAAACAGGACACAGTGTGTCAAATCATGTTCAGTGTATTGATTAATAAATACCAGTATGCATACAAGAGTGTCGTGTATCTCAGATTTACAGCTCATTCCATTATCCACAACAATGATCACCCAATGGCAAAGAAAGACAGAAAAGAATTTCTGTAAATACAAAGAAGGCATATTTTAAGCACATTTAACTTGCCTCTTAAAAAGTAATTACAATATTTATACTTATTCTTTTTCTTCCCCAACTACCCTTCCTTTAGGCAGAGTCCTTTTTTTGAAGCAAGAACAGCAATTCAAACTACTCATTTTAGCATTTTTCTCTGCCAAGATGACATTACCCCATTTTAACTTTATGTCTCGTTATATTTTCTGACGTTTTCTATCCACAGATGACTGAAACATCAGGAAAAATCTTTCAGTGACTGAAGTTGTGGGTAATCTCACTCTTACAATAATAAATCTGCTGCTTACTTATCTATCTTAGTAACTGCTGCTACCCTTGACAGAACAGTTATACCCAGAGACACTTGCATGAAACAGCACAGCCATGGAAAACAGGGTTATTTCTCTTTGCCTCTTTGGAAAGTTTGCCAAGTGATTATTTTTGTTCTCTTTGGTCTAGGGCCTTCCCCCTCTGGGGCACTGTGTGTCCCCTGCCCCGTCCCTTCCACAATTTTCAGAGTTAAGAAGAGCATCCCACAGTGTGTCACCTCCCCTGGGAACAGTGCAGTGACTTTGAGCACAAGCCCAAGGGGCAGAAAACAGGAATTCCTTATCTCTCATCTGGCTGAAATTGGGTTTGTTGCTCTGTCCTAAACCAGAAAAATATTTGCAGCAAATCTTTAAATCTGCTCCCTGTAGAGGCCAAATGCAGTTGTCTACGCAGAGCTCTAGAAGCAACCGCATACTTGAAGCAGATGTCCTAAAGTGTTAAGTGTGGCCAGCTCACTTTTTCATGTGTTGAATCCCAATCTTCCAGGCTTCCAAATGTAAGCCAACCCCTTTGGGAGCAACACAGACGCTTGCTGTATTTAGCTCAGCGTTTGTTCAGTGTCTCTCTCACCTTTGCAAAGTTAAGACATCCCCTCTTCACTCAGAGGACATTGTTACAAAGAGTGCAAAAGGCTTTTCTGTTGCACCCCAAATTTCCTCATCCAGAAGGAATGTCCTTCCCAGCACATGACAATTCATCTCTGGCCTCTGTCCTTTTGGGGTGTCCCTCAGAGGTACAAAATCACAGCATACAGGCCACAGAGTGCCAGCAAAGGAGAGTCCATCAAGTGATGGAGGTGTCATCACTCAAACTGGTTACTGAGGCCAGCCTGTGCCCTGTGACCACCGGGCTGCTTTATGCAAAAGGCACCCCAAGATCAGACTGCAAACCCGATTCCTTGTGTTGGAAATGTTTGAAACACTGATAAGGAAGTTAATTCCACCTTCATGATAACAGACACAGAGTAACACCCCGTACGTTCACCTCAGCCAGGAATGAGCACTGACCCTGCCATCCTCTCTGTACTGGAAGCACAGTCAGGCACCCAAAGCAAGGCAAAACAGAAGATGAAACACAGGAAAACCCCACAGGGTTATTTGTGTCAGTATCCCCCAGAGTGCAGAAGTTGAAGAAGGGACTTCACTCTGATGACAAACTTACCACAGACTTACCAACATACCACTTCCTTGTAGGAACCTAAACCACCAAAAAATCACTCCAAAATCAACAGAGAAATCCTGCTGGCTGCAGCTAAGCACCAGGGGCAGTGCAACACTGAATCTCAGAGCACTCTGAGAGTGCTTTCAGCTGCTTCCTAACACAGAAGTGAAAGCACCACAGAAAACCCTGACTGTTGCCACAAGGAGTCTGAATGGATCCCATGACCACTGCGTGCACCTCACGTAGCAAGACCGAGGCCTGCAGTATAGGTTCTTCCAGGACACAAACCTTCAGCTGTGGTTGGCCACAATACTGCTCCAACCCTCACCCAGTCAGCCCTTTCTGAACCTTGTGTGGGTTCCCTGATCCTTTTGGATAACGTTACCCAAACCCCACTCCTTTGGGCTGCCCTTACACGCCCTGTCCCAAGTCGATGCCCATCTGGTGTCTGGACTCAAAGCTGTTTCTTGCCAGGAGCTGACCATATTCTGCTGGGTATTGACTGCTGAGTATCACAGTGAAGGAGGATATGGATGTCACAGCCCCTTCAGAGGGACAGGCACCACCTCTTTTTGCACGTTCGGTCTGTGTATGTCGGGCATCCCTTTCCTTTCTAAATAAGTAGTGCTTCGACTTGGTAGGATCAAGACTAAAATGAAAACACTTGCTGGTAACTCTGGGAGCAGAAATGCAGCAAGATGATGTGGTGATGTGGCTCTCACTGCTTCTTTGTTAGAGGCACCTACACTTTTCCAGGGAGTGACTGAAGTCATCTGCAGAGAACTCTCTTAATACTTTCCTTGCAGTTAATTGCCTGAAAGCCACACTAGGGTCTAGGGCAAGGTTCCTTAACTCAGTTAATTGATGGTGATTAAAGGAGAATGATCCTTTTTGTAACACCAAGTTCTTTATTAAATGAAAGAGAATGCTTCTTGAATTTTCGGTGTTTCCTTACGTGGCAAACGGATCTGTTAACATTTAGAATAGTTACTCTAATTTGACATTTTGTTGGTAAGTTTTCTGAAGGGCAAGGTGGAAGAGCAGTTCTTCAGCTATGAAACTCACTGGACACGTTCAAGAGCTCTGAGAGTGTGAATTCCATCTGAGTTGCTTTGAAGTCCCCAAGAGCTTGTGATCCAAGAATCTTCAGCAGAGGAACTGTGAAGCACCAGCACATCTGACCTATACTGGGAGAGCTTCCACCACATCATTAACTGATTTTAAAACATGGTTAGAGGTGCAGCACCGACCCTTTGCTGCCAGAACCCATATGTGTATCACCTGCAATACTACCATGTCTCAACAGTTACAAAATCAGTTCAGACAAACAGGTTTTGAGTGTGTTAACATGCTGGGGAGGTTTCCCAGCCCAGAGCTGGCCTTAGATCGTGTGTCACTGATTGAGAAGCAGGGAGTGAAGCTGTGCACCCTCAGGGAGAACAGGGAGCTGTCCTGAGTCACTGCACTTGCAGGAAAGCAACCTCCACACAAGAGGTGGGAAGTATCAGCAAGATGAGCAAGGGAGAATTTGGCTACAACCAGCATGAGTCAGAGACCTTGCTTTTGCCTTGATCTGTGATAACAGAGATGAAACCCTGTATTTATTTGTGCTCCCATCTCTAGAACTATAAATCCAACATTTATTGGCAAAACTACCCAAGGGCTGGACTTAAAAAAGAATTAAGCTTTACTCAGGAGGAAAGATTTATGTATTGGTGAGAAGGAGTTAAAAAAAGCCCTCTGAATTTAAAGAGTTATGCTAACTGTCAGAAGGTACAATTAAAAAAATGCCTACACACACACATATAGATACAATTAATAAATGAGGGATGGATTTATAAACTGTGCATTTGCTCCTGACAAAAGACACCAATCCTCTGGGGTTAAAACAGCCTAAGATGACGGCTTGGATGTCTTAAACCACAAACTCAAGTACCTTGACAGATGAACAGAACTCTAAAAACCGATTTTTGAGTGCCCTTAGGGACATGACCTGACTGCATGCAAGTTCAAAGACCTGCCTGCAGCCCCCAAAGCACTGCCAGCCCACATAACTGCGAGTGTCAGAAGAGAGCACCTCTCCCCAACATGCTGCTTCTTTACCTGTAGCTATTTATTCCATACCAGGAGGCTGAAAAACAAAATCATCCCTCCAACCCCCTCTATAAGTCAAACTCTGAAAGCTGCTTTGACCTTCATGACCTTTATTTCCTACATCTGAATACTAATATATTATGTACTCATTGAAGGTCAGACACTCTACATACACAATACTGGGCTCACAATGTGCTGGAGCTATTTTAACTATATTACATCTGTCTAGCTTTTATTGGGTTTTAATTAAATGAAATTAAATGAGCGTATATTTAGATTGAGATAGTATAAACTGACATTCATGCAGATATGCCAGGCTGACGGTAAGATATGATCTTAATGGAGCAGAGACTTTGCAAACTATTAAACTCTCCCATTTAATGAGGTATCTATTTAAATACTCTTTTCTTTGAAAAACAACAACTCTGCCCCACTACTGTGTAGTGCTGGAGAGCTCAATTAGCACCTTGCAGGATGAATCAGAAACCACCCAACCCACCACAGTGCTCACACGGGGTGACTGCAGTCATGTAAGTGGGACTCAGGTACTTCAAAGAGCAGGCCCTGCTTTATGTCCACTATAAACACAGGAAAAAGCCACAAATGCAAGCAAGGGTTGAACCTCTGGCCCACGAGGAGATGTTAACTTTGCGCTCTTCAGTCATGCCAGGGCGGAGGCAAAGCCTTGGTGAATCCTGGCATTGTATCGTCAGGTCCCCGAAAACAAAACCTCAAACTCACATTTGGAAGTCTCCTGCACTGAACTGAGGCAACCTCCCCTCACTACATTAGAGAGCTAATCAATTCCTTTTGTGAGTCTGAGGATGTGTGCTGCTCATTGATTTCTAAAAGGTTCCCTTGACACCTCCCTTGGTAATTACTGTGTCTTCAGCAAGCAGCCAGCTCTGGAGTTTGAATCCCAGGTGAAATATTCAATTGAGATGTTGCTCAAGAACAGCGAATAGGAATCAAACCTTGGACCCTGTGACAGGGTTTACTAGTTTGTTTTTAAACTTTCTGTCTCACTAAACTTGTGAAGCAGCTGGTAGAGAGGCAGCCAAGTGCCTGTGAAAAGGAGGCTGGAGAACAAACAGCGAGTGCATCAGAGGCTGCCTTGCTGCTCATTTATGGTAATTTCTGATGCTGATTTAGTCAGCTATGAAGTGAAACACACCCATGTGCACTCTCCTATTGCTGCTTCCTAAAGCTTCTCAGAATAATTAACAAGTGTGATATTTTCCTTCAGCACAAACAGATCAAGATTAAACCACATTGTGGGGGAGACAAGCTAAAGGTCACTGGGAAATTTCATAAGCTATAAATGCATTAGTATAATTAGCACTCACTGGTACCTCAAGGTGGGATCAGGAGTGTCAGGCTGGGTTCTATTTTTGACGAGAGTGATGTCTCATTACCCACTCCCCCAAGTACGGACCTACTTCTTACCATCCAAGCATCATCAGATGGAAGCAGAGGGCTCCAGCTATGGGGAGATGTGTCAAGACATTCACCTTGCTAGGAAGAAGATGGTGTTGTCCTGGCAGCAGCACTCATAACAAAGGACTTTTGAGTGCCCAGAGATACATCGTGGCCAGGCAAGCCAGCCTGTCTCTTATGTGACCCAAGTTGTTCCAGCTCTTTTCCCTTCTGTACTTTCTGTAGGGTACTGGGGGTGTTCTTCCCCCCAGACTAAAGCTGCTGTGTAGTGGTGCTGTGTGTTGTTAAGCAGCCACTCCCATTCATGCTGGGGAGCTCCACTTCACCAGTGAATAAAGCAATGCTTTATTTTCTTTAATTCTCTAATGGGCCTTACAGTCCTGGGAGACTGAACAGTCCAGCAGAACAAGAGTTCCTTCCTAAATGAGTGCATTCTTAGCCACCCACAAAGAACTAACTGACTGTATTTCAAAAGGTAGTATCTGGCTTGTCAAACCAAAGAATTTAAAAGAAATGGTGTATTTCAAAACTGTGTCCACCTTCCTTTGAAATCTGCAGAATTGCTGCTTTTTGGATTTTTCTTTATTCTTGTGGTGTCCCATAGCAAGGATGATAATGAGCTCAACAGAAAGCAGAGCACTGCCTTGCAGAGTCTGTGTAAGGAGTGAAGTCACCTATGACCACTGACTGTAAAATCTCAACCAGTATCTCATTATCCTGATTTGCACCGTGCTCCTGTTAAAAATACCTGAGACCCACTGAGCTGGCAGTGAGATCTCTGAGCCTACCAAGGATTCGGGGCAATGTCAAGACGGTCTACCGAAGAAGAAATCCAGGTGATGTGTCCAAAAGGCATGTCCACTCTTAGTGTCTCCTTTTAAGAAGCCACGATACCCTGCCAGAGAGGATCAGCTCCGAAAACTGTTTTCACATCGTAAAAGAAACAAGCTCAAAGCACATTGACATTTGGGTTTAGAATTGCATTTCGGGGCGGGGGAAAAAAATAACAGCAGCACGTAAAGAAAAAAAGGGAGGCCGAGTGAGGAGGCTGGGAAGGCTTACTTGCTTTGCTGCCTTACCCGAGCGGAGCTGCTTGATCCGTCCGTTGCTGGTTGCGGTGTCGACGGGCAGGAAGTCCTTGAACCAGGAGATTTCGGGGTCGGGGTTACCGCTGGCGGCACAGAGCATGGTGGCCGTGCGGGCCTTCTCCACCACCTTCAGCTGCGGGCCCATGTCGATGGTCGGGAAGCCAGCTGGGAGGTGGTCTTCTGCAGGAGGGGGGAACAAAACACACACAGGGTTAAAAGAGGAACGCCGGCGATGGGACGCGGCTGCGGCGACGGCAGCGCCATGGCACGGCATCGGTGCCTCTGCTGGAAAACAGCAGCCTGGCTTTCCCTACCGAGAAGGTTATCAAGCCCTTAAAGCACATTAGGCTCCATAATGAGCATTCATTACACCAATAGAAGCTTCCACTAAATTTAACTCCATTTAAATCAATTGCCCTGGGAAACGTCCATAATTTTCATTGATACGTAAGCTCCATCTATCGTTGTTAATAATTCAGTAAAAGCAGGTATTTGCCTTTTCATGGGAGGACCGAGCTGAAGATAACAGACAAACACAAAGCCAAATAGTCCGAGGCATCTTGGAACACAACAACCAAACGAGAAAACCCCTTAGAAAGGTCCAGAGAGGCCCATTTTATCCTTTGTTATTTTTTTGACTAGGAACATTCTGTCACACTGGTAGGATAGACTGTAAATCTCTTCCCTCATGCCCCCAAATCTGATTCAGAAAGGCTTTTAGAAACTAATGAATGTAACGAGCTCATGAGCGGCCTGGCCAGAGTGTGCCGTGGCAAGCTCCTGGTGCATTTTCTGGGCTGCAGAGAGCAACAGTGGTGCACGAGAAATGGCCAGGGCACACTCTGGCATGTCTCACTGCGATACCTCGAAAGGAAGCACCCCCATAAAAATGGTAAAAACCATTCAGACAGCGGGCACGAAAAACAGTTAATTGGGTTTGCTGCTGCAGAGCACGCTCAGGTAGGCTGGTGGAATACATTAGGCAGCCCTCACTGATAAGCCAAGGCATGCTCCAACATCGTCATTCAATAGCAGCTGCAGAACCCAGCTCATTTATTCATTCTGTGGCAAGATGTACTGTACTCTGCTAAGCCCGAACTGCAATCAAAAGGACATACTTTCTCAGAAAAAAAGGAAGTTGAAGAACATTAAGAAGCTTTTAAAGCACCAGAAACTCAATTATTTTCACTATGTTTCTTTTTTCCTCCCGTTTTAAGGGAACTTAAGCAAACCTTCTTCTTTGTCAAATCCAGCTCTGCAAGGCTCCCAGCTCTCTGCAGTGTTTAAACAAACAAGACCTCAGCATCTTCCCCAGTCCCAGAGGACTCTGAACTTGCTGCAGTTTGATTTTTCTTGCTATCACTGCACATCTGGAACCATACCCCTCACTCCTCACAGGAAGGTACTAGTGACAGGCCACCTCAGGTGCTTCCTTCTACCTGTACTGCCACACCTGCAGCACAACCACAGCCTGTGCTGGCTCATCTTACATATTTCTCCCTAAGATCTCAGGAGAATTTCCAAGATCCTTGACTCGGTTGCAAATCAGGACTCTGTAGCACAAGGCAACATCTGCTGAACTCAAAAAAAAAAAAATGCCTGGGAATATTGTTTAAATGACAGTGACTATGAAGCATCCCAGGTTTTCTACAGGAAAAAAGGTTCCTGCAGACGTTTATTAAAAGCACAAACTGTATTTTGTGTCCCAGACTGGCCTCCTGAGAAACTTCCCTCATCGTGAGCAAACATAAATGGAATTTTTTTATTTTTTTTTTTTAATGAAAGGTACCACCAGAACTAGTTCTTTTAATATTTGTTCTCCATTGATTTTCAAAGACAAAAGGTACACAGAGCTTAACTGGAATGACACCAGCGCCAGCATTCAACAGCAAGCAACGGAAGCACTCAATACTGAGCAACCACAATGAATACTCCTACATGGCTGAAAAGAAACAAAAGAAGGGTACACACAGAAGTACAACACAGTATGGACTGAAAAGCAAAGGAAGATACATAGGAAAAGCAGTAAACAATGATAGTCCCCTGGATTGAGGCAAAGTTTGCCTAAAGTGCAGCACCTTGCTATTTAGGGTATTGAAAGCAGATGTTTACTCTGGCAAGGCTGAAACCCTGAAGTGATCTAATCTAATCACCATGATTACCACTGACAATCTCTTCTGGTTTGTACAAGATTTTACAAAGAATGCACACTGGGCTAAGTATAACCCAGTTAACTCCATCCAAAGTCTGTGTGTGGAGGCTCAGCACACAGCTAAAACTCGAGACCAGCAAGAAATCTCCTCCTGCCTGCAGTGATCCTTGGCCCACAGACACCAGAGAGATCAGAGAGTGCTTCACAGTGTCTGATCCACAGGTACACAGCGCCTGCTGCACCGAAGTGACTGTTCAATCAAAATTAGAAGCTTGTGATGAGTCACAGACCAGCAGGAATTACACGATCCAACCTTGACTTCACTGAGTACAACAGCGGCGCTGATTACAAACACCCAGCAGCAGAGCTACCTCTGCTGAACTAGAACTCTTAGCTCAAGCCTTTTCTAGACTCTGAAGTTACATAAAGTGCTGCTCCCACACCATCCACCCCCTGCAAGTCCAAGCCATTACGGGACCCAGCTCAGAATGCTGGGCACTCAACACCTGAACAGAGGGTTACCAACCACTTGATGACCCTCAGTACCCAGACCCCATGTGGAGCTGGGCTCAGACAAAGCTCAGACAAGCACATGCAGGCATGCAAGGCTCATATGTTCTTCTCCCTCTTAACTGCACACAAGCCACAAAACTATTGTGGCAAATGACAATAGCAGAGATATAATGCATCCTTTGGAGTCAAGAGACACAGCAGGTTCCCTGGGTTAGCACTGGGACCAGGACAGCCCAGTTTTCATGGATGCCTGGAGCTTGAAACCACCAAAACTCCAGTTTGGCATGCCTACATCTACCAAAACACACAGGCACCAAGGACTTGCTTGATCCCTTGTCAATCAAACGTGGAGGCAGCACTGGTGTTTAGGAGCAGCAGCCCAAGGTCACATCAGTGTGTGATGAGATGCCAGGGGAAATCTGACAGCTGGTCTCTGATGACACCTCAGACACCTCATGTTAGTTCTGGGGTAGTTCAGGTGACATGCACTGGGACGAGGTCAGCTCACGGGGAGGACCAGCACCTTCTCCAGAGGTGGTCCGAGGGCCTCAGGTGCCTGTACCACCACGAGATGGGGAACCTCAACTACTTCAGATCTTCCCCGTATTGTGTGGCTCTGGCAGCTCCCCAAAACCTTCCTGGAAAAGAGTGGCTTTGGAGAAAACCTGAGCTGGTCACACCACAGAGCACAGCCCAGAACAAGCCCACACCTGCCCTGCCAGCAACACTCCCGTAGAGATAACGGGGCTTGGTTCCAGCCTGGCTTGGCGCTGCTGACTTCACTGGGAGGGCCAGGGATGCCTCTTGTGTTCAAACACTACAGGCAACGACGTTGGGAGTTCAGAGCTGTTCTTGCCTTGCCCTGCCCTCAGGCAGAAGTCTAATCTAGGTCTAATTATGAGGCTCAGTCATGTCTCCTTTCAGCCCCTGTTAGCTGTACTAACTTGTCTGCATACGGAGCTCGTCAGTAACAGCCAAATCCCTATTCCACCCAATACGTGGATACTTTTATTCCAGAAAATGAGTTTGTCAGCACTTGGCTTTATTCAAGGAGAGCCAGTAGTGCCTTCAAATGCACATCAGAACAGGTTATGAATCTGCTTTTAAGTGCATACCACCTAAACCAGTTTTTCTTTCTTGGTTTCAGGGACTTTCAGAAGGTAGGCACTAGGTTAGAGCGAGCAGAATCTAGGCACAATAGGAATTTTTAATTCTCTCTAATTCCCTCCATGGACTACAGCAGCAACAGCAAAAATGACGGAGAGGAAAGAAGGAGGGAAGCAGGAGGAAAGGAGAGGGAAACAGCAAGAGAGAAAAAAAACCCAAACAAATGCGTTTTTGCAGTTACAAACTGAAACTTGGAAAATCCACAACCAGGCTGAGGTCTTGCTAGCAGCAGTCACCGAGGAGCTGGGAATGTCCCTCTGGCATCTAGTGTGACAGCATGGGCAGAGGATATCTCCTGCTCACTTGACAGCTCCCTTGGCTAATCGTTCCGAGGTGACAGAAATCTAATCCCTGCTCTCACACGGCTCTTTTGTGCCACGCATTTCCCCATCTTTAAGGGAAGAGCTAAGGCAAGAAACCTTTCCCACAGCGCCAAACCGGAGCTGAGACCTCCTTCAGAGCAAGCTGCAATTACCTGGCTTGTTTTCCAGCTCCCCAGAAAGCTACCTTTCTCGAGGATGCTGCCATGAGACACCTGCCCCTTGGTGTGTCCTGATTTTCTGCATCTCTCCAAACACCAGGTGATGGGAAGGGATATGGAAGCAGTTGCAATTTACGTCCTACAAGAAGCCCGGATCAGCCCCAGCGTGGAATGGCGCGTGGATAACAGCTGCTTACAAAAAAGGCCTGCAGAGGAGTCTGTGGTGAGCACAGCTGTTGACAGCTGAATCCTGCAGGATTTACCCCCAGGATTTTTGCTCAAAACTTGTAATCTCTCACAGAACAGAAAAGTGGGATATCGGGTTCCTGCCAGCACAAACGCCATGCGGCACTCGCCGGTCCTGCAGCCAAGCAATTGTGTTCTGGGGGTCATATCCTGACTTGGCACCTGTAAACCTTCCCCCTAAAACTGTGAATTTCCTCTGTGTCAACACAGGAAACGGTATTTTGGAAATGATAGTGCAAACTGTAAACACATTTATGGGAGTTATTTGTCACATTCTTCTTCCTATAAAAGCCAGGCCTGCTTACTATCATGAGTCCAATTGCTCAGACTGCTGAGGGAGAGGAAAAAAATGATACCAGATATAATTTGGAAACAGCAAAAAGTAGTTTTTTCCATGCATTACAGCCACAGCTGTGAGGTTAAATATCTTACAATCTATCAAAACCACTGCCCCACTGGAAGGGGTGTTCTCAACTCATTTCAAGTGAGATATTTGGCCTTATCCCCCCACACAGGGCTGGAAACGGCTTATCTGGGCCACTGGCTGCCGCCAGCCCACGTCAGCTGAGGAACTTCCAGCCCAACATCCATTTTAGGGTCTTGGGAGGGATGATTAAAACACAGAGCTGCTTTGTTTTCAATTCTGCCAGCTATCTGAAATCACTCAGGAGCGTGTGGCGCTAGGGACAAGTCAGGAAATGGATTGAGGGCAGGGAGATCTCTGATAAATGTGTTTGACTGTGGTCAGCATTGCACAGGAGCAGGATAAGCAAAGCAAAAGCTATTTCACACGTTCCACAGCCGCTCGGTGAGGCAGGCTGGAATCTCACCCAGCTCACGCCACCAGGGCTGAACAGATCCCGCTCAGAGGCAGTGGTTTGATGCACCATGACACAGGAAGGTGCTGGGGTAACCCTTGTCTACTGACAGACTCGTGTTTGGTGGATCAACAGAGTCACTTTGCAAATTCTACAAGCTTCTAAATCTCCCTTTTGAGACGCTGAAACACATCAGCAAACGCAAAATTACCGGTGCAAGGACAATGGCCTGGGCAATATTAACTAACAAAAGACGCAGGCCAGTAACACTGTAAGCACACTACAAAGCAGGACATCTGTTTGCTGAATAAACAGCTCTGGTTCCTTCGGCACAGGTTACACAGCATGGCCGTTCAATTACCGCAAGACAATCAAAAGCAGCCGAGCGATCCAGCGGCCCAGGAGAACGGCATCGCTTTCCACGATAAGAAAACCCCGACACCGTCCTGTTCGGGTTCAACCGAAGCTGCACAAGGAGTATTTTATCAGCCATTTTGAGGCAATGCTCTCTTTCCACATCCTCCTCCTTGCACAAGTCCCCCCGCAGGAGGTGCGCCACAAATACCATCCGAACTCACGGTCTCCAAAGGCTGCCCAAGCGTCGGGGAGCGGCGGGAGGAGGGAATTAGTGTGTGCTCCCTGCCGGAGCCAAGTCTCATGGAGGCTCATGAACACCCCTGTCGACACTGGCACCGCCTCGCAATCGCCCCAGGAAAAGGTGGGGCAGCGAAACCAACCTGTTTCAAAGGCAGCAAACTCTTAATTACCGGTTTAGTTAAGTATAGAACAGTTTCAGGCAGGCAGAAAATACAAACAGTCATCTATTGATGACAAGGCTTTTCATGACAAATCTGCTGGCTGTGTATGACATCATGCCAACGTGACATGCTGGAAACGGGGAGAAGAGCGCAGATGAATGGGTGGGTGTGGAAACCAGCTCCAGAAGGACTTCTCTGTGTCACGGTGTAACCACATGAATTACTGCACAAGGGCTTACAGTAAACAAAGTATTTGCTATCTCTCAGAAAGATCACAGCAGCAGCAAAACAGTTCACAAAAGTGAGAATCTGAGTCAGTTCAGAACAAAGAAAGTACTGTAAGGAAAATTCAAGAAAATACGAGACTAGACAAGGCAGAAGAAGATAAATTGTCAGGCAGGTTCCTGCTCTGGGGGCTCACGGCGTGGGAGCTCAGGGGACCTGCTTGTTCTAGAGGTTATGAGTCCAAAAAACACCCGAGGGAGACAGTCCAGATTCAGGCTGGGACACAATACAAAGCCTCAGCTCTACAGGCACTGATGAGGCAACACTTGTCACTCCCCAGCATATGTCTGTCCCTGAAGCACAGCCCAAGGGAAGGCAAGAGAAAAGACCCTCTAGGGATAAAGTTCCACCCACTGCCATGGCCTTGCACTCCTCTGATTCGGGGTCTTCATAACCACTGCAAGATCTGCTGAGATGGCCGAGCCTGGCCACAGCTTCAGTGGGGCAATTCCTTGCTGGTCGAGGAAAAAAACACTACTTTTTTATTTTCTCCCTTCAAAATTACAGCACAACTTCAAGTAGGTAAAAATAAGAGTTTTGTGGGTCATATCCAACAGCTGATAAATAAGGCTAAGGCTCTTTCAGAAACCATTACAAAAAAGAGTCATCAGCTGGAAGTATGCATTCAAAGAACTCACAAAAGTTCTTCAAACACATGAATTCAGAAGGGTTTTGCAGCCAGCTATTAAGACTCCATAGTAAAGGAACAGTAAAAGACGACCACGCTGTGCTTTCAGGCAGGACTGTGCCATTTGTTGGTACCAGCTGTTGAGTATAACTGCCTCTAGAACTGTTTTCAAATCACTGTTGCTTTTTAATATTTCATACAAGAAATACGGCATAACTGTTCCTACTGCACGTTTCTTCACGACAGAATACAGAAACACACTCCCACTAAAACACAACCAAAACTCCAATCTTTTTTCAAGGAAAAGCATGGAAACAGCTCTTACTTGTATTCCAAGTCATTTGTTAATCCCCTGCATTTTTCATACTACCTGCACCGATGTGAGATGTTATTAGCATAGGTATTTTCATTTTTAAGATGTGCAATCAATAATGCATTACCATATGCCATGAAATCCAACGTGTGGTTAAATTAATGGAGCATTTGACTTTTGATCCGTGTACGTTTGGTTGCAGCTCAGTGCAGGAAAAAGTGCATGAGAAGGGAGTTAATCTGACAAGCAGAGCTCTCCCACGCTTTCTGACATCGAGTTTCAGATTAAAGTGAAGCATTCCTGTTGCCACTCAGCTGGAATGCTAAATCTGTTCCTTTCCACTTCACAGGCCAGAATGCAAGATTTTTGGTCACTTAACTCCTGCTGAAAGGGGGAGATCGTGCTAAAATCTGACTTCTGTTTAGCTTCTGCAGCCTGTCTGCGTCACTGTCAGTCCAGTGGCTTCTCCTCCTGTGGGGAACATTGCAGCCTGTCAAAGCATCACTGGCCAGCAAGTCTCAAGCAAAAACTTTGATCGGGGACAGGAAAAACTTGTATGTTTTAATAAAATGCTCTGCTGAAAAAGCCTTTTTTTTTTTACCCCCAGCAATTGTTCCAATATGGAAAAGAAAAAAGCACTGCCTTTCCTTGCATCTGAGCTACTGAAAAACGAAGGTATTCAGATGCCATGGATGAGCAATGACTGTTGACTTTTTAGGGAGAGAAACACCTGACTGTTATATTTCACCCTGCCCAAAATCCCCAAAGGAAAACCCTTTAGGGACCAGGTGACTGGAAGTTGGCCAACAACGAGGAGACTGAGGGCACCCTCAGTCTGGTTGCAGACCACACCAAGGTGGGCAGGAGTGTCAGTCTGCTGGAGGGCAGGAAGGCTCTGCAGAGGGATCTACTTCTGGCATTCCCAACCAGCCAGTGCTTCTAAAGGGAAACCAGGATTCCCCCTGGCCCCACAGGATGTCCCCCTGAAACACCTTTTTATTCTCTTATCTCAAAGACTAAACTGAAACTTTTGGAGTCAACCTCCAAAATTGCCAAGCTATGGGATGGAGCTGCTCTGTGATGCCGTGAGAGTTTGGATCCCAAAGCCTGCAATCAAGGTGTGTGGGTGTGGGAAAGGAGGATGAACACAATTCCTGCAAAAAACAAGGCTCCTCTGCAGCAACAGCTGAAAAGCACCAGTCCTGTGCTCAAGAGCCTGCTCTCCTACCTCCCCACACTGTCTTTTCCCTCACTCTATGCCTTTTCTCCAGCACCATCCTTTCCTGACACTGTAAGTTAAATCTCATGCATGTGGCTGTGTCTGCCATTTCCTTAATTGTAGCAAACTGTGTTTTGAGCAAATGCTCAGAAATCATATAACAATATTTTTAACAGTTAGCCAAAACAGTACATAGAACCAGTCCCAGTAAAGGCCAGCACAGTAGAACACAAGTTACAGTCCAAGGCATTATTTCTTGACAGCATTCAGAAAGAGAATAACCTTTAAAAAACTTCAGAAAATATTCACATATTGACATCAGGTAGCTCTGTGACTGTGAAAGTTTCACACACACCTTTTTTTTTCAGAGAAATTCTATTTTCAAATGAAACAATGAACGTGACGTTTCGGTGCCGTTTTTTTACTGCAGCCAGCTCAGGCACAGAGGGTCTGCTGGCATGGAAATCACTCCAGAATTTGTAAGAGTGGCTTTAGTTTAATCTGAACACCAGACAGATCAGCGATACGGCAAATCACTGCTTTCCATTCAGAAGTTTTAAAACACTCTATCACAGAAAACACCTTGACACACTGAGAAACTAACTTTATTTACTTGGTGGGGGAGTGATTTTTTTATAGAGGGGAAAACACAGCAAAGCCTCGACCAGAGTCAGGGACAGATACACCCTCTTACTATTTGTTTTATGTCTTATGTTAAGCCATCGCTTTCTAGAAGATCCATTAACTGCACCGGCTCCAAAATCACTTTAGATGGAGACTCTGGTTACCTTAACAGTCCTTCAGAGACAGCAGGATGGAGAAAGGCCCCAGCAAGCCAATGCCTACATGCAAACACAAGTGAGACACTGTTGCCAGACAAGTGATGGTTTTTAATGCTGGGATGATGTAATTGCCCAGAGTTTAACAGAGGACATACTCTTCTTTTTACAGATAGCAAGTGTTGCAGAGGCTCAATATCCTATTTACTGCTTTGCCACAACACCCATCTTTTCAGAAAGATGTGCAATAAAAGGAGTGGCTGACAATTTCAGCCGAGGCTTTAAACAAATCCCCAGTGCGGGCCCTCATGAATTAAAGAGCATGCAACAGATAAATGGAAAGCTGGCAGTGAAACCACATCAAGACCAAGTGGGTAAAACAAATGGCATCTCTTGGCTCCTGTGGTGCTCATCTTAATATAACCAAATACAGGAAATCAGCTGAAATTCCTTTGCTCTTCAGGGAAAATACATTCCCTAACTTCAGCCATATTTGCTGTTAGTCAGAGGTTCATTTTATCAAATGACTACTACAGAAATTGTGGGTTTCCCCACCCCTTTTCCCTGGCTGCACAGTTTGGTGGCATGGGACTCCTATTTCCCAGGTGGAAGAGTGTGTTTTTTCTAAATATGGCCCCTACCTTTCCCCCAAAAATATTACGTCTGTCAGAAATAGACCACGGAAGCTAAACAGACACCTGGATTTGGCAAGCTTCAGTTTCACTGTGCTGGAAAATTAAATTAAGGAAAGCTTTAAAAATTTTTTTTCCCTTTCTTGAAAATGGGAGGATTGTTGGCCTTGAAGTCTTAAGGACAATCTACTATTTTTTCCCTGAAATGTAGGTCTGGCTTTCTTTGGGAAGATCCCTGCACTAGCTCCACTAACTAGTGGCTGGAAGGAGCAGTGCCCACAGTAGCTGTTGAGGTTTCCTTAACTCTTATTCTTTTCCAAATGGGAAATCACAGAAGGAGGGTGGGGGGAGGAGGAGGTAGCCACTGTGGACTTTCCAGGACCTACTCATGCAATAAAGTCAAGGTTCAGGATAAACAGAATTGAGAACAGCTATAAAGGGAGGTCGTGCTCTTGCCCTGTCCGAGTATTGTTTCATTCCTGACTGATTGGCAGGCAGCATCTGACAGACAGGGGCTAAAGCTCCATGGGGTTGCAGGTCTCTGAAAACGATTACAGGGGAATTGAGTGCATAAATTGGTTTGTCTCCCTTGCTCTGAACCATCTTTTCCTTCTGCCCCTTGCATACACACACGGCTGCAACTGTTCTGCCAGCACTCTTTCGGTGCTTTGATGCAAGGTACGCACTGCCTTGGCTTAGGAGAGCTTCCAAGTTGTACAGGACTCTCCAGACCCACATTTCCTTGAAACCCTGAGATGTTTACACCGGGAGCTTTACAGTAAGGGTGATGTTCCTGTGCTTTCCACGGATGGGACGTGGCAGCTCTGCCCCGCGCCGCAGGTACGTGCAGGGGCAGCTGCCTGGCCGTGGCCGAGCCCTCCCTCATCCTTTCCCACGTTCTCAGCACGGGGGTGTTGCATTTTCGAGCCACGCAGTCGCAGGATGTGCTTTCGCTGCTGCCAACTCAGGGAAACCGCTGCCACATCTTTCTACAAGCCCAGCTCAGGTTAAACCAGATTTTCCGGCGCAGATAACAACGGCGCTATTTACATTTCATACACCTAAAAAAAAAGGGCAGGCACCCTGGCTTTGCCGGAGCAGATGTCTCAGAAGGAAGCTCAAAGACTAAAAAAGCATGTAAAAGCCACGGCAGCCTCTCTTGACCTGCTCCAGCACGGCCCAGGTGATTCTGCCCGAGCAGCTGACACGCACCGGGCTGCTTGCTGCGAGGTGTCAGAAACGATAAAGCAACAGCACGGTTTGATTTACTGCTGGGCAAACACCGGCTGGCAGTGACCACACACGGAGGGGTCAGGCAGTGCTGTCCTTTATTAGCATGTCAACCATCGCTGTGCTAACACACAGCTCACAGTTTAGACTCCCCGAGTTGGATACGCGAGCATGCTTGGGTGTAACTAATTGGAAATAGGCCCTGAATTCCTAATAACCTAAGTTATGGTCCCTGGGATTTAGGCCAAATTAAAGACAATTAATTCTCCTCTCTTGATTATTACACACCTTAATAGCTCTGTCCTTGAGTCAGCTCCATCCTTGGTGCGCAGAGCCCTTTAGCTCAGTCTCTAAAATTTGATGTGCATGAAGAACACTTAATAAGAAAGTTCTGAATCAAATCCGAGTTACTGTATCAAAATCTCTCATGTTCTACAACAGCGAAAAACACAATTGGATTCAAAGCCTACTTCAGATCCTAGATTATAAAGGTATTTGCTGCATAGCCTCTGCACTATAGTCTTTAGAGGCCTTAAACAATTCCACGTTTCCCTTTAAGATGTTCTTTTAAAATACCACACAGCAGTGTATACAGATAATCAGGACTGTTTTCATTAAATGATTTCAGTGAAGTTCACTGGCTTTATTTGATATACAAAAGACTATTTAACCTTCTCCCAAGACACTCTACTGATGTAATTACAAGCAAGAGATGAGGCAGGGTTCTCCCAGTTGTAACACTAACAGGAAAAAAAACTTTCTGCTAAGCAGAGGCTGCTCTAAGACTTTCCTAGAGGATGTAAGAGGCAGGTACCTCCTGACAGAGAAGAATACTGTGAATCCTCATTTCCCCAGCTCACTATACAGTGCACAGGCCACTGTTGTTAGGATAACTCATCCAGAGGAAAAGTGCTGGCACTCCTGTCTTAGGCATCCCTCATGCACTAAGTAACCAAGACCATGTGTCCCTTTTCAGAACATCAACAGCAAAACCTGAGCAGAGCACGATCTACTGAGGCCCTGAAGACACAGAATTTGTGATTTTCAGAGCTGAAGGGGCTCCAACATCAAGAGTGCCTGGGACACAAGAGGACACCCTTGCCTAGACCTGAAGAAGAATTGGTTGGATGTCAGCTGCTCACTTCCACTGAGCTGACAACCAACACAAAATGCCAGGACAAGACACCCTGCACAAGGAGTCTTTGATGTTGGAGATGATCACGGGGGCCTCAGACTCCTTGGGAAGACTTCATCTCTTCTTCCAGACTAGACCCATGACCTGCCTGAGGGAAAATAAAGCAGGTCCTCATCCTGTCTGTGAAAACCAGCACAGTCCCAGTCTTCTCCAGACGACACTCAGTTCCCCGTGACCAGACCCGTGGCTCAGCAGCTGGAGGAAGATCTCAAGGAGATCTCTTGGAGACTGAAATGGCAGGGAAACCACAGAGCTCTGCAATTTGAGCTGCCTGCTCCTGAGGCTTTCACACCGCTGATGGGGCTCTCTGGCAGACAGACAGTCAGCTGTGGGGATTTGCACCACGTCTCCCCAAGAGCAGACCTGAGGCAGATCTCTACAGAGCCCATACAGAGGAAATCATTCCTTGTGACAAAGTAGGAAGGGAATGTCCCAGAGGCACGAATGTTGCCATGTGAGAGCTGAAAATCCAAGTCTCATATTGCCTGCTGAGTGCCTGACCTAAGGCTAATATGACTCTCCAAAGTGTTTCATTCCCTGGGTTTCTTTTCCTTCTCTCTTTCTGCTCAGTAATATATCTGATTCCACACCTTGTGACAGAAAGGTGCATCCTAAAAGAATAGAAAGAGCTGGGCAGAGGAGATCTCTAAGGTAGTGTGAAGCAGGGAGAACAAGCTCCCCCTCAACTTGGGGCTCATGAACAACCCTGGTCTGCTACAGAATGGCAAATAAACACAAGTCTGCCTTCCCACACATGCAGGCACCAAGCAAAATCAGAAAAATAAATGAAGCAACTGAAGATACAATTTTCATTTGGTACCATGAGGCAACATTACACTGGATAGTCCACAATTTTTTTTCCAGAGAGATCAGAGAGCCCTTGGATTAAAACATCTGAGAAACCCTGGACTGGGAAACAGGGTCCTACCTAAGCTGGGCCACCACAGGCACAAACTTAGGACTCAGACCTTGACATCCTAAGCATAAAGGTTGATTCTCCCCAGCAAACCACCTGCAAACAAATAACAGCATCATCTCACATTTTACACTGAGAATAGAAATTAAATTAGGCAGTAGATTTTGATCATGAAATGACCTTTAAAAATGATTGAGAGAAGAAAACATTAGCCACCGTTATTCGCTCTGATACAGATCCTTCCTGCAGACAGCTTTGTGTGCAAAATATTACTGCTAATTTTATTTCACGTTTTCAAACTGCTTTTAAGAATCTAAGATGACTCTTATTTTCTCTTTTTTTTTTCACAGACAAGCCTTGCTGTCTTCTTTTTTCATCTAAGCACAAATTGGGAGAAGTGCTGCAGCTGAACTTAAAGAAACCTGGACAATTTTATGATGTTTTAATAACATTTACAGCTATAAAGGCTAAAAAACACTAAGGGTAATGAAATCTCATGCTCTGGTGCTTAAGGTAGTCTCTTTCTGTTGTCCCACATGCTGCCACCTGTTTCCCCGTGGAAACAAGTTCATGTCAGTGTGGGAAGGAGAAAACATATTCTCCTTGGAGACACCCAGAAGGGCTGGCTATGGCTGGAAGTCACTCTTGGAGTCACAGCCAGCCAGACTCGGGGTGAGCTGCCGTGCCCTGCCATCGCCTCTCACTCAGCTGTATTTATGGCTGCCATCAACACACCAACAACTACAGCATTCCTTGCACAAACCTTTACGAGTTTTCCAAATGAAAGTGGGATTTTCTCCCTTCCTGGCTTAAGCACGTTTACGGAAAGGCTGCCAAAAATTGCACCTGGTTTATGGCTTCAACAACATTTCTTCTTGGCGCTCTCAGCGTACCTCGCTTCTTCCTCGCTTACATAAAACTGCAGAGATTATGCAGAATACATGTCTGCCTTGTGACAAGCTCTTTTAAAAGTCAATGCCATTTAGAATCTGCTTTGACCTTGCATTTAGACAGACATAATATCATGTACAACTCCATCCTGCACACAAACTCCCTTATTCACATGTCAAGAAAGATGAGGGCTTTGACTGCTAATGCCTTCTTCTCTTTGCATGCAAGCCAGATTTGCCTAAATCTTAAATTAGGGCAAGCTTGCACTTTTGAAATTTGGCTACCCCTCAAGGTAGCCCCCTCTGTTTTAATTTAACACCTCCCTCCCCAAATTAACACTGTGATCCCTGCGCTGTAGACCATGAACCATTTGTTAGAATCAACTCTAAGCCATTTCATCATTGCAAAGGTTTCAGACGTTGGATGGCTGTTGGCCACTTACTGTTTTGCCTTACATATCTGACATTTTAAGTAGTCAGGTCTGAACTATCTACCCAGTTATAAGGGGTGCCACAAAGAACAAAGTGACAGTCAGGTTGGTACCAGGTGAGCCAACAGTCCTTTTTGAATCAACAAACGAGATCTCAGCACAGATCTGAAGTGCTGCAGTTTCCCACTTCCCATACACTCAGTTTCAGTTTTCTGTGATTCCATTTTTGTTCCCCTGCCTAACTGCAAATCTCTTCACTCTGTTGGCCCTATATCTTATCTCCACAATCCAGTTCTGTTGAGAATGTCAGTGTGATCCACCTTTGCTGGGCTGTCTCTCAGGCACACACTCCTGCTTTCTGAAAGCATCCTGCTCCAAAAGACACTATTTCATCTGGCTTTGCACCTTTCTGGACTAGTCTTTCTAGCTATTAACTCATCTACTTAACGGCATCTACATCAAATACCAGCAGCATGTAATGAAAAAAAAAGCATAAAAAATATTGTCCAGTCCCAACCATCTGCCTGTAGAGCTCACTATTCCTACAACCCTCTCATTACTGCCTGTATTTTAGTCAACAAACCAAGGAACAAAATCTCATATTCTTCAGTACCTCAACTGACAGGAAACACAAAGTTTCCACATCTGTGCAAAGAGGTGGGGAACAGCCCAGAGGGACGTGTCTCAAGCTGTTCAACTGGCCCTGCGGCTGTGGGGATGGAGAGCTGCCACGTTCCCATTTCCCAACTTCAGGAAGGGCTGGAGCCCTTTGGTGGCGTGCAGAACACAAGCTTTTACAGCGCCTGGAACTAAGCAGGGTGTGAAGAAAAGCACAAGCAGGCAGGGAGAAATTAATTGCTTTGCAGGGGGTGGGGACATTGCTGGGAAGAGTGTGTGCTCCACAGCTCGCAGGGGTCGGGTGGGTCCCCATGCATCTCCCAGCCTTGACAAAAAACAATCTGCTCTTCCCAGAGCAGAGCGGGGAGGACGTTCGGAGCAGGTTGCAACAGGCTGCGGCTCCGGTGGGACAGGTTTGTCAGCGCTGCCTGACCTGCCCTCCCTGACAGCCACCCGCAGGCTGATCTCCTGAACAGGGAGGAGGCGTGGAGGTCTGGGCAAGCCAGCCTGTCCCCCCTGAACGCCCCAAGGGCTGGGGAGATGAGCAGAGCCGGCCAGCTGCAGCACGCCACAGCCACGACCAGGTGGCTGCCGGCACTTTGTCTTGCCTGGGTTCGTTCTGGAATGGGGTTCTAAGCCAGCTGATCGGCTGAATGATGAGCAGCGTTTGTCAAGACGACCTGCAGAGCGTGCCTCACCCCCCCTTGCCATGGGATGAAGGTGCTGGAGGCTTCTCTTTGCAGGAGGAGCGTGCTGCAATCCCGCCCGCTGCCGCTCTGCCAAGAGCTTTCTCATAAACTCGCCCATTTGCAAGCCACACGCAGCACAAGGCATCGCTGCAAACTCATAATTAAGTTCATTACTCCATACAATTTTAAGCCATTCTTCAAATAATTACAGTAATTTGATAAGCAGAAATCGCATAAACCTGCTGCAGCTTTATCTCTCCCATTTGCTGTCTGAAGGAAAATGCGAGTAATTAGCCGGATGATAACAGTCCGGGTTATGCAAGCAAAACAAAATTAATATGATCCTTACTCAAGAAACCCTAAAATAAAATGAAACCGATGACTCCTCAGGCAGCGTGGGGTGGGAGAGAGGGGAACAGCAGCAGCCAAAGGGAGCAGGAGGATGGCAAGGCTGCTCTGGCAGCGGGATGCTCCCGGGAGCCACCGACCGGCAGCTACTGCTCCTCTCTCCCAGGAAAGTCACGTCAGGTAACCTTGGCAACTCCAAGGCAGGGGAGGCGAAAGCTTCCTGCAATATTCACGGGACCATGACAGAACATTCATTAGCGCTCTAATGTCAGGAGGAATCGGCAGCCCGGGTGGCCGCGCCGCCCCACTCTGCCTCTCACCTTGTTTATGAGGTTCCTGACCTTTCCTGCTACGAAGCAGCAAGTTGGCAAACTGCAGCTCGGGGCACGCTGAGGCACGGGGAGGCCGCAGCGATGAAAAATTCACACCTGCTGCCTTCCCCGGCGCGCTCGAGCTCACAAATCAAGAACCAGGGGATGCACAACAACACACACCATCTCCCACGGGCCCTGCCTATCCTTCGGGCTCACCTACCTCCCAGGCTGCCCAGGCAAATAAAGATAAGAAGAGGTGGAACGGGAGGCTATGACTGTGATCAGCACAGACCCCAGCTCCCTGGGTGCACTGGGTCCTGCTCCGTCCGCACAACCGCAAATTCAGAGTCAGAGATGGCAGAAATCCTCTCTGCCCAACCACAGGCACTCTGAACCCTACCAGACAACATTAACTAAAGAGTTAACAAATGCAGAAGGGCCAGGGATGAGTTTCGCTGGAGATAAGGAAACATGGAGCATACACCAGGCTGAAAGAGAAATGTGGCCCGGCCGCAAGATCAATGAAGAGGAGAAGGCCAGAGCTGTGGTTATTTGGTGCTTGGATTAAGAGCTTCATCGGGTTTCTGCAATCAGATCTGATGATCCCACCAAAGGAACAAAGGGAAGGCTCCAGGCCCTCATTTCAGAGAAGCGAACGAAGAGTCATCAATTTTCTGAAAGTGACTTTATGCCTCGTTAAGACCCATCTAAATTATATACAAGATGACTTCCAAGTAATGGAAAAAATGAATCTGCAGACAGTCCTTCTTTTTTTCTTTTTTTTTTTTTTTTTTCTTTTTAGCTTTTATTTCCTCAAGGATGTGTCTCCAACCAGCCTGAAACCAAACACTTGTTTAGGGGAGAAAAATTCCCATCGCTACAGGGAGATATTTCAAAATGAGCACTTCAGTTTTAAATGCAGCTGCACCTTTCACGCTCTTCTTCCCCTAGAGCTTGGAGCACCCTGGCCAAGAAAAGCGATTCCAGACCTAAGCACCACACATAATAAGCAATTTACGAACTGAAGCAAGATTGCCTTTAAATACCACTCTTTCCAGATGAATCAATCTCAATGTGGCAGCTCTGCAGATACTTCTATTATTTTTTTAAGAAAGATCTTAAAATTAAAGAAATTTCACATCCTTAATTCAGAAATAAAAAAAGAGAATTTCCTGAGTAAGCAAATTTAATGCAACATAAAAAGGGAGGGAACAACAGACTGGGACAACCCCCCCCCTGTTCTTTTAGCCTGTATTTTACAATTCCTGTAGCCCAGGACTTCAAACAACTGCTTGCTTTGCTCAGGGAGGAGTTTTATTTGCAGTATGCCCGTGGTTTTTCCTCCTTCCCAGCTTTCCTTGAAGCAGCAGAGAGCAGCCATAGGTGTAACCACGGGGCTGGAGAGGGTTGGGGTTGGCACCAGGAATAATCCCACAAAACCTGCAGAAAGCTGAGGGATCAGAAACACTAATGGATCTCCAGGGAGGGAAGGCAGATGAGGCTAATGGGAGAGGAAGGGTCGCTCCCCCACCAAGAGCAGCCCAGTTGAGTGTGCAGGAATGGCACGAGCCCCTTGCAAACACCCCCCTTGCATCACGGGGGCCTCACCATCAGCAGCTCCTCCGAACCTCCCATCCTCCTGGGATGTGTTCCTGTGCAACGAGAGGCCTGGGGGTACCACAGGACTATCTGGGGACTGTCTGAGAGGTGAGGACATCGGGACAGATGACCTAATCTCCCTTCTGATCTCACAGCTACTGAAATCTCAGGACTCTGCTGGCACAGCAAAAACCGGCAGCAAACTCTGCTGTTTCAGCTGTGGGTTTCCACCCCGGGGTCTGTAATCGATATGAATCAGGCAGCAGGAAACAACTGCTGCCATTTTGGCTGCTTTGCCCGGATCTGATGCCGGGTGTGCCTGCCAGAGGACGGCCAAAAGCCCCGCTCGGGTGCCGGCAGGGCAAGCTGGCAGAGCACGGCGAGCCCACGGCAGCTCCAGACGTTTGCCACAATTATTGGGGATTTACGAGGACAGGGATCGTGTTGGTTGTCTGTAATTTCACTCTGAATGATACCCCTTCTTTGTGCAGCTCTTTTGTGCAGCTCCCAAACGGTGGCTGGGGGCCTTGGAGTTAACTTGGTGTCCAACCCCGCAGGAAACATCACAGCCCTGTGATGGGATGGCTGCTGTTGACCAAAGACCATGCCCAGACTGCTGGAAGTGAGAACATTCCCCTTCCTGGCCATGCTGGGGATGTGCACAAGCACTAAAACCAACTGAAGAGCGCAGGGATCTGCCCAGGCTGCCTGTATTTGCACAGGATTGGCAGCTGCAACTACCGCCTGTACGGGAATGGTTGCCTGTACACATCCCCAAGGCAGCAAAGGCAACAACCCCAAGAGCACAGCACAAAGCACTTTGAAGAGGAGGGATACCATGTGCTAACAAGACACATTTAATTTTAATTATGACACTACCTGCTGCTGTCCCATAATACACACAGTCCAAAAACCACACTGCCCAGCTTCGATTTGCCTGATACCAGTTCTGTACCACGGCAACACGGCAAGTGCTTTGCTCCCCTTGCTAATTACAGAGACTTAGCTCCTGGAAAGATACACGATTGCAGGCAGTGATTTTTGCTAATGTAACAGCTCATCTTTTCCATACCTGAAACTCTGCAAGAAGGAAGTACTCCGGGGGGAATACATAATGTAGTAGGAGGCATGGCATCCACCTCTTTCCATGAAACTGCAATCCTAAGGCTTCACAGTTCACACAGTTCCACTTATTGTACTACAGAGGCACTTTCTGCATTAGCAGAAACCTGGTACAATTCATCTCATAATCATCAAAAACCTATCGAAACGGGTGTTTTTAACAGCTGTATTAGATTTTCTAACATTTTGGTTATATGGCATCACGGTAATTCTTTCTGCAGGGCTACATACTGAGGAACAAAACGGTCCCAACTACTGCTGATCTTTGGATCATTAAACTTCTGTCTTTTAAAGCAATCAATTCTTGCTGATTCACGTTTAACTTTTCAGGGATGATTATATGAATCCTTATTGCCCATTATTTCATGCGTGTTTTCAACAATCCTGAGTTTTAAGAGGACATCAGTATCACCATAACCTCCCATGGGATACTCACTTGAGGATATTAATTTTGAACATTCTGTAGCACCTACAGCAATCCCAAATTCTACAGATCTTATTTCATTGGTATGTATCTATCTAGGGAGACTGGACAGTCACTGCATCTTTATGACTAATTAACTGTTCTCAAGTGGAAGAACTGCCCAGGAGTGAGTACTGACCAAGGAGGAATTCTGAAGGGATTCTGAAGTCAAATAAATCTGTATCTTGAAGACAGCAGAGAGAAGGCTGCAAACTCTCATAGCTTTCCTAGAAAACAAGCTCAAAGCATTCTAGTTGAATTCTCCATTTAGCAATCTGTATTTGAGTACTTAAGAGACTGGCCAGCTGTATTTAAAAACATTCCTGACAACCCTGTTCATGAAGCTGAAGGTGCTCCAGAGCATCCCTGGCAGACAGAGCTTATAAACTGCAGTGGGGACATAGAGAAAGCCCGCAGAGTTCACAGTGCAGGAACGTGGAAGCTCCTGTGCCAAGGCAGCTTATTAAACCCTGCAGGTCCAAAGAGAGTGGGCAGGACTGCCAGTCCTGAGCGATGCACAGCTCTGGATGAACTGGATTTTAGGACGTGCTACTGCCTAGTGCAGCTTCCTCACAGCACTGCTGGGTGTCTACAACAAAGCTGCTGCCTTCTCCCCATGCAGCATATCCTCAAATGCCCAGGGAAAACTAATCTCACTCTGCATACTCATAAAGGAGCTAGGGCTGTGGTTACAGTACATTTTTCCAAGTGTTACGTGCCTCTCTCACGTTAAAAAAAAAAAGGAAAAAAAGGTCAGTTAAGTGCACACTGTCTCTACAGACAGATTTCCTTTTTCAAATTTTGCCTGAGCTGCATGTGGCTCTGTAAAAAGCCATTCTTTTCTAAGCACCCTAGCTTTGACAACCACAGTCCAGATTTTAACATTGCACACACAATCCAGCCCCCGAAGAAATTTGTGCTAATGAGGAAATGTGCCAGTGTGCTGTATCATTTCACATGGGAGCAAGAGGGAGAGGAGGAAAGATGCAGAAGGTCTAGGCAAGGCAGTAATTTAAAGAACTCATAAGGGTGTTCAGGGTGGACCAGAAGGTTCTACAAGCTTAAAAACCAGAGTCTTAAAGATGGTTTAAGCTCAGAAGGTGGAAATGGCCACAGCTACCAGTTTGCTCCCCACACTCTCCTCAGTGAGATTAGACTGGACAGGAGCACAACTGACTGGATTGGTTTGGTTAAGTCTTTAATCATCTTTCTGGAGAGAAAGAGTCTAGACACTAAGCTGAAGTAACTCAGCAGCTACACCATCCCAATGACTGTGCACAGATAAGCTGATGGTGATGCCAACAACGTGGGAAGACGTCTTGATAGAAATGCAACCATCCCAATCCCCCCCAAAAATGCACTCATCACATCTGAATACCAGAAAGCATTAAGTCATTATGGAAATTTAGACAGAGGCAGAAAGTAACAGGGTCCTTCACCACTAGTTTTGGGTGTTCTTTTTGGTTTTGGTTTTAACTTTGGGGAAAAAGGGTAAAGACTTAGGGTCAGGCAGTTTTACAAGGACAGTATAAGGAAGAAAGGCATTTCATTTGTTTCATCTAACCCCCTCTGGGCAGAGCTGGCATTAGGCTGAAGTGAAGTGTGCCACATGCCTCCATGGGAAAAAAGCAGATGGCGACGATAAAAGGACGAGTATTTCTGCTTCTCATCTCTGAGTGCTCCATTTATTCTTAACTAGCTGTTTCCTGCTCAGTGCAGCAGATATTGCTCCTCCCTGACCACGGACAACTGACCCTAAACACTGTGGCCAATTCAGATCATTGGACCACTGGGATCTCGGTCTTGGTTCCACCAAGCGTGAAAATGACTCTAACATCTTTCTGTGTTTTCTAGCTATAATTACAAGAAACAAGAGACATATAATAATTTGATGAAAATAACCTGATAATGAGTAACAAATGCAGGAGAAAGGGTGAGTTTTTGTTTTCTTGCCTAAAAACAGAACAGTGACATGATAGTTATGAGCCATCACCAGAGGAAAAAGGGACACACCAAAATCCATACCCGACAGCTGTGGTTACTGACAATGCCAGACAAGGCAGCCAGTGCCAAACAACCTGAGAACAACCCTGCTGTTGCAGTGCTCCCACCCAACTCAGGTGGGCAGAGGTGCTTGTGCTATCAGAGCACGACTGGGAGGAGCCAGTGGCCAAAGCCAGGCTGCCTCCACCATCTGCTACCTGTCAGCTTTCCCCCAGTTTGTTCCAGGCTAGTGTGTAACCAGCCAAGCTGCAGGACCGATGCTTTAGTTAAACCTTTACTTTATGCCAGATGTGCTGGCAGCTCTCTGCTACATTTTCTTTTCCTCCTCACTGACAGTTGAGGAAACTTGACAGCATTTTCTACCAGCTGCGGCATCGCAGCTACACCATTTCCCGCTCCCACAGCTGCCAATTTCTCTCCAGTAACCTCCAGAAAGATTCCTTTTCTGGGAAACTGATGACATGTGAGCCCTGCATGCACGTATCCTATCTATCCCCACTCTAATTTCCTGAAAGAGCTGTTTTTAGTCGCGTTCCACATCAATGGGACGAGAATCCAAAAATTACCTGCTATATTTCCAGGTAAAAATTATAAGACCAGTAGAAATATTTGGTCACCTTGCCTGACCTGTCATGCAACAGCCCTTCACACTCGCCTTGTGCTCTGTTTCCATGTACACTGGGCTGAAAGGTCTTGCTGAAAGGTGCCCAGTGTTAGATAACATTGACAGAGAGAGAGAGAAGCCAATGCTTCCAGTGGCAAATCAGCCCCACTGTTGGAGATCTGAGCCTTATTTTTGCTTGAATTTCTCTGGTTTCAGCTTCCAGTTACTGATTCCTGTTCTGGCCCTGTCTGATGGATTAAACAGCCATTCTTTGCAGCTAGCACCTTCTTTCACTTTAGGCACTCATACTCCACAAATATTTCGCATCTTGCTCCTCTTTCTGCTAAGTGCAGCATAGAGAGCTTCAAGTCTTTTGTTGCATAGAATATTTTTCCATTTGTAGATTACTTCTCATGGCCTTTTATGTACCCCATATTGTCGTTAGGGCCTGCATTCCTTGTTGTCAGAAAAAAAATATGGGCGTGTGAAAACATCTGTTACTGTACTTGTCCTTAGGGTAACTTTGGGCAATGGAAGAGAAGACAATAACCATCTCTCAAAAAAAAAAAAAAATCTGTACTCCTAGGCAGAATGTCTGACCTCTCTCTCTCTCTCTCTCTCTCATTTGTACTTCTTTCCTTCCCAGCAACAACTTAGCTCTTCTGTCCCTCTCTTCTACAGCTCCTGTTCTTACTCAACATGCACTTCACATATAAATGAGGCTCACTCGAAGGCTGGGATGGAGAGCAGTCCACACAGGAAAAATCAATTAGAAAGCCAGGTCTATTTCTGACAGTTTGGTCTTTCACAGAAAATGTTTAATGAGGGTATTTTTTATGAAATATAACAAACGTAATTCTTACTACAGCAATTTTGGGGTTTTTTATATTATCAGTCCTGGCAAGATTTCAGGAGTTGCTGGCCATGGTCATGGTGCCAACTCTTTGTCCTTGAGGTGAGGAATGGCTTGTTCTCGCTTTACATTATAAGAGCATAATGTGATATTTGTATGAGCAGCGTGAGAGGAGATCAGTGTTTATCATTAGTGTCCATTAGATCTCTGCTGCTCCCCTGGTGGCTCAGGGGAGAGGACAGTCTGCCTGTTGCCCACCCTGGAAAACAACAAAGCACCCATGCAAGGAGCCCTCATGGGATGCCAAGTGCAGCTTGAGGTGTCCTGCACAGTGCTGGGGAGGGGGAACATCCAAGCATGGACATGGAAACCAGCTGCAGCCTCTGAAGGTTTTCATCTTGTCTTGGAGCTCTTACTCCCCGTGGGACAAAATGCACCCCAAAAACATACCCACGTGACAGTAACACAGCATTTTTAGGAGAAGGAGGGCTCACACTAAAACAGCAGGCTTTGTACTTGTGTTTATAGGTTTTGGGGGGAGATGGGAAGAGTATCCCAGGTATGCAGGGTCTAGGGAAAAGCTCTGTGCCTGGGGAAGCACAGCTGCAAGCAAGATTTCCACCAGTGAACAAAGCAAAGGCTGATGGTACTGGCACAGCCAAAGCATTAAGAAAGTAAAAAGAACAAACTACTGGAGAGAAGAAGTTCTGTGAGATCTTTGAGTGTAGGGCCCAACAGAGCAAACTGGATGAGAAAGGTGAAAGAGAACCAGAGCAGGATCTCAAGAGGCACTGATGACCTCCTGACAGCAGGGGAACAAGCCTCTGCTCCAGTGATATCTTGATTATAATGGCAACTTTGACCAAGACAGACTCTCAGTCTCACTTTCACACACATTTAGTGTCTGAAGGAAACGCTGATTGCAGAAAGACTTAAACCGTTCATCCCCTCTCTGACTTTGCTGAAATTAGCCCCGGGTTCAACAGACAGCGATGGAGACAACACACACCGAGGAGCAAACCGAGCAAAAATCTAGCCATCAGGATCACGGTGACAACTTCAGCCAGCAATTAGTAAATGGAATGTTAATTATTGCTACTCCCCTCTTCCTTTCACCACAGCTCAGCCAGCTGTTTATAAATTGATAACCACAGAAAGGAGTGTGAGCCGAGCCTGGGTAGTTGGTATTCACGCAGTATCAAAGCAACACATTTGCATTCTTTGCCAGAAGAATCAATTTACCTTGATTGATGATTGAACTTCAATAAGTTCTTTAATATTTTGGTCATTAACCGTGATGCTGTAACAGTGTCACCAGAGTGCTATTGTATTTCACACCATGGCTCTTATTAGCTGCACTCTGTAATATGCCTGAACTTCTAATTGAGCCCTTTTAAATATTGATAATCAACATATCTCAAAGATGATCCTTCAGAATAAAGCTCAGCCTGCCCAGGATGCTATAAGAACACAGTGATTCCTGTCACTGGAGAGGCTGGACAGCACAGGTAGATGGCACAGGGTGCTGCTCAAAGCAGCAAAGGCCTCCTCTTCTACTCACTATTGGTTTTGTCATCAGTTCACTTCTCCCCAGTAATACTGAAACACTGCTTCTGACTACAAACCCTGCTCCTGCTTCAAAACAACCTGCAGTAATTTCACTTTCCCTCTTAGTAACATTTCAAAATGAGATTGGTGGTAATACTTCTCTTTATGCACGGGGCTAAATGTAGTTAGGATCTAAAACAACCTTCCTGATGATAGATATATGGCTAAAGTCAAAGAGCTAGAGGCACTTAAAGTGCTATAAAAGGAAATAAAAGAAAAAAACCCCAATACATTGTTGCTATTTTGCAGTTGAGAAATAATTGAAGAAAATAAAGAAATAGTAGTTAATACAAGCAGCAAAAAGAAGCTTCAGGGCAGCCAGCAGCTGCACTTCAGTTCCAACAGCAGCCTCAGCACTGCACTCCTGTCCTTGCTCTCACGCTTGCTGAGCTGTGACACATGGACTGTTTGCTGCCAGGAGAAAGAGCCAAGCTGTTCCTGCTCCAGACACAAACACCACTGATGCAAAATCTGCCCCTGCACTGCATCTGCTGCTTGCAGAGGAGCAGCACACCCCAAGCCTATCAGAGCTGAACCCCTGGCCTGCAGCGATGGCAGATAGCTCAGGCACACCGCTGCTGAGCTGGGGGAGCTCACAGGCAAGGGAAATTAGCCCTGCTTATCTCCATGCTATCAAAGCAAGATCCTTTCTGAGAGCCAGCACCAGCACCTGCGTGCTGAGCCGCACCGCGAGGGGCAGGTGTTCCAAGGCTTTCCAAGGATACAGCCAGCTCCCAGCTGCACACCAGGAATATGAAAGACCAGGAGAGAAGCTGATAACATTTTAGAGTTGTGTTCAGAGGTGAGATAACTGATGAAACTGGGATAGGAGTGCATCTATTAAAACAAGGGGACAGCGGGAACCTGCACTCTGCTCCTGCACCAATCCTGTGCTGGGTGGCTGCTAAGAATTAAAATCACGCTGTCAACAGCCCAGGTCTCGCATGATTACACACCTTTAAGGCCAATCAGGAAGAAAATACATTCAGATGTGTGTGTGGCAGGAGTTGAATAGGGAAGATACTACAACAAGCAGCCGGTACCTTTTAGGAGCTGGTCTTGACAAAACCAGCAGTGTGGTTCAGCCTTTCCAGCTATGCAGAAACACAGAACACGTGTGTGAGGATCACAGGCTCTTCCCCTCTGTGCCAGGCACGTGCTGAAGCACACCTTCCTTTTGCAATGGCACCATAAGAGAGAGATGATGCACCATCCACAGCAGAAATACACCCACTGAATGCAGATCAAGGGTTTCCTGGCCTGAGGACCTGCTGCTGAGGTGACTCTCACAGGAAGACTCTCTGTACTGGAGCTGACCTCCCCTGTCCTAAGAGTAGTCAATGCCTACTGCTATAAGCAAGGAAAAGGAAATTCTCTTACTTTACCTAAATTTTCTTCTCCCCCTTCTGGAACAGTTCTAATTCCTCCCTTACTCAAACCTCTAAGAGGTGGTTAGGCCTTTTAAAAATTTGTTATTTGTCTTTGGTATTCTCTGATGAAAAAGTAGAGAGGCAAAGAAGCTCTTACCTTCGCATCTTTTGTTTTTGCATCTCTGCATATTAACAGAATATTCAATGAACTCATTTAACACTTCTCAGTGATCTACAAATAATCCTTTGTGGTTCTGAAATGTGGCTATAGGCAGGAAAATGACTGCATCATTTTTTTAACATAACTGTTCTGTTCCCTGTGTGTGTAATCAGTCATGTCTGCTCACTATATTAACAAAAATGAAGCTAAACATCTTCCCATCCTATTGTTTTGCAAAATAAATGTAGCTCTAGGAGAGAAAGCTGCCATCTATTTTTGCTCATACATCATTAATAGAATTATATGCAAAATTTTGAAAAGCTGTATTGCTGAATATTAATAATAATATCCCAGTGTTACTCCCTGTTCTCCATGGAGCCTGCAGTGGTGGTAGCAGAGAGACAACCACCAGCAAACTTCTCATTCTGGAGTCAAAACCTTTCTCCTTCCCTATCTGGAGTGAAAGATGGAAATAACAGTCATCCCCCACCCTTCCAAGTAAGATGAGCTCTGAGAAATATGACAGTAAAAGAGCAAGCTTTTCCAAAGAGATGGCATGTATGTTCAAGAAAAACGCTTTAAATAGAGCCAATGGATTTAGGGAGATGCACTCCGGATCCAGACACATCTCCAAGCACACTGACATGACAGTTTCTCTGAAGCAGCTTCCTACCAGGGTGTTCACACACTGAGGCAGCTGCCAGGGCTGACAGCAAGGCGGTCCTTGATTCAGCTTATTTTGGCTGAGCCCGTGGGTGACTTGGACCATACTTTCTCCCAGGTGCTGCTGCATCAGCCGTACGAGGAATGCACCAGGCACCGAAGCTGACAGAGACTTACAGCTCTGAAACAGAGATAGTCACAGCTGCACACACATGCTTCCTTCGTTGTTAAGGAACAAAAGAAGTGCTGCTATTTACCCTGTTAGGACTCCTAAAGCCACTCCTTGGTTGGCCTGAGCAGGCAGCACGTGCCTCCACTGTGTCCTGCCTGACCTGAGCAGCACAATGCCCTGTCACCAGGCTGGGAGTTAACTTGGAAAGGCCACTGTTGGGTCCCATCTCCTGCATTCCTGTGAAACTCCTTGGATTAGCTCCACCTCTCGTGTCCAGTTCTCCTGCAGCTGGTCTCTGGAGCCAATGAGCCTTTCAGTGCTAGCCCGAGGCTCAGCCTGGCATGCAAAGCCACCAGAGCAGATGAGCTCTGCAGGGTTATGGTCTAAATGCACAGAGAGGGCAGCCCAACTCCAAGGGACCATCCCCAGGGAGGCAGATCAGCCTCAGTAAGCCAGACAAAACCAAACCTGAGGAGCGAAGATGCGGAGCAAAGTGACTTTTCTGGTGTGCAAACAACAGCAGCAGCTTGTTCCAAACAGAACCGTGACTTACCCAGCAGATCTGCTTTCACACAGGAAAACTCAACTATCTGTACAGACTTTTGGCTGAGGATGAGGGGGGGGGGAGGGAGGGGAAAAGACCTTTTGGCTCCAGCATGCATATGAGCAGACAGAGCAGAATGTGTGTGCGACAGTGAGAAAACACTCACAGTGAAGATTTTATCCCTGATTTCTTCAGCTGAAAAGCACCACCGTTTATTTTCTTTTTTGGTTACATCAAACTTGGCATTTTAAAAGCTTTTTTTTTTGTGTTTGTTTGGTTTTTTTTTTCCTTCTTTCAACCCAGTGCTATTTTGAATTTGTTTTAAGATGAATGTTGCTTTCACTCCCATCACTGTTTCCTAGCCTGCATTTCTGAGCCTTTGCTGCAATTTCACTATGTTTAGCACTTACTAGGCAATTATCACTGAGTCAGGTAGAATGACAGCATTTTTACAGTTCAAGCACACAATTCTGTGTTTCAGTGAGCTGATTTTTAAACTATTTAAATGTTAATAGCATCCACCTAATTGTACAGATCAGAATGTCACCGGCTAATCCCTGTGCTTTCCAGCTGACTTCTGTCAGCTGCTCTTTTTTCCCTTTAGTTATCAATTCCAGGATATATTTTTGATACAATTATTAAAGTGAGACCAGAAATACTTTTATTTGTATTCCTAGGTGCTTGCATCTTTCTGCTCTTAAATCTCACCAGCCCATCATTTGTTACACAAACGGAATCTCAAAGCACTGCTAAGGCATCACAGGGTGGAATTAGTTTTTACTGCAATCCTCCATTTTCAAAACAACCAGTACATGATTGCTACAGTTCTCAGGGGAAACCAGCCTAAATGTGTGTTCATATTCCCCCTGCATTTCAACTCAAAACGTTTTACAGCATCCAAAATACTGGCGTGTGAGACAATGGAGGAAAGTCCATTTGGGATCACAGGAAATAAACCACCTTCCTCTGCCTCCTACCAGGTTTTCCTTTATATTTGTTAAAATTAAAATCAGACTGGAAAAAATAGTATGAAAATCTTCTGTCAGTTTCAAGGCAAACGTAGCTCTTGCACACCACTTTTGCTGCAGAAGAAAACTATTTTTGCAGAAGCCTCTGAGCAGATCCTTATAAGAAAAAGTATACTGCTGTAATGGGAAATGATGAAGGAAAATGGTTTCAAAGAAAATCTATTACCATTCCCCTGTGGTGGCCAAATAAAAGAGTAAATGCTATTGCCACTGAGTCACAAGAAAAATGAAATTAAAAAGAGAGTTCTGTTAATGTGAAGATTTTGACATGCAGCTCCCCCAAAAGGAAGTGGTCCAGAAATAGTAACTGTCATACGTTTTTTTATTAATAGCTAAATTTGTTATACGTCTGTTCTCTGCAGACAGACTCTCCCACCAACTCAGCCAGCCTGGTCTGTGGGAACGGGGAGGGCAGTGTGGCTCCACTACAAAACAAGCAGTTAAAAACATCCCCAAAGCATGACAGAAACACAACGGGGCCAAAACAAGAAAGAGCAGCACAAAAAGTGGAAAATCCAGAATGACTTGATGTTGCCGTGAAAGTTCTGGGAAACGAGGAGAAAGCAGAACTAAATAACAGAAAAGTAGGTCTGGTAAATAAGGGAGAATGGAGCATCATTTTGGATTGAAGTGATTGAGCTGCTCGGCACTTTAAAAAGAAAAAAAAAGTATAGGAAAGAAAACTCAGCTTTTAGTTTTAGTGCCAACGTGTTATGGGAATTAGCTAACAAATTTACTAGAGTAATTGCAATTATTTCAACATCTGTAGAGAGTTAAGTCATCTGAGAATCCAGAAAGCAAAAGTATCTACTGCAAGAAGAGGTAGAGAGAGTGATTGGGAAATCGCTGCCCTGTAATGCCAAAACTGTAACAACAAATGTGACTGACAAACCTGTGCTGAAGAGCCAGCAGGAACCCAGGACTCATTTGGGATATAAAAACATCAGGTGAGAAGGAGTAAACCAAAGCTCTTCCTTCTGGTTGAATTACAGAGTCAACAGAAGAAAAGTGTGCTATAATGCATGATTAAAGCCATCCCCAAAACTGAAGCTGATTGGGATTAAATCCTGCTGGAGATGTCTGAAAACCCAATAAATGTCCATAACTGAAGGGTAAAGATAAATGATAACATGCTACCCCCGAGACTGGTGTTAGGGACAGATCTTATTTAACACGTTAATTAATCTAGGAATAGGGAAATCACTGCTAGTCACATGGGGAAAACCCAAGTGGCGGGTTATAATTAACCACTAACCCACCCAGAGACTGATGGAGGGGGGAGGAGGAGGAGGAGGAGGAGGAGGCATCAGATCTTCTATGCTGGTAACCTACACATCACTTATACTGTCCTTAAGATCTTAAGGTGCTTCAGAATATACTGAATTTTCACTCTGCCTCCTCTGATCACAGCTCCGACTTCTGCTGTCAAAATACACCGCAGTGAGAAGGGAGGCAGCGCACACACCTCACTCTGTGTCTTCAGCTGGCACGGAGCAGTGATACAAGGTCTTGAAGAGTTCACCCAATTGGTCAAACGTCAGGGTGCAGCAACATTTGTATCGTGGATTTGTGAAGATGTGGGGCTCCGTTTTTGATGAAAAGCACCTGTGAAGTGCGGGGTTATTGTGCTCCCTTTTGCCATTTCTTGGATAAATGTCATCATTTTTAATGCTACCAATCTTCTTCTATAGCCTGCAGGGAAGATTTTCTAAGGCAAAAAAATGAGTTGTAGGTGCTTAATTCCCATTAAAATCTACTGGGGAGATAAGTACCAAACTGCTATTGGAGCCTTTGGGAAAGTCTTCCTCTAAACCATTGTTATCTACCCTTTCAACACCTGAAATAAGTCACTCATATAAGACACATTATTAAACCAGGAGATGTTTGAATCTGCAGAGAAATCACTTTGGGGCCTGACAAGTAGCTTTTTGGCATCCCCCTGCAAGTATGCAGAATGAAGTGAGAAAAGATGCACTCTAATTTTGCTTTCAAAAAAGATCTCTATTTTAGGCAATGTAACACGAGAAGGTGGATGTGTCATCTATCTGACTCAGCAGAAGAGTCTCATTTAAAAACTCCACGGCAAGTCTTGACTGGTATTAATGAATGCTTGTATTTGGTTTAGAGGTGAAATATCGTGTACATAAAAAAAAAAAAAGAAAAAGAAAAAAGAAAAAGGCATAGAGACCATGAAAGAACAAAAGAGCTCTGGCCAAGGGATCTCTTCACAAAGAGGGTGTTCCTACAGGACGCTTGGACAGACAGACCTGGAGCCCCGTGAGAGAAACTGGTTTTGTAAAGTCACCTGAAAGATTTCTTGTGGAGCCTACAAATACCCTCAATGGTCTCTGGGGACCCAACCCCGGCCTCAGCAGAGACAAACAGCGTTTTGTGTCTCTACCTGCCTGCTGAGAAGGGGGGCACTGCAATGCCAACTCTTACACTGCAAAAGGCTGCACATGCTGGAGCAATATTGAGGTGAAAAGTTCACTTCAGACAGCTAAGACGGGGAGATCCGCTGCTAACTTTCAATCAGTAGCAAGTTAAGACAAATTGGAAGCCGTGACCTACAAAGGAAGGCTCTGCAAATCCCTCTGCCAGCCTCCTGAGGATGGCAGCTCCCCCGGTACACAGCCTTGATAAACGGATCCTTTTACAAGGTCTAACTCATTTAATCATCCCCTCTGCTTGCATTAACCGCTTCTTGCAAGGGTATCTTTCCTGTGTGAATTGTTTAAGTTAGGTCAAAAACCTGGTCTTGTTTTCAAATCCACATTCACGATGAAAGCCTCCAGTCTAAGACTTCTATTCTTCTGAGACCTTCAGAGTTATAAGCCCTGTGAATAATTCTTTTGCTTTTTCTCCCAGTCTGCTATAGGGCTTTCTCCCTAAAGCACAAAACCCTTTTACTTGCTGAGCTCTCTCCACGTGTCTCCTCTGTACTCAGCGAAATGGCCCGACACGATGGGCTGGGTCGAGGCTCACAATGACCAGTCTCCCTTTGAGCGAGGAGCTTCTGTTCTCAGCAGAAAGGCTGAACCCTGAGGAATCTATTCGCTCCCTACCTGGCAAGAGAAGCAGCAAGAGAATAAGTCGCTGCACTTCCAGCTGAAAAACCGTCACAGAAATAAAACTCGCGCTTGAGCCTTCAACAATGAACTTTAATTTGAAAATAGCACCGAGTTCCGAGCTTGACGAGGCTGACAATTAGAGAGGAAGGAGCAATCTCCGAGCCTTCAAGCTGCAGCCAGCCCCAGCCACTCCTTGGTGGTGGTAAAAACTCAGGTGAGGCTTCCTCCCCTTGAGATGCCCAGCTCTGGGGCAGTCACGGAGGGGCAGAGCCCCGTGAACCACTGGAGCCCCCGTGAGCAGGAGAGCTTTGGGATGCCCCAAAGGCAGGGCCAGGATGACTGCACAGCTCCCTGTGAGCTCTGACTGCAAACGCCCTTGGATTTTTGGCAGCAACGTCTCCTAACTCAAAAAACGGCCCTTCCCTAAACGGAATTTTCAAATGTTTGCGTTTCCTTGTTTTCCCCACGGTAATTTTTCGGTTCTCTGAACGTTTCAGGGATTCAGCTACATAAACAGATACCCTAATCTTGTAACAACATACTAGATTACATAATTGCGATTAAGATGGGTAATTACACAGTGCCCATGTGAGGCAGACAGCTTTGATACTCCACATCACAACTGTGTCAAAATATTTTATTTACAGAGTACCAGAACTAGTAGCTCCACAGGCTGCACCGTATTTTACTGCAAAACATTAAATTATTATTTTTTTCTATATGGCTATACAAAAACAATAATTAGGAGAGTCCTTCAAGTGCTTTCATTCTGCTTCTGTTTTGTTAAGAAAAACCACACTGCTGGGGTTCTCCCTGCTACAGAACATTTCAGCAGCAAGCCAGTTTTCACAGCCCTGGTAAGAGAGCTCTAGTTCATTGTAGAAACATTACGTGTTAGAGAACATTATAAAGCCTTCCTGAAGTAAAGCTCACAGAAGAAGTAAAAAAAATATTACCCACGGTAGGTTTTTTGTCAAGGTATTTAGCTCTCATTTTGATCTGCTGATGACCTTTTACTTGAGTGAATCACAACTACACCCTAATGTCAGAGCTTATTCACCAGCTAAGAAAACAAGCTGGAACTGCATGCAAATTTTATTTTTGTTTTCCCTCATGACCTCCAATTTATACTGCTTAGTGCTCCATCACAGAAAATGTCAAAAATCATAGAGACCCTCTGTGAGGCAGTGAGGGGTGCAGGAAAAACCCTCTAGAATTTGGTGGGGGTAGGAGATTGGCACAAATTACACCAGACCTTTTTTTTTTGAACAGCCAGCATTCCAAAGAAGGAGATATGGTTAAATAACACCCTGAACAGGAGTTACCTTTGCCTGCATGAGCACTGCTTCATGAAGACTTCACTTGGGAAGCCTAAATATGGATTTAGGCACCGCAGCCCAGTAAGTGTCACGACATACTATGTGCAGTGAGTGCATGCTGACCCCAACTGACCTGACATGGGCTTAATGGCATATTTACTTCACACACAGAATAACCTGGATTCATATTTTCCATACAGCTAACCTGGACCCTTGTTACACAATCACGAATGCATGAATGCTGAAATGACAATCCTCTAATCACTGTCACACTCGGTGCATCACATGAATTTTAGAATCGACCATGACAAACACACATTAGAGGTTCTCACAGTGAACTGCTACTGGTGTTAAAATACATTTTTCAGAGGTTTCATGAAGTTTAATTGCATGGGATGAAACATGACACCTAAACATTTGATTTATTACTAAGCATGACTCTATATTAGTAAGACTGCAGAGCATACAGTGTTGTGGAATTATTTTTACCCTGTCATGACAGATGGAGTCAGCGTTTGGTAAAGACTGCGTGCAAGTGTGCAGACATGCTGCAGGTGGGATCCTCTCTGCTGCCTCCTCCAAGCCAAGCTGTTATACTTGAAAACAGCACATTTCAGATGACGAAGAAATCATCATCGTCTATGTTTTCGAAATGGCAACATAGATTTTAACCTTCTCTCTCTCTAAAAAAAAAGTCTGCCTTGCCTAGAAAGAACCACAGACGAGATATGTAAGCCTTAAAGATATGAGGGGATCTACAAAACACTCCCTGAGCATGTAGTCCTACCCCACGACAGGTGTGCACTGCTCATGCTGCAGTGGTGCCCACAACTACCTTGTGCAGGTAGCAGTGCACGGAGCGAGGTGACAGGCTGTGATTTCAGCTTTCTGACCCACACCCATGCTTTGGTTTGGTGTCCCCTCACCCACACAGCACCTCATTTTGTGCCCTGCTCTCTACCACCCCAGAAGCACCCCGTGGTGCTTCCACTTCTGGAAGACGCGCACATTAGAAAGGCGAGTTTGGCCGCCCAAGCTGGACAGCAGCACATGGGACCCCAACAACAAAGCAATGAGAGCTCTCATGATGCTGGCTGCAGTCAGGCAGGAGTGAGAGACTCCTCCTCTGCCTCTGAAATTCAATTTTTCCACTAAGAAACCAGCTGAAAAACTACCATGTCAGGACTGGAAGTAATGACAAAGCTGCCCTTGTCCCCACAGCATCTACTGAGCCCTACAAGCATCTGCCAACACTCCCGTGATCTCCTCTAAGAAACGGCACTTGGGATCACTGAAGGAGCCTTTCTGACACTGGCACAGCAGGCAGCACTAGCCACAGCTTTACCTGTGTTACTCACTGTCCTCCCCCTGACAGGGCTTCCCATTTTATTTCACCCTACCCTGCTCATGGCAGCGTTGGATCCCACAGCGCACCCGACCTCCGTCACCAGCGGGACCTCCAGACTGGTGTCACACCTCCCCCAGCCACAGAGTGCAAGGCAGGGTGGGTTTTGCCCCATACCCAGGCAGGACTGTGCACTGATTTCCCCTTTTGTGCTGATAAAGCTGGCATGCTGAGAGCGGGGCCGAGATGCCAGAGGAGCCCCCCTGTCTCCTCTTACAAAGGGACGCACAAGCACAGACCACCCTCGCCTTTCTGCTAAGCAGAGATGGTATTTGGCAGCTGCATTTCTGAATGTCAACAAGCTTCTCTCTCTTTCCTGTTATTTCACCCTTGTGAAAAATCCTCCATGACCTGCTCTGTCACGCCCCTGCATGTACTGGCCCCCTCCAGTTGGGGCAAACATCGAGTCACTGTTTCATGTAAGCTTCCAGGTTAATTAAGATTTCTTCAGCATGGACTGTATAGGATAATTTTGAAGCTGTTAGTCCATGATTTATGAGAACTGTGGTTAATACTTGAGAAAAATGCTTTTAAGGCTGAATTCTCACGTAACACTTACAGTGCTGTTGACAGCCAGCAATACCCTCTCTCCCCATTTGTTTTCTGAGCTGACACTAAACCTTCCTACAAAGCTAATTAAATCATCAGGAAAGGCATCTGACAATGTCCAACAGGCTTAGAAATGGTCTTAATCAAGGCCTTTGGCACCAAGTTCACATTCTTCTGACGAGAAACTTTATATTAAATCTCCTTGACATCAGTCCTTTGGACTGGCCCCTTTCCAGTAGCTCAAGATATCACTGCCCAAACTTAAGGAGTGCTTTGTTCAGCTGCAAGCAAGCTTAGAGCGAGATGAAACGGAGGTGGGAGTAAATGTCTTTATTTCAAGCAAAACAAGATGATATCCACCCTAACCTCTACTTCTAAGAGAGGCCAGGAAAGGACATCAACTCAATAGGATCAGAATCAAGCGCTCTATCAGAAGAACTATTGCTAGCTAAGGCAGTTCAGCCTTGTATTCAGCAGTTTTACCAATTCAGCGTACTCTTGTGTGACTACAAAGAGCTGTGGTCCCCCAGTAACATGCTGCTGGGCTGTTCTAGCAGAAGGGCACTGGCTTTCTGCCTAGAAGCAAAGGTGCAAGCTACACCAAGAGCCAGGAAAAACCACTGAAACAAATGCCCATGGTAATCTCTGGAGCTCAAGTAAGCTCTCAAGCTCTCAGGGCAATTCAGATGCTTACTGTTCTTTGTTTAAGTGTTGAGTTCTTTATGGTTTGGCTTTGTGCATGTTTTATACAGACGCTGACAAATACTAAAACAGCACTGTAACATTTCAAGGCTGATTCGCTGATAAAATGCTCATTCAGAGGACTCCAGGGGACTGGATGTCATGTTCCCTTTCAAAAATACGGCTGAAGTGAGTATTCTGTAAAAATTCAAAGCAGATCTCAGATACAAAGAGCAGTGGAAGATAAGCAGTGCGTAAGGGGGACGCTGAACAGGTCATGGAACCTTCAATAAATATTACTGAAAGTACTGAGGTTCGATTCATAACATCTCTAAAGACATTTATCATTATTACCAGTAGATTACGTGCCTTGTTTTAGGGGAAGCTGACGGAGGACTGCTGTTAAAACTGCTCCTAATAGCTGATTACACGTTATTACTGAAACTTCAGCTTTAATTCTGACCAGCTTTTGTTGATTTATAAACACCATTGCCTACTTTAAAGCCTGCAATCAAGCCCATTATGCTCTAGATAATGAATACACTCCTTAACTTCAGGTAATAGGCAGAAACTCCCTTAGACAACAGTTGAATGAAGGGGAGTTCTAAATATATCTCCGTCTTCCCAAGTGTTCTGGTGTGACATTCCTACTGTATTTCTAAGAATGAGGCTTCCTGCCAATCACTCTGAATACAAACCCAAGTCCTTGTCCTCCCCTGAGACATGGTCTGCTCTGCTTGCAGCTCCACAAAGATGGTCCCACAGGTGGACAACTGGAAAACCTGGGTGAACAGCTGAACAGCTTCCAAATTCTCTGCACAAACAGGTGCTGGGGCACAGCCATACGCCCACAAAATCAGGGATGAATTAGAAAACGCTCCAGGAATGCAGCACAAAAAACCTCTTCCACCTTAGTTTGCCATAATTCAAAATACAGAACAGAACGAAAACAAATTGGATGGGGACAGATGAGAAAAGGCAGGTCCTCAAATCTAACTCAGAGAGCTCAGAAAAAGGGAGTCAATAGTAACAATCATATATAAAACTAAAGGCCTCCACATTTCTCCCTCCTCTGACGTTTCCCAGCACATCCCCAGCCTATTAGTTCATCTTGCCAGCAGTCATTCTCCTTTTTTGCAATGTACAAGGCCAAGCACATTACCAGTGCTTAACAAGCTATAATAATGACTGATGATTACATATGGACAAGGCAAGGTTGAGATTAAGAGCCACATTAAAACAGCATCAGAATTTCAGAGAACTTTATCCGATAAGACCTTAGGAATAAGAAGGGTAGAGTAGTTACAAACACCACCAAGGAAACCCTTGCTGAAAAGTTCTGTGTCCATCAAGGAGAAATAGGGATACACACCAAGAGAATTAATAAAAAATGCATAAGAACAAGTACTGTATATCCCCCTGAATCTCTCCTGCTATCAGGTTAGTTCCAAATCTGTATAGGCATAATCTGTAGATTCCACTCCTTTCTATTCAGACTTCTGCATCAAGAAACAGAGAAATGACACAGTTCCCAGTGGCAGAACTCCCTCAGAAGGAACAGAGAACCCATTTGAACTTAACTCCTTGGGTGATCACAGTACAGCTTCGTGGCTGTTAGTGATGATATTAAAAAGCAATCCTTTTGGTCAAGGGCTTTTTTTAAAGCAGCAAAGCAGCCCTTCGTACTATACTTCACATAATAGCAGGTTTTTTACCTTAACCATTATTTGATATGTACTGAATTCCTCAAGATGTAAATCTGTTTCCAAGATGTTTTCTGCCTCTTTGAGCTTCATGGGCAAGAACTGTAGGGTTTTAGTGTTTGTAGAACGTACAGGTCTTGCAAAAGATTAAGAGTTACACTCTGTTGAGTCCTGTGTGGATGAAAGGACGACAACCTCTTCAAGATGTAAGGCCACACAACTGAACAATTTTCTCTTTTCTGTCTTCCCTTTCACTCCTCCAGTGTTTAACACAAGAAGAGTTGTTTAAATCACAGCAGCGTTGTCAGAGAGTCAAAGAGTTAAAGGTTTCATCATATCATTTATGGACTGCCAGATGCTACAAGCTTGTAATATCCAACTTTGATTAGCTGTAAAATGAATCTACAGACAGATTACTGCCGTTTGCCCAGATCGCTTTTCCTTTTTTTGGGTTCAGGATTTGTATCTGTCACTCAGCTAAGTAGCAGCCCAGATTACTGGCAGAGTTGTCTCTTCATCCCTGGCAACTGAGTTTCTGATAACTCTGGTGTAAACATATTACAACAGTGCAAGATCCCTACAGACTGACAGCCAACATTAGGGGCATTATATTGCATTGTATTTATTCATAGCATTCCCAGGCACCCCCTTCAGAACAGACCAAAAACAGCAGGGAAGGTGCAAGCGGGTCTGCAGAAATCTCAAGCTTCTCCCTGCATCACATGGCCAGACTCCCTTCAAAGCCTTTCTTTACAACATCTTGCCTTGCTGTCACTCAGCCTCACCATGGTGAAGACTGAGCAGCCCATCTCCTCCAGTTCTGCTTTTTCTCCTCTCAGTTTCCTTGGCAGTTGCCAGTATTAGTGTTGTCCCTGTTGTTCTGCCCTTTTCCTTGGCCTTCCAGGCTGCTATGGATTTCCTGCCCTGTATTATATTAAAATCCCTCCATTTTCCTCTCACTTTCACCCTCTGCATTTATCACACAGTTTGTTTCCACATGAGTACAGCAGCTCCCCTTTTGCTCTCTGACCTTCTAAATCCACCCAAGAAACCAGCAACGAATAATCTTCCTTACTGGCTGCTCAGCTAATGTTGCATGAGCTGTTTCCCACAGGAACCACTCCACCATCTTCTGCTTTCCCCACCCTCACACATTCAGGATCTCCAAACTTCCCTGCAAAGCTCTGCCTAGGGCTGTCACCTGCACATTTCCACATGCTGGCCTTGCTGAACCTCCTTGATTTGGAAACAGTGCCAGATTCAGGGCTTTTCTCTCCCAGTTTATTCAATACACCAGCCAAGGAATACAAAGAAGAGCTGTGCACCCAGATACAGAAAGAGATTTTAAGGTCTTGAGGGAACATGAGATCATCAGCCTGATGCCTTGTTTCATCACTGACTGTAAAGCAGCACAGTCTTCCTATTCATTCAGAAAATGTATGCTTTCAAAGATCTCCAGGACTATCACCCAGGCATCAATACAGTCACACCAGGATGGAGAATTTGTCACTTCCAGTGCTGGATTGTTCCACCTTGCCCCCTTGTCTGCTAGAAACCCATGCCTTGCTTCCATTTCAATTTGCTATGATTTAAAGTTTCCAGCTATTAAGTCCTTCTAATACGTTTTTTTCACTTGATTAAGAAACCCTTAAAAAGCCTTTCTTCTCCCCATGAAATGATTTAGAAACCATAATCAAATTCCCCACCATCTTCATATTAATAAGGAAGGCAAACTGATCTCCTCCAGTCTACCATTATATCACATTTTTTTCAGCCTTAGATTATGTTTGCACCTCTCTCACCTCCAATTTAATACTCCTCTTAAAACACTGCGAACTAGATGCTATTTTGCTCTTCCAAATATCAGAGTGGGTGATCGTCCCTAACTTTAGCTTCTCTCTAGGTCCAAGGATACACCATAGTCCATTTTGCCAGCTGAAAGGCTGAGCAAGTCACAAGAAAACCCCAACTGCACGCACTGCATCAAAAAGGGCTGCTTCTGTATGACAGAAAGCTGGATTACTCTGCCCAAAGCCTGTGCAAACCTTGTGCATGGCTCCAGACAAGCTCTTAGTTATAAAGCTGTATGAAAACTCTACCCTCTGCACCAATCATCTCCTTACATTCGTCATCCACAAATATTAGAAGATTTATTTGCCATCTCTCTCTCTCTGATTGAGGCATTGCCTAGCACTGGAGTCAGTGCCAGTCCCTGCCAAGTCCCACTAGAAACGTCCCTGTTTGATGACTGTCCAACAAGAACCGCTTCTGAGTTCTGGTAACTGATCAAATGTGACACCCAACCTTTCAGCACCACAAATTCCAATCAGATGCATTAAGTCAAATGCCTCACAAAAGTTAGTATGTCACTACTGCACGGTTATCTTTATAAATTAAACTTGCAGTGCCCAAAAATGGAAGCGCTTTCCACAAATCCACAACAACTGGAATCAGCTTAGTGATATCCATGGTCTTTACAGACAAAAGTCTGTCACAAAATAAAGAAAAATAAAATTATTTAACGCAAATGTTAGGCTTAATTAATTGGGTCAACCACTTGTTGTTTTAAAATACTGGAAGAGAGTATGACATGTCTATCTTTGCACTGCAGTGGGCCTTCCCCACCAGGGCATGAGGGGTACTCAAGCCTGGCTAGTCCAGCCTCACCATCCTGTGAGTGATACGAAAAAGGTGAAATGGTGGGTGATAAAAGACAATAAAGGCAGCTTTAAGGAGACAGGAGTAGGCAATGACAGATAGACAAAAGCACCAAGATGCAAGCATGAAAGCCTTGAAGGGAAGGGTAAGAAGTTCAAGCTTGCTGGGCAAAGACAGCAGTAATGTATGAAATCCAGGGACGGGCACACAGTGCCAACTGGCTCAGCGTGCTGGAAAGAGATGTTATCAATATTCTGTGTGTGAACTCGCACACACACAAACTTTTCCCAGTACACACGGGCTTGGCAATTTCCCTCTTCTTCACTTCTGCCCTTTCCAGAAGTCTGTCATGCTGCCATGCCAACAAAGTGTGCCAAGAGCATCGCTTGGCAGTGCTTTCACTGAGCTCTCCTGGCCCAGGGGCTATCCAGACTTTCTCGGCTCCCCAAACAAACTGAACTATCATAGCAGCACCATTTTTTTTCTCTGCAGAAGTGCATGACTTGAATGGTTTGATCATACTGTCAAGCAAGCTACTCTGCCACTGTTCCACACTTACCTGCCTGACATCTGCATTCCAACACACAAGCAGACAGGAAAAACCCCAAACAAGCACTGAATCAAGGCCTGAAGAGCCAAGAGTTGTAGAACTTGACAAGAAGTTTGCTTCTGTGCTAACCTTTGGTTTCTTTCCTCATGTTCTTGTTGCTTGCTATGAGTTGCCCCAAAGGCAACACAACTCAAGCCCAGCAGTGCCATCACAGGCTGGTTCCATCCCAAGCAGGAGACACTTCCCAGCTCCTGCTGTCACTCTGCCTGCAACACTCTTGAGAGATAATTTCCCTTTAAGCATCCAAGATCCAGTTATTAACTGTTTTAAACCAGGTTATCCTTTGAACTGCACACAGGGCTCCATAGTGCACAGTACACAAGGGGAAAGCTGTCCTTCCTGGGAGCACCGTGGGGATGAAATCACTTAGCTCTCCCCAGCAGTCTAGTGCTTTTTGCCAGCCTCTGAGTGTGAGGGAGGATCTCTGTCATTTTTGTTTTCAGGAAGGGATTGGTGCTCTAGTTCAGTTTTCAGTGTTTTGGGGTCTGCCAGCTTTGAGAGCATGGGCTAAAGACATGTAAATCTCTGAGGATATTTGAGAGAAAATTATCATTTTTTAGCTTTTAAATAGGAGCTGTTATCCCTTGAGAGCTGCTGTTCCTCATTGGGTTAAGCACAAGCTGCCTTCACAATGTATTTTTGACAAGAGATGATAACGCTCCCTCCTAAATCACTGAAATAAAACGTTCTCAAGGTACGTGGGTTCCCAAGTTGTCCAGGATGCAGGTGCACACAGACCACGTGATGAATTCACAGAAGATGATGACAGGACAACACTGAAGTCTTAGGACTCTCTGTCAGCAGAAGCACTGTGGTAGCACGGCTCCACATGCTCAAATCCTACCGCAGGGTAAGTGCTTTGAGGCACAAGCAGATGCCAGGAGACAGGATGGGACAGACAGGAGAAATTCATCTTCCTTGCACGTGTTTGGTGCTCGTTAACTGGGCTAAGTGCAGGTGTGGGTGAGCTCTCAAACGTGAGCAGGGACAGCCCTGGAGTAGATGGACCGACGGCGTGATGTGATGTGGCAGCTGAGAACAGAGAGCAGTGAGAGCAGCGTGATCCTACAGGGAGCAGCCACGGGAGAGGAGCAGATGCTACAGCTCTTCTTGGGAAAGGCTGAGGAGCAGAAGCCTCTGTGAACACCATTCTCCCCCTCACCCCATGTGCTGTTCCTTCAAAGGGTGAGTTTTGATGAAACAGCATGTTAAGATCAAGCTAAAACCGTTCCTGTATAAAACTCTATCATCCATAACACACAGATGACACAGCTCCTGACCAGGGGCATAAGCCCCAAGCCTTCAGTTTCCTCCTCCCTGACTGTGGTTAAGCGTTGCTGCAGAACATTTTATTAACTACAAAGTTAATATAATCAGCAAAAACTTTGCTCTGCCCTGCTTCAGACAAACGTGCAGACTCACAGTGTGCACAAACTCACACCCTTGCCAATCAATTTGTCTTGTGTGGGAGCAGACACTGTCCAAACTCAGTCTCAAAGGCTGAAAACCTCGTTTTTCCTCTGTTTCATTCCAGCTACTAGACCCTGCTGTTGAATCCAGGCACACAAAGCACTGTAACTGTGTTATGGATCATTCAGTGAGCAATTCCTTGGCTTGCCAAGGTGAAGTTGGGCAGTTGTGGCACATCAGAAAACCTCTGAGAGTGTTGCTAGTACAGCAGAGGTCCCAGCAGAAACTTAGAGCTTACCTCCTCCCATGGGTAAACCAGTGGCTTAAAGCTCCAAAAGAAGACGCTGAACACAAGGCTAGAAATTCCTTTACCTTCCCCTTTATTTATTTCTTAAATTCTAAACATGTGGCTACTCCAAAGAACTACCCAGGGCTGAGTGCCCCTCCTCTGGGAGAGGCAGCAAGTATGTTGTAGGATGGAAGAGCTATTCCATAGCCCGAGCTACTGGGTGCCATAATACCAATGCCAAACTCACCTAAAAAAAGCTATTTTCTGTCAGTACCACTGTGTTGGGTTAGCTCCTGATTTTCTGCACCAGAAAAGCCACTGTTTCTTTGTGGGGATGCAACATGAAAGAGCAGACTGGAACAAAACATGCAACCCGCAACTGCTCGATTCATATAATTAAAAATTAAACGGCAAACAGGAGAGCACGCGCATCTCCGTGTGTGTGTGTGCGTTCAGTTTTCAACAGAAACATCTGGTCCCTGAATAAGATATTTTCATTCAGCAAAATCTGCTGGGTAAAAGCAGCTCCTAAACTATTTGGGTGCCTTGAAAAGCTCTGAAGACCTACCAAGGCTGAGTTTCGGTGACTGATGCACGCACGGCGCCCACCAGCATGACACCCCAGCCTCCCCACATCTCTCACCACAGCCTGGATTAATTATATTCTCTGCAGAAATACTGTCTGGAGAGAGCTGTTCTGGCAGTTATGTGTCTGTAAAGCCTCCTTGTTTATATTTAAAGGATAAAACCCTCTAAGGAAGGCACATGAAGTACGGAAGAGCAACAGCACAGGAGAATCACTGCTATTTACATTTTTCCCCTTTTTTAAACAAAGCCAGGCTTCAGCTGATTGTTTTGTTTACAGTGGAAGTAACAGAAGAGAGTTTTACTCCTTACAGCCCATTAAACCTGTTTTTCTCCTACTCCTGTTCTCCTCCCTCTGTTCAAGCCTTTAACAAGCCACAGGAATACAAATCAGACAAAAAACTCTCCAAAAACTCTCTGCTGATGAACTGCTGAGAAAAGGTTTCAACACGGCTGGTATTAACAGCGCAAATTTCCGACCTATTTATATCATGGGTAATTGGTGACTAGAAATATTTGCATTGCTAATTTCCCTCCATTAAGAACAAACTAAGTGTCCCAATAATATGGCTTAATAGCTGCGTTTAAGTTACTGCCCCTTCCCTGTCTGTTTTTTTTTTTTACAAGGAGTTTTTCCCCTCTCCACACTTGAGTTCCTAAACAAAGAGTTCATTCTTTCTTTGCTCCCATTACTACCAACTTTGCTGTTTTAACAACAAACTTGACTTTCACCATCCTAAGTTGAAAACAGAAGGCAGGGAGGGTGGCTAGGAAGAATGGTAATTAAAAATCTGTTACTCTGTGTGTGTTACTATTTCCTTATTATGAATGAAAAAAGAATAGCAATAAATAAATCAGCATACTTTTCCAACACACACAAAGCTGAATTCTTGTGTTAGGCACTTCAGTTTTAAATTTGATGCCCTAGAAATACACAAGAGATTCCAACAGAATAGTAAACCACGCTTTCTTTTCCTTTAATAAGGGCCAGCCAGCACCACCCCTTTAACTGCAACTCCCCAAAGGCTACAGATGGCCACTGGTGGGTGATGGCCTTGCACCCAGAGGGCTCTAGGAGCTGATTAGGAGCCTGATACTGCAGAGTTTAGAGTCTTACAAAAAGGCAATCAGCCCAAGTGCCCCCAGGGAGAGAGAGGGAGCGCACAGAGCGGAGCGCCTCTGACTTCAACCAGCAGCTCTGTTTCACATAAAGGGACACTGTCAGGTCCCTTTAGAATCACTTTAAAATAGATGAGGCAGATTTGAGGGCTAGAAAGAAACTTTTCTTACGGTCCACTGGATCTGCATGCAAAGCTCATTGAAAACATTTGAGATGCATACCAAATTAACCGTACCGAGCAACCAGAATTAACTGTGTCCTTGACAGCGTGGCAGCCGATAACATTTGTTATCCCGTGAAGTCACTCAACCCACAAACAAATCCCTTCACTGCCATTTATGCCCACTGTGCTCCCATAAAGCATCCAGGAACAGGTACTACACCTATTAATAACCCTGTCACCGCTGCCACATTACGGAGCGACGTGAGCTATCACGGCACGGTGACATTTAGCTGCCCTCTGGTCCCGAGAATCCAGCTGACCACCGCCACATTTCAGGAGTGAGCTTTGCAGAGGTGAAAAGAGTTATGCACTGACTCAAGATGCCAGCCCAGCAAGCACAGGCGCTGCTGATTCAGTGGGGCTGGCGACTGTACCGTACCTGCGCTGCGACAGCCAACTCTCACACCCTCCTGGGGGAAATAAAGGCTGCTGCCCCCCCTGCTGCAGCACAGAACACTGGAGATGGAACACTTCGTGAAAGAACAGAGGCCTTTTCAAAGAAGGCATCTGGAGGCTGCACACTGCACCTGAATTAACAGCTAATCAGCACAAGTACAAAAGCGGAGCAGACTCTTCCAACTCAGCCAGCCGGCAGCACAATCCAGGGCTCAGAGAGATAGGTGGTGAATGTTTAACAGGAATGCCAAAATCCAGGACACTGGGAATCCTTTGAGAAAACCAAGATGAATCCAAGTGGGTAACTCCAGCTGAGCTGAAGATTGTAGGATGACTGTCAGTCGACCAACAAAACCTAGCTGAAGTCACAAAGCCTGCAAGAAGAAACCAGTCTGGGAGGAAGAACACAGATTTTGTGCGTGTGTGTGTGTGTGCCACTGCTGGTACCACAACATTCCCTGCCATATTTATGGAAATGTGGTAATCTCCCAAGGATCACAGATCTTCTAAGCCCAGAAATCAAATTCCTTCTCTGCTGCAGTCAATAGCAGGCCCCATGAAGTATTGCATTCTCAAGGGATGAATACATTTTTCTGGTTTAGGACTGATAAAACCTTAGCAGTGTATGAACGTAACATTAAGATATATTATAATTTGAATTCAATGTCCCCTGAACTCAGAAATTACCTTGCTAAAAAGCGATTCCTATGACCTTTTAGCCCTGAATTGATGCCACGCTTTCCTAAAGAGGAAAAAAAACAACCTCATAACTGGAAACACACCGTTTCTGTAAAGCACCACACCAGAAAACACCACCTCTCGCCTGCAAAATGCAACCAGCAGAGCCAGCAGGGCTGGTGGCTGGACAGCTGCACTGCTCCTGGAGCCAGGGCTGCCAGGCAGAGGGATCCACTGAGGATTTGTTAGTAACACAGGACGTATTGCTGAGCCCTTCTAAGCGATACAGCGCCAAACAGCGAGGAGATTTGTTTCCTGATAAAGTCAGACATCTTGAGTACGTAATAAATATGATATTCCCCCTCTGTCTAATGTAGGTTATGTGAAGCTGCTATGACTGCAATTTTTAGGCTATCACTGTCCTTAAATTATTAAGCAATATAGCATTAGAAAGCCAGACTGAAGGCTGTGCATTGTAGTTTTGTTTCATTTTTTTTTCGATGTGTGCTTGAATACAAAATGTGACTTTGGAGAAGGTTTTGTGGTGCTAGCATGTATCAAAAGGATGCTTGGAGACTGACACCGTGTCAGGTGTCACTGTTGCTTACATTTGTATCTTCCTTCCTCTTTGGTGCTTGTGTGGTGAAGAAAAGCACTTAGTAACCCACACCGTAAGAAAACAGAAATTCTCTGTCTTGGCAATATACTGTATTAACTGTTTGCACATTTTAGCTGGTTCAAAGCCAGCTTGGTAAACATGTCGAGATATTTTGAAGTCACCTAAAAATAGGTTGGTACTTCGGTTCTAGTTTATTTAAAGCCTGAACTGGAGATCTCTGTGATATCAGTATCCTTCTTATGGGAATAAATAAAACAAGGCCTAAAAAATGCCTCAGCACACACTATGCCACCTCCCCATCTGATTCAGTAGCCCCAGAACGTGTAATTCATGTGCACTTCTGTCAAAAAAACTTATGCAGTGCAGGAGGGAAGTCCACTCCTTGGTTTATTGGCTTATCTCCCTGTCTCCTCAATGCAAAGGGCTCTGGAAGAAGTTTCATTTAAACATATCCCATTCATAATCCCAAAGACTCCTGGGCACCCCATCCCTCCTCCTAGGCTGCAACTGAGTAATGCTCTCTTTCAGCAAGGAATATCTGTCCACGGAAGAGCTTTCCAAATGATGACAGTAAATTCAGGGCAACTTCACCTTTCCAGGAGATGTGGCTGTCTTTCCTGTACACATAAACCTACAGGGCAGAGACTGTAAAACTCAGGTGCTTAATCCATGCTGAGTCTCTTCATTTTAGCCTAATGAAAATGTAGTATCAGCTGCTTTTAATGGAGCAAATGACTCCTATTGCTATCATCTGTGTATTATTCAGCCTCCAAGACAAAGAGATATAGAGCAGCCTAGTTAAGTCTGTTCATAAAGAGACAGCATTAATCTGGAAATTACCTCTTTCTTCAAAGGAGAAAGAAAAAGGAAAGCTGCAGCAAAAGAAAGTGTGTGGGGGTGCTGCAGATTTCTTCAAACACTTGTGCAGTAATCAGGCATTTGTCTCAAAAGCCTGTTGTGGACACAATGTTTTATATGCACTGTGGCACAGGGAGATGCCATAGGAAAACCTGTCACTGCTCCAGGAAGATGGTACCTTCATTTTCCTTTTATTGTTTTTTACCATTGTTTTGAATTCCAAGTACACTGTTACACGGTGCATTTTAAAGCCTAATTTAACCATTAAAGGCAGAACTGTGGTTGCTCTGCGTGAGGGTGGCCAGGCTTTCACAGCAGGCTGGCTTTTTTTAATGGAAGGAGCTATGGGCCACTTTTCTCTGGGCTCATTCTGAGACACCTGTAACTGAGGGAGGCTGCACACACTCAGCCTTTCAGACTTTTAGCTGGGAGGACCCCTACTTTCAATCATGCTTTAGGGGCTAGCTGAGAAATTTTATAATTTCTCATGCTGGCTGCTGCTTATAGGCAGCAGTAAACACACATTCATCTGATGCATGGTCAGAAACCCGCTAGAAACCCTCTGGGAAGGAAAGGGGAAAAATCTGGAGACTGTAATATTTATTTTGGGAACAGCTGTCTGGAGACATGTCACTGCTGAAGTATACAGTACCCTTAGCCAAAGACTGGCAATAACTGGCCTACTTGTTTCCAAGGGGCTTCTCCATCAAAACATGAAGAGCCCCACGAGTCCTCTTCCCACTACAGGCACACACCACAAAGACAAAACACGCAGCGGCGCCCGTGTTTGCGCGCACGTGTTCACGTGTATTTACTACCTGTGCAAGCTGCTCCTGACAAAGGGAAAACTGGGTAGCAAGCAAAACATCAAAACAACACAAGGGGAGAAAAAAAGGGATTCTTTCCCACCCACGGCTCTGGAAGCTCTTGCTTCCCTGCAGGCCATGGAGGGAAGGAAGTGCGTACGCGGAGAGCTGAGTGGCTGCGCAAAGCCCTCGAGGCGCTGGTTTATCTGAGCTGCTCCTAAACGTTACTAAATAAGCCTATTAGTTTCTGAAAGCTGGCAAGCGAGGGAACGGGGCCCAGAAGTATGAACTGAGACAGCCTGCACTGCTTCAAGTGCATTTGCATGCAGTGCTGAACTTCTCTGTCGGCAGCCCAAAGGTCACCTGACAAACAGGGGTGAGTTTTTTGCGCCGTGTCAGTTTTTGATCCAGTAGCACTTGCACACCAGATGGTTCAAAAATATGTATTCGCTGCCACCGTGTTTCTGCTCTGTTCAGCAGCGCCTGCCAATGGCTCGGGTTTTATGATGTCTGTAGCAAATGTTTTAGTGTTGACATCTTTTGGGATGTGAGTGAAGATAAATTGCATTAAACACTAAAACATTACTTACAGATGGAAAATAGACTGACTTCCCAGACATTTGCAAGCAGGGCATCTCCAGTTACACTGTGGCAGAGGCTGCAGCAGAGAGAGTCAGCTTAATAAGGAAAAATCCATTGGCATTAGCCTAGGAAAAAAGCCACCTTTACTTTCATTCCCACTTTGGGGAAGTGCTGCTCTCCCCACACAGGGTGCTAGAGAGAGCCTGCTCAGGAGCAGGGCTCTATTGTGTCAGAATATGCAGCTGTAACATATTATGCATCCTAGTAATAGCCACCCCCTGCTCATGCCCACATTTGTGAGAAAACACATTTGAGAAAAATACTGATAACCATTTTCTCCTGTCCCACTTTTAAGCCCAGCTATTTAGCGTGGAGCACAGAATGGGAACTCCGTGTCCTGTTCCTTCCACTGCATTCCCCATTCCCCTTCCCTGGTTCCCTTTGGTACAGAGGTTCATGATACAAATGTAATTGCTCTAATTTTTTCCACGTCCTTTTGGGAGAGAGAATATTTCTTCTTTTAAAGGGTATTAGTAACCCTCTGGCAATTCCATTTATCTCTTCAGCACAGTGAATCTGGAACTATCAGCCAGGCTTGCTCTTCCTTTCACCCGCTGCCACAGCGGAGCCCAGGGAGCACCTCTGGAGAGGGTGGGAGCTCCACGTGTGAGCTGCACACCCAAACTGCCACAGCCCCCAGAGGAGCCCAACACACAACAACAGATGACAGTTTCATAAACACTGAAGGGCAGTTACTCTGTTGTAACAACACACACATTTAGTTTTTGGAGCTGACGGCAAGAGACGCGCTCGTCTGTTTGCCAAACGTAAAAGATTTCTGAGATTCATGGGGCAGCTTAGCAAGGAAGGGGTTAAAAGCCTAGGTTTCGAATGTAAAACAAACAAGGCTAAGCCTCCCTGTTTCTCCAAGGTCTCCCTCCTTCCTTGCCCTCTGCAGAGGCTATAAATAGATTGCAGAAGAATGAGGTATGGGTGGGACCAAACTAGCCAGTCCCCTTCTATTCTCCCTAGGGAAGGAGGAAAAAATAAAAATACCACTTGACTCAATTATTTCAGATTATGAAGAAATTAACACCCCATGAAAAAAAATCTAGAAGTGCTACTCCTAATTACAATATACAGCCTTCTGCTTTATCATCCTACAGAATATTTGTCTTTGAATTCTCCTTTCCTTCCTTTGCATCGTAGTCATGTGTATTCCCAAACTAGTGCACATCTACTGAATTTTGGAGCCACATTTCCTGTAGCCCCCAGACTGCCTGTAAGGAAGAGAGGTGTGCAGAGACAAGGGACTGCAGGTGGACAGCATCGTCTTTCCCATGCTCTGCTTTGTTAATTTTGAAAAAGCCCCCACCCCTAAACAAATCTGAAGTGTAAGAAAAATGCACTTTGCCCATCACACCTCAAAGAAGTGTCATTACTCCAGCAGTCTTGAGGAGCAACACATTTAAAGGCGAAAGATCCAAATGGAAATACTTAATCTACAACCCTGTATGCATCAAGGTAATCAGCCCTGACTCACCTTCCCCAGCCACTTCTTACAGCATCACCAACTAGCAGAATCCCTTAAGAAATTAAGCACTACTTGTTGATATTTGAACTCAAAAGGGAACCAACTCTTCCCTGCCACCTGAAATCACCTCTTTGAGGGCAGGCTGCTCTGGTGAAGATAGTGCAAGCACCAACAGCAACTTTTCTGACTAAACTGCTGGGGTGGATGGACTGGCTCCATCTCTCTAGAATCAGGGGATGATCACTCGCAGCTTCCTCAGAGTGGGAGGCATGAGAAAAAGATACCAAGAAACATTCAGTATTCAGTAGTTAAAGCTCAGGCTTCAGGCAGTGCATCTGGGGACATACCCACGATGAATGTTAGGGAAAAACTTCTAATTAGCATCAATTACAACCACGGCAAGGGTCAGAGCTTCTGAAAGATTCTGATCTACTAAATTCAAAAAGGGATTTGAAATGCAGGCTGAGTGGGGTTACCCTTTTTCTTATACTCTTACACAAGGACCCTGCAGGTTTTTTTCCTGTGAGCAGTGTCAGGTGGCTCAAGCCTTTCAGCTTTGCCAGAAGGTCTGTCCTTGTGGTTTGCAGGCATGCCTTCCCTGGGAGGGAAAACCAAACTGCTGCAGGCAGTCAGCACCTGCACAAGCACTCCTCACCTGCAGCCCTGGAAACCAAAGGAGCTGCCTTACACCCAGTGCCTATAAAGAATGCTTAAATGCTATCTTTTTCCTAATTTTATTTATTTAATTTTTAAAAAATCCATTCTTACACTCTCAGGCTTGCTTTCTTTAGTGTTTGTCTCCTTAAACCTGTCACCTCTCTGGATGTCTTCAGAGTCTGCATGGCAGAGCAGGCATGAGCACTTAATTACAGAAAGGCAGCAGATTCATTACACATGCAAAGAGGAATTTGCATCACCCTCTTCCTGGCAGATGCCTGTGCTCTGGGAGGCTGCATGCACTACCCAGCTTGCAGCAGTTCTTGTCACAGAGTGACTGAGGCTGGCCCTGGCCTGGGCTGGGCTCAGTGACCTCCAAAGGTCCCTTCTAACCTGCTTCCCCCAGCCCCAAAGCCCCGGCCTCACGATAACAAGCCAGTCATAAGCAAAGCAGACCTGACACCTTCCTCCCAGGAAAGGATCTGTATGGCAGCAAAACTCCTCTTATGGGATCCAGATAAACTAAGCTGCCATGCACAGGCTGTCCTGTCACAGTGTCCCACAGAGGCACCACCAATCTGGTTAACCTCCTGCTGCAAAGCTTTATCTCGACTCTCCCAGCTGAATTTGCATCATGTTTTCATTGTCCAGTCCCTCTGAGGTCAAAGGAGAAGTTAAACAATGCTGGGTTTATGTGAAGCATGAGTCCTGTGCACGTAATGCTTTTATAACCCTACAGTAATAACCTGTTAACTGCAGAGGGGGCTCTATAAAAGGAAGGCCACGGAAAGCATTCCTCCATAAATGTTTAATTTTTATAAGCACTCTGATTAATAAGAGCTCATTTTTGTTCAAGCCACACACTCCACCTGTGACATCTTTCAAAGTTCAAACCAGTGGGCATAAACTTGAGTTCTCTACCTGCAGGGTAAGTGTGTCCACACTGACCCCCCCATGTGAACGTGCATGCTGATGCAAAGTGTGGCCACTGCACACACATTTTGCACTTCAGTCTCTTGTCCACATGTTAGAAGCAGACAGGAAAAGTGATGGGCACCCCCATGCAAAGAGCCCAACAGGCATTCCTGCCACAGCCAGTTCAGGATGAGATGAACAGAGCCATATGCACAATTCACTTTGTTCAGAGGCACTGAGAGGGAGCAAGCCAATATCCTAGATAAGCAGGGCAACATGAAAAAGAAAAGAGGGTATTATTACTTTTAAGGTAATATAAATCCCAGTTCCTTCCTCCAGTTCCTTTTTATCACGGCTGTCATGTTTTTCCCACAAGCCACTGACATAAAGAATGCACCAGACTCTCGGAATAAAAGCCCTGAAGGGGATGTGGAGAGCAGAAAGCACACCTGGGCTCATCTACCCAATGACACAAAAAATCAGGGAGGCCTAGAAAAGGTGGGATTCCTGTTTCTCACATGTGATACCCTCAGTTGCTCCTTCTTCCCAGAATATCTCCTACTCACCCCAGGGGGCTCTAAACTTCCAAATTTGCTCTTCAAGGCAGCAGAGAGAAAGCTACAGAAGTCAAAATCCCATGGTAACAGAAGTCAGCATTGGTGTGCCCTGCAAATGACACTGTCTGCTGGTATCCAGTGCTCAGTGGGAGACAGCAGGTGCCTTTAATCCAAATAACTTCTCTATCTGGTTGTGGCAGGTTTTTCCTTTGCTGTTGTTTCCAGTCCGGGAACAATTTCCTGCAGGTCTCACATTCGCTGCTCCCAGCCTTGTTTTAAGGAAAAGCAGGTGCTGGTCTTGCCAAAAGCACCTGCTGGATGGGACTGATGGGACTGGGCATCACAACTCACAGCACTGCCAGGCTTGGATGGGATTGAGAGGACTGCAAGAGGGACAATAGCTAGAGCAAGCAGCATCATCTCCACCTCACCCACAGAGCACAATGAGCCCTGAAAGACAGGCCAACTGAGTGACCAAAACAAGGAGAGAGAGTTGTGCCAAGTGCCTGCTTTGTCTGATGAGCAGAGCCCAGCAACAGAAGCGCTGGTGTATCTATAATCAAATGGAAAGTCACTTTCTCGAGCCAGGAGCAGAGAAAAGCAAGCACACACAAGGCTGGCAAGAGTCTCAGCTTTGGTCCTTCTACCCTCCTGCAGCTTCTGCTTGTGAAAGACACCTTAAGCAACTCTGATTTCTGGAAATCCTTTCTCCCTGTATATACATATTTAGGTCATTTGGAGAATCTTCAGGATGCAGAACCACGGCATCACAAAGGAAGTGGAGCACAAAAAGGAGGTTGGTGTGAGATGCTTGAGGTAGAACAGAAAGATGATGAGATAAGTAGTAAGGAGACCAGTTTCAAAGCATCACTTCCACATGATGTGAAAGTCATCCCAGGAGATGCCAGCACAGGAATAACACAACATTCACTCTTACAGCATTTAGATTTCAAAAGGATAGGCTTTAAAAAACAAAAAAGTTACCGAGATGTTAGACGGCTTTACACAGATTTTTCTGGCATGTACATCAGAGAGATTGGCAGTTTGGGATCTTGTCCAGAAAGCACCTCACCGTGCTGGAAATCCAAGCACAGCCTGCCCAGCCTCTTAAGATCTCTAGTGAGTGCTGTCTGTTTGCACAGGCAACTGCTCCCTGGACAGACCGGGGCTACTCTGCTCTGCAGCCACCAACCCTGGCTTAAAGCAGCACAAGAAACTTTGCTACAGGTCCATGAAGTGTCTGCTCCAGAAGTGCAAGCTCTTGTTGTGTGCCAGTATCAGAGATCTCTTTTTTTAAATTTGTCTTAGAAAGCTCCATGAGGCCAATTTAAGCACAGAGCTAATACAACAGTCGGCTGTTTTTCTTTGCAAACTACAGCCTTGCTGCTAGCCAGTCATAACCAGCCCTAACTTGTCTGGTCTTATTGTCTCTCTGGGAAACCAGAACATTTAGCAGGAATCTTCACTCCCCCTTTACAGGTAGGAAGCCCAGGTACAAAGAGATTAAGGAACACAAAAGCGGGCAAAAGGGCGCAGAAAGCAAAATGCACTGCGGAAAACAACCCTCTTCTGTCCTTTGCCATTGTGATGGCTGTAGTTAATACCACAGCCTTAAACACCTGCAGTTCCTTCTGATAACCAGCATTTCCTACCTCTTTGGTCTTCAACCAAAAATATAAACACAAACAGAAGAGGCTGTAGACTTCTGTATAATGATGTTTTAAACTCACTCTTCAGACAAACATCCCCCTGAAACAGTGGCAAGTGTATTTCTCTCACTTAGAGCCCTTAATACCCTCACTGGTAACACAACAAAAAAAAGCTAAAACTACTCATTTCATTACCTACTGCTCTCCAGATTAATCTCCATTCTGTGCTGCACAATGACAGGGTCACCGTGGGGTTTCCATGCCACTGGGGCTGTGTAAGGAAGTATGTGGCCTGTACAAATAAAAGCAGGGGAATTCTTTATTCTTATTCTTCCTAACCTGGGGTTTAATTCTCTTTCTTTTGTAACATGAAAACCACTCTTTTCTCAGAACATAAATGATCAGTGCCAGCTTTCCCAAAGGAAAAATATTACAACTGTGTACAGCTTCTGCCGAAGTTAAAAATCTTTCCTAGAAGGATCTTGGCTTAAAAGTAAGCTCCAAGTGCTCTAAAATAGTCACACATAGTCTAAAAACGAGCAGGTGCCTCATGAAATGAAGATTAAGATTTAGAATCCAAATCTGGTGCCTTTCAGGCAAAGGATTCCCAAGGCAGAAGTTCCTGAAGTGGCTTCTGTTAAGGTCTCATGAAAGTGCCGAGAGATCGTCAAGGACTTGGGAATGCAATTGCACCTCTTTATTACGCCTCAAACAGCACCCGCTACTCCCATCTATGCATGAACCTCCTGCTCCTTCAGGCAAATGCCTACAAAGGAGCCAATACTGCTTCAGTCCTGGGATATTTGTTCAGAACAAATCAGGCTGGCTCTGGGAACAGCTCTGGATACAGCTCAGCAGCCTGGGGCAGCTGCTTTCCCTCTGCCGGGTCCTGTCAGAGCTGGGCAGCCTTTGGTCACACATTCTTGGTGCCAAAGGGATTGTAGTGCACAGACATGTGCCAGAGGTGGTCTTCTGCTTGGCCTTTCCCCACCTGAGTGGGGGGACGTGCAAGCCCGTGATGAGAACACCACCATGGATGCACATGGCGTGCTGGCCAGGACAGAATTTGAGCACAAACACCTATGTGTGCACCACTCCCACCTGATGAGGATCCCTTGTGGCCATCCCACCTCCTGCTCCAGGGATCTGAGGATGAAAATGTGTCCCATCTCCCCTGGGGTGCTGGTTCCCCTATACTTCAGAGAGAGACAAAGACCTCCATGCCCCATACCATGGGCTGAGTCCCTCTTCCTTCCTCCTACAGAAATAGAGGGGAACAAACCCAACTTCCATTCCCACTATGGGAAGTGTAAAACACAGCTGCACACAAAGCTGGGCCCACTAAAGGCACACAGCACTGGGAATTCTGGGCAACTCTTCCTACCCCCACCAGCCAAAAAACGAGCACTGAAAATAATGCTAATGGCTTAACAAACCAAGAAGGAGCTGCCCAGAAGGCACTGAAAATAGAATAGAGGGAACAGACATGCCTTTTTTTTTTTTTCCCTCTCCTCATTGAAATTTATTGCAGCTAGAACTGAATAAAACAACTGAGATCCGGAAATACAGATAGCATCTGAGATTTCTCACTGTTCCTGTCAACAACTTTCAGACATTTGAAAGCACAGCTATAATCTCCCTTTCACTGCAGCAGAGAATATGAGAGTGAAACATGCAACAGCCATCATTTTTACCAAGAGATAAATCTGTTCCCTCCCAAACCCTCCCTAGCCCACAGAGCATTGCTGGGCAACACCTAGAGAATTCACTGAGCCCCATCAGTCCCGTGCCAAGGAACTGATGATAATTCCTGGGACCATCCTTCTGCTTAGAACACCAGGCTGATCAATGATAAAGCCTGTGTTAATACATAGTTTAAAGGTATCAGTTCATCATCCAGCACCATGGGGTACCACACTCTTTCCTCTGAATCTGCAAACTGCTTATGGGGAAATCTTCAAGGAAACAAGGACAGCAATCCAAAGGTGAGGGGTGAGCAGCACCAACTCACCACGGCAGAGAGGCAGCTTCTAGAGAGAGACTACACACCTGCATGCATGTTCTCACATTCCTCCTCTGGAGGAGGGAAGGACTACAACAACCTCACTCATCACAGAGAAACTGCCTCCAAGGGGAAATAAAAACATGTCAACAGAGACCTGTTCAAGTACACACCTACTGTGAAAAGGCTGTCCTGACCTGGCCCCTGGTAAAAATACTCCATCTGCTCAGGCTCTCACCTATTACAGAAAGAAGTCATGGATGTTTTCACTTCAATATCTCTACACTTATCACCACTGGGAGAGAGAAAAGGGACAGAGGACTCAACAACATTTCAAGTGTGAGGTAGCTGTGTTTTGATTTTCTGGGGCAGCAGCAAGGTGGCTGGAACAGGCACATCTCCATAGGCAATCAGTGACCCAGCCATCATCACGCCTTCTGAATGCGCTGTGGCATTTACAGCTCTGCGGAGATTAAGATCAGAGGATGTCAGGTTCCACAGACTGTAACGAAAATAGGATATAAAACACTTCCATAGGCTTCCTTTCAGAAACAGAAGAACTCTCTTCCTTAGGTCCCTCTTATTTATTTTCACTGTCAAACCAAGCACATGCTGAGAGGTAAGAATTGCCCCAACCTCTCGCTACATAACCCAGGGGAGTTTTCTCTCATCACCCACACATTCTTCCACATGATCCTTACTATTCATGCACTGAAAACAACTAACAGGAAGCTTCATCTGAGAATTCTTGGCTTTTTCACTCCTGCAGAAAAAACTAGTATGAAGCAAACTAGTTCATCACCTTTTCCCTACAGCATATAAATATTCAACACCCACTGACAGCCCTGGATAACGTGAAAACCAGTCACATTTTCAGTGCAAGCATCTGTTCTTCCATAAAGTAAATCTTACTTGAAGAAATTTGGTGCTTGTGAAGGAGACCAGAAATGGAAGGCCTGGATCCTTTTCTCATTGTGTCTGCTGGAACATCTCATGCTTTCCCCCTTGTGTTTTCCCCAACTATGGAAGCAATATTGAGATTTTTCAAGCCTTTACATTCCAGTATCAAGGTCAGAGGCAACTCTCTAGGGTGTGGTGGAGGTGTCTCGTCTGCCCTTCACTCCAGCCTTCCATTCCAAAAGCAGTTTCTGTGAGGAATGGATTTGAAATACCTATGCAAGGGGGTGTCTCCTTTGTAGGTCTACAAAGTACTGAACAAAACCACAAAAAAAAGTCACAGCCCCAGTACTGGTATTCCTAGAAAAAGAACAGCCAGCAGGGAATAGAGTTCATTACATCATTTCATGCATCATGATGGTCCCAAGAACAGCTAAGAAACCACCACGAGCATCCCAAAGCTGCCTAAATACATAAATACCAGAGCATACCTTTTAGGAAAATAAATAATCAATCCCAGAATGCCATGCATCTATTATGACAAATATTTTATTTCCTTCTTCATTAATATATGCAAAGCAATCAGATTAGAGCCACAGGAGGTAATGAAAAACCCAACTAAGAGATAAGGGCCTTTTTGTGTGTTGTGCTGTGCATGTTTAGTTCCTATTTTAAAAGGAGACCTTGAGTCACTTTTGCACTGCTTGGAGTGAATGTCAACTACAGAATTTTCAAGGCAGGAAGAACTACAATCCCGCAGCAGAAATATCGTGATTGCTTCAATAAAGCAGACCTCTGAACTGATGAGCCTCATTGCTAGCCTAAAGGTGAGGCCAGAAGAATCCTAAAGAATCCTTAAGGACAGCATAAAAACTGAAAACAAAGGTTGAAGTATTTGGCAACAGTTTTGGTATCACCAGGCAGCTCAAAAGATGCAAGGAAAGCCAAGTTCGCAGGGGTGGAGGAAGATCTTATTTGATGAAGGGCTTCTCATTCATTTTTTCCACCTGTGTTGTCTAGTCTAATAAAAATGTTATCTCTTCCTACAGACCTTGTGTCTGAACAGCCTCTCTGTGAAAGGGAGCTACATCCTTAACACAGCACACAGGGCTGTGACCTGGTCTGCAAGGGAGAAAACCATAGGAGGCAGCTCTGTGCTGCACCAAAACACTGCCAAGGAGCAGGCACGTACACTGCCTCCTCCATCTTCGGTACTCCCAGCAAGGTATAACTAACACTGCATCCAGAGCTGTGGGAATGGTTTAAATATGGAGAAACAAACCATTTTACAGAGAGAGGTTTCCAGGGTCTCAATCTGTTCACCTTATCAAAGAGAAAACTGAAAGGTAACCGGATCACAGTGACTAAATGCCAGCAGAGAAAGAGAAATTTGATTAGAGTCTAGAGATCCTTAATAGATAAAAGGCTGAAAGGCCAAACTTTTAACAGGTTCATTAACAACTGAAACAATATCCCATGAACTGCAGAGGACTGCACATTGCTGATGACTGTCAAGTTAAGACGGGATGCTTCTCTAAAACATCTTTTCAAGTTCAGACAGGAATTAAACCAGAAAAAGCCTGCATGAGAGATCACAGCTTTCTGACATTTATAATCTCCAAATGCAGCAGAGCAGCAGTACTGGATTTCAGGAAAGCAAAACCAAGTCAGTTTAGGAAGGAACACAGGAATAGCTCACTAATATCAAGAGGAATATTTGCATGAGGACTCCGTTCACACTGAGGAACATAAAACCAAGGGGCTTAATAAAAGTGACAAGCATAGAAAATAAGAATGAAGAAACCTACTACCTAATAAAATTAAGGTGAAGTAGGATGTTTATTTAGGAAGAAAGCTGACATGTCTGAAACAAGAGGCGGCCAATGGAGCTTTCATAACAGACCAAATGAAGCAGTAAGAAATAAAAAGGTTATAGTGGAGGTAAAAAAACAAGCTCACTGTTCTGACTGGCAAGTGTCACTGGCTCCTGCTGCAGGCCCTGACAGGAGAGACTGAATCCAGGTGGAGAGCTGGTACAGTATGTAATCACTGCTTTGGAGACTGTGATACACATTCTTTATTACAAATAGTCTTTATTTAGTACTGCAAGATCTTCCCAGTTTGATTTATGAATCAATGGATCTGAAAAATGTTAAGTAGCCGTATTTGGCCATAGAAAAAATTTAGGCTGATCCTGAAAAAAAGATCCAGGCACTGAGCCCTGGTTTGCTTTTAAACCAGAAAAGCTGCTTACCAAGCAACCCCTAGGGAACAGTCTGAACTCCAGAGACAAACATCCTAGGAGACCCATTACTGTAGGTATTCCCCACTCTCCTCTCATGAGATTTGCAGACCACATATTTGGCAAGGATATTTCCTTCTGTATCCTCTACCTGTTCTGAAAACAATTTTGGCTTTTTCAATTATCTGGGAGTTGATTTGTTGCCTTAGAAGAAGCACCTGCCCCATAACTCTGCCTCTTCGCTGTGCTGCAAACATGTGCAAGATGTTTATGATAGCAAACAGCAGGAGTGTTGAGGAGTCTCACCAGCTCTAATTAAAACAGGCTCATCCTACAATTTTACCCATGTAGAACTGAGCTTGCTTATTTGTGTAAGTGCCCAGGCTTAGCTTGCAAATACCAAAATACAGGTGTCAATATATGACAACTGTAAGCTGCTGAGAAGGGAGTTTTCTGCTAATCCTTTCAAGCAGATGTGTTGCAGCACATCAAAGAACACGAGCTCCTGTGGGCTGGACGAGCACATACCCCTGGGACACGGCAGGGAAACGCTCAGCACTTCCCTTAGCAGGGACAACACATGCTTAGGAGGAGCATTGGTCTCCATCTCCACCAGTCCAAGTAACCGACTTGGGCATGAGGACAAGGCCCAGAACAACACAGTCAGTGCCCCACAAGACTCTGCTCTCTTTCAAGGGAGCAGAAGCTTCCAGGAGCGTTATGAAAGATGCTCCCCGCGGGATGCGGTGCAAAGGAGAGGGAGAAATTCAGCCAGGCAAGGGAAACCCCTCCCTTGCTCCTTGGTGCCAGGAAGGGAGCAACGGCGTCTCTTCACATAAGCCCCAAAGGTAGGTGGATGAGACAGTTCTGCAGGGATGTGGCAAGGACTATAAACACAATTTCACTTTGTTGCTACAGGTGAACAAACACCGCTCTGGTAGGAGTCCAGCGGCACGGCAGTCTCCAGCTAAGCCCACAGCACACAGGCTGCTGCAGCCAAGGGCTGTGTTGTCAGCACAAATAATTACCAAAGAGAGCCCACCAAGCAAACAAAGCCCTTCAAATGAACCACTCACTTCCCCTGTTTCTCAGCAAGAGCGTTCCAACAGCGAGATCTCCGAGCCGCGCCAAAGGCATCTTCAGGACAGGTGCTCCTTCTGAACCCCAACCCCAGAGAGAGCTCAGGATAATGACCCCCCGCCCCATACAAAATAAGAAGTAAGGAGCACCAAAGGTGAGTCCTAACAGCAGCCTGGGCACTCTGCAGTGCCTCAAAGATTTGAGCCTTCTTTTTAATACTGCAGATGGGAAAGGCGTTTATTCTCCCTTACTATAACAAGCTGGCTTAAATTGCATTTTACATAATCTCTCTCAGGAGGCTCCCCTGAAGGTTCACAGGGTGGCAGTGGATGAACTCCAAAGATATGGCCAGTTGTCTCAAGTTGTCTTTAAAATTCTGTAACAGGCAACTTGGATGTTTAGGAGTGGAGAGGCTGAGTCCTGACTGCCTGGCTTTCTGCAAAGGACAGACTCTGCAACTACAGCAATGCCCTCTCCTTTCATCCCACATTAAAACCGAGGCACAGATGAATGTTTCGGCTGTGAAGAAACACAGAAAGGACAATGTGTATTCCAGTTCAGCTTTTTCAGGCTCAGGTGCAGCTCAGTGATTTCTGTGCTGAAGTACTCAGTATTCCAGCGATTTCTCCATCTACTGCAAACGTATTCCATGGTGTTTTTTCCTCTTCCACAGCCAATGACCTCTGCTCTTTAAGGCCCTCTAAATCCTCCTTAAGCCAATAGCCTCTCCCAGTAGGCTGCCAATCTTTTAACATTTTCCCCAACAACATTTAGACTCAACCACCTTTTTTATTACCCTTTGAGAGTTACTGCTGTGAGAGTTTAAGGAGTGTAAGCAAATGAGACAGGGTACGTGGGCAGCCAAAACGACACCTGAATGACAGTCAGGAAGGTCTGAGAGCGAGGGGGAGATGCAGGAAAACAACCATGCTCCTACCAAGCACGAGGGGCTTGGTAGCTGAGGCCAGACAGACTGCCCTGGCCGTGCTAACCAGCTCTGGGAATGCAGCATTTGCACAAGGTAACAAAACTTCTGCGAGATGAAAAAAAGAATCTCCAGAAACCCACAACACTCATCCTTGAAGGAACAGCCCATGGTGTCAGACCCCTTACCAACAGTTTTTACGGAGTTAAACACAAAGAGATTGTTAGGAGAGGTCATTTGGCAGGCACGGAGACGAGCGAGGATGGGCCAGTGCCACAGCACCCTTGCATACATGAAACCAATCTTTGTGGTAAAAAAGACTAAAATGCCCTGTTTTGCAGAAAGATGGCATGGACAGGCAATGAATGTTGCAAATGGCTCCCCTGGTCTTGGGACAGCATATCCTGAAGGACCTCATTTCCTGCAAGAAATGGCAGTAAGATTTGCAAGACGCTATTAGGGTTCTGTCAAATTAACGAGTCTTAAGGGTACAAAGTTCTGCTCATGAATACAATAAACTGCTGCTATACTGATATAAGCTCTTTCCAGTTCAAATATTGATAGAGGAGTTGTGATCTACACTGGCATTTCAATTTATGTCCAGTCTGGAGACATCTCTTGTTTTATAGACATAAGGCTAACAGGTTGGTTAGAGGTCAAAAATGAAGAAACAATTTTCATCATTCTTGATTATCTTTGAGAGATCCTGAAGCAGATGGAAGCTGCTCAGCCATTCAGCCAGTGTTACATATTTCACTCTGACAAGGCTCTGGCACCACGAGCAGAGGGAAACCTGAGCAAGAGTATTTCCTCCCATTTAACCTTCTTTATTATTAAATCTTTCAGTCATCACCAGAGCATTTCTTTGGTGAGGTTTTTTTTTTTTCCTTAAAAACAAAATACAAAGTGTAAGGTACCTCCTTTTTACATACTCAGATCAGAGTCTGGAGACATGTTCTGCTTTTAATTATTAAGGCTGCTGGATGCTGTGGATCACTGACTGTAAGACAAAACTAATTCCTCTTCAGCCAAGCACTGCTAGTACATAGCCCATATATCCCCAGGTATTTGCTCGTGGAATGAAAGCTGGTTACAGCTCTCTGGCTCAAAATTAACTGACAGCATCAGCACAGATGCAATTCATGACAAGCTCCATCTCTCAAGTCAATAATAACTTTTCTAGACTGCCTAGTTTGCAAGGTAGCCCACCCTGAGCTACCACCGCATGTCACAACAGACATTTAAATAATAAATGGCACCTCTGTTTTATTCAGCGAGGCACAGTGGAGGATTTGCTAAATTTAACCATCCAATTAGCCTAGCAACACTCAGGATTTGGGAGTTTTCAGAGTTCGCTACTTCCGAGGAGGAAAGCTCAGTTACACCAATTAACATTCTCTCTTCTAAACTGCACAAGCAGCTATTTCCCAGGTCTTTCTGTGGTTCGAGAGGCAACGAACAAGTGGGAGTCTAGCACCGACTTTTAAGCTTCCCAGATGAAGAAGATACTCTTCCAGGTAATTCCAACCCCCTGGCTTGCTCTGGGCTCTCACAAAAATAGACTGCTTTACCAGCTGTGAGAAACTGTTGCTGGCAGAAAATAAAACAAAAGAAGTTTCAAAGACAACTTAATTTTTTATAAAATTAACTCTGATGTCTTTGCCCAAACCTTTTCATTAGCTGCAGTGCACAGAACAGTCACCATTTCTTTCTGGCCTCAGGCTAACACAAAACACACCTATCTCCCTGCTGGCAGGGCTGCACACATTTCTTCTGCAAGCTCAGTGCAAGAGACAGTATGCCCAGAGACGGGCAATGGAAATTCTTCAGGTCACTTCAACCCAACATAAATACATGTCTACAGTATCTGAGCAGCAATCACAGTGAATCCTGTTACATCCAGCTGGCTTTTCCTCTCTATTACACAAAAAGCTGCCTTAATAGAAAGAGCTAGCTTGTAGCATCTCTCCTTTGCTTTATGCAGATCACACTGCAGAGCCCAAGAGTGCTCTGAATATTAAGCTACTACATCTAACTAATATAGGTAAAAAAAAAATACATAAGCTGAAGAGGAAAAAGAAGGGGAGAGTTGGCAGAGGCTACCTGGTTATCTTACTCCAAACCTCTGGTGTATCCTCACATGCCTTTGCAAGTAGGGCATGAACAAGGCACCTGCCCCAAAGCCGTGGGGTCGGAGCAGCCACTTCCCAGCCAACACAGCTGCTACAAACTCGGAGCTTTTGCCTTTCAATTACCCGCTCCCAGAAACAAAACCACAGAAGACACCAGACCCCTGAGGCAGCACAGGGATAGAAAACTTTCCTACACCTTACTGTAAAATCCTGGGCATTTGCCGAGGCTTTTAAAGCGCTCACCCCCCCAGTTCACAAGGACGGATTCCCTCCCCGACCTCTTCACTTTAATCCCCTTTAAGCCTGGAAAGTTAAATCTCCATCCAGAGCGTAAAAAACATTTTGCCGCCGTAATCTAGTTACGAATATTTACACCATTTGCCCCAAATTCTCTCATTACAGCTGCCACTCTCAATTATTCACAGGTAGTGGTACATGCAGTTTCCGTGGAAACCTGCAGCTCACGGCCAACCGATGCGCAGCCCATCGCGGGCAGCGGCCACTCGAGCAGAACCGCTCGGCTGCGTAATCGTGCTGATATTTGACCAACCTACAGGTAGCAAAGGACCTGGTTTACATTTCACTGCCTAAATTTCAAACATCTTAACTATTCCGGGAAGCAACCAAGACCTTGTCTCTCCCAAAGCACAATAAACTTGATGAGGAGGCTGTAACTTTTATGACATCGCATTTTCAGCATTTCACTATCATTTTCTGTATTTACCATTGAAAGTAAATGTCAGATTACTCTACCATAAAACTGGTCATAAGTGATTCACTCCATTACATTTCAGGACCTTCCTTATTTTTAACTAGTGCATCTCTGCCAGTCATTTCCCTGAGAATGTGCTCCTTTCCTTTCCTCCCCTTTCTTCCCCTTTCCTTTCATCCCCTTTCTTCTCCTTCCCTTCCCTTTTCCTCCCCTTTCCCTTCCCTTCCAGTAATAACTATTTTATTTTAGTTAAAAAGTGAATATTCACAGATAAAATTTCTCGTTCCCTTAAGTCTCTTTCAGCACTTAGCATTCTGAATGTTGGGGAGCCTCAAAAACGGGCATCTTGAAAAGATTTCAGCAGCTCCTTGGAAATGCTTTTTGGGTTATACTAATGCACAACAGAGTACAAGTATATCCTTGTCAGGCAGAGCTGTGAAGCCACCCGATATTAAATTGCTGAAGCTTGGCCATACAGTGAGGACTACCCAGCTATTATCCTGAGCTCTGTAAGACAAGAAGATCCCACTATTTTTCTGTTTGAAAGACTCATTCTTCTCCCTGATACACAACATTCCACTGAGATGCTGACTCTCACCAGGCACCCGCAATGCTCCATCACCCACTTCACGTTTTCACACAAGCTCTTTCACATTTTTTCCCTTGCAGTGCCCCAGGCTAAGACTGAGGCCCTTCCGCAGCATATCCACCAAGACACAGGGCTATAAATCCTTCTTTCCCAGCTGGATCTCTTCAGAATTCAAGCACCAATTATGCTGTAACCAGCGATACTCCAGGTGATCAGACTGTCTCTGTGTTATCTCATGCCGTAGGTACAGGTCTGTCTGTACCCAACTATTGTCCTGTCTCCTACCTGGACTTTCAGACCCCAGCACAGAGCTCACTGTGGAACACCGTGCCTGCATGGCTGTGCTGTGTCAGCAGCTCTCCTATGAGGTCCCACAATCAGAGCCCTTCATTACTCTAATGACACAATCAATGATGGCACGTGAGGTTGCTGCCCTCCCTCTGAGCTGAGCCTTCCTCCCCTGCTGCCATCCAGGAAACAAACTCAGGTTTCACCACAAATAAGATGGTGCAAGACTCACTTTTTTAATTCAGGACTTTTCCATTTATCGCAGTCTCATAACTGGAGCAGCAGATTGTTTCTGGTGCAAAACAACTACTGAGTTAACCCCAATTGAGGAAGAGTCACCTCAGTCACAGCTACACAAGTAGCACCACCCAATCACCTCTAGATGCTAGAGAAAGCAGCACTTCTATGAATTGTGGAAACACCTGAACTAAGAAATTAAGCTCTAGCTAAAGGGAAGAGAACAAAAACACTCATTGCACCTGCATTGTTCAGAATTTAGTGTCTTCCAAATGTAATTTCCAACCTATTTGTTTTGGAAAATACTCAGAGCTCATAGAGGAAATACTGTACACATTTTTTTAATAAAGCCAGACTGGTAAAGCACTTGCAAAATATCTTTATGAAAACCAACAGCTCTACTGAGAGAGCAGCAAGTGGAATGCCTACCCTGCACTGCTGCACAGAGCAGCCGACACGGTAACACACAAACATGTCCTGAACAGTGGCACTCAGTATGCTTCAGCTTCCCTGAAAAGCATCAGCAGATCACACACAGACCTCTTTTATAAAAACACTATGGTACAGGAACAAACAAAGGTTGCTGTTAATTCTACTGCTGAAGTGGAGGGTTATCATCCAAGACAGCTGATCAGTGGACTGGAGATAAAAGAGCTGTACTTCGATTCTAAACAAACTCTGGACTTCTGCACACCTACTCTCTTAAATGGTTCTTCAATTAGAAAAAATGCTCACTTCCCTTTCCTACCTGGGACCAAAAACATAGCCTGGGAAACACACTGGTGACTGGGAGAAACACCAGCAAAACTTCCTATTCTTCAGCCAAAACTATACTGAAACTTGTATTTAACTGCAAAGCTTCAACTCTGGAGATCCCATTATTCAATGAGTATCTGTCAAGAGTGTCTTTGAAGACAGAATGGCCTTCTACAAGAAATGCCAAAATAACCTTAAAAATGCTGAAAGGGTCACACTAACAGCAGCACCACAGAGTCACTGTTAACTGAGTAACCATGGAATCTGGGCAATTTCTGCTGGTGAATCTTGTGCCTGTACCACTCTCTATCTGCTCCTCCGTGGTAGCTGTAAATTAGCAATTAATGCCACAAGGAGAACAAGTTCAAACTCTGTTATTTGGCAGTCAGGTCCAGTTCCATGAAATCCAGCACATCATATCTCAAACTGAAAAGTGCATACAGTAATGAATCACCAGGTTATATTGAGATTATGCAGACTCATTTTTCAGCCACAGAAAACCAGTACTTGCCAGGCTTGGAATAGCAGCACTGATCTTAAGGCCAACAGTGCTGCAATATTTTTAAAAAAATGTATACCATGAAAGAGCAGGTTAAATGACAAAAGAAGGCATTTCAATTCTATGCTTCAATGAATATTAGTGACACAGTTGTTAGGGAGGTAGAGAAGATGAGCTGCCAAGTTTTGTGACTTCTGTTTCAGACAGTTTTGTTAAACACATAGATTTTTACTTTTTTTTTTTGGTAAGAACTTTTATTATGTATTTGCCATTGGTCAGATGAAGGGACCATACAGCAGCACAGGACTAGATGGGACAAAGGACATACCTGAGGTCTCTTGCCCTTCTAGATACAAAAGAGGAAGAAAAGATCAAAAGGACCACTTGTGTCTGGCTCAGCTCCATTCTATTTACTCCAGCATTGTTGTTGTGCAACTCACAAAAAACATCTCAGTAGTCTTAGGATTAAATTTTTAAAATAAAAATCGGAAGCTGGCTTCAATCAAGTCCTGAGGGGCGACTGTTGTTTACTGCCCTTCATTTGCATCAAATAGCTCCAAATCTTGAACTGGGGAGCCTCAATCAAGGGCAGATCCACCGATCCAGGGCTGAATTTTAGCGAGGTAGGGAATGGAAAACTGCCTTGGAGCTTGCCAGCTTTTGAGATTTCCCTCTGCTGGGCAAAAGCCCTTAGCCAGGTCTGCAGATGAGGAACGTGCATGCTCCTGCTGCTAAAATCAGTGTAAGGAAGACTTGGGTACAGCTTTCCACAACTGCACAAAACGCCTTAGAGCTTTTCCCCTCACTGTAGCTACTGAGGGAAGCTCCACAGCATATCCAGCCACTGTGCCTCCCAAACATGGAACATCTTGGATTCTAAATAACAGAGACATTCTGCTACAAACTGTGCAAAATTAAAGAGGCAACACCCAACATATTACATGTGAATAAGAGTACAGAGTAATCTGAACACAAGGGATTTGGGGGGGGGAAAAGAAATACCCTGAGTCACTGAGGCCAGTTCCCTCCTAGTGCCCATCACAAAACCCCTCCTGATCTTTCATCTTTTATCTAGTCTGACCCCGTGCACTGACTCTCCTGGACAAACAGGGTTTCCTGAGTCTTCCAGGTGTGTTCTCGGTTCCCACAGGACTGAGCAAAACCATATGCTCAACCTGCAAGATGGAAGCAGTCCTGGAAGATGGCAGCTCAAAGGGCTGACAATATTCATCCAGTACTGTGCCAGACAAGGTAAAGCAACTCCACAGTTCTGCCCAGCCCTGTTTCTACTGGATGAGGATTCCTGATTTTGCTGTTGCAAACTACATGTGTTAAGTCACAGCTAAATAGATGAGCACTTTTTAGTATGAAGACACAAGGATGGATGCAATAAAGAGCTATTGAATCCAGAATCCCTTCTAATAACAGTAACTCACTGTCCCTTCTCCTACAAAGACTGCAAAGCATAAATGATTTTAGCAGTTAACAGGTGTTTTTTTTTCACATTGAAGCTGGGAAACATCTTTCTATATGTGCTACTATATGCACACCAAAAGCTAAAGCACAGCTAGAAGTTTCTTTCAGTAGTCTGACTAAACCCACTACTTTTAGCTCAAAAATGCCAGAGGTACACATCAGTAGAGGCTAGAGAAGCATGTACATGGAGGAGCTGTCACTATAACCATGGTCCTTACAGACTTGGGCATTCAGCAACTGGCTCCTGGGAATAAAAAAAGAAAAGTGGGATAGACTGACCTTCAGTTTCAATCACTGCAGCTGTTTCTTACAGCAGCAAAATACAGTGTGAATTACAATGTGTGTATTTCCACATAAGCACAAAAACAGCACAGAGAATTTCAATATGAAGCTAAAAAGCAAGCCAGGAGCTAGAAAACAGGCCATAAAACAGGGGCTTACTGAGCTCAAATGTTCAGCCTGTTGAAGAGAATTTACAGAAGCTTACATGGAAAAAGGCATCTCAGAGACACACGGCAGAAAAGAGGGTTTACAGTCAGAGAGAGCCAAATGGCTTAGAGTGAAGTTGAGATTATACAGTTTCAACACTGGAATGATGTATGAATTATTGGAATAAACTGACCAGTTACTGCTGGACCAACAGCTGGTTTGCACTTTTCTGGGGACGATATATTTTATAATTTCATAAAGATACCCTTTACCTTTCAGAAATATCTGTATGGCTCAACCAAAGAGAAAGCAAGCAAGAGATGCTAGACATGGACCCTCTAACCACAGAGCCTACAATCACACTGGAAGTGGATACAGAGCCAGGTATGTTGGCTGGTATGTGCTTGAACAGATGCAGTCTGTTCTCCCTGGGTACTCCCTGAAAGGCTTGAAAGAAGAGTCTTATGGGTTTGTCTGCACTAGAAAGTGGTATTAGAGACAGAATGTAACCACAAGAAAACCCATTACCTACATAATATGGGCATAACATTACTATGATTTAATAGTGGGTACAGCTTGCCTCATCAATGCAAAGCCACACTCCCTCAGACAGACAACTCCTCAGATTTCTGCTTTGATCAAATGAAACTCTGCTAATAAGAACCAGTCTGAATAGTGGATTGCATTAGGGGAAGAGACTAGGAGTAGGTTTAACAATTAAAGGTCTTTTACGGTGGTGTCACACATTCCTGAACTGCTGGTGCCAATCAGCCTTTAAGTCAACACACAAAAACTTTTGAGGTCTTCTAGGACCTGCTAAAACTATATAAACTGAGTTGTTAGCATTAAGCTAGGAACCAAGTCAATGCCACCCCAGCCAAACTTCAAAAATTAACATTCAGAATCATGAGCAAGTCAGGAAACCAGCAAATCCTTGCCATGTTCCTCATCATTCCATGCAGGAAATAACCCCATCTGCTGCAAGCAAACACCAGGAGAAAGCAGGTGACACTGAAAAAGGTGGCAGCCTGCAGAAAGAGACACACATCACAAACTCGCGTCCTGCAAGGCCAAGGTTGCTCAGAAAAATCAAATCCAGCTCTCTGAAATATGGATAAAAGTCACAAAACCAGTTACAAGGAGAACCAAAAGACTCTCCCTCTGCCAACCACAACAAATGGCTCAGTAATACAAAATGTCAGCTGGCACTTGAAGCGCAGTGGATGGCCAGAGAGCAAGTGCATTTTTAAATCATTAACACATTGGGAACACACAGATGTGCAGTTCAGCTACATCTGTGCATTGTAATTTCTACAGTAGTCACAACTTAATGAATCATCAATTGTGACAAGATCAATGAACCGAACTGAGCAACAAACTAAAGCTGGTAAATTCATGCCTGGAGCAAGAGCTACGGGTTTATTATTTTTTTTTAGTACTTCTATAATTTTTAGTGTCTAATTAGTGAAAGCATGAATCCTCCAGAACCCTTTTTATTTTTTCCTCCCTTTTAAAAGTCCTACTGCGAAAGATTAAGGTTTCCATTCGTGTCTGCTAAATTCGAGTCTGGATACCACTCATCTGATCAGCAATTTCTTCCTCAGGACTGTGAGCACATGGCAGGCAGGAGTCACAATTTTAGGACGTGCTTTCCATGCCAATCAGGTGGACTCTGACTGAGCCCACCACCTCCAGGCAAAACAACTGCTGGGTTTTTTTTCCACGAGGCCAGATTATTCCCGCGGGCAAAGCGGCAGCCAAGGTTCTCTGCAACGCTACTCTTTGAAGGGTCAAATTCCCATCCAAATCAAGCAACCAAATCATTTATTTGCAAAGAACACACACTGAGAGTTCTTGCCCCCCCCGGCCTCAACCCATTCAACAACTTCAGTGCTGGGTTTGCTGATGGCACGCAGGATCCAGCTAAGGTTTCACATCAGTGATACTCTTACAGAAAAATTCTGCCCAAATTAACCTCCTACAGGAGACAGGAGACAACACCCCATCTTCTTACAGAGCAAAGCCCATGCAAGTCAGAGCTGTCCCTGCTGACCTCGTCATTCTTCCAGGTGAACCATTTTGATCCCTACCATATGTAGGCTTTCAGTGCATTAATACTTGCCAGGGGTTCAGCTGGGTTCTTGTCTCCCTTCCAGACAGGCTCCAAGGGACAACAAGCCCTCTGCTTAGCCTGGCTTGTTTGTCACATGTTCGGAGTTGCCTCCATCTGGACAGCACTTCCATGAATTGCAGCGCTGCTGGCGTGCACTGCTCTTCCCTGCTCGGACCCAAAGTGAAGGAGATGCAGGCTCTCTACAAGGCTGATTCTGTTTCTGACCTTTTCTGTCTGCCCTTCTTTAGACCAGATCTCTGTCACCTTGGACTGTGCATTCCCCAATTTATTACCTTCCCCTGCAGCAGCTTTTGTTAAAACCACCCCGTGTGCAGCTTATGCATTTTTCATCAATATGTTTATCATTTCTGTTCTCTCTCCAAGGACTTTCTCCTCACTGGGACCAACTGAGGCATTGTCTAAATCAAAACAGATACAGAAACATAAATTCCAGTTTTGCCTTGCTTGCAAACAAAAACACCATTTTGGAGCTGTAGCACCAAAAAAAACAAGGCTTGGTGTTTTTAAGGTCTCCAACAGGTTAATGTTTCCAGCACCTTTCCAGCTGCCTCAAAGTAGCTAAAAGGCCATAATGCCAGTTCTGTTGCACGTGGCACTTTAGTGCAGCCAGTTTTACTTAAAGCATTCTGCATCTTGTGCTGACAAAGTGCTCTTATTGCAGGGCCACGTGTCCCCCAGTTCCACCTTGGAACAGCAACGCAACAGCCAACACTCACGCACAATAGCTGGATAAAGTTAGAGCTCTGGCTGCTATTTAGACTTCTCCACTCAAACACCAAGAAGTTGGAAAGGTTTCATCCAGGCTGGACCCTCGTGATAAAAGGATTGAAGGAACAGAGCACAGGATTAGCAGGACAGATGAATACACTGCAGTGTTTTCCCATGGCACCATCCAACCTGCCTCATCAAGGCACTAGATAATCTTGAAAAGACAGATCTTATTATACCTCACACCCGCTGGCTTTCCTTGGGATAAAGGATTTGAAAGAGCTATTCCGGAGCTCTGGGCAGAAAGAATCTGAGCAGGTGGGAGTGCCAGAAAGAGTCACTACTTTATTATCCAACCGAAATAACCACAAGAATAAACAGCTGTTAGAAAACTCTACGGGGAAGGTGGTGTTTTACTGCTACAAGGCTGGGCTTCTAAAGACAGCATGTGGAATGCATGTATTTGAGGTCATCTTTATACCCAACGTGTTTTAGTCACTAACAGCTCGAGTTACAAATTAACAATGAACATTCGCAATAATTACTTCCCTGCATCCAAAATTAGGGCTAATTATTCCTTTTGCTCATTATCTGGGCACTGCATTTTAATAAGCATCACAGCCGTAGAGCCTTCCTGACACCAGGATGTATAAAAACACAAGGCCCACAAGAGATCCGTAAGGACAACCAGATGTGGGACTTGTGAATAAGCAAGAGACACAAAAACCAGCTGTCAGAGCGATCAGTATTACAGGTCTTCAGTGCAAAACCTGAACTGTTTTGTACATCTCAGACCAAAAGCTCTGCAGCAGTTATGTGATTTTCCTTTTTGTGCAGGAGAGGAAGTTAAAATACTTGTGCAATGTCCTCTTCCACAGGTACAGTCATGAGGCACATTACAGCCTACATGGACACGCTCTCTTCTGAACAGCTGTTGTTGCTACAGATTTATTAGCATACCTTGATAATCCAGTTTCACATTTTTCTGACTGTCATTTTAAAATACTGATTTCTCCAAGAATTATTTAATTGAGGCTGTGAGGTTTTTTTTTCCTTAGTCAGAGGAAGAAGGTAAGGCATAGATAAGGCATAAGATGACCATATAGAAACCCCCTTGCATGGAGAGAGTTATGCTTTGTACTGTGAGCACTGCATTCCCCACAGTCATAGCTATCACATTCTGTTCTCTCCATTATCTATTTTTCCATTTAAGAACTTACTCTCTGGTTCTGTCAAGGGTATATATTCTCTCCCTTCTGCACAAGAAGGTACAGAAGATCACTGTGGTGCTTTGTCTGGAGTGCCTGTGTAAGCCACGGGATGCCAGTGAACGACAACAGGTCACCAAGCTGTGGGCAGAGTCTCTGGGTTATGAGCAGATATGGAAGGTAGTTTTGCCAAAACAGTTGAGGACTCAGAAAAGCTTTCCAGGACACCTTGCTCCTGCCCTTCACTTTACCCTTGGAAGCAAAGCAGGTAATCCATATGGCATTATCAAGCAGCGTTTCCCATTAATTTCCAATAGTTAAACAACGAGCTACTAATTCTTTCAGAAGGCTATTCCACAACCTAACAGGCTTCAAAGACTCTACAAATACATACCAGCAACTAACTTTATTAGTCAGCAGGAGATAGCAGCAGGACTGACATACAAGCTACAGAGAGCACATCTGTCAATAACAGGTTGCTACTGACGCTCTCAGAACAAGGCATCTTGAAAGAGATCCAGCAGTAAGGAAGGTCTTTTGAAACATCTGATGATAAACACCTATTATTTTAGTTTCTGATGGTCACCAGTAGACCAGTTAAATCTGACAAGAAATGTAGGGGGGGTTATTCTGACAAGGTTTACGGTTACAGTTATGCAAACTATCTGAAGGAACTAAGTTTTTCTTTGCCTGTTCCAAACGACTTAAATAAATTTCCATTAAAGTGACTTTTACAATAAGAAAATGAGTAATTTACAATTATGGATTTTCATGTCTGTTTTTGTCCTTCTGTGAAAGACTTCTAGAACCATGCATACACAATTCATTTAAATATATATATATATTTTCTTCTGGCTGCCAGTGATTTTATTATCTGAGAGTCCCAGGTCCAGCCTCAGACTAGTCATTACCAAATAAACATTTTTAGAGCCAAAACAGGGCTCACTGACATCTAATCAACTCCACTCTCTTGTTTGCTGTTTCTTTATTAGTAGTGCAATAATGGTCTCTATCAATGAGTTCCTTGAACATTAGTTTTGAAATTAAGAGATGCATTAACAGCCTTTGCACACAAGGTGGGTCTTAAACTGACAGTGCTGTGGAGATGCTGTAAATAAACATGAGAGTCGAAAAAAATCAAGTAAGAAGAGCCAAATAACCTTAAGTGACAGGAATAATATGAACAAACATAAGAAATAATTAGAATTTTTGCTGTAAGCCTGGCACATACTGCTTGGAAACAAGAGGAGAGGAGACAAACGTGGGTGTGCATTAGAGAAATGCAGAGAAGCTATTCTAGACAGTGATCAACTGAATGAAAACAGCAACTGTGATCCTCGTGTTTGGTTTATCTCCAAAATCCACAGATTCATCAGCGCTTCTGAAAAGGCCCTTATAAGGCTCCTTGTGTTCAACATCTTTAGTTAGGCATTTTCAAAAAAAGGCCCTGAAATCAAATGGGAACAGCTACAGAACAGGACCACTGAGACCAGGAGAGTCAGAAAGGAAGACTGGCAGGTCACCAATGAAACTCATTTTACTGAAAGGAGAGGCTTACTCAGCCACTTTCTGGTAAACCAGGACCTAAACACTCTTTTTCCTAACAAATGCCTTGAGATTTACAATCTCTTCCATTATACCTGTGCTGTTTTTGCCTTTTCCTCCTTGATAATACCTAACACAAAGAGTTTATGGGACACACACCTCCTCCTTGCAGCTTTTGTTGCTCCAATCTCCTGCTGTTTTTAGACTAACGCTCTTTTTAGCCTAAGCCCGAGCCAAGGTTTCCACCCTGGTTTACTGCCTACTGACACCATCAAAATCCCAGTCCTGTCTAAGCTGTCTAGACATGGCTGTGGCCACGGGGTCGGGGCACAGGGGAATGCCAGCCCTTCTGCAGTGACACGAAAGGCAGAACTGGTGGTTGCTGCCTCCCAGCTGGGACCGATGATCTGTTCCAACAGAGTCAAAACAGATTAGTTTAAACCACAGACAATTTAATCTAACCTGTCTGATTTCGAACTGGAACAGAGACGCAGAAGCAGTCATCTGGCCACCCTTGGTCTCAGCTGGGATGTGGCAACCCACGGGGACACCTCCCCAGCCTGCACGAGCACATCCCTGCCAGAGAGTTAAACTCATCTGCTCGTGCCTCATTTACCTACTGGAACAGGCTGAGCGTTTTGACAGCAGAGCAGCAGCACAACAGCCTGACACACTTTCCAAGACAATCTCCCAGGAAGCTGTAAGGTAACACAAGAGTGAGAAGCAACCTGTCTCTACACCCTGAGCCCAAGAAAAGAGAGAAAATAATGCCCAGGACTCAATTATTCATTTTCATAACAGACAGAAGGTATCAGTAGGTTGCCCACAAGGCTCTGAATGAACAGCCTCGTTTCTGAGTACCTTCATGAGGGATTTCAGAAATGGAGCAAATAGAATGGAGACAACTGCTGTTGGCAAAAAAATTCTTAGCTGAACGTGATTTCCAGTACCAAAGTCAGCACTTATAAACTGTTAAATAAACTTGGAATAAATCAATTGCGTGAGGCAAGGAGTTCTGAGAAGTATTTTAACAGGCTATAACCGCACACTTAATACTACAACTGCACACTTAGAACTTGAAGCTGCTTGGCAATACGAAACCTGCGTCTGAGCTTTTGCAGAGTTCTGTAGAATATACTTCCCTCTTGTCTGTTTGACACTTAAAGCTCACTTATTTCTGTCTGGGCAGTCCTTCCTGAACCCTGAGTGCTGCTTTTGGGCACTGCAATATCACTGATAGTTTGCTGATAAGAACGTGACAACATCCCACCCCGTCTACAGATGTAATCTCACAGGACCTCATTTGAGGGGTAATATGCAGAAACAGCCATTTACTGGACAAGAAGGATGTGCCCAAGATTAAGAGGTCAGCAGCTTTTCAGACACAAGGTTTTATGGGAGTGCACAGCTCCAAAGGGTTCAGCTTGGCATTAAGTGCGTGATATTTCATATAAAACTTTTCAAAGGTTGTATTTCTTGCTTCATAAACTTGTGGAATGAACCTGGATGTTAACCTTAGTGCATGGCAGTCTTCTGAGGGAACTTGCTATCAAGGATACATTACGTGGTTATGTGCCATTAGTTAATCATTTAAACAGAGATAAGAAATGGAAATTATGGCATTTTGGGCCTGATACATTCTAAAGATCTGCTGACTCTCCTGTTTGAAGGAGAGACCAACAACAGTTTAAAACTTTTGCACCTGAGAAAATGACTTACACTCACAGCCAAGAAAATATTTCTTGTTATATATTATAAAAAAATAAGAGCAAGACTAATGTTCTTATTGAATCCGATCTTTGAAAGCAAATAAATACAATAAAGAGAACTAAGAATTTCACACCTGGCTTAAGATGATAGGTGCTCCATGTTATGACAATGGCCTAAGCAGTGGAGCACCTGGAGACTCGTTGTGCTGGAGCTCTTGGCAGTGCAATAGTTACAGAGGTCCTGCCTCCTCCAGAACGGATTTTGATTGCTTGAGAGGAGAGCCAAGAACAGGAGAGGGACCTCTGCAGTAGGACCTCTGCAGTCTTTCTTCCCAGGAGGAGACCAAAGGAAACTGGAACACTTAATTAACATGAAAGATGCAGAGGAAAGACCTATCCTATCCTGACCAGAGACATGAAGAGAACAGTACCAATCCCAGGAGCAGCAGGGTACAGGGAGCCTTAATTCATTTACACAATCAGAAGGAGCACATGCAAATAGATGCAATTTCCATTCCATAATTGTTTCAGTTTAATAACACATTGCTAGAAATTCTTCTTGGCAAAAAGACGCAAAAGCAGTGAAGACAAACATGAGCCAAAGTACAGTGATCCGACTGATCCTTTTGTAACTAACCAAACATAAACAAGGATTAAACACAGCTAACTTCTGTTTACTATTCCAATGACAAAAATCACTTTTTAGATGACTGTTTACAAAAAGGGCATATTGGTTTGGGCCTTCTGAGATCTAGCTCTCTGCAGAAATCATTTGTAACAGTCAAATGTTTACTATTTACAGCATTTCAAACAGGGTAACCCCAGGAACTGGAATTCAGCTGGCAGATGGTGAAAGAAATTAAGCTCATGACATGGTTCAGTAAACAGCAAATTAGGGTGAGGTAGAAGTGCTTCCCACCCCGGGACAGATGCTGCAGCACTCAGGAACTTTCTAGGTGTGCTGGGATAGACTTCATTTTCTTCACAGCAGCTTGTATGGGGCTGTGTTTTGGATTTGTGCTGAACATGGTGGTGATAACACAGGGATGTTTCTGGATGAGCAGGGTTTGCACAGGCCTTTTCTGCTTCCCACATCAGCCCACAGCGTGGCTTTTGTTTCATCTGTCTCTCAATACACAAATTTTCTCACTTCTGCCCTTCCAGTTCTCTCCCCCACCCCACCAAGGGGGAGCAAATAGCAGCTGTAGGGCTTGGCTGCTGGCTGGGGTTAAACCAGGACAGTCCTTTTTGGTGCCCAACGTGGGGCTCAAAGGGTTCAAGATAATGACAGATTTGACTGGAATGTGCTAAATCGAATTTATATCTGTTACTGCTATTTAGCTATTAATTGACAGGCTCCTGTGCTTGCCATGGAGCTTGCTTGCCTTACTGTAGAGTCTGGTGCTCATTAATGGTTGCTCCAAAACTTCCCCAACTTCTGTCACCACAAAGCCAGCCAGCAGAATTTAACTTGCCAGTTACCTTGAGAAACCCACTGTGCAAGCAACCCTTTCCTGGCTCCTCTGTCTGTCCTCTTTACCAGAAGCTGCTCTCCTGCAGAGCCTGGCAGCACTCTCCAGGCAGATAACTACACAGCACATGATTAGGAGTCTGGGATAGAGGCATAGGGGATTTGCATAGATCTAGAATGGAAATTGGAGACGGTATTTTCATTTTCATTTAACCTACTTAAAAACAAAGGGAAATGAAACTGAATATATTCAGTGTCACTTGGATATGACTGTCTGCTCTGGGTTACAGGGGAGTGAAAAAAAGACTGCTTGTAAAGCATTAAAGGACCAGTTGCAATTAAACAACTGCCCAATTCTTGAAATCAGAACCAAGTTGGAAAGCCCTGGGAGAAGGGACTGACACTTTGTATTTAAGCCTCCTTTCTTTCCCAATAAAATCGATACACTTCTCCCTGCCCTTTGAAGACTTTTTTTCCCCCCGCTGCTTTCCCTTATCTTCTTGTTTGGTGGAGTCTGCTGGAAATGAGAGACTGAAGGCACACTGTGGTGTACAGGCAACGAGACAAACACTGGTACCATCATCTTTCCCAACACAGCTGCAATGCTGAACATGGAAGGACTCCACACAGACACTCCTGCAATCAGCTCTCTGCTACGTTCTGGCACGCTGGCATCCTTCCTACTCACATTTCACATAACCTCCCGATCTAAAAAGCTCTGTAATCCTCAATGTTACCACTGAATAATATATTTATTAATTTGTTAGTGCCAGCTAACTGTCCCCAAGGCTTTTCCTTGAGAATGTGTGTCAGCTTATTGATTCTAGCCCTCCCCGCCCTGCACTGCCTCCCTCCTCTGCCAGGCAGGAACACACTTCTGTGCTGCTTCAGGTCATAATTGGAAAAAAGATAGAAATGTTCAATATGACTCATACATAATTCAGCTTATCAGCTACCCAGGAGAAATGAGAAGAGAAGGTATATGCACGTCTATTTCTTCTACTATCAACAGGAGAAATAATTTCCAGTTATATTAAGTATATGTAGTTTGGTCACAACAGAATCTGTGGTTAGGAGGGAAAAACAAGAGACAAAGAGGCGAAGAATGAAAGGGTAGTAGGGGGCTGAACTGTTAAAAGAGATTCACTTATGTGAGAATTCCTGATTCCTCCAGGAGACTGGACTCACGCTTCTCTCTTAATATTCAGAATGGAATAAGTTGGCAATTAGAAAGGATTATCTGCCTCTGATCTGTAAAACATCGCTGAAATCTAAATAAAATAAAGCTCCACATTAGTTGGCCACAAAGACATCTAATAACAGCCTGCTAAACCCTGACTGTGACTTCTGGATTTAATGTTAAGGCTTATGTCCTCAAGAGCAAAATGTGAAGAAGCATTAAAACTTACTGTTATAAAGGATTTTTAATGTAAAAATCAATACATGCTGTGTATTTAGCAGCATGTAACCAGGAGGACGTCTATGATAGAGCTTTGTCATGCACCAGGGACCACTGCATTAGTCAAATTCTTGAAAGGAAGTGCAGAACGTCTGTATCATCCAAACTGCCACCTGAGACCAATTACAGAAATTATTTTAACCCCAGAAGCAGAGGAAAAATCCAATCCTAGCTGACAGTCTTGAGAGTATCAAGGGTTCCACATGACATGCATCATTTTCAAATACCTCCACAAAATTCATGTTAGGAAAGTGATGGCATAACAGAGTTTGGGTACTTAGCACTCTTTTTTTGGGAGCCACTGAGGCTAAACATAACCACAACCAGGGCATCAAGTTGCAATATTCATTTTGCCAACACTTATGCAAAGTGTTTATACTAATAATAATACTACTATTAATAAAAAAACTCCCATATTCACAAAATGCAGAAACAAAGTAAGATAACATGACTGAAAAAAAACCAGACTTGCCCACAGAAAGTCTCAGAAAAGAGAAATATAAAGCACTTTTTTCTTAAATAAAGATACATCATATCAGAACTCATCTTCTTTATCAGTCAAGCCAACATAAAAGGCACAGGTAGCTCTTCATCCTCTCCATCAAGCTCACAGCTCTATATGCACGAGCACATACAAACTGTTAAGACAGCAAATGTTTCTTAATTTTGCCCATTACAAGAGTGCCCAGCCAGGGGTCGATACTCTTCAGTTAGGAGTGGAAAACACAAGCCCCTCAGCTTGCAAATCATTTTTGACCTTACGGGATCACGTTCCACTGGCATTACTCCCAATTAAAGGAATTTTCCCATCAGAAAAGCAGGCTCCGGGCCTGACTGCTGGTGACTTCTGCTCTTGTGGCTCTTAAATTGTGTGCCCACACGCCTTTTCCTGTCTCTGGTGTTTCCTAACATTCCCTGTTTATGGGGTGGTCTGCAAGTTTTACCTCATCAGGAAACCAGCAGGAGCACCGCGGAGCTAAGAAATAGTGTTGTGCTCCTTTATGCAACGCATGTCTCTGTGGGCCTTTGAACATTTAACACAGAGCAAATAAATTATTAGCGTGTGTGTGCATGTGCATACATATCCAAGGTACATAAAGGCAATGCAACCAAAGGGAACAGGAATGTACTTGGAACAGTTGGGCATTCAAGTATCCGGTATCACAAAAATCCAGTTGCAAGGCGCATTTAAATGCAGATCTGCACGTAAAAAGAGCTCCACAGAGCTTTCTGCACTCACATACACCACTGCAAAGGCAAGAGGGAACAAAAAGGACCTGATTTTTGCCTCCCAATAATTTTCAAGTCTATAGCACCTGTTATCCTATTCTTAATAATACTATTAACGAAGGGCAAGCTGATCTTTAGGATGCCCCACCTCCAGAAACAAGATACAGAATCACATCAAGTACTGACTGATTTCTGTGATTCCCATCACCACGGTGCCTCAGCACATTACAGCTGTTTAATGTATTCTTTGTCACAGAGCAGAAAGGAAAATATGATTACCCCAATGCTATAAATGGGGATGGGAGAACAAGGAACAATAGGCAACTTGTCGTGTATGGCTGGCACACTCAGCACTGGTATAACCAGTCTCCTCTGGTTCAAAATCCTAAAACAACAAACAGTCTAGGGTTTTCACTCCTTAGAAGTTTTTGCATCAATGCATGAACACCAAGCAATTTGCCTGAGCCTTTTCCTGCTTGTCTTAGTAAACGCAAGGGGTAAAAATCCCTTCAGCCAAATGCCCCGGATTTGTAACACCTCAGTACATTGACAAAATCCTATATATAAACAAATGATAGAACACACTGATGTGCTGGAAAAAAAACACGTTTCCTTAGGAGCAGACAATAATTCTGACATTTAAATACAAAAAGAAAAAAAATCAACTGATCACTAGCCCTTTTACATCTAATAAACTGTTCCACCACAAAACATCTCATTTAGCAGAAACAACACAGCAAGCGAAATAAAACTTGCTCATATAGCAAACAAGGATGAAAATCTATTCTTTAAAAGGAGAGACAAAATTACAAGTTGGGAGTACACTGAAAAAAAACCAACCCCTCAGCTCAATTCCACATCAAATTCAAAACCTGAAGAGCACCTTAAAATCTATTCAAGAAATGTGACGATTTAGTCCAGAAGGTGCAGAAACGTAGATTAAGTTTCTGATTGTCAAATACAATACTTGGATACTCTAAAAATGGGCATTCTATCAAAGCAAACTGATGAGAAAAGTATACAAATGTCTCTATAGATAGCCCTCCAGAGTCAGAAATGACACACCTCAATCAGAGAACGAAAACACTTTAAAGAAAGTTCACAATCTGCAATCCTTTCATCACTATCTCAAAAATGAGGTTCTTATCACTAGGAGAAATTACAGCAAACGATGCAGGAAGAACACAGCTTTCCCAAACCAAGCAAGAATAACACCACATCATTTAAAAACACCACGTGGCTGCCAAAGCCATGTCTCCCGCCACCCAAGGCACGCAAGGATTCCCCCCTTACCTTCTAACACCGTTAATTTGGCACTCGTGTTTATCTCCCCGACGCTGTTGGTTGCTGTGCACTCATAGATGGCCTCATCCCGATGAACACGCAGGGGCTGTATCCGCAGGACCGATCCCGATCCATCGTCGAACTCAATAACCTTTGGAAATGAAAAGAGAGCACTTCTTTACCGGTACCTCCTGAAACAAACGCTGAAAAGTCAGAATGGTGCACAGGTCAAAAAACCAAACCCAAACCAGAACCAAGCCCTGCAAGCTCTAAAATACTTGCAATTAGTCAAGTGTTCCAACTCCAGAAACACAAAAATTTCAGCATCAAGAACATATTTTGTCCTCTGAGCAGGCCAGAACAAATGAAGACCCAATGAGGTTCTTTACGGATCAATTAAGGCCGACAAATTATCAACCCGGTAATAAAGATGTGGATCTGATGATTTAAAACATCTGAGCCATATTTGCACTAATGGTTTTGCTAATCACCCTGATCACAATTTAGTGCCAACTTTCACCTTGATGGAAGAGCAGAATGATGTACTCCTGTGGGACTGCCAGGAAAACAGGAACAAAACCTGAGTAAAACCTGGAGTACCTACGGCGCATGCTAACTCCAGCAGACAGTGAGGGGGTTTAATGTCCTTCAGCATCAGGTGCTTTGCAACTCCGGCATAATCAACAGTGATGTAATTACACTTCCTTCCCCAGCATAATAAATTAAGTCCTTAATAAATCATTGCCTTTCCATCCATCCTGCTAAGCTGTAACATGCATTACTCTGACTTATACATGGAATAAAGAGGTGTTTTTTTTAGTTTGCAGCTGGATCACTGTACGTTATTCCTTAACGGCAAGGCTGTGAAGGCACAGCCTCAGGCCATTGTTAATGCCAAACCCACCGTTCTCCTATTGCTAAGCACAGCAGAAGTTGGAAACACTGATCTGCACATGGTGACAGCATGAGGGAAAGGTACAACCTCTCCTCCTCTCCCTTGGGAATGGAGGGGAAGGTGGAAGAAGCCAAGCAGTGCCTCGTTGCAGACACACAGGTCAGCCTAGGACCTGCACTACTCCCCTGCAAAACTTTCACTCTCTTTTCAAAAGCCTGTTTAGGAGTTCTTCTCACAGCATAAAGATCAAATGAATGAGAACAGGAAGGAGAAAAACAATGTGCACCACGAGACTCTGCAGTGACAGGAGAAATAGGAAGAATTCAAAAGGTAACCCAGAAGGAATGGTCCTTCTGTTTCAAGTAACAGAAAGAGCTTGCAGAAACCCCTAATGTGGGGTCAAGTAAAGAAAGACAGAGAAATATGGAAATCACCATAACACACCTTAAGGAATTATTTTTTTTTTAAAAATGCTCATTTTAAAATTAAATATGAAACTGTGACAAAATGTTAAACCTTCACGAAGGACAGGGCTACTGTCAAATTTTAAAACAAGACAAATTCAGCTGCAGAGATTAATTCAGTTCAGTGATAAGGACTAAAAAGCGAAGGACTAAAAAGCTGAGAGATGAAACAGCAGAAAAGCTCTTTTACCCTTACTATCCTTTGAACAAACACTGTGTGATAGGAATGGAGCTGCAACTACTGAGGACCAGACAGACATTAAGGCCAAAATGCTGTTCATTTCCTAATGATGGATACCTCTTCTGTGTCACAGCTTAGCATGTGTACATTGGATTTCGGGGGAGGGGGGTGTTTTCATTTCAACCAAATTCCAATTTTTCCCCAATTAAGAGCAGCTCAATAATGAGGTAAAATTAATAGTTATCTAGCAAAACAAAGAAAGGTATTATTGACTATTCTCCTGACACAATAAAAACGCCTCAATTTTGTATCAAAACTGATGTGAACAAAGGTATGTAATTGCTCATATAAATGCACATAGTTTGGCACAGCCCTCTGGTCAGCCACAATAAGCACCAAATTCACTATAAAGGTTATAGCTTCTTACAAATTAGAATGTTTAAATATTTACTATACAACAAAACTCAACCTTTACCAGGGAAAAATAACAATGTAAAACAAGATTAAAATTGATTACTTTAATCAGGGTTTTCTGCTCACATACGAAATCATGATTAAAACTGGTGACTTGAATCAATCCATTCTGGGCAGCAAAGTCATCTTGTGCTCCAGTCAGAAAAGCAAAAGCATCAAAGACAGGGGATTAGAGGAAAGGCCACAGAATTGCAGAAGGGTCACATTTCCAAGGGCAGCTGTAGAGAAAAGAGCCCAACACCAAGAAAGGGAAGCGGAGAAAAAGGTGGAGAAAGTCAGTGAAAACGTATTTGCTATTTAAAATAGGAACCAAATTGGAGCCCTTTTCAAAGGCATTTCTGATGCCTGCTCTTCTCCCTTCCTTTCTCTCACGCCTTAGTTCACAGGGAAGTCAATTCACCCTCTGGGATGACTTCACTGTCCCCCTTCCAAGCACATCTGGGGGAGGGATGGCAGCAGCCACTGCTCAGAAAGCCATTCAAGTAGCACTTTGGCACCCCACTTTTGAATTCCACTGGGAACAGCAGGTCAAAGAGGCGCCTTTATGAATTTCCACGATGAAACCTGAAAAATTACCGCTGGATCCAACCCTAATCTGCCACCCACTCCTGTGGGAGCCCTGAAGAAGGGTGTCCTACGTGTGTGCTTCCAGCTCGAAGGACACCACCTGCTCTACAGATTGCTCTGCTGCAGGGAAGGAGATGTACCTTACTCTAAAGCTCCAGAGTTCTGTGTTCCAGTGACAAAGAGATACCCGGGCTGAAGTGACTGTTGTGTAATTAAGACCCGCAAGGATTGGATTGATTACCGAAATTTTGGCTTCTTTTTTGGTTTTGGTTTTTTTTTTTGGTAATTACCTCAAACCGCTGAGAACTGACTTTCTTCCCCTTCTTCATCCATGTGATACGAGGTTTGGGCTCTCCTGTTGCCTGACACACAAAAGAGGCCACTCCTCCAGAAATCCCAATCTGATCTTCAGGAGCTTTCATAAACGTTGGCTTGCCTGGAAAAATAACCAAATCACCCCCATGAGGACACAACATCAGATAAGCAAGGAATGTGTTATGTTAATCTGAACTGTAGGATAACTGGTAATCCTACTCCAAATCCAGGTTGAATGGCCTTAGCCACACAAATTCACTGCAGACTGTGACGTGACAGGCAGAGTTTCTGCTCAAGTACCTTTTTTTTCCTAAAATGAATAAAGTCCATCTGGTTTGCCTATAAATGAGGGCAATAGAAGTCTCCCCCCAGCCCCCCGGGCATTCATTCAGGTATATGACAATTTGAAACCATTTTTACGGTTTATTTTTTTTAATAAATGGATTTTGCAGGTTTATATCATGGTCATAGCACTGGAAATTACAGAACAGCTGACACACCAAACCTATCAAATGTACCATACCTTGACATTAGTTTTACTGAAAGCTGTTATGACATTCATAAAAATTAACAGATACAGTTTCTTAAGTATGCAAATAACAACCTTTAGCCTCATTTTAAATGTGGACTGACAAAAATCCTACAGCCTAAGTATCTGGAAACCTGCAGAGCTGGCCCATGCTTGCTAAGAAACTAATCACTAGAAGTGAAAGTCAGCAAAGAAACCAAAGTGACATTCAAACCTGAAAGACTCAGCAAAAATGGGGGGAGGGGGGGGAGTATTATGTAACATTTTAATAATCAATAAAAAAAATTCATGAAAACACAGTTGTGTTCTTCTGGATTTACATGACAGATTCAGATGGCTAAAACTGTGCATCCAGGGTGAATGGTTGTGTTTTTCTTCTGCACACTCTGCATGAGAAAATTTTGCACGACGCGATCCAAGGACCTTTTTGAAATACTGCCCCAGGACTGCACTCAAAACCCAGAAAATGCCTTTTAAGACACGATGGCTGCTGTCTGAAGGCTCTGGCACATTGTCCTGACATGGACAGCAGGCAATTATTAAGTGTGCTTGCTTAACTGATGCTGATTTCCCATATTTACTCATCTATAATCACGTCTATTTCTACTTAGTTTGTATTTACATATATCTGTGTTTATTCATCTCTCATCTCTTCCAGTGAAATGTTAATTTACCGTTCAGGCTGCCGGTGATGGCAGTGTGATTGACTGTTTAGCTATGCAGTGTGCTGAGCTGATGTCTTGTATTGCAGCTGATTTGGTTTTTTGATTTCCTGTTATTTACTCTGATCTTAGTGTAATTTTTTTTTCAAATGGCAAATACAGCAGAATCCAGAAAGTTTTGTCCTTGAAGAATACAATGCAATTAGATCTCTGCCTGTATATTTACCCCTCAGCTCATACACTGAGGACTTACTTTACTTTTGTACTTTAAAAAAAAAAAGAAAAATCAATACTATTAAAAACCAGAACAAAAGGAAACGGAATGTTCACCTGCACTAAAACCTAAAAAACCTGCTGCCTTGAATTTACATTGTTGCAATGAATCTTTTTCCCCCTGCACATTTAACTGAGCAACACCGATATCTGGAAACCATCTAAATCCTTTGAGACTGGTCAAAGAAGTACATATATATATATATATATATATATATATATATATATAAACCAAATTCTCAGCCTGGGAAAGGGCATTTCTACAAAGCCATTTTGTACATTTGTATGCCCTGAAGTTTTGAAATGGAAGGAAAGTACTAATTAAGCAAACCTATAATCCTGAGTCCTGGCCCCAGGACAATAGTTGGGCATGGGCACACATATCTTTATACTGATTGGTAACTGTTACAGCAAATCCCCAAACTTATCTCAGTGAGAGATAACAAAAGTGTGACAGACCATCCACTAAACTCTTGGTGTCTGTGAAAAATGCATGTTAAGTGGACTAGACAACCTCCACACACCCCCTCCAACCAACAACTCTGTAGTTCTACTGCCTTGGGGTGTATCACGAGTTACCTCCATGGGACAACACCAAGGACAGGGGCAGGTCATGGCACAAGCTGTCTTTTTTAGCTTGTTTTAAAAGGGCATTTGCACTCTTAGGGCAGCCCCAGAAAATCAATCAGGAAAAATAAAGATGTGCTGAAAATACAGAAGTAACCTACATGTTGTATTGTCTTTTCCCTCTCCTTAAACTCAAAGTAACCGGAGTTTCCACAGAGGATTATGGGTGTACCAGCTGTTTAATTCAACTGTTTGTTGCTCAAACACCCTACAAATAAATACAAGGAACTGAAGTGTCTTTTGCAGTGAAATCCTGTCCTATCATCATTTCCCTGGTGACCTACGGACCAAAGCTGAGGATTTTCTGTCGGAAGTTTAAAAAAAAAAGAGAGAGGGAGAGAAAAAAAGAGTGATTGTATTTCAAAGACAAATCTGTGAAATATCAGCTTGAGAGAGAACCTCCTGAGCAAGCCTTGGATGACAGCAGGGAGAGGGGCTGGATGGCTGGGTGCCCATCACACCCACCTTCGCTTACTCCACTGCGTGGAGTAACAACTCCAGGCTGGCACAGTTCCCACAAGTCCAAACTGCTCCAGCCTTTCTCTCCCTAGCCTCTCTGTGCTCAGTGACAGATCCCTGGAGCACATTCAGTCCTCACGCTCTAAACTAATTCCTGCTCCTCACTTCACCACCAAGTTCCCGCTACACCAGGAGGGGAAGTCACTCTCTCATCGTTTCTATTCACTCACAAGCTTCAGGCAGGAGAACGGGAAAACTTTCAACTTCTTGGCTGGAATTTTCCCTGTTTGGTCTTTGCTCAGAACTAAATTATTCTAGAGAGCTTATGGGAACAACACAGTTCTGAAGAGAAAGACTGTAAAAAAATAGAGTCTTTTCTTTTTATTGTAAGACACTGGCTTCATCTTATTTGGCTGGGGGCGGAAAAATAACAACTTGCTCAGGCGTGCTCTCCATTGAGAAATTAAAAAAAAATTCCAGAAGAAAAGGACTTTCCTTTCACAGCTGGTAGCATTGCAAAAGCCACTCGCCGAGCAAGCACAGATTCCCGGAGTAATCCTATAAAGTGAATCACAAGTAGGGCCTCGTGGCGTGGAAGAGATGCTAGCAGAGATTCAGCCACGCTGGAGAACAGCAGAAAACTCACGCAGTGACCCGAGCTGGGCGTGTGATGCTTTCAAAAGAAATGCTCCTTTACATTATATTTTAAAAGCTCTGCGAGAACCTGGGCCCAGAAAGCCAGAGGCACTCAGGGAAGGACTGACCATGATGGGGCTGTTGCAAAAGCAAGAGCGAGGGGTTGGGGAGGGGGAACCTGAAGCCCTCAAAGACAGAAGCTCGGGCCTCCTGGAGAGCCCCTGAGAGCGTTTCTGCCGGGCAGCTCAGAGCAAGGGCACAGCACAGCCATGAAGATGCCTCTCTCACCTGTATTTGACATATAAAATCACTGCTGCTCTCTGCAGTGACCAACACCTTGCTTATAAAACCATTCTTACAGATCAGAAAGCCATCCCAGCGCCCGTTTTAACATCTGCCCCTACCAAACACCTACAGCAGAACAGCAACGTTTCAGTTCTCTTTTCCAGGCTTTCCTTTCTTTACCAGAGCAGTTCAAAGTCACTTCAGCACATGTGTTGTTTTTTTTTAGGCTGTGCAGCTTTCTCACTGGGGTGAACCCAGTGGACTTTCCCAGGGAGAAAAGTACCTTTTGCCAGTTTTCCATCAAGGCTGAGCACAGATGTGTAGCCCCCCTCTAACTTGGCAAGGTGCCTTTTATGTGAACCATGGCCTCTGAGAAGTAACATATGATCTGCATTACCTGGCTTCATCAGCCAGATCTTTGAAAAATGATGCTGGGTCCTGGATATTGAGCACAGATCCTTGCACTTTGCTACACGTTAAAGCACACACCAGTCACATAAAAGAAGTTTGCTTGCAATTTTGTAAGAGCCAAAAATTTCAAGTGGCTGAAACATAATATAAGCCAACATAAATATACCTCATATACCCAAACATTAACTTGTTTTATTTCAAAGACCCATCATTTTCTTAAAATAAATGGGAAAATTAAATTGAATCTTGATGCCTTTTCAGTATTTAGCACCCACATCAAATATTCCTCATCCAAAAATTTTAATTCAAGAACTGGCAACATACTGCACCTCCTGTTCTCGTGGATGCTATTTTTTCAAAGGGCTGCACACAGGTCTGAGAAAAAAATGAAGTATTAAACACGTCTGCAATTAAGTGTTCTGTGAACACTCACCTGCTGCGAGAGGTTTTAAAGAAAATTATCTTTGTCCTCATGCTACAAGTCCTCACTACTCGAAATAGAAGGGCAGCCAAAAATAAGACCAGCGTTGTAGGAGAGGGGAGCTTGTATTTTTATCCAAAAGCTTTTATAACTTGAGCTAAATTAAGATTGAAAGTAGTCTCCTTTGTGAAGAAAAAAATTACAGCTGCGATATAAGATGAACTAGATAAGCACATACAACAGGCATAAACGGGTAACCTTATTTAGGTGCCTGGGCTAAATGAACTAGAAGAAATTCCTGACACAAGCACGAGCAGATCATAGTGAAAACAGTTTTTGAGCCTGGAAACTGTGACATTCAGGTTTAAAACCCTGCCTTTAACCTTCCCTGTCACATATGCAAAGGCAAAACTGCGCCTCACCTTCCACCGTAAAACTCACCTGCTGTTCTCTCACATGGCTGCTGTCAGGACAAATACACAGAACGTGATGATGTGGCTCAGTTATAGCACTGGGAAGAAACCAACAATGACACAGACTTCCTCGTGTTCACAGCTCACTTTGAAGTGGAAATAGAGCGGTCCAGAAGACAGAGGTGGCCCGTGCTTTTATATACAGCAAGGTTATTTCTCTTTCTCTGTTTCCTTTGTGATCTTGGATGATTGATATCTGTGCGTGGATGGATGACTGCTGGAAAGATACTCTGGTGAAAGCTGATCTATGATTCTTCTCCTAAGCATCTGCTGCAGGGCAGGAGGCAAGCCAGTGGGCTCTCCAGCTATCCTTCTGTTTCATATCCTTCTGCTTTCCTTTCAATATACCCACCATTGTTTGAATGTAGTTCCTGTCCCTTTGTGATTATTATGAGTGCTGTTTGGCAAAACACAATTTTTCAGACTTGCACTTTTTATTCTTGGATAATTTACACAGAGAAAGCGCCTATCTGAGCCTTGTAATAACATTTCTTTAACAACAGCTTTCTGAAGCATCTGTGGGTCTTGGTGAGCACACAATGCTAATTCATTCCTTCTTTCTCCTATTTTGGTTTTATTTTACTAAGATGACAGCACTCCGTATATGAAATTTTTGTCCTTTATTTCTTGGTGCAAGGTACTTATTAAATAAATGCAAATGTATATAGTGGGGTGTTGCATGCTCAGATACATACACAATTTTCATTTTATCCAGGGAATGGATCATAACCCTTTCTCACATCCACTTTAAATCACTTAGCTGGATCCCAATCGCAGAAAATGGCATTCTGAATTCAACATATTCCTCAGATCACTCTGAATTACAGGTTAGCTGACGTTACCTGCATATGCTCCTCTTTTGTTTTATCATTTTATTAAGTTTTAATGCTTAAGAGATTCCCAACAGCTAGGACAAATGATTCTGCTATTTCAATCCAATTTTAGTGGTTGAGTTTTCCAGCTTCAAGTGTGGGTGTCCATGGTAATAAAATCCACAAACATTAGCTCAGAGCAAGCTGCATTTCCCCTCACCTTCACATCCTGACTTCCATGAACTTATTCACAGACAACTTTTGAGTTTGTACCAAAAGAAATCAAATAGGGTGAATGATTAATATACAAAATTCCAAGAAGCAGATACTTTAACACGCTCAACGACCCCTGTAAGGTTCAACAGCACAATTACATTACAAAAACAACAAAAGCACTCATCCAGCAGAGGCTGTGCTTTCCCCTAAACACTAGCAGAAGATGCTGTGAACTAAGATTCAAGGCACTCCTTTCAGCATGCAAGACCCACTGCGCTTTGTTTATCTGTAGTAAGCGTAATTGAGGAGAACACACGGGTACATGTCGGGTCAGACGTATAATTTCATCAGTATCTGTAACGGCTTAAGCTCAGAAACTCCAACCATCTGCAATTCCTGCTTCTTCAGAGTCTTGGCAAACAGGTGGTCCTTACCATTTCTACAGGCTCTTTCCTTGCCACAAGCCCAGCCTGAGGGCAGTGCCTTCCCCGGGGCTGAGGTGTCTCTGCAGACACTCAGAGGGAACCTTCCCATCCAGACAGGCATTTTCAAGACATCTTTTTGCCTTTTGCCAGTACAGGATTTACACTTGCTCATCATTTAAGTCAAAACCGAGCATTTTTAGATTTCTTCTTGAAGAAAGGTACTAAAACCTCACGTGCTGTGTGTACTTCTAAGTTCATAAACCAATCCCTAACGAGTAAAAACTGGGCATTCACTGTTAAATAACTGATGTTTGGATAAACCTGCTTATCCCACAGCAACGCAGGTTAAAAGCCATTAACTCACTCAAGTGTTAAGGGCCATGATTACTGGATATTAATAAGCTACAGCAACAGCCCGTCATCCTAGCATTGCACTCGAGTAAATTTCTAATTCTGCCTCCTTATGAATCACGGAAATCGTTGACAAAATTTGAACAACCTAAAATTAACTGACACAATGCTGAACCAGAATTGTCTCAGGATGAACCAGAATTGTCTCAGGATGCTGTGCGAGCCACTTGGCAGCGCTGAACACTCTGGGTGCTGATTTATTTGTGCAGTTTTATGCAGACAACTTAAACCTGAACGCAACGGGGAGGTGGTTTCTCCTCATATCACATCTGCAGGGGGCCTACAGACTTTGCACACAGGGGGGCAAGTTTTCTCCGTTATTTTTTCCAGCCTGTTGTAATTGCAGTGTCTTTCTCAGAGTGCCTGGCTGGCTATCACTGTGAGCTGCTTTACATCTCAGCAAGAAAATCCCTAACTCTGGCTAATCCCTCTGCTGTGACTGAGTCTCGTCCATGGGGTTTTTAAAGGTTTTTTTTGTGTGTCAGGGAAAGGGGAGGGGGTGTGGAATAAATCAATCCCTCTGCTATGACACCACTCTTGCATTTGCTTCCAATAACTGAAATAACATGTAGCTAGAAAAAGAAAAATATTCCAAGAAGCATAAAGCAGTCCTGCACACAACTGAAGAATACTGATTAAAAACAAAGCAGAAGAACAGCCCAGTAAAAAACCATCCTGCTAGAACCTGAGGTCATCTTCATTTCCCATCCTCTGCTTTTACGTTTCCCTAGAGGACTGGTAGCTTGTGTGTGCAGCCTGTTACGTATTTTGGGGAAAAGCCAGAGCCCTATATATGGGTTCAGCTTTCAACTCCCAGCATTTATAGTAAGCATTACACAGAGTACAAAAACAAAGGAGAGCAGAGAAGAGCTGCTCTAACTGCAGAGCTTCCAGCAGCCTCACAGAATGGTTTTCTGCTTTAATTTAAAATTGAAACCTGAAGTCGAATTTCCACCTGGTAATAGCTTAAAGGCACTTCCAATTAACTTGGTAATACACACTTTCTGAGTTAATAAATTTTTCAGCCTCGGTGTTTAATACAATTAAGCATTTGGGCCTTTGGCCTTAGACCTTATTTAGCTTGAGAAAGGACTGCAGGGAGACGGTCTCCAATTATCACCATTTACACAACATTCACTTAAGGGCTTTTAAATGCATACCTATAGAACATTCACTTAATCATACACAAAATTCCTGAATTAAGGCCTCCTTCTCTCTTGCACACAGCAGGTACAAGGGACAAGAGAATAAAAACCCCATCTACTGGGCTCTGAAATCAGTCATGAAGCAGCACTGAACATTTCCTTCCAAATCTGCATTTTGTTATTTGCAAATTTCTTCAAAACTTCAAAGTTAATAAAGTGTATTGCACAGTGCAAAGAACCAGCTAAGATATGCAGGACCGGGAAACAAAGACAGAACTGAAATCTTGTGCTTGAAAAAACATGAAAATTAATTTTTGCCAGCATGCCTACCACATTAAACACCAAATTTTTTTTACACAAAAGGATTAAAAGGTTTTAATCCCTCTTTGCAAGCAGCTAGTTCTTGATTCAGCAGTTCAAAAGGCTCTGCCAAGTTCAAGTTTTTCCTCTGATTTAAGAATTAAAAGCAAGTGTAAAACCTTATTTTGTAAACAGAGTGCATAATACAATGATTTTAACAGAACTGGGAGCCAGAGAGTAAGTGACCTCTTCAGGACATTCCTTACTGGAGCAAAGGCATCCCAGCCTCTCAGGAAGGGACCTGCATTTCATTTTAATGCCACTGTATGTTGCTCTGTCCTCCTCCTAGTAATGAACCAAATTTCTGCCTCATCTGCCTGGTCAAGAGGAAGACTTTCTGTTCAATGATAGCAAGTGCACGCTGGCACTTCTGTAACACCAGTGATTCTCTTCTCTTTTTCTATTTGTGTCAACTGTTTTATCATGCAACAGCTGCAGTACAGTCTGCAGAAAAACAAGAAATACAATTTCCACACTAAAATGTTTACCAGAGCAGTGAGCTAAGTACCCAAGTAAAACACTCTCAACCTTGAGGGGAAGGAGCAGGAATTAGTTAATCATTTTGACTCAGTCTTCCTTGACATTCCCCAAAAAACAGGACTATTTCCCCACTAAAAGGCTTCCTCCAAGTCAGACTCCTTGGTAAGCTTGGATGAAGAGGTTCAGCACTTCTGGGAGACACCACTGAGCATTTTTTTTTTACCCTGTAACGATGTATTTTTGGAGTGCCCAAAGGCAGGCGCTGAGCCCCAAACAGCTCAAAAAGCCCTTTGAGCCGAGTTTTGATGGCAGGGCTGCCACATCCACCTGGCAGCTGGACTGTGCTGGCAGGGGGATGCTGAAAAACCCCGACCCTCCACACTGGGAAGACAAGAACCACGGGCTGACCGAGGTGCAGTCAGTGCAGGAGCCGGGGGAACTCCAGGAGCCGCCGTCTCCTGCCCGTGCGTCAGCCCTGAGCTCTCCCAGAACAGCCCTGTAAATATGGGGAAAACATCTGACTCCCCACAACATGATGGATGTCCAAACCCCACAGTGAAGACAACAAGTGACACATGCCAGAGATTTAAGAGTTTTACAGGCACGGCAACCCAGCCCTGCCAGGCACTTCATCCCTCCTCCACCACCCAGGGCTTTCTGGTTCAGAAAGGGCTAAGTTCTAGAAAAGCATCAAAATTCATCATCTTCATGGTCCTGCTGCATTCTTGATTTAATTTTTCTAGTATCCATTCCTCGCTGTGTTATGAATTTAGCTGATAAAATGAAATGCTCTTTTCACTTTAATAACTTTTCCCTGTGCAGACAATCGGGTCAGCCTCTGTTTCTACTGAAGTCCTTAAATCCCCAGCTACCAGGCACGGTTCCAGAGTTTTTTTTGGCCTTTTACTTGCACCAAACATTCACTTGATTTCACCCAGTTACGCACAGAGTTGCAAGAAATGCAGAAAGCCAAGGTCCACATGGAGAAGTTAGCATTTGCCATGCTGTGTAAAGTTGCTGTGGCCACCAGGTTTATCCTGAAGCCCGGCAGATAATGTACTTGGAGCACAAGATGCTGAGTTTGAATTTCCAGGGCTGGGCTGGGATGTGTTGGAGGTTGGAGCATGTGCTGAAGAGGAAAGGATGCACACAGGATCTGTGGGACTGATCTGTCTAAAGGAGAAAAATCTTCTGTATCTTGAATTATCTCTTTTTCAGCACCTCTGACAGTATCTGTGTCTCTGGGAAAAGGGAAAACCACTTAACATCACTGCTGCAGTAGGTATCTTGGCAGGGCAGCACATACATTCCTTCAGGAAGGTGGTATTTGAGAACAGTGTACTTTATCCTCACAAAGCCATAACGCTGCCTGCTCCCCAGAAAAAACCTGCCCTAGTTAAAAACACCAGAAGTATAATCCACACTGTTCTGTTTTAAGGACTGACTTGGAGGCAGGTGCCTGCCAGCTCCGCTTGTGTTCTCCCAGAATAAATGTTTATCAAAGGGGAGGGGGTTCCCATTTGCTGAGCTGGAATTAGTTACACCAACAGGGTATCAAACGGGTTGTTGCTTGTCACCGTTATCAAAAAGGAATGTGAAGTACAAAAACTGAGCAGCAGCAACCCAGCACTGAAGCTTGGCAGAGCCAGCATGACATGGGACAGCCAAAATGTGTGGGCACAGAGGGCTGGAAGGGGCTCTCTGAAGCAGAGTCCTGTCCCACAGCCTCACCAGGGCTGCACCGAACGAGCCCTTCTGCAAAGGGATCGCGCAACAGCTTCAAATAGGTCTGAGTTTCAGCCACGCTTCTCGCTGGGAAAAGGTTCCACAGTTATGGTCACAGAAACACTCTTGGAAAACAGACTGTGGGTTTTAAAAGTCATTTGTTGTCACTTATACCCACGTGTTTGTGTGCTAAACATAATCCTTTAGCTGAAAAGGGTTCCATTCCATCTCTGTGCCTTTTCTCTCTTCCCCCCAAAATGCACCTCAGATCCATTTTTATCCTCTTCTTAATAACAATGTTTTGTGTCTTTCATAACCCCTGTAAGACTCCACAGACTAAAGATTTCATCTTAAAACAAACAAACAAAAACAAGCAAAAAAAAGAGAACTGATTATATGTGTTGCTTCTTGCAGAATCCTTTGAATTTGCTTCATACTATCTGCTGGTAGAATCCATAATACTTTACCACCATCAGCCTATTGAAAACCAAGAAAAGCAGGCATTTGGGTTTGGGCAGCTTGAGATTATCAGTCATCCTCTTAATCAGCACATATTTTTTCTCATCCCCTCTTTTTTTTTTAATTTTTCAAGTTATGCAGCTGAGCGTGGCTTTTGTTAATTCTCCTATATAATTTAAACTGAACCAAGAAACTGCTCACTCTTAGTTTAATTTACAAGATCACATCCACAATGCCCTCGTGATACACCATTCCCAAGTTTCAAGGAAACCTGCAGATCTGCTGATCCCATGCAAGGAAGTGTTTGTTAACAAGGCTGCTTAGAAACCCACCCTCGCCCTTCCATGTGCAAGTGCATGTCCAGATCTCCACTCTAACCATGGTTATGGAATGAAAAAAGGAGTTTATTTATGACTCCCCAGCAGCCTCAAAGGCGTGTTTACTGTGCAAATTCGGCACTATGCTGTCGAGCCATACAAAACACGCAGTTCAGCCGTTGTTATAATATAACCTCAGGTAATCAAATGTGAGATAAAGGTAGAAAAGCAGAGGAACTGCAATCTGGGAGAACAAGCCCACCGGCACAACAGCAGCTGCCCTCATTCCCCGTGCCTGGACTGTAAAAACCGAGGCTGACAACACAACTTGCAAAGTGCTGAAATCACCCAACAGCACCAGTCATAATCGGAGATGCACATTTCCTTCAGCCAAGCATTTTACCACCATTACTGGTGATAAAGCTGGCATGTGAATTAAAGATCTGAGAAAGGATGATGACGGTATGGAAATTAATCACACATTAATTTAAAACTTCCGACCGCCTTGGCATTGTGAAGCCATCACAGAGAGGAGTGACACCACCCCAAGGAAAGGCAGCCTCCTGCTCCAGGTGTCTTAAAGGCTGTTCAGTGTTTTCATTGAGTTGCACCAAATCACTTTTACATTCAAAGTACCAGAAAGCCCCGTTCAAAGCATTATAAACTCAGCAGTGACACTGCAGCAGACAGGTTCTTCTCTTTCAGCCCTTTATTAACACTACTTCTGTTTTGCTAATTTGGCCCTTCACCTCTGAGCAACTGAACTTCACGAAATAAATTACACAGAGCAATATCAGTGCTGTTCTTACTGTAGGAGCATGTCTGTAACTCAGGCACAGTGGTCTCTGAGTACATCCACACTGCACACAATGCCATTGGGCACCGATCGGCTGGGCCTGCCACCAAGCTCACACTTCATGGAACCCCTTCTGGATGGTGGAATCCGGGGCAGGAGGAGATCAGTTCTCTACCACAGACCTAAGAACTCCAGAAAAACCCCAGAGGTGCCTTTCTGATTCTTATCTCCTTCTTGCATGCAGAGATTTAGGGTCTTTTTTTTTTTTCTTTCCTTCTTGGAATAATGATTCTTTAACAGATCAGTCAGAACGCAGTCTGCTAAAATTAAAACAGCTTAAATTGAATGCAGGACTGTCACACATTGTCAAACGTGCTACAGAAAGGAAGGAGGACAGAAACAACTTCGTTGCTGCTTCACTGCTGTCCAAGTGCAAGTTTGCAGTTGCACAGAAAGGAGAAACCTGAATTTAAGCAGTTGATAGGCAGGATAGAGGAGAAATGTATATTCTTTTCAAGCCCCTTCTCTCTTCCAATTCTTTGCTCGTGATTTTATTGAGGAAACGGATCTCAACTGTTTGGGACATCTGCTCTGTAATTCCTCTTTCAGAATTCTGAAGTTTTCTTAAAATCCAGGTTTGTTGCCATTTTGGCACGATTTACAGAGACTGACTGTAGCTAAGTGAGTCAGAGTACTGCAAACCCTTTCTGTTTTGTTGTGGGGTTTTTTTTCTTTAACATTGAGAAGACCATTCCGTTTATGAAGGAAACAAGGAAAACTCTGCATTAGGAGTTTTAAAAGGGCCATCCAGGCAGAATGTGCTCTGCTTGCCAAAAGTGACACCTTGAACCCCGATCTCCAGTGCTACAGGCCAGGCAGAAAAACAAAGCAAGCACTGACACAAACTTGATTGTTATCTCGTTTGACCTAAGCAAGTGACAGCTTGCTAAAATATTTTTGTCCTAGATACTTGAGGAAAGCCTTTTCGGGTGTCTTCTGACTGGTAGACCTGCAAAGGGTGGAAAAATATGCAGCACAAATAAAAGTTGGATCAGGTGTAACCGTCTTCACAGAGCCTGGAACCACTTCTGCAACGATACAGGTGAGGAAGGGAGGAAAATAGAAAAGAATTTCTTCAACTTTTCATGGAAAAGACTCCAATGAATCATAAAACTGTAGCTGGGAAGGGACCTCAAGGGGTTTCCAATCCAACCTTCTGCTTGAAGTGGAACCCTCACGGTTTTGAGTGGTGGTGATGTCAGGCTGAACCTTGAGAAGCTCTCAGAGGGGAGAATTGACCACCTTGTTCAGCAGCCTCCTCCAGTGCTGATCTGCCCTCCAAGAGGAAAAGTTACTCCTAACACCACCTGATCCTTTATTTCAATCATTAATAGCAAACTTCAACGCAATCTCCTGTATCTCTCCATCTCATCTCTGCTAAACTTATCTGTTATGACAGCTATTGAGCAACTGGATGACTAAAGATGGCAGACACTGTGACTGTGTGCATCCATCAGAGCCCACGTTTAAATAAACAAACCCACTATTTTCAAACATGGATAATCACCACATCAATAGACTTATTAATTGGATTCCAGGACATGGTTGGATGCATGTTGCAGCAGCAGGGACTGGCTTCAACAAACACCGAGCTCCATTCCATCCATATGTCTCAAAGATAAAAGAAAAATTGGAGTGCAATCAAATGCAGTGGATTAAATAACAAAAGAAATTAAACAAAATGGACATTGAATGTGTTTCACTGTATACATTCTGTGCACACATACACACCCTGCCACAGTTCTGAGCATGTCAACAGCTTATGATTCATAGAATGATTTAGGTTGGAAGGGACTTTTGGAGGTCATCCTTTCCAAACATCCACTGAAAGCAGTGCCAGCTTCGAAGTTGGGTCCAACTCTGAAGCTGGATCAGGTTTCCTGGGGCCCCGTTTAGTCAAGCTTTGAGTATTTTCAAGGATGGACAACCTAAAACATCCCTGGGGCTCTGGTATGACCTTTGGCCACCTTTGTGGGAGGGAAATTAAAAAAAAAAATAACTATTATAGCTTATCATTATTTCCCATATTGGAACTTTTGCCTCTGTTGGCTCTCACTGTGTCACCACAAACCTGCCAGAAGAGCCTGACTATTCCTGCTCTCCACCCTCTGTTCCACCGCTTCCCACGGGGCAGTTCAAGACAGCAGCAAGGTCCCACTTCCATCCATCTCCTAGGGCTGAACCCAGCTCCTCCCACCTCTCCTGGTACACCCCCAGAGCATCCTCAGCAGCTCAGTCCCAGTGTACTGTGTGCCTGTACACCGATCCATGACGCTGCACTCCTTTCCCCATCAGAAGATGGAATTCTCTGCTGTCTGCCTTCAGCAGGAAGGGGTTGCATTTAAGGGTCAGTCTCCCTCTCCTACGTTTCAGTGTGTTCAGAATATTCCACAAGCTCTCTGCTGCAAGCATAAAGTACGACCACTGCTAATCAAAGATGACTTCTTACAACACCTCCAAGACCGTACGAACTGTGCAGGACATCAACCTGCAAATTTATCTCCCTTACACAGAAATATTACTTGACCAGCAGCCACAGCCCTCCCAAATTAACTTCACCTACAATTCTGTCAAATGTTTTCACATCTTGCAACCCCAGCACAGGGAATGGCAAGCCCCTGAACGCTGTTATTCACAGGTGCCTGGTGCTCGTCATATTCCTCACACCTTTGGCTAGATAACACATCTTCTATTCCTTTTTTAATCAGATTTCCACCATTCACTTTCCCCCTGCTCTGTTGGTTGCAGTTTTTCTGCTGTACTTACTGACGCTGACAAAGTGCACGACAAAATGTGGGGGCACCGTTATAATTTCAGAATTGTTGGATGCCAGAACTCCAAAAGAGAAGCAGTCCCTGCTCCACAGGACTGCCACACACAAACTACCAACATTAAAACACTCTGAGAGACACTTCCCACCTCTGTTTCAACACGTCACCTCCATTTACACTCAGTTATTGAGTAAAGTCTATGCACAGAACGAACCCCAGTTGCAACTTCCACTAAGTAATCAAGTAACTGAGCATTTTAAAGCCACAAACAACAGATTTTGCCTTTTTTGGATATACTAAACCAGCCCTTTGACACTGCAAGAAGAGAGCTTGACATCTGAGATATAAAATGCTCAAAAGAAGGCTGTATCAGTTAATCAAAAGAGAGTGATGACTGCAACAAACTTTATCAGTCCTGACACAGCAAAATGAGAGCAGGAGACCAGTATCACAGACTGCCAATTCCGTTAACTCTTTGCACTGCTATATTTTTATTTATTTTTTGACTGTTTGTAGACTAACAATAGCCATGTGGTGAGTTAAAAAGTGGCAGCACGTAGAGGCCACTGTTGCCAAGTCTCAGTTTTCAGGAAACTGCCTTTAGCTGCTCTCCAGCCCACTGAATGTGACCATGAAAGTGGGGAAAGAGCAGGTTCTGCTGCCAGCAGCAATCACAGCAGACAGCCTTCTTCCTCTAACCTCAGAATGACTTTAACTTTGTCCATGAGAAACGAAACTATTTAGGCTCTGGCACCATCACAAAAGCTAAATTCAATGGGAGATATATCATATATGTAATTTATATAAACAGATCTTTCTTCTTGATTTCTCAAGTGGTCTTTCATTTCCCATTGTATCCAGCTCTTACAGACATTCCTAATTCCCACTTACACACAAGTTAAAGAGCTAATTCATGAACACCAAGGAGTAAACTATCAACATCACATTTTTTACCATCAGATCTCCGAGTATCAGCTAACAAAGCAGGTAAGCAACGACAAGCAACTACTGTTTTCTCACTCTTTACAGGTAAGCCATGTGATGTTCTTGCCAGTTTGACAAGTATTAGTGTTGCTGGCCCACTAACCCCAGTATGGGGGAGATTTTAGAGAGGTATCTGGAGGAGGAGGCGCTGATGTGGGTATTCCAACAGCAGGAACAAAATCAACCCACCTTCAAGGAAACTGCATTTAATAGTCAGGGCTCTCAACTCCTCCCTGGAGAAGCTGAGCTATTATGACTTATCAACTTGATAAAGCCACTTTTGCACAGCATAAGGGGCAAGTTTAGCACTCTGTGTAACACAGAGCAGGGTGTAATGAAACCTTATGGAGGTTTGTGTACAAGTCAGCAGATAATGATTAGACTGACAGGGACTCAAGCCTGAACACTGACAAGAGAAACTGTCAACGTGTGCCCATCACACGCGCTCACAGCTCTGATTTTTTTTCCTGGCAGTTCTGGGATCCTCCAATGGTAACAAGAAGCAGAATTAGGTGAGTCTATCATTTGTGGGTCCTCTTTGATTAACCATCCATCAGGGTGCCCGGACATCGATATCTGCTGTCCTCTCATAATGGCTAGCTCCTCGCTCCTTGGAAGATGGAAGGGGTTTTGCAGAGACAGCAGAAGTGCCCATCTGCAATCTCCAGGTAATAACCTACATGCTGGAGGAGGACATATATGCCTTGCTTGTCGAGATCCTCAAGACAATCTGCTTTGTGTGGTGCAAGTGAAGGTGTTATTAAATCTTTCGGGTGGAGAGAAATGTTACCGAGACTAGCAGAGCAGCTAAGGCTTAGTGTCTTTGAAGCTCAGTCTGGGAGCTCAGACTGAGAACCAGCTGGCTGGAGAGGCAGCTGACAAATGTGTTCAGCCTGGGCAAATCCTTTTATTCTAGTACTTAAACACCTTGGACATGGCATTAAAAAGGGCCTTTCTCACCTGCTGCATCCTGCTGGAGAAGGAATGAGGAACTGTCAAGAAATATGCCCTCTCAAAAGAAAAATATTAACTGCAGAAGCAGCAAAATAGCTTCACTGGAAAGGGAGGGAAATGGGGGAGCCTGTTCCTGGCAACACTCCTTCAGCCACAGCAATTCAAGCCCTGCACTGAGGAAGCATCTACCATGACAAGTTATTCCATCTAGTTTTAAGGTCAGCCACTAGAGAGAGAAGGCCTGCCCACAGTATGTAGCTGAACATAGCAACTAGCATCCATTAGCTGGAGAGCATGGAGCAGCAAGGCAGGAGAGTCTGCAGGTGGCAGGGATGAGGAGCAGCCAGGCTGAGCCTCCTGCACCTCTGAGGATGTGCAGCAGCAGCTCCAGACAGGCAACAGCCACGGGCTACCACCTGTGTGTACAAAACAGTGAACAACAGCTCAAGGTGCAACAACCAAGGTGCATTAGTTGTGTAATCCTCTGAATTATCTCCTATCAAATCAGTGGTTATCCTCCTGCATTTTTCCCTGTGTTTCTAAGGAAATTCAGTGTCTCCACCAGGGAATTGCATCACGGACTGCAAGCACACACAGTGTTCAGAAATACTACTAGGAACTGTCATAAGTACTGCTTGGTGCTGGCAACCTTGGCTACTCTGGGAAAGCAAATGAGCAGAAACAAAAACACCCAACAACTCCAGCTATGTGGGAGACAGCTCACATGAACCATGGGTGAAACTACCGGAGGGGAGGCTGTCACAGAGAGTCTCAGCAGTCAGAGGGAAGGCTGGATGAGAATGGAGGAAAACAAGGTGACAACAGTGATGAAGTTTATCTTGCTTAGGAAGGAAAGAAGGAGCAGTGGCAGCAGGGAGGGTGAGAACATGAGAACAGCCTTCAAGGATCTGGAAAGAAACTGCAAGATGAAAAGGAACTTTTTTCCCCTTTTTTAAGTCACGCAAATGGACAACAACTCGTAGTCACAAAGCTGCTGAAAGGGAGTTTAAGGTTAGAATGTTTGGGGTAATCCCCTATACCATACTCCCAAGATATAAATATACTGACAGTTAAACACTGGAGCAGCTTGCTGAGGCAATGGTGGGCTCTCCTCTCACCAGAAGTTTTTAAGAACATGCTAGACAAACATCTGCTGTGAACAGCTTAGAGCAATCCTGTCTGAGCAGAGAAAGGCGGGATGAAATCGGGACATGACGAACACCATCCACAGGAACTAACACTGCCCACATTATTGCTCATTTTCAAGGCTGCTGTGGCATAATCTCAGTCTCTGTTGGGTTTGCACCAAACTTGGGTACTTTGACCTGGATGAAATGACCACCAGCAGCTTCCTACCACAGAGAGCAGAAAAGGCTTGTTGTCCATAACTGCCAGGACGTCCTCTGCAAAAGGCACAGCAGCATCTGTTTTTCGTGATGTTACTGGAGAAGCCGTTTTCTCTGAGCAGTATTTTCATAAGGCTAACTCGGGGCCTGCTTGCTACTGGGTGAAATTCCCAGTGCAACCTGATCTATTTAATTTTTAGCACAGCAAAAACACCAACACCGCAGAGTCGCCAAGTTCTGACCCGAGACCAGAACTTATTACTCAATTAGGAAAAGCAGAAGAGCAGAAGGATAGACAGTTCTCCAAGATGGAACTAAATCAGAATCATAACAGGGTAGGGTTGGTTTTATTTATCCATGCAACAAACCTGCACAAATGGTCAGCAAAAGCAGATGAAAGTCTGCGTTGCCTAATTTAAGGCAACACATTCTGTAGGGAATAATTTAAACCAACAGTACCCTTTCCTGGATTCTAAATTAACTGCAACCACTCAGAAAGTCATTGGACATAAGTACCTAAGTAGATGCTTCACTACATTACTGCAAAAAGGCAAGAGAATTTCTAAGGCAAAATAATCTAATACCTACATCAACTGTGACTTGCCCTTCGACAGTGGGGTTGAGAAAACTCTAGAGAGCTGTCTGTGAGCAGAGACTGAGCTGGGTGATCCCATTTCGTACTTGCAAGAGAAACAGTAATTCAGCTGAATGTAAAAGTGATAAATTCGAAACAGTAAGTCTTTTGTTTTAACAGCCACACAACAGATAATTAACCTCCAGTCAGTGAGGTGCCCCAGAGCAGCACCAGAAACAGGAGACTTGGAGAATCCCCTTACAGGACAACGGCTTAGGGCAGAAATGGCATTAATCAATGACCTCACTGTACTCTATACTATAATAGATGCATATTAATATTCATAGATTTTTAGGACTGAATGGTCCACTCTATCATCCAGTCTGACCTCCATTCTGACACAGGACATGTTTTAGCCAGCTCCTCCAGCCTGGGATTCCTGTGAGGCTTTTCTCTGCTAGGTCAGAAGAGGCTGTTTTATACAAACCAGCTCCCCGTTGGAATACAGAGGCTCCAAGGTGGGTGTAATGCAAATTTTGGCTCAGCAAGATCTGGTGATCAAGTGCTGAGCTGAGATCCAAGTGCAAGAATTAAATAAACCCCACGGTTGTGCCAAATAATCCAAGAGGCAGGAAATGGAAAATGCTCTCTGAGCGTCTGCAGTAGGTCAGGAAAGCACGTTCTTGGTCCCTCTCCAAACCCCTTGTTTCAGGCTGTGGCTGCACCTTTACAAGGCCACCCACAAATGCAGTGTGGGGCTTTCCATCATGCAAGTCAGCAATATTTTAATGTTACAGGTGATGGAATCACAGCACTCCCCATCAGCCGACATTTTTGGGATGGCAGTATGCTCAGGCCACGATAGAGTTGTTTTTAAGCAATTCTGGACCTAAAATGTCCAGGAATCAAAAAACATTTTTCTTCTTTTTGTATTTTTTTTTTTAAATTATTCTCACCTCTGTGACACTGAAAGAAAAAAAAAGGGAGGATTTGTATTCCTAATTTTAACAGAGTTCAGCTTTTGGGTGACCCCTTCTCGGAAAAGGTTAATTCTTATGAACTGCACAGCTTAAATATGTCTCAACACAAGCATTAAGACCCACCCAAAAGGGATCCTTTCATAGAGCGAGAACCTAAAACTTAGTATTTTTTAAAGCTAAAAACAGTTTCCAACTGTTTCTAACTCACTATGGGTTTTATGGAAATGAAGGGCAGTAATTCCTACCCTGATGCACTTTCCTGCAGACTGATACCTCTCTGACAGAAGCTGTTGATGAAAAAAAAAAGAACCAAAAAGTCTATTTCCCAGTCTAAGAACCAAGCAATAACTGAGGCCCCTACAGTGAAATCCAGGGAGGGAGGGAAGACAGAGGGAGACTGATTCCTGCATCACACCCCAGGGCTGCAGGGAATCTACACGTGCTCCACTGGCCTTACTCCCGTGTCCAGCCATGGTGGGAACCACACGCTGGGACATCCATCACTTTTACACCTCTCAGACAAGAACAAAAGCAGCCACGCTGCCATTTGTCAAAGCAAAGTTCCTGCCAAAGCAGCAGAAACTGCATCCTCAGATACTGGTGACAGCTGACAGATAAACAGAGAAAAAAGAAGTATACTGCTTGAAAATGCTGCCTCCCCTCTGGTGCCTGATCCGAAGCTCTGCCTGCCATTCCCTGAGCCAAGCATGGAAAACCCCACTGGACTCAGACAGGACACAAGGCCAGTAACAGCACTTAGTGACTGCAATATACAACCAGCCAGTTATTGCACTGCTGCACTTGTTTCCCCACACAATAGTCTTGTCAATTAAATTAGTTTCAACAAGTGCGGGCAGAATTTTATTCAGAGGAGCCTGGAACTGATCAAGCCTGATCTCTGAAGTGGGAACTGGGTCCTGCTGATCAGGGCAGGGCAAGTCCCTCCTCTGCACTCTGCTGCCTCTGAAATGCTGAACTTTCTCTCCAGCTCATTAAACACTGTTGTGAGGAAAGGCCTCGGCGCATACTGCCAGTTCAGGAATATATTAACAGTGTTGGAAACCCTTTTAATAAATGACAGCCATCTGCCCCCAAAATTACAGATGCTCAGAAATGCAGTTCAATTTAAAGGGCAACCGCTCAGGTCAGAGATCTGTGGGGTGGAGATCAGTCTTGGCACTGAGGAAGGATAAAGGAGCGAACACCAGCAAGCCACAGCAGTGGGGTTCCTACAGAAGCTGCAGGCTGGAGTAGCTGCAGTGTTTAAATAAACATTTATAGGATATGTGCATCATGAAGTGGAGCTTGTGCCTTATGTGAAGAGATCCTGAGTATGAAACTTGTGTCCTCCTTTGGGAGATCTCACTGGGCTTGCTGATTTTTCTCCTCCTGCTGTTGTGCAAAGAAGGAGTTCATCAATATGGGGAAAAAAGCTTCAGTCCCGGAGGCAGCATGACTGAAAACCCCTGACAGCATTAGGAAGTCCATAAATTCCATACTTCCCTACCCAGAACCTTCCATTACATTTTGGACAAAGGGCTACAGAGAGTCAGCTTAGTTCTTGAGCAGGACCTCCATACAGCTGAATAAAACTAACAAACCCTAAGATCCCATTAAATCCCACAGACTATTTAAATTATGTCCAACACGAACAAAGTTGGTGTCATTTCAAGGGGAAAAGACAGCAGGTAGAGTGTGGTTAATGGCAACACTCCTGAAGTCAGCAATCCCACACTGCATTTTACCTGAGCATTATCATGAATTATCAACATTTTGGTGAGCTCTCTCCCACTTCAGACAAGCCTGCAGCAAATGAGGGCTCTGCTAAGGGACATCAAGTACATGGAATAGAGATGGCTTCACCTGCTCCTGCTGCTCTGGGAGCAGGAGGCAGGCAGTGATGCCCTACCAGGAGGCTTTGATGGCTCACTCAAAGGGGCCACAAATGTGTCCTGGTTACAGAGAGAGCAGGAGTAGGTAGTACAGTACACAGTCAGCAATTTTTTCCAATTAAAAACCATTTACCAGTACAAACAGGGCTTTTGCAACTTTGGACTCTGGTAACCAAAACTTAAAAAAAAAAAAAAAAAAGAAGAAAGAAAACACAAAGAGTTTCAACCTGTGTAGAGCTCTAGGCTGTATATTCATAGCATGACACACTTCTTCAAAAAAACAAAAATCAAAGATATTTTATACAGAAGGAATAATATTCCATATATACTCATTGCATGTGCTGCATGTGCTTTACAAATATAATGCTGCCACGCTGATTCTTCTTACAGCCACTAAAAGAATTTGTTTCAGGCTGAGCTATGCTGTGCTCAGTTTCAGCACGTGGCACATTACAGACAAGTCACAAACATGCCAACCCTCCAGTTTCTGCAATCGTAGAGTGGATTTTGTATTTCTTTTATTTCCAATCTCCATTGGTTTCCTTCTCCCCACCAAACACACTTTAGAACTGAGATCCATCACAACCCACCAGCAGTCTTGTCCTAGTCCTACTTTCTGCAATATCTTTACAGCCACGACCAGTCATGCTGGCAGCCCACACCAGGGCTCTCCAGGCTGGAGAAGTCCCAGAGATGGGTCCAACTGCCACTTCCCAACAGCCCAAGCCACCTGCAGTGTTTCTGGGAACCCACCAGCCTCTGCCTCACAACCGAGCGACAGTAACTTGTGTTGAAGAGCCTGAAGTAGAAAAGTTAAAAACATGGACCAAGGACAGATCCTCAGGCCAATAACCCAAGACAATTCCTTTTAGCTGACTTTACCTTCACGTACATGTTGGCTGCACAAAGCCACAACAGAAACTGCCAGAACAAGCCCACGCTGGACTCCAGTGCAGGACCAGGGAGACGCAGCTGCTGCCTCTGAGTGACCTCTGCCACGTCCCAAGGCACAGCCCCCCCACCAGAAACCACAGGGACCAGCAAAGCTGACACCCCAGGGCTCAGAAGGGAATCAGATATTTAGCAAGATTATGCTATCTGCTAATCTGATTAGCCCCAGAGACTGCAGATAAACATAACAAAGAACAGCCGGACACCAGCTGTAAAACCCATCCAGTCAAGCAAAGAACTGCAGCTGCCCAGAAAAGCTCAGCATCTGGGACCTGTCGCAGGCAATGCTTTTAGGGAAATGACAGACTCGCTGCTCTCACGTTAGACATGGGGAAATGTGTTAATCTGTTTACCTTAAATGGATTTAACCTCAATCTGAAAAAGAGAGGACTGACTCAGACACACACGGCCAAGACACTCCGGCAAGCGATGCACAGTGAGCAGGAGGCAGGGATCCTTGACACCATTTACAGGGGCTCCAAGGATCAGGCACAACACGGGTCAAACAAGAAACATTAAGAGATTAAACAAGCACACACTTGTAATTAGGTGTAATGTTGATTGTCTTCTGCTCCTGAAATGATAATCAGGTCCCCCATCTAATCGCTACACCCACCTGGGCTCCAGGCCGATGCTGACGGCCTCTGCAGCCAGCCCCTTCACAGAACAGATAACACACAAGGGGCTAGGGGCTTGGGCTGGGGGGTGGGATTGAAATGTAAAAACTATGTTTTTACATAAACAAAATATTTAGCAGGGAACCCATCATGCCTTCCTAACAGGGAATGGGCCACTGAAAGAAGACAAAAAGCCTCCCGACTCGCTCACTGTAATAGGTTGAATTAAAACTGTGTATAAATAACTGGTTATAGTTACATAAAAACCATTCCTTTAACAATTTAAAAGAGACAGAGTTAATCCTGCAGAG
>JAWWES010000006.1:10885968-10900304 GCA_035583135.1 Lophotriccus pileatus
GTATACTAATAAATATTTCTTTATTATACTTTGATTATTTTGAGTATCTCGAATAATCGATATTAATCCATAACACTCACCATACACTGGCTGCTGCTTTCACAAGTGCAGTAGCGAAGGCGAGGGCATTATTTAACATGTCCACTTGACGTTTTTAAACACAGGAAAAACAAGAGCAACTTGCTCAAGGACTGCATTCATCACTGCCTGCCAATTACAGAAACAAAACTGATCCGTCAGGGGGACACGAGTGGCACGCCAACTCGGCACAGCGCCGCGGAAGCACAAGCACCCTCTGAAGCGTCCCGTCAGAACAACAGGCACTATGGGATACACAGAAGCAGGTCTCAAGCTCTTCAGAGGCTCTCTGGAAAAGCACTGTCCTCCCTTCCTAATTAGCAAACACTCTGCAGCAACCTCAACCTTCCCTACAGCTCTCACTTGAACTTTCGATTATCAATTCAGATCACTTCTTCCCAAATTCACCCCAAGATTCTCACGCATGCTCTGTGCTGAGAGAATCACTTCATTTCCCTTCACCCAATATGAAAAAGGAAAACCTTTATGTCAGGGTCACCCAAATGAGACCAGAAATAAACTGAGGCCAGATGACTTCCCCACCATCAGAGGCAACATAAACCCAATGGTATTGCCACAAAACCTGGCTGCAGCTGCCAGGAGAAAGCACAGGATCACCAAAGACAAGGAGGCCCAAGGGAGTACCAGGAGTTGGAGTCTAGTAAAGTTCAGAATGACAGGGACACCCAAAGGAAAGAGATAAAACAGTTCTAAAGATATTGTCTAAAATATGCATTTTCTATTTTTATGGCAAACATGACTAGTTGCTAGTATTCAAATGCAATTATGCAGAGGCTGATCTATAAATAATGCAAAGCCCAGAAAGGAGAGATCAGCGCTCATTTACAGCATACCCCATGCTGTACTGAATAATGTTATGCCCCAGCTTTTTCCATCCCCATAAAAAGGAAATACAGTCAAAAAGCTAGAAAGAAGAGAAACATCTCCCCCATTCCCCAGCCAAAAAGGAAGAGGACATCTCCAAACCAAGGTAAAATTTAAGGTACTGCTTTTGTAGATACAAAGCTTTATTTCTGGTTTCCAACTCCCCTGCTATTTTCACACAGGCGTGTCCCCAGGAGCTGCAAACGAGGTATCAGGGAAATACATCACCTCTCACCCTGCCATACAGAAGCAACAACAAAGTTGTGTCCCAAATTTCTTAAATGAACTGTCTTAGTCTGTTGCGCAGGGGAGTGAATAATTTAAGTTGGAAGGGACACACACATGTCAGCTACTCTAACCTCCTGCTCAGAGAAATACTAACTTTAAAGCACTGTTTAAAGTTTAAAGAAGGCAGCTCAGGACCTTGTTCTGCCAATCTTTGAATATCTCCACAAATGAAGACTAGGGAGCATCTTTGGTTCCTTTTTCCAACTGACCACCACTCACCATCAAAAGGTTTCCCTGTACAACCATTTGTGTCATCCTGGTTGCAAACTCTGATTTCTGACTCCTGATTTTCAGTATGCACCTCTAGCAGGAGAAGCATTTCCATTTTCCCCAAAAAGAATTTTACTTCTTGATTGCCACTACTGAATTTTAAAACAGTTAATTTTTTAAAAAATTTATTCATGTAATATCCTTACAGCAACAATACCTTCCCACACATCCTCTCTGCACAATCAGATTTATGCCATTTACATTGAAAACTAAGGTCTTTTTCCCTTACTTATAGCTCAGTTAGCTTTGTTATAATGCAGTTTATAAAATTACATTTAATGGAGAAGGGAGCAGGTAATTTGTTTATTTCTGAACTGTGATGGCTAATGGATGGGGTGGGAATAATGACAGGATATATATTATGTTATGGTTGAACAATACAGGGAGAGAATGCATGACCTGATAATTTTTATCCCTCATTAAATTGTCTATTGAGCTGCTTTTTCTCCATATCAGCTTTTAAAACACAAAAAAAACCCACAGTAAAAAACCAACATATTACTTGAAATCACAAGATTAGTCTTAATTAAAGAAAAAATTACTCATCTGCTTCTTAAATTCATTAGCCATTACTGAAAACACACAAAAAACCCAAGGAAATCAGCATAAGGAGACTAACTGTAACTAGCCATGTTAACTACCTTCCTCCATAAACACTGAGGCATTTTAATTTCCATGTCTGCAAGGACAAATAAAGCCTGTGCCACACTGAGCATCCTTGCCAAGCCCTTCCTCCTTCCCCAGCCAGCCAAGAGCAGAATGGGAAGCAGAATCCAAACCTGTCTGTACGCCCAGATGGAACAGTGTCACCTGAGCTACATCTGCTTTTGGAGCCTCTTCTTGGCTTTTCCAAGACAATGGTTCTGCACAAAGCAGGACCACCTGAACTGCCACTCCTGGTTCTGATTCACTTTCTTCAAGGAAGAAAAACGCGTGGGCTACCAGTGGTTTTATTTGTGTTTGATACGAAGAGTTGTAATACACCATGGACCCTGCCTGGGAAAGGGCAGCAGGGGAAGAAACACCCAAGGGCACATGGAGAAGGGTACCCCTCGACATAGTCTTCTGCAAGGGGAATCCCAACCAAAATGGAACAGCTCCTGAGGCTGATGGGCTGAACCAGGCTCTTTGGAAAGTTACCAATGTGTGAAAATCCACGGGGAAAAAATGGGTCTGCAGACTGAGACCCAAGCTGTGTGGCACCCAAACTGTCTCCAGGGCAAAGCAGCACATGACTGAAATATGGAGATGAGTGAGAAATGTGAAGGTAACCAGATTAGGCCCCTGGCCTAATGATGGAACATTTTCATTTCCTATAGGGAAAATTACTGATATTGGTCAGCATCAACTGATAACAGGCTGGCTATTATGGGTTTCAAGAGGACTTTGATCCAGATCACATATCCCATTAACAGAGACAATAAATTACTCTCACTTTCCATTACACAGTGTGCAGAAATAAAGCTCACATGTTCAAATGAGGCAGAGCTCCTTGATGAGTAAGAGTGCTAAAACACCAGCAATACATCAAAACCATGCAAGCTCATATGCAACAAATCCAAAAGACAAAATGCCACTGAAAAAACATGCATTCAGTTTTGCAGAAACCACCAAAAAGGAGAGTTTCCTCTCTAAGAAACTCCCTTTTACTCAAGTTTCTTCTGCTTCTGCCAAGTATGTTCGTATGGTAACTGAAAAAACATTTGTGGCATTTGATTCCCAAAGTCCATACACTTAAAGTTTTCCCAGAAAGCGCTTAGACAAAAGTCTTTTTCTGTGGTTTAAGCAGGAACACCACTAGCCCAAGCAAAAACATGGGAGCTGGCTGATGGGCAAAGCACCAGCACTCTGAAACACTGCAGAGGTCACATCATGGCAGAGAAATCCTGCTCCAGAAAGCTTTGATGTAGAGCAGCTCACAGAAATATCTTCGTTATTTCACTGCTGCTGAAACCTTTCTTAGTCAGTGTTAAATAAGCTCTTATTGTTCTTTAATATGAACAAAAGTTTTAGTTTCTGTCAGCATTTCAGACGAACATGCAAGAGGCAATAACAGAAGGTCCTACGAGGGTCCTCAACTGAGTTCACATTCATTAGGACATCAGTGAGTTTCAAACAGAAAAAGCAGTCTAAACTAGCATAAATTCAGCTCCAACTCAGGCCTGCCACAGCAGTACCTGCCACAAAGCCGGGGTAAGAAACCCAGCATTGAGAGATCAGGTAGTGAGGTGGAGGTACAGCAGCTCACTTCTCCACTCCACCACCTTCTCCTTTTGACTAAGAAGGCTTTCTCTTTATAGTGTAAATGGTGTAATTTATACCTGCAGAAACACACACTGGAGTGGTTTTTTTTTTTTAACATGTGCCTCTAGGTAAGGGTAAATATTGGCAAGAAAGTCTCATTTGGGTTTTAAGATACTGTGGAGATCCCCATAAAACAACTTCTAAAGAAAGCCACTGCAGTGGTTTGAACATCCCGAGTGCTGAGAGTTGAGAAGGAAGAACATCTGCACACGTTTTTATGGTCCACTCAAACCTGAAGTGCTTCCAAACACAATGATGCTTTCAATTCAAAAGACACGAGTCTATAAACAGCCTACATCATGATCTTCTCAATTTATCTAAAATTTCCTCCACTTATGTTTACCTCATCCAGTTCCAGCAACAAATGCTTCAATTCCCCCATTTCCTCCACCCTTCTATAAGAACCAGAGAACTCAAAAAAGCGAAAACCCTACCAAAACCTGGAATAGCTATTTGAAACCAGTGAATTTGTCCTTAATCCTGACTGCTTGCCAGTACAGAGCCCCCAAACACCATCTGTCCAAACCAGCCAGATCCCAACCCCCCTCTTCCTTAAACTCTTCCGGCTCATTCACAGTTCTCCTCCTTTTCACTGAACTCTGTGCAGCTGCAGATGCACTCCTGTAATGTGATGGCTGAAACAAGACCAGGAGAGTTTTCTTGAAACACGGAGGAAGTTGGTGGGGGCGCAGGACCGGCACCAGCTGCCCATCAGCATTCAGGGCGCGCAGCTGCTCCCAGAGGCATCCCTGGAATTCAGCTTGGCTGGGGAAAAAAACAACCACCACTGCTTTTTTTTTCTGAAATTTCACCTAACTGCTGCAACATGTCTCTGTAGCTCTGCCCAAATTCTTACGTGTGTTTTAGACACTCCGGCGAAACAGTTAAAGCTCAGTGTTTATGTTGCAGGAGTGCCCTTGTTTGCACCCCTCCCTTTGTTGCCATCTGTCAGGCTTCCTCATTGAAGCTCCTCACAGAGAAAACATCAGTAATGTGCAAAACAGCAGGAATTTAGGCAGCCAGCTTCCTCCTCCTCCAGCCCTAAAAAGGTTTGTGCCTGTATAATTTTAATAGGGGTCCCTTTTTGCTCCGACACAGACTCCGAGCACACAGTGCCAGTACTTCAATACTCCATCTTCCTTTCTTTTCCTTCTCTAACCACGCTAAGGCCTCTTCATTTCCCACTTCATTCGAATCACCCACCCAGATCCCCCATGGCTGAGGCAAGAACATGCAATCCAGCGCTGTGAGCCCAGCTGGTCAACCAGAATGCCCCAAAATGCACAGGCTTGCAGTGAGCACCCTGTTCCCACGAACCCACACAAACAGCAGGGTCACAGACACCCCTGACTGCTCATGAATGCACTTAGGAGAAAAGAAAGGATTTAGGAATAGGTGTTATCTCCATTTCTCCTCTGATTCAGTATCACTGAAGGGCTCCTGCCTCCCTTTCCACATTTTGGAGCCAGTCTTGCAGACCAGCCTCACGCACCATTTCAGCACAGCCCACCACAGCCCTTTTCCCCCTTTTTTCCCATTTTTTTTAAAGATGGAAAGACTTTGAGTAGGACTGACTGTGTTCCATGTTTTCTGAAGTGCTAAGCACTTCACTTGAGGTATGAATCATCAGCAGTGACAGCAGCAGAAACATCCTGTCACAAGCAATGAAGAAACTTCAAAAGTATCCCACCAAATAATTTATGAAGATTGCTTATCCACAGTCAAGAGGGTTTGCTTATAAAAATAATTTATAATTTAATAATTATTACGGGGACAAAAATATAACTACCCAAAGAACTTCAAAAATGTTAGATGACAAGAAGCAAAGGGGGAGGAGGGAGCATCTCTCAAGCACCTCTTGGGGCTCCAAAACGCAAACCTTTCTCACATACCTGTAAGGTGATCTATCTGCAAATGTGTTGAGAAAAGTATTTAAATTTCCCCAGGCAGATGCAGCTTTTCCCTCCTGTTCACCCTTTTTGCAGCTTAAAAACTTCATGCTCACAGCCCACGCTGAATCTCTCCATAATTTCTTATTAAGTCTCATAACAGAAAGCATCTCTTCACTGTTCTTCCAAGGGACATGCAACACACACCTCAGCATCAACATTCACACAATGGGAAGCACAAGGGACAATCTGGAACTTCCTGCAACCTGGAAAGTGATGAGGTTTTGTCCCAGTAGTAAATTCTCTCCTGGTGTAACTGGAATGGCACCATCTTCTGCATTTAGGTTACATTTTACCACTCTCCTCTAAAATTTACTCCACTTCACAATTAGGGGCACATCCATGCCTTCTGGAAATCAAACTTCTGAGACATCAAAAGCTGCTTTAACCATGAGACTTTTCCCTCCCAAAGTCCCAGGTTCCACCCAGCACACTCCTTCCAGTTTCTTCAGCTAGAAAAACTGGCAATTCACACCATCTGTGTCCTTTCCTTCAGATGGACCATTCACTGCCAAAGCCCTTCTGTCTCAAGCACTGAATTAAACAGGTATTACACAGAAAAAGGTGCTGCTATCACATACTTTCCAATTCTCCAATTGCCAAAAAAAACCCCAAAATTAAGCTTGAAATCTGTCAGTTTCCCTTTATTTCACTTCAGTCAGATTACACACATACCCAGGCTGTGCATTCTACCACTCATATCTTGCTGCTTCTAGCTGTAAATCCAGGACCAGAAGTTGATGTGCTACTTCAGACACCACAGAAGTACCCCTCTGGTTTCTGAGCCCTTTCACCTGCTTTCAAAACTCCACAAGGAATGGATGGTCTCAGTACTGCTGGATCTGGCCTCATCATCTCCTGGGAAAAGAAAAACATCCTGCCCATGTATGGTCCTGGAAACTCGAGTCCTTCTAAAAAAATGCTGCATCTTGGGAGACATTTTATTTGTTATTCGCTATCCAAAAGAAGCAATTCCTTCTTCTAGTAACAAGTCCATGTGCAGCAGGTGCTAAAAGGCAGCAGAATAAATTATTTTGGGCGTGTGTGTGTGTGTGCAGACTGACCTTCCAGTGCGCAGCCTAACGAAGATCGGAACTCATCAGGCGCCCCGCTACAAATAAACTAAAATCTGGCACGGACGCCTAGTAAAGCATTCAAGTGACTTCAAAGACCTCTCTCAACACAGAAAAGGGGCTGCATGAAAATTCGGAGCCTCCAAATCTGTTAAGCATTTCCAAACACAGGAGGGCGAGCACCAGCGTTGCAACAAGGGCTGTCCCGGATGACAGAGCTCGGCGGAGGGAGCGGCAAACACGCGCTCGGGCTGGGAAATGGGATTCATTAATCAGGCTCCAACTGCTCCACTTCACTAGACGGGAGCTCTTTATAGACACTGCCTCATTTATTTATTTTTTAAATGCCCAGATTAGTTTAGTGTGAAGCTGTTGAGAGAGATAATTTGTCTGAGAAGATGATCTATAGATCACTGAGTGAACGCCAACCGGGCTCTCGCGGCCCACAGAAGAAACACACTGTGAGCTCTCCCACAGCTGCAGCACAGGAAAGGTGAACCCTTTCTTCCCAAAATTTAGCCCCCAGCAGCCTGGAGGTCAAAGAGATGGCACCTCTTCTAACATGCTCAGCCCTGACTGCGGGCAGAGCTGCCTGTGAAGAGCAGGGCCCTCAAATCAGAGGGAAATCAGCAAGTGCCAACTAACCTGCCATTCAGCTGGGGAACAGGCTTTTCTCACACCAACAGTCTTTTCTCCTCGCATCTGTGAATGTGTGCATATTTTAAAAATAAATTATCTTTCATTCAGATTAGTTACTAGAATATCTCTTTCTTCGCTGAAGCAGATTTGCTCCTATGGTTGTATCTACTGCTATTCTGGGACTTGGTATTGTTTTCTCACTACTGCTGGAGAAAATATTCAGCAGCTAATTGCACAGTCAAGTCCTTTCACATAATTTTCACTTTGACAAGAGTAATTAAAAAGCTAAACGGCTCGAGAACCAATTGATTAGGTCTGCGAGCAAAGCTCTGTTTAGGCGATCCTGAGATGCACGTGCACAGCACAGCAAGCTTTCAGAAAACACAATCAGGAATGTGTTCCTCAGTGTTGATGATTCAGTGTGATGTCTTGCAAGATCTTTTTTGCCCCGTTTGTATCACATGCTATATTCATATATGTCTTGTACATATATCATGCTTGCAAGACTCAGGAAAATTAACCTTACAGGACAAGTTACAGAGTATTTTCCTTCCACCACCCATATTTGCACAGCCTCCAAAATAACTGAAGTTTGCAAATGGACTCAAATACCTCCCCTCTCGTCACAGGGATGAACTACACGAGGCTATTTTGTCACTGAATTTGAAAGACTATGTATAATGAAATTAGAGCCTTTTTGCTGCTCTGAATACCTGTACCACAGAAGAGACTGTTCTAGGAGTAACCCTGTCTGCAGACACGCTCTCTGTGATTCAATGCTGAATCACCCATTTGCTTGCCTTAAAATTGCTCCGAGTCCTCCATAACAGGACTCCTAATATCATTACCTTTCAAACTACATAATTGAAATTATAAAGTAAAGGGCTTCAAAATTACTGCAGATGTACCAAAATAATGAGCTTATGAACAGTAATGAAATGGAAACTCTTGGAAGCCTGAGGTTACACACAAACTTAGAGATGTTCCCTATAATTTTTTTAATAAAGCTAATAATTCCATTCCAGAAAGAGAAGTTGAAAGGGTTTTCTTTCAACCACTTCCTTCTCAGTAAGGTTTGGTCAGTTAATGCATGTTTGAAAAATTGTCATGAAATGTGCAAGGTTTAAAGCCAATGGGAACTTGGAGCAAGAATAAATGAGAAACTATTTCTACACCTACAGGAGAACGATCAAACACCAGGCTCCTCCTGCGCCACCTGATGAACAAGAAAGTGTTGGTGCTCTTCCAAGCCAACATCTCTGGCCTCTGTATGAGTGTGGGGCATTAGACACAGGTTAGAGGACAGGTTCATGGCACAGGTCACCAAGACACACACACAGATCTCTAAATAAAGCTACAGCACCACCTGAAAGAGAGCAGGGTGGATGTGTGCCTGCCTGCAGGGCGGTTTCAAACTGGAAATCCAGTGCCAGCAGCTAAGCCTTGGGTCTCACTCTGCAGCAGCATCATACACCACTGATCCAGGCACAGCAGTAGCTCAGGGACACAGAACTCAAACCCAGAAACTGTTCCTTTGGTACAGGAAGCCAAAGGTTGACCTCAGCTGTCCTGCACAAGTGACACGCCAAATCTTTCGAGGAAAGTCGAGGACGCAAACCCAGCTGCGTTGTTACATAAGTAGACGTGCTGAAGGAAGCCATAGGAAGGTTTCACACATCCACAGATGTGTAATTTAGATGACAAATGTAACAAATTAAAACCAGCTTGTTAGCTAATAGAATATTTAGTTATGTACTATGAACGATGACTTACATATCTGGGAATTTAACCAATTATTTTCAGAAGGCGTGAAACGTTCCTGAGCACAAAGGTTTTTTAGCATCTCATTCCCCAGCATCTCCTTCCACCTTACCTTGTTTATAGCTCTATTCAGTAATAGTTTTTACTTGTTTCCTCGATGTCTTAATTTCCTGCAATAATACATCTGCCATGAATAATTAAGCAACACATTTGCTGCTCGCTGAAAGCTGAACAAGTGCTATAAATCAGTCCTGGGACCCTCTGCCAGCACAGACACAATCAGAGATCTGCTAATGCTGGCATTTCTTTTTGCAGGTGAGAAGAATGGAACACCAGGAACACCAGAGGAGCTGCTCAGCAGCGCCAGGCTCCCTCACCCCAGTGATGGCATTTTGGGAGAATGCTTGTCTGCGTCTCCTCTCAAACAACAGGACTCCAAAGACTGTTCTAGCATGTTCCTGGTGAGGAACAGCAAAATTAAATGTACTATATTCTTTGCATTTGTTCATTTCTCACATTTCTGGGTTGTTCCCTCTTTATTTTCCTGCTCCTTAGTCAGGAGCAAGAGAGCAGAAGATGTCCCGAGTGCACATCAATCCCTTCTCAGCATCAAAATGATGGAGTACTATGGGTTCTTTGGTGTATTTCCACTTTATTTCTCCTGCTGCTTGTGGTTCAAACCAGGGTGCAGGCTACAGGAGAGCAATGAAGTGCTGAAGGATCATCTGTAGTCAGGCCCATTACAGCCTCTGAAGGTTTATCTTGCTGATTCACATTTGCTCTCAGACAGCTGGGCACGCTGCATTTCTCACTTTTTTGTGTATGAAGATGGAAGATAACAACAAACTACAAAAACAACAGCGATAACACTTCCCTTCAACACTTCCACTTGCATCCATACCAGGGGAGGGCAACAATAAAAACCTTCCACTACCAGAACAGGATTCACCTTCTAATTGGAAGGAGGTTTACAGTGCAACCACTTCAAGCTCAGCTGTGGAGTGGTGTGAGCCTCTCCAGCTTGGCAGAGCAGGTATGCCAGAAAACTAATCAAGATCAGGTATCCAGCCAGGCCCAGGAAATGTCAGGCTGGCAATTAGAATTCGATGTCTCAATTTGAGAATCTCCCCAATTCACTAGAAGGGCGCAAAGACTCAGAAGTATTTTTTTTTGAAGACCAAAACGTAGAACAATTCATCATGAAATTTCCCTACAAAACACTCTCACGCAGAAACAAACCATATAATGTTCCTGGTTTTAATTCTGTTGACAACAGATTGTACATATTTTAAAAACGTAACGTTTAGCAGCTGTGCTGCCAGTCTGCAGAGTTTGCATATATAGCTGTGATATTACCATACTCTATTATTCATAACAGGCAACAGACCTCATTCCTCATCCTGTGAAAAATAATTGCAGTTTGAAGGCAAAGTCTGATGGCAAAAAAAAACCCGCCCCAACACAACGGCTCGAGTTTCTAGAATTCAGGAACTCGTGTAATGGCCTGCATCTTGATTTAAATCAATTCATTAAAAAGACAAATCTCCCCTGATCTGTTTTTGAGAAAGTTTTCCAAGAAAAAGCAGCTCTTTTACGAAACCCAGGAAAGGAGAAGTCTAGGTGGGTAAACAGCTGCTTCTTCTCCACAACAGACATACAATGAATTAACCATCACCTTTTAACATGAAGCATGAGACACTCCCATCTCACACAGCTCTGGGACTCACCAGACCATGGTTGATGCACAGCTATTGAGAGCAAGAATAACTACTGGAAGGAGAAGGAAAAAAAACCTTACACATTTTCCCTTCTGCTACCACTGACATTAAAAGCATTCTACATACAAACACATATTTTTAATACATTTTCCCTTTAATACACACATAAATAAGCATTTAGACATATTTTAGTCAGAAGGGCTTATAAGAGTAGCAATGTTGTGTGAGAAGTTTCCTATGTAATTTTGAGGAATTGAAGAAACTCAATATACAAAGAATTTGCCCCAACATAAGCCTTCAATGATGGACAACAAATGCTCCACGTTTTAAGGAGGTGCAAACTTTCCCCTAGCACAGCTAGAAAGTCAGGGAAGGGCTCTAAGGACCTGGAAAACACTTTCACACAAAGTTCCATAGTCAGAGGGAAGACAGGGATTGTCACTTAAGAGGAGGATGAAAAAGGACAGGATAAAAATATCAGAGTATCAGGTGACCTAGGGAAGACAGACTGGGAGCCTGCACCTTTCCTGATTCATAAATGAAGACAAAGAAACATTCATTCAAGGAATCACACTGTCTATTCAAGACCTATGTGAGGCAACACTTTCTGCTTGCATTTAAGATTCCAGAAATTCCTCTGGAAATTCAATGCCGTGCCCAACAATCCTGCATGTCAGCGAGCGTTGCTTAGCGCCTGACCTGAACTGCTCAGCTGCAGTTTAAACACATAATTTCTTCTCCTAGCACAGGATGGGGAAGACTGAGTTCTCCTCAATTAATCCTTCTATTCTGGCAGTGGGATGCTCAAGATGAAATGTTTCTCTGGAGGCCTTACCAATGTGAGCAGAGCAGAAAGACTATCTAATGTGTCTTCAAGATGGTACCCCTCATTTCTGCACATCACTGTGATATCTGTGCCTCCTAAAACAGCATGGCTTTGTTGATTCCTGCATGGTTTCTGATCCATTAGAGCTGCAAGACCTTTTCTGTATACCAGCTGTCTAGGCAGTTGTCTCATTCTGTATTTATGTAGTTGATTGCTCCTATTTTCAAACATCTAGCCACATTTTTCCTTATTGACATGCATCCTCTCAGACAGTTTCGCCAATTTGTAAAGATCATTTTGAATTCTAATGGTGTCCTCCAACATGCTTGCTGCTCTTCCCAGCTTGTTGTTGCCTGCAAATTTAATAAGCATGTTCTCTATTCTATCAGAGAGATCATTACTGCAAATGCTGAATGCTACCAAACTGCCAAATACCCACCCTACGAGCAGATGTTTCACAGGAAAAAGTCTCATGAGGGAGCACTGAAAGCTTTACTAAAGATAAATGACATCTACTGCTTCTCCATTCACAAAGCCTGTTATCCTGTCATTAAAGGAAATTAGATTGATCTGACCTTGACAAACCTACACTGGGCATTATTCTTTTGCCCACGTGGATTTAACAATATTTAGAGTTGTTGCAATTAATGAAGCTTCACAGAAGTAAAAATAGAAATCCAGCTTCTGAGAACAACTTCTAATTTCACATAGGAAATGGGAACTAATTTGGGTGGGGAGAGAAAAGGCAAGAGTATGAGCTGTTTCTTTTTGCACCTCCTTAAAACTTGGAGCGTTTGTTGCCCATCATTTGATGTTTATGTTGGGGCAATTTTGGGACAAACAGACCTAGAGTTTGACACAGTCCAGCAATTACTGTAACATAAAATAATTCATAGTCTCATCTGTATTTTGACACAAACTTGGAAAACGCCACATGGTATATACCACATATAAACTACATGTAACTCTTTGTATGTGAGTTTCTTAAATACCTCAAAATTACAAAGGCAACTTCTCACACAACATACTACAGATTACAGACAATGTCACAATTTTTGAACTAAATTTGCCTCAGGAAAAAACAAAAAGCTTTATCTGCAACAGAAGGCTGAGTGTCTAATGGAAAAAGATGTGGAGCCCTGCACAGATGCTGACTGAACAACAGAGGGATTTTTTGTACTACTGTGTAAAAAAGCCCCCAAATCATACTCTGGTCTTAAAATAGGGCACAGAACTCTGCAGTCATATGAACAAAGGCGTATTTTAGCATTTGAGGGGAAAAAAAACCCTCAAACTTTGTCAGTTAAATATGTTAATGTTCCATGCATTTAACAGGCATTGTCAAGAAAGACAAGACCAAGTCCCTATGGCCTCCAGAGCAACTTCCACAAGGAAACCCTTCTGTTTGCACAACTGCCTCGAGAAATAGACAAATGCAATAGAAGAGAAACTCCATGGTGTCAATGTGGATTAAATTCTCTCTGCCCACACTCCAGGCTGGGAGCTGGAGGACCTGGAGGTCTCTGCTGTGCACCTCTGGATCTTTGGAAGGCTGAGACAAGAGCGGCTCTGGCTACATTCTCAGCTAATTTAGTGACACACCAGCTCAGACAGCATCCTCTATTTAATGATTTAGCAAGAAATTCCCTTTATATTATTCAGCAGCCTATTTGTCTATGGGTCACTCCTTCCACAAGTCAGGTTCTGTTTTCCCTGGACAATACTACAGATGCACTTCAGTGGTCAACCATTTTCACAGACGTTTTAGACTAGAGATCTTTAAATAACACCACAGCCAGCTTTAAGGGTACAGAAGTATTTTTCCACTCCCTTTGTTTTTAAGAGCAGCCAAAGACAACTTTTGAAAAAAGAACAAAAAAAACCCAAATGTCCAACTCATAAAATACAGCCCCCCAACTTGAACTCTGGTTGAAGACCAAGCAGGGCACATTTCAGCCATACAACAAACCCATAAAAAGCTGAGAACAACAGGTTATAACTAAGGAACTTTGTGTAACCCCTGATAAACTGTATGTAACGGAGCATAAAAAAGGATATTGGAAGTGTATATACAGTATATAAATGACAAGTCAACAGCAAGGACCACTGCCTGTTATATCAAACAGGAGTAAATGGAGCCTTTCCAGGTCTTGAAGTACCATCATCATCCTCCTGAGAGCCACACTAAAGTCTCTGTACTCAGCATAGCAAGAATGAGGACACTGTGCCAGCATCCCAGTCCTTTAAACAGGAACATGAAAGGATCTGCTCACAAGAAAATTTTGCTTCCCTAAGGGTTTTCTTGCATCCTGAAACTCCTGAAAGTTTCTGTTTGATGCTAAATGGGACTAAAATACGTAGTCATCTTCATCATAACAGTATTTTAACCATTTTCAGCATTTTACAAGAGTCTCACCACTCAGTTCTTCCAAAGGATCTTCCCTGTTGTAAATTAAACACTAAGTACGATACACCTATAGCCACCTCACTTCAAAGTTGTCCTTTTTTTTTTCCTAAAATATCCCTCATCTTTGAGGTGAACCAA
>JAWWES010000006.1:10900404-10963139 GCA_035583135.1 Lophotriccus pileatus
ATACACCTATAGCCACCTCACTTCAAAGTTGTCCTTTTTTTTTTCCTAAAATATCCCTCATCTTTGAGGTGAACCAACAAAGTTATCACATGTAGAAAGAGTTTGTAATAGAATTTAAAAAAAAAACCAAAACAAAACTGGATGAAAAGCAACAAAAGCAAGCAAGAATTCTCTGTGTGATTCATTTTAAGTCTGCAATATTAACCAGTGCCAACAATGGACAGATTTTGGTTCTTTCCACGAGAACCTGCCTACTTCCAGAGAACTCAGTACAAGCTCAGGTAGAATAACCTCCTGTAGCAGAGAAAAACCAAGTCCAAACCTCTTCTTGACGTGCTGACTTTAAAGCACCAACTCACAACAGTCACACTTGGTGTAATGAATCTCAGTTGGAAAATGGTGGCTTTTCCATTTAGTTTAAGTTTTGACCAATCCAATTTTACAAAATACTTTCCTCAAAATTATATTATTAATTACATGAGGGGGGAACAGGGGGAAAACAAGTAATACATGCAATGAAAGGCCATCTGAAAAGCACAGCAGGACTGCAAGTTCATTTCAGCCTTTCAGTACTACATGAAATGGAATATATTCTGTAATTATTTCCTTTTAATACCACCCCTTAGCCTTGTGAAGGCTTAATGTTATGATTCATCAGAGAAAGCCCAAACATAACTGACATTCAAAGCAAGCTCTGGCATTGCAGGTTACAATTCATACATGAATGTAAAGCCATCACCCACTACAAAATGTGCTTTAATTCAGTGATCACATGTCAGTAAAGTGTGCAAGGCAAAAGACATTCCTGCGACTTAAAACTTTCAGTAAGCACCCTACAGTGTTTTCACACCAACAAAATAAATGAGATTTGTCTCTGGCACAGACAAAGCAGTGATTCTCACAAGGGACTAAACACAGCATTCAATTAAGAGTACACCACTGCTTTTCAGCTCCTGATGCATAAAGATAGGCAACTAAACAGAGCAAAAGCACCCAGGAACAGATGCTTTTTTTCCCCCCCCACTCCTTTTTAAACCAGGCATGCTCCCCATCAAAAAAGGCTGACTAACATTTTGAGCAAACAAATTTCATACTCTTGCTCGTTCACAAAAATGAGCTTGATCATCTTATATTACAGTATCATTCTGAAGCACCACTATAATGAACAGATAATCAAAGAGAGAAAAAAAAAGCATCCCTATTACCACTTCATTGCTTTTTACAACTGCTCAGCTAAAACACTGAAAGCTCCAGCAGACCTCATACCTCTCCCCTTTCTGACGTCAGCACTACCAGCAGCAAGCAGCAGCACAACAAAACTGCACAATTTTCCTGGCACTCCTTTCCACCTGCAAAGAATGCCACCATCACTACAACAGGGTATTTTAAATATCTCCTTAAAACACACGCAGCAGCCCCTGCAAACAGCCACAACTCATTATTGGCTGTGAATAAATGCAACTAGCTTGCAATTACATTTGGAAAGAAAAAGGGTGAGCTTTACCAAGATTGGTAGTCAGCTATTAATAGCAGAGGAATGTTACCTGTACAGAATTACTCAGGTGACTGGATGAGCTGGGATCCAGCAAAATGCACTTTAATGTACTTAAGGGCAGATATTCCTGAGCAAAAAGCCAAGTCACAGCAATGAAATACAAGTTTGTGTCTTGGGGATCAGAGGCTCAGAAAGGGATTCAAAGGTCCTTGACGTTAAGAAACATCCTGAAGAGTCTGGAAGATTACTGAAGAACGGCAAAAATTGTATGTGGTCCGAAAACTCAAGACCAGCCCATTTTTCTACAACAAAAAGGACAAACTTTCAGCTTCTCTAACTTCTCCACTCTAACTTGCTTCTCCAGGAGATTTCACTAAATAGCAGAAGTCTTCAGCCTAGCTGACAGATGTTCCAACATCCAGCGTCTGACCCCCCAAAAAAAAAAGCATAAACGCAGTTTGAAATAAATACAGACCAGAAGAAGTAATGACTACTTGCCATTTTTACAGATCACACAAGAGATGGGTAAATTCTCTACCATTTTGTCTTCAAATCATGATTTGATAGCCTCCCAAAAGCTACGTGCCAGCTCATCCACAGCTATTAAAAGCAGACGCAGAAATTCCTGGCTGAAATTATACAGCCTGTGCTATGCAGGTCAGAGTAGAAGACTGCACTGATCTGATTTCTGGCCTTAAAATCTATGAATCTACACTGAGGATGAAATTGTGAGCAGTTTTACTGGTTTTCTGTATCACCAAGCCAATAAGCACACTCTGTTTCAAAGACCGAGTATTAAATATACCAGCCCCTCAACATTTGTCACTGTGCTGGATAATTTACATGGACACTTAAATGCAGGAATTCCCTTGTGAAGGCAAGAGAGTAACTCTGGCTGTGCAGCAGAGTCCAGATGGTGTGAATGGCAAGGGAGAATGCTCAGCCCTGCAGAGCAGCAGTAAGGGGTTTAAACACAGAGCCACAGAGTGGAGGCAAAAGGAGTAGAGGTAAAAGTTGGAGCCTACACTGTGGTCTCTGTGCAAACCACAAGGCATCCCTGCAGACTGACCACTCAAACTGCATCAGAGCAAATGGCTGAAGGTACCACAGCACCTCTGTGGGTCCAGGAGCCACCACTCCCTGAGGGACACCAGGAAGAGATCAGTGTGTGTTCATGATGCTCTTACATCCTCCGTGGGTCTTTGCCCTGAGCGCTGCTGGATGAGGGATTTGGGGCTGGGCAGACCTTTGACCTGACAGCTGATGCTGATTGATGAATGATGTCAGCTTTAACAATACATAAAAAAGACAAATGATCATGCTGTGATCTGTTGTGTGTAGCAACCTAAACAAATTTATGTGACTCCTGCAAGTGCTGGAGCTAGAAGGGCTATAAATGCAGGGAAAGATCTGTTGTGTACCCTGTACATGGCATTTGTCCTCAGAGCATTCCTCCTAACTTGATGCCTGCAACATTCAGTTACCAGCAGGCAGCATTTAGGTATTTTACAGAAAAGTGTGGAATCCATTTCTACCTAAATATATATATTTATTTTTATGATTAATAAGGACACCAAAAATAAACACTGCCCAATAACTGTGGTTATTATTTCAACCTGTCCCTTAATGATGCCACCCCAGTGCCTCAGGTCAAGGGGTTTTCCTAAACAATATTTTCCATGTTCTTTTCACTGATGGAATATGTCAAGCTAGTCAAGGTAGGATTGCAGAAAATTAGTATTTACCTGTGCTGCAATACCTGGATCTGATCACATCAAGTACACATCATCCCTACACGCAGGGTTTGGGGACAGGCAAGCAAACGGGAAACCTGGAAGCAGAAACTGATGCAAGAGAGCAGTGGAGAAGCCTCAGGTCCAGCTTTTGGGATGGGATCCTGCTGTCCAGCTCCCCAAAGTGGCCATTTTTCAGGCTTGCACAACAGCAAGTCTGTCCCTCAGGGTGGCCCGGAGCTGTATTTGGGGTTGAGCTGTTGTTGAGGCATCATTCAGGTTAAGAAGCAAAGGCAGCGGAGCTGAGTCAGGGAGCCAAAACCTGCCACGCTCCTCCTGGGTCCCAGCAACACAACACAGTAAGAGCAGAGAGCAGAGCTGGGAGACAAGAAAAACCAAGTGCCACAACAAATGCTCCCTCCAGCACTCTTCCACCCCAAAGCTCTGGACAGCACTTGGGGTCCAATGGAAAATCCCTGGCAGACAGAGCTCATATGAAGCCACCTGTCCAGGAAGGCCATGTCAGTACACTCCTTTTTTCCCCAACCTTCACAAGTATCAGCATCTTACCTTCCTGTTTTCTTTTTAAATGTGCCTCCTCAACCCAATTATCATCCCACCACCACAGGTACAGGATGCCCATCTTTCAGATATAAAGCAACAAGGGGCAGGGCAGCCCCTTCAAACTTGCAGTCCTTTCTGACCAGAGATGGTGGGAGCCAGAGCCTTGCCTTCACCACCACCACCAGCTCACTGATGCAGGTTTCATCCATCCCCTCAATATAAGCCAAGCTTGCTCTACCTTTAGAAATCAAAAGGTGCAAATTGTTTGTTTACCACATATCAATTCACAGGTAGTTGGCCCTATTTTGCCTTAGTTCTTTCCTTCTACAAGGTCACTTCTGAAGTGGTTTTATTCCTCAAGCCCTCTGAAATTCTGTAGGAGACAAACCAAGATATATTGTGGTTAGAAAAGGCTTTGGATGGGTCAACTGGTCTCTTCCTTTGGCTAATGGAACCTGTGCCCAGGACTTCAAAAACCAAGCCAACAACAAAACACATTGCTGATGATTTCTGATGACAGTATTGATTTTTTCCTGTTTTCTCTGCATTTTTGTTTTGAGGGAGAATTTTTTTTTTATTTTATTAGAATAAATGACATTTTCAAAAGCTGAAAAAAGCATCTTTTAGTTGACAATTGCACCGAACATTAAATGAAATCTGCAAAGCCATTTTTCCCATGCACAATCAGAAGCTGACAGGCAGGGAAGCACAGAGTGCATAAAAAAAAACCCCACACAAGCAAGCTGAGGGAGAATGGATAAAACAGCCATCCTGAATCAGCTCGGAGCTGCTCTAACGGAATTAGGGTCACCCTGACAGAAACACAGTCAGATCACAGAGAAAATTTAATAAATTTCTTACTGCAGTCTGTAAAAAGCTGGGGAGGATTTGGAAGAGCTTTCTGCCAAATTAGCACTTCTGCATCCACCGTTCACCGCACAGGAGCCCCTTCCCACTCACCTTCTCCTCCCAGCACCCGGGAAACCACCACTCTGGTCCTGCTGCCAGGGAGGCACCCAGAGAGCCTCTCTTTTCCTGACACTGCCACACAGCTTAACCTTTGGATGCCCCTTCAATTCCTCATCGCTGACATTATTCACAGCTCCCATAAGCTCAGTTCCAGGAGGGGTATCGTGGGTGATACATATTCAGTCTGTTTTATCTCAGGTGTTAACATCCAGCTACCTGCCAGCTGCCTGATTGTCAGGAAGCTGGGGCAGCAACACTGAAATGTGTTATAACGACAGAAGCTCCAAAGCACAGGTGGGGAAGGCGGGGAAGACCCAGCTGGGGGTGCTCCCTGAGCACTCACCCACCGAGACACGCTGCTGGCAGGAACGCAGCACAGCCCACCCTCTGCACTCCTTCCCTGCTCCTGTAAGAAGCAATTTTGGGGACTGACTCCAGAAATTCCAGGGATAACCCTGCTCTCATTATCCCATTGCTTTTAACTGGGGAAATGCAGGAGTGCTTTGCAGATCCAGAGGCTGCCCATCCCTCCGCTGTCTCCAAGCAATGGGGAAAAGGAAGAATCACAGCGACATCTTGGCAACAGCCACAACCCGTGTAAATAAACACTCTCTGACTGAAGCCAGCAGGATGCTGTGGGGACCAAGAAACTGAGGAATGTGCATACAGGGTGTTCCTTTCACAGCATCCCTCTCTAGCTTCAAAAGGAAGCTCCAGTGTGCATACACTGTCATACCTTCCCCCTGTCCTCTCCACTGCTGCCCTCAACCAGGACTCCCCAGTGCCAGATTTGCTACTGCATCTTCTTGCCTACATCAGTGATGGAAGAACATGAAAAATGCAGGGTTTGGGGTAATATTTTGCCCCCTGCAGAGGCACAGAGCAGGCCCTTTCACACAGGCCCCAGCCCCTCAGAGCCAGTGGCAAGATTCAGTGGGTAGGATAACAGAAAAACTCTAAATTGCTAAAATACTCAGAGCAACACTTTCCATCCTAGGAAACCCTCGGTTAATCCGTGGTGGCTGTGGTGGTTAAAAGGTCGCTGCCCTCCAGACCTGCCTTCCAGATTAGAAAAAAGTAATTCAGAGTTGGTCTGAGCGAGAGGAAAAGGCACACATACAGACACGCCTGCTTCTCAGCACAGAAGCATTCCACAACTGAGACACCAATATTTGGATCTGGGCCTGCGAAACAGAGCCAATTTTGTTAAATTTAAGCATGTGGAAGTGTTCCACAAAATTAGCAAACCACATCTACTGCAAGTTATCCTCAAGCCAAGAACTGTCCTAGGACATCTCAAGCTCCACCGGCTTCCTCACACCTGATGGAGTGACGCTTCTCTCCTTTGCAGGAGCCAGGATAAAGATAACGAACCTCAGGGAATTTTTATACCTCTCAGAACATTAAACATGTCCTTCTCTGTGCCAGGTCCCAAAATGGGCTACAGTGTGTAGAGAAAGTGAGCTGAATAAGCACGTTCCAGCAGCTCCAGCAGACAGTGAAGAAAGCTGAGGAAGGAGACAGCTGCTGCTCCCGGTTTAACTGGGCAGCTCAGACTCACACAGACTACACACTAATCTGCTGCCTGTGCAAGTCATCCCCAGTGGCAACAAAAACAGTGAAGTGGTATGTTTCTTCACATCCCTCCTTCACTCTCCTCTCCAGCAATTTACTCCTTACCATCAGTCAAGAACATTTAGGACCCCCCCAATTTGTTTTCTCCATTCAGCCGGGCTACTACCAACATGAATCAAGATTTCCTCTTCAGCCTCCACAAAATTACATCTAATTATAAGCCTGGTAACTCAAGCTGCAGTGAGAAGCAGATGACTGCCAGCAGCTCAGCTCAGAAGGTGCATCATGGTCACCTCTGCTCCAGCTCAAGCGTCCCAGGAGCCCTGAGTGCTTTCAAAGGCATGGAGCATTCACCACAGCCAGAGCCTGTGAGGAATGTGCAGATGTTTGGACACTGAAAATCTGGCTACAGGTTAAAAAAAAAGGGAGGGGGGAGGGGATGCATAAATACTTGAGGATAGCCTAACAAATACACATGATTTATGAAAACCAGTACTGTGTAAAAAAGCCACAGGGTTTCCTGCTCTCTGTATAACTCATTCCACAAGGCATTCCTACTAAAAGGTATTTTCAGCAGGCTAATATTAGACTTGTTTTCTCGCCTCTTGTCCATCCACAACAGTATTTTTGTGCACATTTTTCTCCTTGACCTGGATGGAGTTGCTCAAAGCCAGTCACAGCAGCTCTGTAAGACTACTAGGCACGGACACAACAGCTTAAAGCACGACCACAAGGAAACATTCATCCAATTCTGCTGAAATATAGGTGTAGGAGAGCTACACCAGAAGGTAAAAACTCGCACCCTCTTCCCCAACAGCTCTCAGTCGCCTGCTGACTCAGGAGAGATGTCTCAGTGCTACACAAATTACGAGAGCTGGCAAAAGAACAAGGAAGAAGTAACAGGGATTACCGTGACCCCAATACTTCTTTCTTCCTCCGCCCCCAATTTTCTTTACTCATCTCTACGTGCTAGAAATCAAACTGTCAGGTTTTGATCTCGCAGCTACTACAGAAATTCTTCCTGCGCCTGAATAAATTTTGTCAGTCTTTTTTAGTTCTACTTGTGCCCCTTCATACCTCCTGTTTATCTGCAATGCGCACACTGGCAAAGAAGAGACTGGAGGGGGCTGAAGGGGTAGTTGTCCCTTAGCTCTCAGTGTTTCTAGTACAAACCTAAAAGGTTTAATACTTATTAAAAAGAAGTTTTGTAAGGTACTCAAGCTGTCCAAACTGTTACTTACTGTCTGCTCCTGCTAAAGGCAGCATCAAGCAGCAGAGGATGGCTGCTGGCACAGTCAGTACTGGGATGCAGAAGTTAGGCACCATATTCCAAAGTAGAGCAAAGTCCTCTTCAGTCTGAGGCAAGCGGTCAGTACATCCAGCGTTACAGACACAGGCTCACTCCTGCAACCCAAGAGAGGAAGAAACGGAAAATGATCAAACGTGACACATAGATTAACTGCCAATATAGCAAACTACACTGTAAAGACATCATTACAGATACTTTTAAAGTGAAATTTAACTATCTTTGCTGCATGAGCAGCAGAGCACCACACTGATGTCCCCGAAGCCAATAAGCTGATTTCAAGGGTCACGAGGCATAAATGCACACCCATCTCCAAGTTTATCTTCGTGTACAGTCTGTTTTATGGCCTATTAATGCATCCTTTGGTTGCTGTTATTCAAAACAAATAGTTCTTAAGTTGCACATCAAATACAAGGCACGGCCTTACGCTCATGTAACTCTGCTTTGTCCCTCTGCCCAAGACAGACATGGTTGATTGCATATGTAGGGTGGTTTGTGGTCAAATTACATGTGAAGCATAGCTTGGGCCATCCAGCTGGGCTGGTGTGCACCAGACAAGTCTCAACGGGTTCAAGCAGAAGAAACAGAAGCTGAACTGAAGCAGCTGTCAGCTCACAGGGCTACCAGAGTCACAGCAGAATGTTATTAAGAAAACGTCTATAAAGAGAAGCTTTACCCAAAGACCTCAGCTTCAAACTCACAAAAAGGGAAATGATGGGTGTCTTGAGGATGATTGATAATTCCTTCTCCAAAACAAAGGAAATTACCTGGCAAATTGCCTTAACTTGGGCATCTGCCTGAGTATTGAAACACAGAAAATTCCTTGAAAGCCAACCGAAAAAAAAGGCAAGTATTTAAAAAGAATACAGTTTCTGTATGCCTGCCTTCTTTATCTTTTCATGAGAATATACTCACTGTACTTTCACCTAAAAGTCCAAGGTCTGCCTGTTAAGACAGACTTAAAAGGAGCCAGCAAGCCCCGTGGCCTCAGTGACTACAGAGAGCAGCGACAGGGCACTGACTTCCAGTTCAGGGCATCTCAGCACGAGCCCCAACGGTCATTAAAAAGTTGATGAGATCCTCCCCCAAGCTGCAGGTTACCAAAATTTAGCAACACAGCATTATTAGCAAAAAAAAAACTCATGCTGGCAGGCGCCACAGCCTGAGTGGACCCTGCGAGTTATCCTCGAAGCGAAGTGTCTGCGAGCGCACAGGCTGTGTGTGGCCCAGTGCATCACTCTTCCTCATGCTGGCAGACATTCCAAAAGCATCTTCAAGACTGCTCTACCAAAGATATTTCTGAATTTTGCAAGGTTTCTGACAGAGGAGACGTCTTGGGGTTTTTTGTGGGCTGTTGGAGGTTTGTTTTTTTTTTGAAAACCACTGAGCTTTTGATGGAAGTATCACAAGTTACAAACACGCTCAACTTCTGACAAAAACACAGTACTCAAAGAATGCCAGCAACGGTGGTGCCTGGAGAAATCCACAAGAAATCTCAAGGGAACCTACCTTGGCAAATATTTACATCGCATCACACCAACAAACAGCAGATCATGATTCTTCTCCATTCTGTTACTGTATTTGCACAGTAAATCTTTTCACACGTTATAATATCACACAACACGGAGAAATCTTTATTTATGCAACATCTTCTGCAGCCAAGACATCTGAAAATACTTTACAAAATAACCTAGCTCTAACCTAGATGCAGAGAGAATACTGATCATCTCATCCTTCTTTTATTGTCTCAATGAGAAAGCATAAATCGAACTAAGTTCAGCAGCAAGATTCTGAATACTGCAAAAGGTGTTCTTTGCACCAGCCGCACACTCCGTTACCTGTGCTGCCCTCCAGCTTCATATCCTCACTCATCTCTCACCAAAGGACTACTAAAAGCACCATTAACATGTCTTGCATAGCAGAGACAGGCACAGGTAGTTGTATTTTTTATAGCTGCACGAGCTGTGTGCCAACAGGAGGCTCAGCTCAGTCCCCAAGCCGTTTGCCTGGTGTTAGCCAGCTCTCCGGACACAGCCCACACAGGAACGGGAAGAAATGCCTGCATTAAGAGTGATGATTATGTTTCTAAACTCTGCATGTACAGGGGTAATTTGTGCTGCCCAGAGAAGTGAACCCACTGAAGCACCCTTTGAGCAGCAGCCAGAATCTTAGGAGTCTATCCTTTTCAGGGAGGGGGGGTGGGAAACACCAAGGGTTGAAATTACTGTGTCAAAACTAATGATGAGTGTCAAACTCTCTCGGATTAGGACAGAGAAGAAGTTTTACAGGTGGTGCTGAAAACACCTTAGGTATTTGTCAGACCACATTGGGGATGAATAGCTTTCAGAGAGCTTTTCCTCTTTCATTCACTTCCATTAACAACAAAAGTGCCTCATCTAATGGTGTATCTTGAGTGTAGATTGCTCAGAGTCATGTCAATGGCACCTCCACAGCCCTCATTCAGGAGTAACTCTCAGGAACACAAAAAAACTCAGCTAAAGAATAGGTCTGTCTCTTGATTTCTCTCTTCTTTCAGCAAATGTGATCAAGCTTCTCTCCAGTTTCAAGACTGACAGATTTATAACTTTTCTCCCCAGCCCATGTGATACATGCAGCATGCAAAACTGATGAATTCTCAGATACACTGCCAGATGCTTCATAGACTTGAACTTTTTCAGCTGTTTAGTGCCATACAATAATTTACCATCTGGTAGAAATGCCCATTTTTCTTATGCAAGACTGCTGTCTGTCCCTCCAAAATTAATAGAGCACCTTTGGCCTTTAACAGGATCAAAATTTGCCACCTCCTCCTTCCAGGGTTGCTCTGCCTATGGAAAAGTTGTCTGCATTCAATATTTAAAGCACATTAAATTGGAATGTTTTAAAATTTTATTAATCTCAGTAGCTGTCATACTCTTTTGAAATTGAAAAAATATTAAAAAGCTTCTCCTAGTGGTTCAGCTTTCCCAACTTTTTTTTAGAAGGGAGGTGCTCTTTCCCAACAAGACAATCCAATAAAGCAAGGCAACAGGGTATTAGCTGAAGCTCATTTAACCCTTAAAAGGCCAGTGTTACTCTGACAGTTTTAAACAACCCACCTTGAACCAATTCTAAAGGCTTCCTCTCCCAGGGCAGAAGGCAGCCTGAGATAAAAGGTAGCTAAAAAACCAAATAAGGTTGGTAGATTTTGGTGACAAGTTAAACAAACACAAAGTCAGTATTCCTTTGGCAAAATCAAGTCCAACAGCAACTGACCAAATAACATTATGAAGATTCTTAGTGTGTCTTGCCCCCAGCAATCTCGTGCCTCTTCAGGCTGTTCTCTCTTGCCTCTGGAATTATCTGCTGTGCACCAGATGACCTCAGTCCCTTCATCTGAAGGCCTCCTTTAATCTCGCAGCTTTGGCTAGCATCTCATAGCTGATATTGTCTTTGAGAGCCCAGACACTGTTGAAGAAGATTTTTCAAAAACACACGTGCTTTCTCATTTCTCCTTCTGCATCTGGTCCTGGCAACATTCTAAACTCTAGACTACATAACCCAAAATTAGGCTGAGGCTAAGCACTCCAGATGGCTCTGTAAAAACAGCTTTGAGTTTAGCAAGCTAAACTCCTGCCTCTGCTCCAAACTCAGTGTTAGAGCTACAGAGTGCTAGTTTGGCAGAAAACTAGAAAGCAGGAAAGCACAATAAATAAAAAAATAGCAAACTTCATTTGAATATATCCAGTTCTGCCACGGGGCAAGTGGATGGAAAAGAGGCGGTCTGGAGGACATTTTTTGAAACCTGCACGGTTTGATTCTTTCAGACAGGCAGAAAAAGCTGGACTCATTTAAATCAGAGCCAAGAATACCAACAGCTCATATGGTACTAAGAAATTCTGGCAATGAGCATGTCTCACAGGAGACGGCAAAGAGATTAGAAAAAGCAGTCAACTTTAAAGAGTCAAGAGGAATTTCAAACCAGCACTGAACAGCTTATGTCCTCTATGAACTCTTCTGGAAGACAAACTGAAGCAAGAGTCACGTGGGTCACTAGCCAAGGACAGCATGGTGAAGAGGAGCATCCCCAAAGCAAGACTGCCCTTTCCAAACCAGGGACAAAAATCGCTTTTTAGGTTAAGCTGCTTTGCAACCCAAAGAATCTAAGAAGTCAGCACAAAAAGTTCCCCCCAGGAACCCCTGTGCATCCACAGAACTGCCAGGTCTCGTTGTGTGTGTGACTACTGACACTGCCTTTGCTGTGAAACACGGTTAAGAGACTCTCTAGAAACTTACAGGGCAGGAAGGAAAGCCCAGTTCATAAGCAATGTCCTTATCTGACCTGGAGATGTAACAGTGTCTTTTCAAAAGGAACCTCAAACAATTGTGTTTGCTTTTCAAGGCGGAAACTTCTGGAACAGTTGCCAGGTGAGCCCAAGGATGCAGGTCAGAAGATAACAACTGGACAACACCCAGGTGACAGTAAAGGTGGGGCTAAAAGTGCACCAGCTTTTCCCAGTGCTACTGCATGTGCAACACATACCAAACCCAAATTTTCCTTCTGGACACCTACCCCCTACCTTGTATCTTAGACAAGTACTCTGAAGGGAAACCAGTGCTCCACATACCAGCACCCAATCAACTCTGGGGTGCCACTCCAACGATGGCAATCAAGAACTGACTGAGCAAGGAGGGGCCACACAGAGCAACGAGGCAGCTATTTATTCTGCTAAAAGTGAGAACAATAACTGGCTACAGCTCAGCTGCTTCACTCTGCACATAACGCCTCATCTGTGCTCTGAAGGAGGAAGAGGAAAACCATGACACACCATATAATTCAAGATCATCATATTGCACACATTAAAAGTTGTGGAAGCACAGTTACACACAAGCTAATGACTTTTGAATGTTTCACTTCACTACATTAGTATTCCTTTAGCATAGATTTCTTTGTGCTTTTCTGGGAGAAATATAATATAAAGAGACTTGGGGAGTACAGCAATATGGCCAAAAAAGACAAAATGAGTCTCATTTCACTCCAAACTCCCACATGCGGGGAATGTATTAGAGATTCAGTGGGGAGATATATGAAGATGGCAACACCAGGATAGATTTAGGGAGGAACTTCATATGAACTTGCAATACAGTAAAAAGGCCAAAAGCTAAAGCAACTGCCACATGAGCAAAGGCACCACCTCCAGGACCCAGGTGAGAGAGGCCCAGAGCATCAGAAGACTCTCAAACCATCTGGAGAGAAGGAATGAGCAAAGCAATTCAAGAACCAGGAAAGATAAAAATCTCCGTCAAGTCACAAGCACCAGACAGACTGGCTGAGCAAGATGGGGATTTGATAACCATCTATAAGTACATGAAGGATACAAAAACCAAGAAAAGCAGTGGAGGAATATAATTAGCCACTGGTATATAGCTTTGAGTAATGGAATGAGACAGAGCAAAAGAAAGTGTATGTTGAATACCCTCAGTAAACTGTCCAGAAAAAAAATAATACCACAGAAGTAATTTTTCCAGCAGGAAAATATTTCATCACTTGTTTGCATAGAAATTAAAAATGGGGCAGGAAAAAAAAAGACCAAAAGAAACAACCCAACATATCCCATAATCTGGGAAAAAACTCCAAACAAACCAGCAAACTGAGAGAGACAGATTGGTATGGAGCAATATATGTAACAGCAAAAACAATTCAGAAGTACTTTAAAAAGACTCTCCTTCTTTTGACAAAGCATTAAGAAGTGTAAAGCATTTAAGCAACAAGCTGGCCCAGCTACAGGTCTTTCTGATCCTGGACATGCAATCCCAACTTGACCCAAGGAGAGGAGAAGAGGGAAAGACCCACTTTTAAGCAGGATGCAAGCACACCCTGGATATTCCTGTCAGCCTAAATGGCTACATTTGCTTCTGAAGACATTAATTTCTGAAGGTGTCATTGCCTGCAGACAATACTAGATAAGGAAGAGGAATTTTTCCACCGGAACGAGGATTATGAAGGGCCCCGTTAAATAACTACGGTGATAAGTTAAAACATCCACTTAAAATACAGATCAGCCTTGAGCCTCACGTGCCCAGCCATCACTCACAGGGAGCCTTAAGCACAGACTGCTGCAGATCAGGCTACCCAAGTGTATGGGCTCCTGATGCCTGTTGTAAAGTCTCCTTCAAAGAAGTAAACTGTTGCATATCTCCCTTTCAACAGAGGCCTCTTACACTTGTAGGACAAGCCCAGCAGTGCACCCAGATGCATATGGATTACAGATCCAGGGCAGCAGAAAATCCTACAAAAAAAATAAAACTAAATTCAGCTATTCCTTAACTATCAGCAAACTCCACTAATGTGGAGGAACACTCTCACGAGTCAGACACTTCCACAAAGCCTGAATTCCTGTGCTTTTTCTACAAATTACTACACACGTGACAATATACAATCTTAATACAAATGATGGTGCCCTCCAAGGCTTGATTGAATTCAGTACAACAGAACACACTGGAAAGAATTAAATCACAAGTGTTAAGTCCTCTCCTCTAAACCCAACTCTGGGGCATCAAGTTCTGCACATCCAGGGTGAAAACAGAAGGTTTTAAACTAAAAAGATGGAGAGGTGAGAACATGGTCCCTTCTGGGCTTGCTGCTGACAACATAGCACAGCTGACTGCTATTGACTGTACAGATATGGGACTGATACTCCTGCATCTGGCTCCAGCAGTGCCAAACATGCTGGTTCTGCACCTCTCAGACTGAGAGAACACACAAAGTGCAGCAGATATAGGATTCACTGAGCACCAGAACTAATTTTAACCAAAACAGCAAGAACACGCAAATGATTGACCAGATGAGGGATAATCTGTTCTTCCATCACTTCAAGGATCTGCATGGTGTCTACTGGCTTGAAACCAAGTGAAATCCTAAATCAAATTGTAATTCAAAATTAAATCAGTTTACTTTTTGTAAGAATGCTTTTGCTCTACTCACATGTCTATCCAGCTTCCTTAGAGGCCTTGGTGTCAAAATTTTTCAGAGACCTCCTGGAATCTGAACAAATTGTAATCGCATTCTCTGGTTTGGGCATTTTGAGTAACTACTAGAACAGTTTTCCTCTGCAGAATCCATCAAAGTGGGACCCTAGGAGAACATGATCTTTCAGGTATTCTGTTATTTTCTCAGTAATTTTTGCTTCAACCAGAATCCAAAGTATATAAAGAACTTTCTCCTCAAAAAAAAAAAAAATTCTTTTAAACTAAAAATCCCTTACTTTTGCTGGAAGTTCAGTTACATTTTATGTAACACAGCATACTACTGGGGTCTGCTCATTTAATGCCTTTCAGATTAACAGCTTATTCCAAATCTGCTTTTGCTAAGACCTCAATTTCTGAAATTTGCTTAGCTTTTATGTTTAGGACGACTAGGCACAACACCAGCACCAAGTCTTCCACAACATTTTTAGTGGTTAAAAACTGATGCAAAGTACTTTGCCCTTTTTGGCAGTACACTCCTCTTCCTTAACTGCCACCCTTAACCTCAGATCAACTCACTGAGACAAATTTTCACACAAGACAATGTCTCTGGTTTGCCTAAATTATTTGTCTTAGATGTATAGCCATCAGTTCTTCAAAGCCCACTTTGGATCTTTCAATTTTCCTTTTATACTCATCATACTTTATACACTCTACCACTGATAGCTGGGAGTTGGGTTTCCAAATTTTCATCTCAAACAGCTTCTCAAGCCTGCCACCTACCTAGCATGAGTTACCCCCAGCCTTGCTAACTTAACTGCTTTTCCCAGCTTGCTTTCTTATACTCCACTATCCATTTCAAACCACACCGAGAAACCGGTTCACTCCCCCCCTTCCACTCCCTTCTTTCTTTTCTACTCCTACTTTCTCCCATTCTAATTTTAGGGATGCTCTGAGTAACTTACTCACTTTCCTCTAAGTCACCCTTTTTAAAGTTTACCATCATTCTCAACATGTTGGTGTCCTTGGCCCCTCTGAGCTCGACGACGTATTCACACGCTGCCCCCACCGCAGTCGTGGCCGCTCGCGAAGCCGTACTTGAGGATCCCACAAACACCTTTGACCTCGCTGACTCAGAATTGTCAAATACACCAGTCACTGAATAATCCTGAGCAACTACTTGGGCCTGGAGCTATTTTAAGCCTGGCTCTGGAAAGCACGCACACACTGGTGACAAAACCTCCACCCACCGTCTCGCAGCCGCTCTCGCACGCGGCAGTCGAGTAAAAAAGGACTTGCTGCTTTTGATCCCGCTAACAGAGACGAGAATCCTTCTCCGCAGGTCAGCCGAGCGCCCACGAAACACCGAGTTCTCAAACACATCTTGGCTGCCATCCTTTCTAGACGTGGGCACCGCCAGCTGAGGAGCAGCACCGCTACATCAGACGGGATCCCGGCCCCCGCCAGCCGGCACAAGCCCGTGCAGGAGGAGACGGCAGCGGGCAGCCACGGGGCTGGCTTCCTCCTAAAGCCATCGTTCAGCAGACAACTTATGCCCTACTGGAGGGTTTATATATCCAATTAAACTGTCTGTAATTCTCATCTTGTGAAACTGTGAACGTTTTCAATGCGAGGTTTTGGAATTATTCTCTCCTAAAGGGTTTTTTGAAGTTAATTATAATCGTAGTTGTTATTACTGTCTCCACCACAGATACTGCTTGAACCCCATTACTGTGTGTATTACTGAGGGCTAAAATAAGAATAGCTGCTGTTTCGGTGTGCTCTGGAGCTAGCCCTGCCTGCAAACTGCTTCTATAACCTTTGCCCAAACATTATGTATGCTCAGTTTATATGCAGGTAGTTAACACAGCCCAGTAGGGTAAATGGACTTATTACATTTATTAAACTGAATTTTCTCCGTGCAGAACGCCCCCAGCATCCTGCAGTCCCGCTGGCTCTGGAGGCATTTGGCTGTTACCATGGAAGACAGCACCCAGAAATTCCCTCCGCCACTAATAAGCAGGAACTATGAAAGCACAAGTTTCATGCAATTGCCTTCTGTATGAAAAATGAAAACTCTTTCTGTAACCTATAAAGAAACCAAGATGCAATCAAGCTTATTGTAATAAGATGCTAAATTTATGATTATTCCTTTTTTTTTTCCCTCCTAATAAGGCCCTCTAGCTCTGCTTTGGCAAAAGAAAACAACCTGTGAAGTAGCATATATGACAGAGTACCTAAGCCATATTAAAGGGACGTAAATAAAAACCAAGCCTTAGGTTTAATGCTTATTGAGGATGAAGAGAACAAATGTCTGCAAATTGAGAAATCCTGAATTAATGGTGGCAAGTCAATCTTAACTTTGTCTGAATCCAAAAATCTCAATTCCAAATTCTTTATTCTGAACGATTTCTCTCCTTCAGTAGCACTTCAGGCTAAAAATTAAATTTGGGTTTCTTGCATCTCATTCTGTGAAGTAAGGTACACACACACAACATACACACATCAGATTTTTGTCTCGCTCAGATCTGAGGCTGTGTGTTCAAAACTGTTCGATGGAAGAAAAATCAATTAATACATTTTACAAGTCTCCTTTGCTGGCCAGATCAAAGCAGCAGTTTCCTAGTTCCTTCCCGTCCAGAGGGACCGAGATAACAGCTGCATCCAGCCTGCAGCGAATCCAACATTTTTTGGACAGACCAGCCATTTCCATCTTTCATGCCACGCAGCAAATGCCAGCACTCCTCAGCACAGGCCAACATCTGCTGCCACGCTCGCGTTTCCACGGACACATTCCACAAGTGAGCGGTAAACTCGCACGTGGGGACCACACGCAAGCGCGGAGCACGCAGGGGCAGCAGGTTGGAAGGCTCCGCACGGCTGTGGATCCATGCTGGCTGCCTGCCACCTCATCCAGGATGCACAACCTCACCTGGTTTGGAACAGAAGGATGGGAGAAGGTGGGAGGCTAAAAATATCCTGCACATCTTAACGAACCTGCAACAATGGCCTCTGCCAAACGCAGAAAGAAATCCAAAGCACAGAGCAAAAGTGAACGGTGTTACCTCTCGGGTAAGTTGGGAACATCACCACCCCTACAAAATGCTTGCTTGGTCCTTGCACCCCGGGTGATCTCATACCTTCCATGGACCCTCCTCATCCACCACAAAATCCAAGCTGAATTTATAACAGATAACGTGTGTTTTTGCTTTTTATATCCAAACATTTTTTGACCACCAGAGAAGGCAAAGGCGTGCTTTGCTAGCCAAGGGTATTCAGTGATAGCCACCATGTTGCTACTTCCAATGGCTTTGCTATTTCTACAACTGAGAGGCAGCAAGAGAGATCAGTTCTCACATTCAGCACAGCACTCACATGGCACAAATAGATACAGGGTGTTCTCCACCTTTCAATGTAACTTCTCCTCCATTACATCCTATGGCTCGAGAACATTCAAGTGTTGCAATTCAACCTTAAGTAAGGTATCCAAAGGAAAACAAACAAAATCCACCACCATATCACTTCTGCTTCCACAAGATGGTAGCCTGCTTTGGATTTTTATAATTCAGTCTTAAAGAACTCCTCTTCCTCAAACTTTGAGAGCATTTCCTCTGTATTTCAGATCTGACAACTTCTGTGCGTTCTCTTTGCCAGGAGAATGGTCCCATGCTAATGGTCTGAGTCAAGATAAACCCAAATCCTAATAAAAGATCAGTCTAAAAAAAGAAATAAATTATGAACCTCACACAAAACTGCCCTTTCCTAATGGAGACTTCTGCCAATGGCAGATGGAAAGATCTTTGAAAAATAAGACATCCCATATGCTGTCTGCAGCAACTTCGAAGCTTTACTATTGAAATTATCCACTTTTTCCTTCCAGGCCTCCACCTTCACATGACCTTGACTAAAACATAAAGAGGGTAATACATAATGTGCAGCTTCTTGGGATAACATTCAGCGAAACCTAAGGAAAGAAAATTACTGCTAGCTGTTTTTTCAATCCACTCGTACATTAGTGTGCTGAAACGCATACTTGGCGCCGTCGAAATCAGATTCAATGTACGTTTTACAGTACTTAGGAGGAAAGCTATTTTAATTTTGTTAGTTGCCAGAATGTAAAATCCTGAAGGAAAGAAAAAAAAAGCTTCCAGGAGAAAAACAGAACAGACCTTAAAGGGGAAAGACATTACCTAGTTTGATGAGAAACAAAGGAAAGCTTAAGCAGGACCTGGTTAAGCACAACGCCAAGAAAAGGTACAGCCCTTGTTCCTCCACATGGCTGGTGGGGGGCTCACAACACAAAATGCAGCACCTTGTTCATCAAATCCAAACATATTAAATTAACAGCGGCACAGCAGCGACTCTTTGGCTGCCAGCAAAAGACATCTCCGAAGCTCTTCGCGATGTATGAGCAACACGCTCCAAGTTTTAAGCATTTACTTTTGGACACGCAAAGCCACCAGATGTCCAAGATTTTTCTTACCTACAGACTAAAGCACACACCAGCACATTCATGCCAGTGCTATGCTTTACTCAGGCTACAGAAAAGCAGGACGAAGTTATCCGGTGCCAGAGCTTGTGTCCCTGGTTGCTTGACCTCCAGGCGGTGCACGGATTCTGCATCATTCAAACCTGCTTTGTTTTACCCCTGTGGGTTTTAATAATTATGCACATACACAGAGAGCTTGCAATCAGTGTACTCTGAATTAAATTTTAACCAATAAATGAAGTATTAAAAGCCACAAAATTTTTTATAAGATTTTAATTGTGTATTACAGAACTCATCTGGTAACACCTAATTATAATTCTAAATGAGCAGCAATTAACAAGCTATTTTACGGTGCCTAAGTCCAAAATAAACAAGGTCATGACAGTCCTGCAAAAGGAGCTGCTAGTGTGTACGCTGTAGAAGGGAGGCCAGTCTATGTTTGGAATGCACTCATTCTCCCATTTCTGCATCAGAGCGTTAAATTTTAGAAAGTGTAGGGCACACCACCCATCAAGTACAGGACTTGCTGTACCACTGCAGCCTCGCCAGAAAATGGGCAGCTCTGCTCCTGTCACGGCACACACAACAGCAGTGTAAGCTCATCTGAAGTGACACATGCCAACCCTGCCACTGATGGGGAGGGCAGGAGCAGCTCCAGCAGAACCAAGTGCTGTCTCACCCATCACGTAGCAAAGATCCCAAAACGGGATGGGTTGAGGACAGAGTAATGAAGACGTCTCTCTTCTTCCCACAAGAGCCATCACACTCCCTGCAGTAAAGGCAGCCCACCTACTGCTTGAAAAAACAAGTTCATCTTACAGAACCATCCAACCCTTCCTAGCAGGAAGAAGGTAAGACACTGCAGGCAGAGCCACAGATTTCATGTCAGAAATTCCAGGACATTTCCCACGGACCTGGATGCTGTCCCAGAAATTTCTTGGGAGAAACTTGCTTCTTCACTCTGTGGCTACTGAGTCAAGTCCTTCTACCTGGTGAGCATTCACTGAGTGTTCGAGAAGCAGCTATAGCAGGGAAGCAGCCCACAAGCAGTATTTTAGGGGTCAACCAGCAAAGGTTCAAAGCCCAGAGGCTTTGTTTCAGAATGCATTACCCTTTGCTGACAGGTTGGATTTAAATCTTAAGTTTTGTATTTTATCCTTTAAAAGTTCTTCGAGAGTTGAAACGTGAGGAAAAAAATTCAGCCTAAATCATATGCAACGCACAAGGTAATTTTCTCAGGGAGTAGAGGTGGTTTCTGAAAAGGGCTTTGAGACAGACTCCTTTATTAGACTAAAGTCTTCTGGCTTTCCCTTTACCACTTTTCCCCTGTCTTCTAGGGAAAATGAATCTCAAACATCTTCCATCAAGAACACGGGCCATTCCTGACTGCAGGAGAGGAGGCAACGGAACAGGAACTTTCCTCATGCAGCTGGTATCCTCTCTGTCTGGAGGAGCAATGCATTAGATATTTTGAATTAACATTAAAGACATGGAAACATTTGGAAAAGTATCAGTGATCAGCTTTTTAAGCAAAAGAACAAAGTACCCACGGCACTGTCGGGGCTAAATCAGTAATCCAACTCCAAGAGATGCTGGCAATAGGAAATGTGCTTTATGTATGCATGTGGTTTATGAGAAACAATTTGTTTACAGTCCTTTTAAAACAAATAGGTGAAGGACTTTGAATAGCTGTTCCTCATGAAGCACTGCTGTTCAGAATGAAACTTATTCTGTCCTCCAAGCTCACAGACATAATTCCTGACAGATTAACCTTCTGCATCACGCCGAGGACACCAGCACAACAAGGCTGCTTGAGGCATTGCAGATTCCCCACTGCTCTGCTGCACTTCTGTCTCACCCACAGAAGCACTAAACCCTTGCACCAGATGGGTCATGGGGGTTTAGACCTCTGTGAGAAAGGATTCTGGGCTCGCTCTTCAGCCGAGATTTACAGGCTTCAGAAATCTGTGCAGTCAAGTCACCCTGCCTTCCTCCAAATGAGTGTGCCTGTGACCTGTCATCTCCTCCTAGGGAAGTCATCTGATGGACTTATTAAAAATGCAAAATAAAAGTATCTTCCTTGACAGTGTTCATCAGATGCTAGTTAAGACTCATATTGCTAGTTGAACCAAAGTGACCATTCCTGGCAAATGGAACCCCTTCCTGAGCAAAGGCAAGAGGAGAGCTCCCAAGGGCTGAAATTAACAGCCAGGACGCCACAGATACAACCTCCTTCTGCACCTTTCTCAGCCAGCAAACATGAAAAACCGTGTCCTTGGATTATATGGCAAAGCTTCTGGACACACTGCAGCATCTTTTAGTTACGAGCTCAGCACTGACCACCAGACGTTTAACCAGCACCTGCCACGTGTCTGTCCTGGCAACCTTCCCCAGGAGCGGATCCAGAGCAGCCCCTGTTTGGTGTTACGCTGGATCAACCGCTGCAAGAGCGATCCCGACCCTGTAACACAGCTGGGAGGAGGGAACCCTTCCAAGAGCCTGGCAAAGTCCATTACCCAACCTGCAGCCTCCTCGAGAGCCTTGGCCGCCCCAGCAGCACCAGCACTACAGGAGGAGCCAGCAGGGCTTCATTTCCTCCCCGGGTGAGCAGGAAAAGCTCATCAAACCACTGCCTGAAGCAAAGATGCACCAGGGAAGACCAGGGAACCACAGGCACAGCAGACTCGGAGGCAGCAGCCGTCGTTAAGACCGAGCCTGAATAACTGCTGACAGACCGTTGTACGAACCAGGCAAAGCTGATTATTTTTTTCAAACAGACCAACTACCCTGGGAAAGCCCACCATCCCCAAACCCCTTCCCATCAACTGTCCAAGACAGTTGCTTGCAAATTACTGGAGGCACAAAAGCTGCAGACACTTGGCTCTTTATCTTTGAAAGCATTCTACTTGAATTTATCACACTACATGCAAGTCAAACTTTATTTAGCCGAACGAGAATCCTATAAGCCCCCTTTTCCTCACCAGAGAGTGAGAACAAGCAGAACAACTAGTGCCTTCTTGCTTTACTGAATTCATTATATTAAACCAAAAGCAATGTCATCTTAACTTGAAAAGACTTTTAAAAGAGCTTGAAGCAATTCTGCTGCCGCAGCATTTTTATATTTTGGATTAACTACAAGCCTTCTTAACCCCTCCAAGTTTGTAACAGCACATACTCATATCCTCCCAAGCTTTCAGAGCATACAGCAATCCCCGAGCTGTTAGCAAGCTGAGAGTTAAAGCTCACACCATGTACAGCTATTGTAATTTGACTCCTCTACAAGTTAAAGAAGTCCAAGTTTTAGACATTTTTGTCCACAAGAAAGGACCTGCAGAATTTCGTAAATTATCTCAGACATTCCTCATGTCTCATGTGCAATTTCCCTGATTAATAACCCGGGCTCACAGGGGCAATGAAAAGGTCAAAATCCTACTACAGGCGACAGTGCTAAAATATTACTAAATGCTACCTTTAAAACATTTCCAATTAGTATTAATATAGAACGATTTCTATCAGGAGAAATTCTGTAATTTTGGGATTATCATCACAGACTTTTTAAACTCTTTTCAAACAGGATTTTTAGATTTTTTTTTTTTTTTTTTTTTTGCCAATAGAGTGTATCAGAAGCTAGGGAAAACACCTTAGCAGCAACTTTCTTGAAATGAAATATTAAAAAAACACCCTGCCACCAATAACTGGTTCTGTTTGATGTAGTTTGTCATTTTTCTGGACAGCTGAAAGCCTTAGGCAAATGTGCAGGGAATAACAGTGAACCATCTCATCCATCTTTTGTTTATTAAACCCGGAGTTTATTCAAGTGGCTTTGAATCCCGAACTACACAAAGTCTTCTGAACCATTCCACGCTCAGCAATCAAATCTAGGGGCCAGAGAGAATCCAGAATGTCCTTTACATTTATTAACTTCTGAAGAAAGCATCAGATAACAAACCCTTTAATCTCAGCTCGCCCAGCTGAAGAACGGTGAGAAACAACAGCGGCCAGAGCCAAACCAGCTCCAGGACGGTGCCACCAGGAAAGCTTTGCCAGGTGCTTCATAAACCCCCTGCTCAGAGCACCTCTCTATCCTTCCTGCCCCAGAAGCCTTTAACAGCCCTGTACTACGGGCCAGGCTCTCTCACCCTGCCCGAGGGGGACACCATTCCCAAAACAACCAAAGAACCCACCAATAAGCACTTCCGAGCTTTCTCCCGAACTCCGCTGTGTTTTCGGAGGAACGGCTGCATCTCAGGGACAGCCACGGGTGTGCTGGAGATGAAAGGTTGCCAAGCAGTGCCAAGTTATTGCAGACAAATAGCATCTAAGGGAGATGGATGGAGTTATGAGATCAAACTGCAAACACTCCCGGATCGACACTGTTTTGAAAAGGGCAGTGTCTATACTCTGTCCATTCACAAAAACACAGGGAAGAGAAAAGACCTTTTTTTTTACACAAAATTATATTAGAAGAGTGCCCTGGAGACCACTGTATCATTCATTTTCGTACTAAATTCAATGAAAATACACAGGTCTTATTTGAACAGCTGCAGCATCAAGGGGGTCTTGCAGCAGCATTTAAGACCTTGTTGAGAGCATGCCCTGCCCTAATCCAGGCAACCAGCCTACTCAGAAAGCTGACAGGGGCAATTTAGCTGGCAGTAGGTCTAGTCCCAGAAGTCCCATACATCACTGCCTACATCTGCATTTCCCCTCCCTTTGCTGTCTCTCCTCACACATTTCCCAGCGCTCAACTGTAAACCAAGAGAGTCGAGAGGATGCAATTTGTAATCTCAATTAGGCACAACATGAGGTAGCCAAGTTGATTAGGAAAGAAGGGGCCTAACTCTTCTAAATCAGTTTACTGCCCCTTTGCGAGAATTAATTCCTATTCCAGCAGCGCCTACAGTGGTGTGTCCAGTCCAAACACTCAACAAGGTAAACAGATGAACTCAAGAGAGGCTGACATTTTGCTTGTGGCATGGCAGGGGAGCTTGTGTGCCCATGAGAGTTCATGCACTACAGCTGACTGCTTCCTCTACCTGATCCATTAACGTCTGGTCAATGACAAGGAAAGTACAGCCTTTCCTTCCCTTAAGTAAGACACTAATCTATTACAACTCCACAAGCTAGGGTAATTAATCAAAAGTCCATCATAACATATAAAATGAAAATGGCTTAAAGATGTGCCTGTTCACACAGATTAATTATTAAAGGAGCATGAGCTGAAGCTTTTCACCTGTTATTTAAAAGTTCAGGAAGACATGACACGACACGCGGCACAGTCTACAACACCCTCAGCAACCCACCCACCCAGCTGCACTGTACCTGTTCTGCCTCCTGCACACGGGTTCCAGTGCACCCCACAGCAACCAGAGCCTGCCTGCTAGGGATGCTCAGTACATATAGCTGCAAAAATCACCCTGGGGAGTCAGCAGGTAGCCCCTCCACACAGCAATCACAACAAGCATTTGCACATGTTTGCCTGACATCTCTACTTTTGTTTCAAAATAAAGTCCTCAAGCAACAAGGCAAGGGCTTGGTAAGCGGTAGCACAAGCATTCCTAGAAACCACCAACCGTGTTGTTTTCAGCTGTGTTCGTGCTGCTGTAATCAATGGCAGCACTTAGCAGTGATGAGCACACACCGGCAAGAAAAAACACCCCATCCTTTACGCCATGGTTGTTATCTTCTTCCAGACCAACCAATGAATCAAGATCACTGACTGCACTAGGAGGCGAAGCGCTGGGAGGGCTGGTGCTTAATTAAGCTGAAGTAAATACGCCCTGGCTCAGGAGCAGAGGAGAATCACCTGTGCAGCACATAAGCTGAGAGCAGACTAGAGCATAGCAGCTTCAGACCTGCTCATATTTCTCCCACTTATGGTCCCAGCTTTATTCTAATTGCACAAATTGAAGAATGATTAGCAGTTGTGTGGACATTAAATGCCCTGTTGATGTAACCAAAACAGATTTGCTTTATTCAGAACGATTACTTAAGGCCATAGCTGTGAAACTCAAATGAATCCAAACATAAACAGACATTAAAAACACAAAGCATCACCTCAGAAATGAGGGGGATGGCAATACAGCCTAAGTGATAATTTAAAAGCCGCACTCTTTTAACATCATGCTTTCTAAAAATGGAGAGGCAGGCACCTTTTTCATGAAACACCATAAACCCAGTGGTGTTCTCATCCTTAACAATCTCTAAAATGAACTTCCATGAATATGAATACTAACAAAAATTCACCCCACCTATGCTCTGCACCAGGCTGCTACCTAAGAATTCATATCCAATTCCATGATAAATTTATATTTCTGCTGAAAAGTGTAATGCACAACTCGAGATCAGCAGAAATACAGGGTCAAGGTAGAAATCAGCTTCCATGAGCCATGGGAGGCAAGTGGTAAGAGCAAACCTGGCAGCTGCCTCTGCTGAAACGACTTCACAGGCAGTACGTGTCCTAATAAACTACTAAACAGGCACCAGCACTCCTGGTGTCATCTGGAAACTTAATAGTAAGGTACAACTTAAAACATTTTTTGCCTCTCCTCCCAGCCCTCCCAGATGCTCCTCTTCTCAGCTTATCTCCAAGCTGAGCGGTGAGGAACGGGGGGCCCCAGGCTGGCTGCCAGCCAGCCTCTTCAGCCTTCATTTTTAACACCATTACCTATGAACACATCACATTTACTCGGCCTCCAGTCACATCATTAACCCTGGCAGCGGAGCAACTAACAAATGCAGCTAACAAATATGCACTTGATAAGAAAGCCTCACATTTTTTCTTTGCACTTCATCTGAAAAGGTAAATCTCGGGAGGTAAGTTTGTAGCTGTTAACCAGCTATTTCCCTCTCCCCACAGAGGAAGAAATTGTGGTTTTCTCTGACAGCAGTATATGATATTACTGTCATTACAGCTGTTTTAGAACAGCTTTAAACTACACTTGCGTTTCAGAACTACCTGCCAGAGCCCCTGTTCAGAACTTTCATCTCTCACTATATTGTTTCAAGGGGAAGCTTTTAGTTTTCAGCGGCCCATAGTACACAAAAGAAAATGCAAACTTAAAGGTAGATGATACAATCCCACTCACTGCATTCAAAATACAATTCACAAGCTCCTTCCCTGGGGCTTTCCCAGACTGGATGACCAGATTTTGTCCTTGCTATGAGACAGCAGCACAGGGCTGTAAAAACTCAGAGAAGGTTCCCTAAAAGCAGGGATTGGCCAATGCAAGAGATCTTGTCAGGCTTCCTCCTAACTGAGATTGCAGCCACAGCCTCAGCAGCTGTGACTCCCCAGATTTTACATAACAAGCAGATCTCACGACTTTTACTTGACTCCAAAATAGACCTGGTAAAAGTTTGTCTCCAAAGGACTTTTAAACATGATGCTCACACATATCCACGCGTTATTTGTGCATGTTTTACATCTGTACACACATATTTCTATTAAGATTATACCATGCATGTGTTTTATGGTGACCACAGTGCTATTTTCTTTCCAACAGCTCCAACACCACCTCAGTGCTTTGTTTTTCCAGTAGGTGCAGCAGAGCAGAGAGGCTGTATTCCCAGCAGCCAGGCTGCTCCAGAGCTCCAGCCTTGTCTCCACGTGCAAGGACTCCCACAGCCTTGTCCAGTGCCTTCATTCCTGCACCTTGCACTCCCCAGCTATAAAATCAGCGACGGCACTCTGCCTCCCTGACAATATTTAGTGAAAATAGATTAAAAAAAAAAATCCACTATGAAACTCTGAAGAGCAAATACTGCTGTCTGGAAAACATAGGTGCTGACTCCAGTTGCCAGGCTTCTATAAAAATAAAATTATCCTGCATATATATTCTGGACTAATTTTATTCTTAAAATTCCACTAAACCTTTAGTTTTAGTACAACAAATTATACCACCCCTTTGGAAAAAAAAAAGCTTCAAGCCATCTGAGTTATAGTTTTTCCACCTTAGGAAAAGCCTAAAAATATACAGGTTCTCTCTTGTAATCCTGTATCAACAGAGGTTTTGCTCTAGCAGAACAAGATAAGAAATCAAAACCATCATCTATCCACTGATGGTGCATAAACACTGTATTTATTAGCACTTCCACACACTGATTTTAGACTAACCTCCTTCTCAACAGTACCAGCACAAATGACCATTTCAAAAACGCTGTCATCCAAATGTCACAAAACAAAAGCGAACAAATGATACTCCTGTGAGACATCTACCTCCCCATGCCTCCTCTGGCATTTAGGAGCTGGCATGCAAGGAGAATAATCCAACTCCCGTGACTCATCTCACCCTTCCAAGCCAAGGCAGCCTCCGGGACAGAGCGAGGACGGGAGCTGCACCCGGAGGCCCTGCCAACACTCCCCATCTCTGCAGCCCGCAGCAGTTCCTCCATCTTGCAGAAGACAATCCAGTCAGCACTCATCTTCCTAATTACACACCAACAATTAGCTGGAATCTCGTTGGACTGTGCATGTCACCTGTTAACGGGGCTCCCAGAAAAAAAGGGCTAAAACGGGCCGCGGCAGATGGAGCTATACATCCCGTCCATCTCTGGAGAGCGGATTTGTAATGCAAAACACTGAATTCAAGATGAGACCAATGGATACAAGGAAGCAATCAGAACCAAACTGATTAAACAAGGCCCAGGTCTCAGCACAGCACGCAGAATACTAAACAGAAGCAAAGGTACCTCCGAGAGGGAAACAAACCACGCGCCGGCTCGATCTTCCCTGAACCGTGCGGCTGCCTCTTCAGGAAAATCAGACCTCAAAACTCACCCAGGCCAGAAACATCCAATCACTCCATCTCAGATACGCAAGGAGGAAAGCCTGGGGGGGGTCCTGAGTTGCCTGTTTTGCGATGGGGAAGCCCAGGGCAGGGATGCCACGATCCCCGTGGCCAAACACCGCCGTGCTCCCCGCAAAGCCCTGCAGTTTCAGGTTCACCAGCACCCCAAGTCGGACGACTACGCTGGATTTATTAGCCCAGCCTCTTACAACCCCGGGCACATGACATTTCATGCAACTACCGCCATCCTGAGCCCAAATCCCATTTGATTAAAGCCAATCTGGTTTCAGGAGGGGAGGAATCTGGACTGATGCCTGGTACTGACATCAGGACACAGAAGGGATGCGCTGCTTCTCCCTCTCTGCCCTGTCACAAGACCCTGAGAGACATGTGCTTTGCTTCCAGCCCAAGTACTGCTGGCTCCCGCACCCAGTCACACCTTCTTGCTCTGCTTCTCACTGCAATATTGAAGAGAGTTTCTAAATACTTGCATTGGGAACTGTGGTTTCCCTTATCAACACTGATCTGGCTTCACAGACCTCCCACTCGTTTTGCTTCATGGGCTAATGGAAGAGGAGAAGAATTAAATAGCCCTCTGAGCTCCTGCAGCCGCTCTCTTATGAATACTCTGCTGACACGCACACACAACATTTCTGAGCAACACCCCTCTTCAAAGAGCCATCAGGAAAACTGTAATTTAGACTTTTAACAGTTCCTCCAGTGAAACACAAAAAAAACCCCCAACCACCCTTTAAGCTGGTTTTGTTCAGCTTTCTCTCAGCAAAACGCTTACCCCTCGGACAACCTCATACACTGTTTTGCCATCTTAAAAGTCCCTGCTGAGTAAATGATGCCACACAGCCTGACAGAAATAAACATATTCTGACATGCACCAAAAAAAAAAAATGAACCAACTAAGCTATAAGCAAAGACTGTTCACATAATGCTTCGTAGACACCTTTACGCTGCCTGGGCCTCACAGCCCGTTTTGTTTTTTTATACCCAACGTTTAGAGAGAAGAACAAATTTTCAAATGCCAGTACACTGCTTGCCCACTGACTTACCAAAGCACGTACTGCCAAGCTGCTGCACAGCCTGCATGCCTCAGTGACCGAGTGCTTTCGGAAAATTCTTGCTATGTGCACACATACACACACAAAAGAGCAATCTAATCATCAAAATATTCAGAGGCACATTATTCAGAGACACTCACACGGATGGCCTCCAGAAGCACAATTCTTGATCTGCGTGAACTGACTTCAGATACAAAAAGATGCTGCAGCATCTCCTCTCCTCTGAAAATTTCTTCAGGTTTTGAGGTTTTTATTTTTTATTTATTGCCTCCCTCTTAGCCTCACAGAAAGTTTCTGTTATTCCACCAGATTTTATCCCTTTCTGTTTGGCAAATGTTGATTCTCCCCCATCCTCCCACCCGTCTCACATGAAACTGCTATTTTTGTGTAACAGAAAATAAATAATTGTGTACCTCCATCTTACCCCAAAATCTGCTGTTCCAACAACATCAGCACTGCCTGGCCATTAGAGTTCAGTGCCTAACTGAGCCAAAAAGACTACACCCCACTGTCCCTCGTGACCCAAAGGGCAGCAGGTCCCACTTGCACAGGCTGTGCTGGCGCTGAGAGCACGGCACAGCCCCGCTCCAAAGGCAGGGAGTGATGGCCTCGTCCCCCCTGTGCCACCCCCCAAAACACACCAGTGCTCCCACACCAGGTACAGAATTTGAAAATGATGCCCTTACCTTGGCTGATGGGATTGTATAGTTGTATAACAATGTAGCCCTAAAATATCTAAGAGTCTTCCCATGCATCTAAGGAAAGGGAAAATGAAGGAGGACCTGTAGACACTAATGCCCAATCTCTTTTTCAGGGGGGATGGAGAAATAGTGTGAAAAAGATGGGTAATGGTGGTGACACCTTTGCTCCCTCAGGCTTCTCCCAAGTAAGGCATCATGCTGTTGTGCCAGGCACTCCCTGGCACATTCAACCCTAAAAACAAGACAAAATTTGGAAAAAACAGAAATAAAAATTTATTGTTACTCTTTCATTAAGAGGTTCTTTAATACTGAACACGCTGCTCCACTTCTGCGTTCTGGAGCTCTGCCACCTGTACACGAGAGTCAGGAGCCATACTCTGCAATGCAAGTTCAGATGTTTGGATGGGAGGTAGAAAGCAAAGCAGTATTACAGAGTACAGACCGATCTCTCTCATATAAACAACTTAAAAATCACCATTTAATGATAAATCTCACCATCAGCAGCATCAAGCGCAGCATGACTGTGCCAAGGGGGTGGGGAGTTGATGCAGATAAGGTGTCTTTTCTTTCTTAAAATTTTTAATAAAAATGTAGCAATGAGACTAATTCATTTCTGCTAGGAAATCTGCAGAATAAAATGATTGCTGTTACTATATCCAGGTCCTTTTCGAATGCATGGGTCTAGTCATTTGAGATTCAGCATAGATCTGCTCTTGACGTTAAAGAAGCATGTCTCTACTTCCTCTTCAAGAGAGGGCACAATCTGCCAGCTGCCATTTAATATGGACAAACATGATTTCAGCATTATTCATCACTCCAATTTTGATAATGGAAAGTATTCTTCAAACGAAAAAAATTAAAAGTCTAACTACCTCCCGTTATTTTCCAGTCCTCCAGAAGAAATTAAGTTGATGTCCTCCAAGAGATTTAATGGACAACAACAGACTCTTCACTGCCCACCTCCAAATACTAAGGCACTGTTCCTGTAATGACCAGTTGTCTCCGTGGATAACACTAAAATGGAAATCCAGCCACCAGTAAGTGCACTTTCTGGTAAAAATAACTGCAAGATCCCTTTAAGTTGAAAATTTTATCAATCACAAGCCTTCACTGCATCTGTGCAGACTGCATATCCATCTGTTTTGAGGTTACTTCAAATATTTTGAACAAAAATGCAGAGTTCATCCATAAAAGCTTTAAGTAATAATATCACTGGCAAGTCACTGAGAACACAACTGAAAGCCAACTGCACAACATCTACAAAGGGGGGAAAAAAAGGATTTTTTTTTGAGACCTGACTTTATAGTCCCAAAACTCTTCAGTAAAATAGGTCAGTACTAGCACTGATACCTTTGAGAGTGTAATTGTGTGCTTTCACATAGTTTAATTTTTACTTCAGCACTTTCAAAAACCGTTAACAGGTTCTTTTAAAAGAAGCAGAGGACTCTTGCACATCACCAAGGGATAACTGCTACCCAGAGCACATACTCTTAAGTTTTCACAACAGTCTCCAGTGTAACAATATACAACATTCATCTCCTGTAATAGAGGCAGTAATTTGCTGAGCACATCTTTCAGCAACACTGACGGGTAAAGCAGTCACGGTGCCCAAGTCCAGTCGCCTCCCCAGCTGCGTCAATAGTTGTGTGCAGTGGATTGGATCAGGGAACCAGTCCAAGTTAAGAATAAACAAGAGGGAGGAAAAAAGAACACAGTTCTCTTTAACCTGAAGCAGACTCCTGATTTATTGCCCTGCTGCTAGTGACAAAACAGGTTTGGAGCAAGCAGGGGGAGATGGGCAGAGACTGGTGAAGCCCAGATCGTCTCTGCAAGAAAGGTTCTATCTACACACAGCAGCCCAATTACTGTACACTGTAAAACCTCTAAAAAAAAAGAAAAAAGATTTCAAGGCTGTATTTTGATTGATTTTCTTTTGCAAAACAATCTCCCACCCAGGGTCTATGGTTACATTTCAATAACATCAGGAAAAAAAACCAAAAAACCGTGTCCCTTTAAACAACCTTCAAGGAAAGCACCAGCGCTCTTCCACAGCCAAAACAGCGCTCCTCCCTCATCATCAACATTTCCAGGAGGTTAAAGCCTTTGCCAGCTTTTCAGAGGGAGAATCTTCTGGTAAGCCTTGTGCTTCAGCGAACCACTTTCTATTCCTCTTTGGGATCAGAGTCACTACCACGTGCTTCCTTCACCTTTTATGAGAGACTGACTGAATAAGGAGACTGCAGATTTCAAAATTTGCAGCTCACCTGGACCAAGTTCCTTCAAGCAGCATAACTACACCTGATAAAGATCTATTAATCTTTGAAAAGATACCTTTGAGAATTTGTCTCCTTTCTCAGCCAGACCAGAGAATGTGTCTCTGCCCTGTCCTCTGACCCAGGGATCAGTGCAGAGGCAAGACAGGACCTGTAATTCCCTAACAACTGGGGACAACCATGGAGAACAGCCCATGGAGAGTGGAGTATATTCTTGAAACTCCTTTAAACATTTTCCCATTTATTCTGGGAAACGGTTCGGAGCAAACTGTTCATCAGCAAACTCTGACAAGAATAATATGAGGGGGCACAAACTTCGCACCCAATCCTTAGATGATGCTTCCTGGAGAACAAGTGTTCAAAGGAATAAGGCTGCAATCTACCAAAATACTCATTTTTATAAAGCTTTAATAGAATGTTACAAGTCACCATAATTAGGTCTCCCATCTCACTTCTCCGAGCCTACAAATTACTGGTCAACGTGCAAAAAAAAAAGAAGATTTTTTCGAACTAAATAACTTGGAGAGTATTTTGTGTCTCTCTTCCTTTACCAAGTGATTAAATAGAAGGATCAGAGGCTCAGATTTCAGCAGCAGATGCTTCATTTTAAAGCCTTAGCCCTTCCTGGCCCAAAACTTTGACATTTCACAAGATTGGCTCATTGATCAAAACAAGAATATGTATCCCAGGTAACTTTTGTTTTGAAAGAACAAGATTGTAATCTGACTTGCAACATACTGGTTATTCCCATATCACCAGTGAGTACAGCCTTTTATTATCAGCTTCTGAAATCCTCTTTGTACAATCTGGTTCTCCAGCATCATGTGACCTGCACTCACGGAGGCACCAAAGCGTCTCCTCTTGAAATGCTATTCCCAGTTCAAAACTGTGGCAATGTATTTAAAAACTACACACAGAAAAGAAAACAAGCTGCACTGTACAGCTTTTCCTGCACTACGTAATTGACTCGGTAATTTCCATAAACCCCAGTGAGAAGTTACCAGTTTGTCAATCTATGCTCTTCCACACACCAGATTTTTGGGGAAATGCTTTGAAAAGGCTGATTTACTAATTCTGCCCTAGGTACCACTTCAGTAGCAGATGCCATCTAGCCCAAGAGAATCATCTCATTTAAAAGAGCAGAACGCAGCCACAAAGCTAGTCTAAATTTGGATCCTCCACCACCAAGGAAGGAACATTTACGAGGACATGGGAACGGTCTGTGTTACTAGTAAAGATGCAACCCAAATTCTACACCACCATGAGGTGCTACTAGGTATAAAATAAAACCTTGAATTATGGATACACACAGGGCCTGCTATATCTTCACACGATTGCTAGGAACTCCATTAAGGTCATAAATACAGTGATGTCTGACAAGAAGCTCAACAGAAAGATAGATATTCTCCCACTAGAAGAAAAATGCTCTTAACAACTACCTGTGGGATTATGAAAATAGGCTACTTAAGTATCTGCTGCTATTAGTGATATTGTGCTGCCTGCCAGATCGGCAAGAGTTTTCATTTTGAATGCGCGCTTGGAAGGCTTTGTCTTTTATCAAGGGAATAGAAAGGCTAATCTTTGGGGAGGACAAACAAAGCAATCCATCCAGCACAGACAATGGCCACACTCACTGCCCCCAGAGGAGCATTAGTGACTTGTGGTGTCAGCACGTTATGGGACAAACAGTCATTAAATCATTCCACTTGTCACTTGTGAGTGTAAGTGGCACGGACAGGGGTGTCTGAACACAAAGACATCTCCAACCCAAGGACCTCACCAACCACACAAAGCAAAGCAAGAGAGATTAAGTGCCGTGGGAAGCAGCGAAGGAATCCTGCAAAAACCACGGCTGAAAGTGCTCCAAGAAAGAAAATTCCACCTATCACACGTGACTCTTTTCCCTTGAAGTTACACATTTTTCTTGTCTTTGCACACTAATTTGGCTATCTTCTTCCTTTCCCTGCTTTTCTCACTCTTTCATTCTCACTCACCATTTTTCTCACTCTTTCACCCCTGCCATGTCACTGTCATAAAGCTCCCCCTTCATTCCAAACATTTATACAACCTTGTTGGGATCACACAGAAACTCTGAGGACCATCAGTAAGATAAAGGAGCACAAGATGCATCCACTAAACCCAAAACTACAGATTGCATCTTAGGTTTCTAGAAAATAAAGGTTTGAGTGATTAACACATAACTATTTCTAAAATTAAATAATTGCAGAGAAACAGGGCTGCTTAGAGAAACTGAGAGCTCCATGCTACCAAAAATTAGAGGTAATTACAATGTGTATGCAAAGGGCACAGCATTCTGAGTATTAAATCACCTTTAATTATGTTTTCTGGATTTGTAACACTGACATTTCAATTCCCAACACTACAGTGAGACACCACGTTAAATCAAATACGCCAACAACTCTATTCTGAATCACCTTGAAGGCTTGCAAAACAGAGCTGTGTTTGAACACATTTATCTTCCCCCTTACACTCTTTCAGCTATTGAGGGAGACCACAATGTATACTTCCAGAGTCATAACTGGTCACCGAAGCAACAGCTTGGATGCCAAAAAGCAGGATTTCAACTCGACTGCACAGGGTGGTGGGGAGAGAAAGGTGATCACAATACCTCCATTGTAGCCTTGATCCTGCGACTCAGACCCTCAGCGAACTACGAGTCGTTCACGCGCTGAATCCGAAATGAATAACTTGGGAAAGCGACTGAAAACAAGACTTTTGTTTTCTTTTGACTTCTGTTCCTCGTACTAATGGCCTTTAGAGGGTCTGGGCATTAATCTTAGGCAGTAAAAAGGGAGAAGGAGAATGATCCCTGGCTAGATTTTCTTGTCTCTAAATGAACCAAAAAAAAAACAATTAAAAAGAAAGTATTTCCTCTTTAATAAATTCTCTGGAAGCTGTCAATTTTCTGTTTGTTACCACAACCCTTAGAAAAGGAGGTTTGAGCTATGGTTAGTGGACAGCACCGACAGTAGATCTTGAGTTCCTTGATCAGAGGAAAAAACAGACCTCTACACACCAGAGACCTTCCTCATGTTGTCAGCAAACCGTGGCTGTATGCATGGTGAAAAAATACCCACTTCTCATAACTTCATTGCTTAACCTCTTATAAAGAGCTTGGATTTCTTTCCAGCTGATATTCTGCTATAAGAGGACTGAGAAGGGGTATTTGTTTTCAAGTCTTTTTCCCTTACTTACTGAAGCCCTTTTCCTCTGAGGCAGCGGTTTATCAAGTTTCACAATCCAGCTAAAAGAGGCTAAATTAAGAAATTTTGTTTGCTTGCCTCCTTTGTTTACAAGGTGTTACATTACTCCCTTTGCAGTTTGTGGTTCAAGCACTGCAGCTGTTAAACAAATATTTATGCACGTACGCACGTTATTAGAAATATTTACGTTAATTCAATTGTGACACAGCAATCCTGTCCCAACGAGACCCCAGGTCACCAGGTCCAGCTGTTGCAGAGCTGGCAAGCCCAGGGTTGAGGATGGGGAATGCTTCAGCATCACTTCTGTGTGCCCACATCCAACGCTGGAGCAGCAAAAAGCTCCAGAGTAAGAAGGATGGTCTGTCACAAAGTGACCAGCATTAACTCCGACCTTCCCAGAGACTTCAGGCATTGCGGAACAGCAGAAAGAATTAAAAGCCAGCCTTGAAGGATTTCAGAAGTGAATTGTCCCCAGTTTTGCCTTTCTGAGGTTTTTACAGCTGGATACATGTTGAAGGCACACGGCCTTACCAGAAGGGCAAGACAAAGCAAAGCCTATTAAACACCTCCATAACAAGTCTGCAAGAGTCTTGGCATGCACTGCAGGCAAAAGGCAGACCAGGCCACGATTTCTCAGTTTTCACTTTGCAGTGACCTGAAAATAGATGAGAGTTTTACCTACATAGATAAGGCAACAGGCCATTACCTCACTGAGTAACACTTAATAAAAGGTTTGATTTGACCTCGTCATAGATGCATTGGAGAAAGGCATCTCAACATCAGTAATAACAAAACAGTTAACACCAGCACTCCTTGAAACACTTCATCTGTGTCTGCCACCCCTGAATGTCTGCAAACAGAATGCTTGTATTGTTTTTAAACACACACAGGCACGCATTTCTTAATTATACTTTAAACCAAGCACAAAGGTCACATATATGCTCTCAGCACAAGGCAGCCATCCAGTCACTGTATGTTCTGTAAACAACTCCCATCACTTCGACTGTTACCAGTAGACCTTTAGACTTCTGCATCTCTTAGCCCCCTTTCATATTGGAAAAACATCATTAAACCAGATTAGAACTGCTATTCCAGTCAGGCTGCTTATCTAATGCTTGAAGAAAATGTGTGCCTGCAATGCTCTCCTTCAAAACAAATGATAAAATCGACTGTTAGTTCAGATTCTTTATCTATGAAAAAAATATTCTCCCTAATGAGACTACTAAATCTAGCCTCTCTTCTATTAAAACTATGTATTTGCATAATCACAAAAGTGTCCCAAGGAAACGTTTTTAGGATGGATAAACACAGCACTCATACGTGTTCACATGTGCTGAATTATATTCAATAGATTTAATAAGAAAAAAGTGGACATGTAGTACAGTTTTACAATTAACATCTGCTTTATCTCTTCTTTTGTAAGATGACATTTAAGCTATATGCACGTTTCAGAGCCCTTTATCTCACAATGCCATTTTCCCCCAGAGCATTCACGTCTCACTTCTATAAAATATCAGCACACGAGGGCTTGAAACCGGCTTTACCTGCAACAGAGACAACTCCCAGACTATCAATTTATAAAAGCACTGAGAAAGCAGTAAGAACAATATTGACAGATGGGCTCTCCCGCACTTTCCCTGAAAAAGCCTCGGTTCTGGAACCACCTTTCCCACAAATTAGTCTTTGGGGAGTTGATGGATAACAATACATTTCAGTCTTTCAGACTTCAACAAAGTGGGCATGGGGTATTTCAGGTTTTGGGGTGGGTTTTTTGTTTCCCACAGCCCCCCTTCCCCTACCGTAAATTCAACTTTGAGCCATCCTTTCAGGAAAAGATAAACTTAGCCATCAGCACAATTCACTTCTTTCTCTGGAACTTCAGTAACATCTGGAGGGTTTCCTCAATGTAATAAGATGTCCTGAGCTGTTTCCAGAACTCTGAAGCTATAACCCAGGGGCAACACTCACCCAAAACCTGCACTTGGGGTGTTTGGTCACTGAAGCTTTGGCAAGTCTGGGGACCACAGCATCGCCAAACCCACATTTTTTTGGTTGAAACTACTTTCATTTAACTTGTACTCCCTCTGTACATCTGAAGGAACAGATGATACCTTCGGGTCTTCTTGCAAACAAGCCCTACCGCAGGCAGTACAAACTTAAGGACAGAAGGGCAACAATAAAATACCAACTCACTTCAACCTGTCCTACTTACAGTTCCCAGGAGGAAGCCAGGGATATTCTCGGGGAACAGAGCCATCCACTCCCACCTTATCTGTGGACTGTGGTTTTAACCTTGAGCCTGTATTTAAATTGAGGGCTTGTATTAAACAGCAGTGGGCACTCCCGACCTCAGGACATCGGTGTCCTCGGCAGCAGAAGGCACAGCACGTCTGCTGTCATTACCAGGTGTGCCTTAATTACTGCTATTACCGGCAGCCAGGGAAGGGCTGCAAGGCAGCTACTCTTCAAAGAGAAAAGGCAGCACAGGGCAGCACAGATCATTTCAGCAACTGTAAATACTTTGCCATCTGCAGAGTCACTGGAATTAAACAACAGTTTCGAAAATGCTCATTTATCCCTCCCCATCCACCCCACGCACACAGGCACTGATGCTGACCGTATCACCACGGAATCCCCAGCTTCTCCAATACCTGTGGTCTGATCCACCGGCCACACAAAGTAATTACAAAGAAATGTAAGCAGTGGCACGCTCATGGGTGGAGCACACGGCCCATCTATACATAAAAACAAACAACACTTCAACCAAGGGTTATTTTTATCCCAATGTAAACAGAAGCACGAGAAGTACGTCTCCTTGCCTCGCTCTGGCTGTTAAGACCACTAGAAGAGAATTATTCAGAGCGGCAAAGGAAAATGAATTTCTTAAGAGCCAAGCCGAAGATCCAAGCCCCAGACAGAAGGTGAGCTGAAGCTCACCGGAGCGTAAGACACCCAGCCGTGCCAAGGGCTCCGTGGATACAACGCTTTCCGATCAATTAGGCCGCTGTATAATGGACACAGCTGCCAGCGGCTGCTCCGATGCCAGGAAGCGGCAGAGGGCTTGGAATCAACACTGGATTGCTGGGCAGTGCTAAGGACTGCACTGAAAATGCATATGGCCTTCGAAAAAAAAGGTATACACACTTCTGAAAAAGTCTGAGGTACGGTACCAGGACCAAGAAATTCAGTGGGAAGAGGTCAGGGAAGTTCAGCATTCTGGAAAAATCCCACCTGGGTCTCTGTCCCACCATGGACCAACAGGCAGCAATGAGAGGTGCTGTCAGCCAGTCCAGGAGGTGCAAGAAGACCCTACTCTATCCCATGCTTAGGGCCAGCAGGAACTTGCAGCCAGCAGGGGCTGGGGATGAAGGCACCATGGCCAAGGCAGCTCCAGGGACATCCAGAGGGGCGAGAGCTCCTGGAACACAAAAGGGGAACCTGGCTCTTGCTGTCAAAATAACCACATTTTGGAAAACTGAGATACAGAGACTCTCCTGTTCCTGAACAGGGATCATGGGTTTCTCTCTTCACTGGACTCATGACTTGCTCTGATCTGATTCAGCTTTTGAAGGGACAGTGAAAACTCCCGACTTCCAAACAAGAAAGTTTAACAGATCTTCTGTGCTTCAAAGTAGGTGGTTAAGCTACAAAGAATTACTCATTCCCTACAGTCACAGGCCATTGCCATTCCTGTAACAGCAGGATACCCATCTAACACATACAGACACCAGTGTGCACTAATTTAATCCCAGGTCCCTCTGCCCCTGGATAAAGGGCCAACTTTAACCCTGTGCTGCTGCCAGAGGGACATGAAAGGCCCTGGAGGAGTAATGGAGAGAACTTGTTTATCCACCCGAAAGCACCCATAATTAGGAAGTGATGGATGTCACCAGTAAAAGTGAGTGATGTTCTTCAGGAGCTCTCTCATCTGTAACTGCACTGTTTTCAGATAAAATAACCCTTTCTGTCAGGCAGTGTCAGGAATGTCTGCAGCCAATCAGTCACTCTGCTGTCCAGAAAGCAGTATGACGTTTTTGTCATAATATCTGTGGCATATGTTGTATCAGCCCTTCCTCACTGAGTATCTCACCAGTCAGGGTCTCCACCCCAGCAAAGCCAATGACTGAGATAAAACAGGTAAATCGAGATTTCCAAAAACCTCAACCCCACTGCGTGTGTAACAGAACTCTCCTTTTGAACAAAACATCCTTTTTTACAGCAGCATAAAGTCATATTTGCCATCTGGAGTTAATGGTTCCCGAGTAAAGCTCAGGAGGAAGCCCCGCTCACCGCTCCTGCACGCTGGACGGCAAAGCGGAACCGCCACAAGGAACAGCTTGGGAGAAAGTCAACAAGATAAGCGGGATCATTTCCAACTCGGACACCATAAAATTTCACACTGTAACAACTTCATTTACAAGACTTTGACAAAGATTAAACGAGGAGAACAAATACCTAACACAATTAACTGAGATTACACGTATGGCCTGAAGTCTCCGTGCCACCCTGCAAGTGCCAAGAAAGGCTGTCCCAACAGGGAGGACGGGGCAGCTTGGTAACTGTGTGACCCTACAGACTGTCACAGCTACCACGGGAAGTAACCCCTGGATCGCTGTGCCTCTGAACAAGGTGGCCTTGTCAGCTTTATGGCACCACCTCAAAGTTAAAACAAAACAAAAACCCCATCAGCACGATTAAGGAAATGGGACAGATGAGCAGGATGGACCAATCTCCTTTGGGAACAGCCAGGCAGCCTGGCTGTGTTTTTAACTGATTAAATCAGACCTCGACAGAAACCTCAGTGTCAATTTCTCAATATTCTAATAATTGCATTGAATTCTTTTCTAAGGTTCATGCAACAGACCACCACTCTGACAACAAAACAGTCCTCCCCTTCTAAGAAGTCACCTCTACAAAACTTGATGCAGCTTGAGAGTTAACGTTTCATTACCTAAGAGCTGCTCCTGATCTTTAAACACAGCCAATGTATATTAATATTTAACCACTGCATGTTAGAGATTACATATCACTATTACAAGCTCATAGCTATTACTTCTGCAAAACACTAAGAAAAAAATAGATGCTGATGTCACTGATCACATGCTTTCTATTTATTGTGATGGGAAATAATCAGCTTCTCTGATTAGGTACATGTTTATTATATCACAAGGCAACAATCTCCTTCAAGCACCCAATCCAATCCATGTGCTTGACGCAAAGGTTTCTTAAAGGCTATGAATTTAAACATCTGTGTCCTAGAAAACATGCTGGTGCTTCTAACAAAGAAAATGCTAAAGCACTGGAGAAATTTAAACATTTGATTACTCTGTTTCCTCTTGAAGCCTGATTGAGAAAAACAAATGCTTTTATGTTATTAAGAGACACTACTCAAAGGGAAGCAATCCCAGTAATTCCTGGTCCTTCTGAACCTTTAATTAACATTACCTGGAGGAGCACTGCCACTCGCACCTGGGACACCTATAATTCAAATACTTCATCCTCTACAGATAAGGAGGATGGAAATAGCTTATTAAAACTCTGAATAAAGCATGTGGGAAGGGACCTCAGGGCTTACTCTGAAGTCAGACCGTGCTGTTCAGAGCCTTGCCAAGTTGACTTTTGAGTACTTCCTAAAATGGAAGCACCACAAGCTCTCTAGGCTCTTGTTCAGTGCTCTTCTTCCACGCTGAAGTTGAGCTTTTAGAACTTCCCTTGCTGAGTCCTGTGCACTTTCCCTCTCTTCCCTTCCCTGTGCTCCCTGCAGAGTAGTTGGACACTGACACCACCTCATCCACCTGCCAGGGACGGGTGCCTTCCCTCCCCCAGGCCTGGGAAGCACTGCTCCCCTGGCCCCTGCTCTAGTCCCCAGCCTGATTCACCCCAGGTTTTGGCACCTTCTTTGACTTGCCTATGCCTTTCTCATGCTTGTGATCACCGGTGGGGTTCAAGTTACAGCTTTCCCATAAACTAGGAGAACCTCTTGTCCATCCCCCAGCTGAGACAGCAACTGACCACTCATCTCCCCATCCACAGGCTGCTCGGATCCAGCTCCAACAGCATCCACAGCCACATCCAGGGACGCCCTCGAGCCAACCCCACGCTCCCTGATGTCCAATCCTCGCAAGCTGGACACAGAGCCACGTCTGGGGCCTCAGCAGCACTGACAGCAACAGAACCATTACCTCTAATTACTGTCCTCTGCATACGCTCCAGATGGAGCTTGTCCTCTCTGCAACTGTCAGCTGGTGCACAGGTGGTGACCCAGAGCTTGTCCCAAAGTGCTCCTCCACGGCTGTGCAGCCCCACCACGTCCTCTCCACTTTGTATTCCTTCATTTCAGCTCAAGAAGCTACATTTCCACACGCCTTTTCAATCTCCTGTAGCCATTTAATTCCGAACTGTGCTTCACAGTGCTTGAGCCCCTCTCAGTTTTGGGCTTACTTGCAGATTTAGTTAGTATTCCCTTGTCCACAGCAGTAAAGAGAACAGCAAATAAAGCTCAGCCCAAGACAAACATGGGTGTATTCACTCAATTCCTCATGCCATCTCCCTTCTTCCCAATTTTCAAAGGAAGTTACAGGTAACTGCTCTTCAAACACATTCCTTAAACAGTTATTTACCATACAATTATATACATATATTTTCCTATTCCACAGAAATGCCACACGAGGTTATATACCAAAAGTTACTGAAGGCAAGGCACATCATCAGAGGTACTGCTGCCCCCCTTCATCCTTATCTTCTAATCCTCCAGATTCCTTGAAACTGATTCAAAATTTTGTTCCAGTTCCCTAAGCATTGCAGTTAGACTAACTAAACTATAACTCCCTGGATCTCCCTTTTTCGAATGGAGGTAATGCCTTTGCCCTTTTCAGTCCTCCAGGACCTCTCTTGCCCTTCCCAATTTCTAAAAGATAATTGTAAATGGTTCAAAGGTTGCTTGGCTAGTGCTGATGTACCCTAGGGCAAATTTCATCAGGCTCTGCCTATTTGAATACACCTATCTTATCTCCTTTCTCTGATCTATCCTTTTTTTCTACTCTGCACTTTACTCCTAGCACCTTGTTTAAATTAATTTTAATTAACATGAAGACACGCTCAAGCAATACAATAGCGACATGATATCCATTCAGTATTTTACCTTTCAGCTATAATGTTAGCAAAAAAAACCCCCACCAACTCCAGACTATTCCCGTACCATGACTCTGGCTTTTTGGAGATGCAGAAGAACATTCAGAAAGATTGGTCTAAGGCAGGTTGAAGACTGCTTATGGCTTAGACCAATCCTCAGCTGAAATGTCTGAAGGGAAAACACTAAGAAAGACAATAAACTCTTCATCTGTGAAGGAAGATTTAAGGAGAAATTTTAACTGCATTTTAGGAGGGACTCTTTCGTTGACTGAAATGGCCTGGTTTTGGTTTTAAAAATTAAAAGAAAAAAAAAAGCCAACACTCCCCCAGCAGATAAAACATTTGATAATCAAATGCACAATTTCCTGCAGATTGCCTGTTATCTAGCACTGATCACTGCCAGGGGTAGGGTACCAAATTAGACTGACCACTGGTCCAAACCAGCACAGCAAGTGCCACTCCTCCCTGAACACCGACAAGTATCTCGAAGCACATTACGATTTTAAGGCATCCACCTGTTCTAGCTATACTTTACCTTTTATCAACTGGAAATTACCATCCTCCTAGCTGAGACATGGCAAGATTCTACGGGAGCACTGCTAGTCTGCCTCTATGCAAAGCAAAACAGACAGCCTTAGATCATCCTCTGTGATTTCTGTTTTGTTTTTCAGCAAAACGAACTAGACACGGTTGTGTGCCGTCCCCACATCTCAGCTGAAGCACAGTAACTTCTTAAACTGCTTCATTTCCATCCTCAAAGACACATCAAGTCCTGTTCTGTGATCCCCTAGGCAGAAGATGCAACGTTAATGGAGATTCTGGCTGTCATTCTCAAAAGCAGTTAGTGATTTGAATGCCTCAATTGCTAGTGTACCCAACCTGAAATACTTAAAAAGGTCCAATTTTGAGGAAATGATGAACTCTCGAAAACTGCTGGGTGGTGGTTCCCACCCCCCTCCGTGTATAAATCCAGAATCCATTTTACCTGATGTTTCCACCTAGAAAATCTTTTGCAAGACTAAAACCCTAGTACCAGTCAAAGGAACGGAGGAGGAAGTTTTCTTTTGCTAGCTGTGATGAAAATGCAACAAATCCATGCATTTTTCCAATTTCACAAAATATAGTAGCTACTCTTGAATATGGATCTGTGAGTATTTTCCTCCAGAGTGATACACTGAAAACCCTCCCTCACAAAATACTAGGATCAGCTTCCAGTGAAACCTACTTTACTGGACAGAATATAAAGCCTGATTTCCAACACTAGTCAGGTCAAAAAACCCCACTCAGTATTTCCAATCCATGTATTACTGGATTTTTTAATCCATCAACCTGCTGGGCTCTACTTCAAACCCCAAAGCCTAACCAGTACTGGCTGGTTTCAGCCAAGCCTATGCTGATAGTAGATAGAACGAAACCAAGTTAATTAGAGTTAAATGCAGCCTCAAAGGAGATCTCAGTACCAAAACTCCTCATGCACATTAACTCATACAGCATGTATTTTTAATGAGTTCAGCACTTGTCTCGAGTTTAGGAAACACACACGTGGGGTGGCAGCTTTTCAAAGCCATTGCGCCAGAGCATGAGCAAGTGCTGACTCCGTGGGATGACAAGGTTATGCTGCCAGTTATGGTGATTCTGCCTTTATTGCATAAGCCTCAGATAACTAAATTAATTAAACAGGTGAAGTGACAACACAAAAGCCACCTACCAATGTACTGATCGTGTAATAGAAAAGGAAATGAAAAAAAGACCAGAGGGCTAAAAGCTCACGTTCGATTTTGCAGATGCGGTTAAATCTTGTAACATCTCCAGCATCTGCTGATCCTCTTTTTCATAAAAAAACTTTTCAAAATATATATCCCTGTAGACAGCTAAAGCAAACACCTTCAAAGCAGAAGGGAGTTTCACAAGTGCGAATCTGGAGCTTTAAACCCCACCCTTCCCTCTCCACACACATTCTCCAACACACACCGTGTGAAGCCAGGTTAAATGGTCAGCAGTCATGCCCTTTGGGCTCCAATATATTAAAGCAATCCACTTATTGTGAGATAAAAGGACCTGCAAAGACTCTTAAGTCAAAAAAATATATATAGCCATATATAAATAAGGCTGAGCTACGCCAACAAATTCTGTCAGTGCCCTTTTGAGCCCGTCATTTAAGTACAGCCAGAAAATATTGCTCAGTGGATTACAGTGAAAAGTAATGGGTGACTCCTGTTTTGCTTTAAGTAGTAGTATGTTCCAGCCAATGTGGCATTAACACACAACCAAATCACTCTGAAACACCTAAGTTTTGTGCCAACATTTTGCTGAAATACAAAACCTCTGTTACAGAAAACACCCCTTCAGGTAGAACATGGTACCACAACACATTTTCCACAACGTAAATTAATTAAAGAATAAAAATGTTTAAAGTATTTAAGAGGACAGTGTGACACCTTGACAATTGTTTTATACTCTAAAGTCAGAATGAAACAAAACCCTAATGATGTAGAAGTCTCAGTTCTAACTGTGATTCCAGTGGTAAGGCTCCTTGTATAAAAATCCCCCAAACCATGATCATGTAGATTGACGGTACTTCCCCAGCAATAGCCAGTTCAAATGAAAAATCCTAACCTTGTTTTTCTTTTAATCTTTTCAAGCAGTATTCCCTTGAATAAGTTTATTAACCTCCTGACTGTAACATTTAAATGGATACTTCAGGTATTTTTTATATATCCCTCAAAATGCAACCATACAACCATTTTAATTTAAACAAATGACAAAAGATTGCTTCAGGATGCTCTGCTGTCTCAAAACTCCTGAAAACTTAATCTGTATTCTGCTAATCTAGGTTACAATTTATCTTCAGGGGTTCTCCTGTAACATCATTCCTTGATACTTTAGATTTAGCCTGACATGATTGAAAAGGCTTCCTCTTCTTTCTTTTCCCATTCATCTGAAAAGCAGAAGAACACTTTGTTCCCAAGCTCCTGTGTCCCCTCCCCCCAAATCAGATAAGACTTTATTAAGGAAATTATCTTAAAAGAAAACCCTACAGATAAACTATGACCTAGATCAGGGAGATTCTACCCAATTTATGCCCCAAAAAAGTTGATTTTTACTTTAAAAGATGTTATTGCATGCCACTCAAACTGTACTTTCAGCCACGGTTTTTATGGACTGAGTCTGTCATCTTTTATTTCCTTAAAACCTGAGTTCACTTTAAGAATGACAGAAGACCTTCTCAGGGTCAGCTGAAAGCATTCATAACTGCACAGACCAGAAAGGAAGCGCTATAAAACCGAGCAGCCCTCAAGGACCGAGTGTTTTGCTGAGGAGCAGCACGACCAAGCTGCCGCCTCAGCTCCCGCGCAATGTCACTGCTCCTGGTGCGGTTCTGTCACCAGGTAGTGCCCTCCCGGGGGAGGGGAGGGGAGGTGGCTCTCTCCAGCCTGACACTGCCCTGGTGTGCTTCCAAATAAAACAAAGAGCAGATGATTAGTTGAGAAACGTCACCCTAAAGATGACAGAGATGCTGTTGTAATTCAGGCACTGTCCAGGTTTGCACCTCGCCGAGTCAGCCCGTCGCTGGGATGCACTCAGCCCTGCTGCCAGCCTGGTTTCCTGCTGGTTCCAACTTCATGGAACAGGTGAGCCTGCAGTGAGTGCGGGAGCTGGTGGGGAACAGGGGATCTGACCCATCTGCACCACTGTGCACTCAGCACACGTTCATCTCCCGAATCCTGAGCTGCGGGAGGAGGGGACGCAGTGTTCAAACTCTGCTCTCCAGCGGGCACAGCAGCCCAGAGCCCTCCTGCTCACACTCCCACCTGCACTCCAAAGGCAATCCTGCCAATGCCAGGCTCACCTGTGAGGAAAACCAGGCATGCCACAGGCCACGGCAGTACCTCCTCCCCTGGCCTGCTGCTTCTGCCAAACACCACGTTTCTGAAAGCCGCCCTCCCTTCCCCTTGTCTCCGCGGAACCTCTCAGGAGGCACATCCCGAAACCTGAGCACCACCTCCTACCGCACCTGCCACTGCCCAACCCAGCACCGTGGCAGGGCAGGATCTGTCCCACAAGGCTTTGAGCCCAAAATCCAAGCAGCAGGCTTTCTGCAACCCCCAGGAGCACATCAGCAGTACTTTCAAACACGCATACACAAAGACATACCTACAGTACGTGCTCCAACCTCCACTTAAGCGACGGGAATGGTTCCTGGTTTTACAGAAATGTTGTTTGTTTCAAGCATCAGCATCTTAGCTAATGGGTTTTTGCTGCTCCTCTACACTCCACAAATACTGGGCTGAGTAATGCATAGCTTAATTGACTGTTAAGGTCATTGGCCTGCTCTTTAATCTTATTTAGTACACTTTGAGACAGTTCATGAGTCATTAGGGCTTCATTCTTGGGGACACAAGGACATGTAATATACATTAATAAAGAACATAAATGTAATCTAATGTGTGTGTTTTATTTCACAGATTGTGAAATCAGAAAGACGGCATTAAATATTTCTTTGCAATGTTATAACTTTAATAGCGTTGATGATTTTAATATACAACAAAAATATTTGTCAGAGCCTGCTGGTGTATTCCTAACTTATAACACTGCTGTACGTCTAAGAAAATTCTGTAAGTAGTAAAAGTCACACTTTAAATACTAACTTGAAGTGAAGAAAGGGCTCAAGGGAGACCTAACTTAAAAATTCCTTACTTGAAGGGGAAAAGAGAGACATTTTTCAAGCTGTTACTCATTATATTAGATTTTATGATGCAAATTGTAATTCAGTGCGCGCACGTGTCAGGAACTTTGCAATACTTTTGAAAGGGATCAGCATCGCTAATCAGGCACTGAAATCCAATTTCTGGGAGAATCTGGGAGCTCAGAGCTGAACGTTTTCGCTGGTTTGGAAAGATCTTTGAAAAATAAAGTTAAATAGTAATTATACATAAGTGTGCTTGAGAAACTTTACACCTGTCTTGACATGAATCAGATCTTTGCATGGATGATGAAATTCCTGGCATTGCTTTAGGTGATTGGGATGGCATTAGCTTAGGCAGGGTAAGAATTCAACAGCCACAAGCCTAGACAGGTAGGATAAAGGAGTTACTGACTCAAAAGGCATGGCAGCTTATCTGTGGAAGTCTAAACATGTTAATCATTTAACATAAACAGATCTGCTGATATTTTTAGAAAGGCATTTCAACTCATAAGTAACAATGTTAAAAAAAGGACACCAAGCAACCCTAATCATATTTTCCACAGGTCCTCTCAGCTCCTTGCAGATTGTTGCTACTAAAACTCAAACTGGGGGAAGGGGAGGGAGAAGGAAAGAAAGAAAAAAAGCCAAAGACAGGTAGCTGGGTTTGGGATTAGTACAATAAAGAAGTTGTTGGCAATTAGCCTTTGACTGCTGGCTGTGCTACAGACTCCTGCAACCTTTGTCTCCCTCTGCCTCAGTTCCCAGTCTACAAAAATGAAGGTGATAATGTTTCCCTACCTCACAGGAACGTTCTCAGAATAAATCCATAAATGCCTGGGAGACACTGAGACACCACTGTGACAGAGGCCATAAAAATACCTAGAGGAAAAAAAAAAACCAACATAAGTGTCATAAGCAACCATAACAGCAGAGATATTCACAGGTGAAATGCAAAACACAAAGGTTTAAACTTCACTTAATGACATGAGTTCTCCATCCTGGGGAAGAAGCAGTTCAGTTAAGCACATATTCCCATTAAGACACTTATAAAGCCATAACAGCAAGGGACAATTTCCCTTTTCCTCCTCGGACTCAACACAATCATAATAATCAAGGTAAAAGTGGAAAAGGTGTTTCCTTTACAGATCACCAGGTCAGGCCCTCCATGACAAGTATCACATCCAACAACCCCAATCACAGCAACAGGCCCCCACATACTGACAATGCTCTTCCTCAGCCTCCATATCCAGTGCCTACTGCACAGCTGAGCTCCTCCAGTAGTTAAAATACTTCTTTCAGCCTAACGTTTATTCCTGAACAGCTTTTATCCATTTGTTTTCATGCCAACATTGATCCAGCAGCTTAAATAGCTTTCCCTATCCCTGAAGTTTATTTCCCTGACAATAAAAAATGAATTACACCACCTCCCTGTCAGGGCTCATTTGCCCACCCAAACCAAGCAAGTTCTTGGGAGTTTGCTCTCAGGTGACTCCCCATCCTCAGCATTACCTGCCTCCTCTGTCACCCCACTTCAGCATCTTCTGCCCAGCCCTGTCCTTGGGGCTTGCTGGCACCTTGTGACTGCACAGAGGTGTGTTTCTCCAGCACTTCCAACTGATAACCACCTCCATCCAACCCAGCTCGGAGCAAACGTTCTCTCCTTATGCCTCCCAAGGTTATGACCCTGCATGCCATCACCATGGAAATAAGTCCCACTTTGAGTCTTCCTGGTATCAAGCCCTTTCTGAAATATATCCTGACCCTTCACTGTGCCTCTTACCCGTCTCACCTGCAGTGCTCTGCTCTGTGATGCCAGAGACATCCCAGGGAACACGCACGGTCTCCCCAAAAACATACCTCCTATCTTCAGTGTCAACTCAGCTTAGCAGCCGATGGCTTGAGCTCAATTACACCACTAAGCGCTCTTTAACGTGAGCCAAATAACTACATCCCTCAGAAGGGTAAGTGATTCAAAATTATGCAAATGCACGGAATGCATTATTTAGTCTTTATCATTTACGAGGCGCTCGTTTTGCGAACACTTCCAGCACTCCTGCGCAGAGCGTGACAATGCCCCGAAATCCGGGTGTCTGACAGTTGCTGTGTCATGCACTGACCATCACATCCTTGGGTGGGAGAGGGAGAGGGTTTGCTCCAGCTCGGAGGTGGGACACGGGGCTGGGACAGCCTGCCTGCCCGCTGCCCCCTGTGCTCCACCTATCCCCTCATACACACACCCCTTGGAGACCCTCTCTCATCCCCTTCTCCCATTTTCGAGGGGAGAGGGCAGTTCCCTTCCTCCTGGCACAGTGTGTGGAACCAGCTCAGGAGCTGCTCAGACAAGCACTGGAGCTGGCAGGAGGGGAACAGCAATCTCCCCCCTCCTTCTGCTGGCAGACTGCCCCAGATCAGACGGGGATGGATTGGAAACCTCAGCCCAGGGAACCAGAATACACTCACCTTTCCAAGGACTCGGATCCATTTAAAACTGTACTCTAATAACCTTCACAAACAAATATATTATGCAATTTATGTTATGCAGTGTTGACTTCAATGACTCTGTAGCAGTGCTTACACTACTATATTTACTTCTGGCACACACTGGCAGCCTTCGCTGCAATCATTCTGAGCGCGTTCCTGTTATAAACCTGGAGGTCTTACCCTGCCAATATCTATGCACAATGCTCCTCAGTATGTTTTCTGTGTTTTCCATAACTTCGGCTAAGTTGTCCCTCTGTCTTCTGTCCCTGCAAGCTCCTCTGCCTAGAACATGCCCCACCTGTCCCCCCCCCTTTCACACAGGCTCCCAGTTTTCTACCCCTGCACCTTTCCCTCAGAATAAGGTCACCAACTCCCACCTTCAAGCTTGTCCCACACTGTTGATTTCCATCCCTCAGGTGCAAATTTCGGACAAGCACCCTGGCACCTCCTGCCAGGTTGCCAGAAATTTGAGGAAAGCCCTCTTCTAGGCATCCACTTTGATGCTCATGACCCAGATTAGCATCCTAAAGAAGGGAGATTACACAAATTTGGTTTGTCCCTTCCCCCAGACTAACAGGATGGTCCACATTTCAGTACTGGCTCTTTCCATTCTCTTCATCAGTCTGCTGTAAGAATGGCAATAGCATCTGAGAGGAATCCATCCAGCAGCAAGTGGTTTGTTAAACCCCAGGACATGCTGCAAACAGAGAAGGATACTTAAGCTACTTAAAACACAACCCTTCACTACATGGATAAAAATGCTTGAAATTTCTCTAAGCCAACACTTGAAATTAATAATCTCCTTTAACAATCAGCAGCAGAGACTGATATGTTTACATTGCTTTTTATCCATTTTTTTTTTAATTTATTCTTTAAAAACCCTATAGAAGTTCCTACAGTTCTAACAGACATAATTGTGGTCATCCATGGCACACACTCATGTATTTCATTATAAACTCCTTTCTCCCAGCATAAGTAGATTTTGCATTTGTATAGTAGGGGCAGTTCAAGTCAACTGCTCTCAAGCACACCACCATGACTCTACTGATAAGAAAAGGAAGGGGAAACATCACCAAAAAAAACCCCAATAAACCACTTCTTCTGCATTGGAAATATTAAGATAAAGAGAAAAGAATTTTAAGATGAGGCTAGAAAATACTCTCAGTCACACCAAGCACTGCTTAATATGCAATTTAAGACTCGGAATCCCTGCCACAAGAGGACCTGTGCACGCTGAAGTGATCACTTCAGCTCTGAATTCCTTTGCATCTGTTTGTCTGACACATCTTTAAAATTTTACACTGATTCAGTTTTGGATGTCATAGCCAACTTTATAAAACAGATGTTCTGCTTATACAGGGAGAGGTATTTGCTGCTGAGGATTAAACGTTAACAGAACCAAATAATCAGCAGTGACGAAAGCGGTGATGGCAGTTCACTGGAGATAACCTGCTCCGTGAGGCACACTGCAGTCCCCATCATGCTAATTTAGGCTGTTAGAAGCCTTGGGTGACGAAAGAGAGGCCACACCAACAGGATTTTAGCAAGCTGAAGTACGCACAGCGTCCTCCCTCCCACCCTGGATACCTCCGCTGCTGAGAGCACCAGCACTACCTCCGTGGGTTTTGCCAATTTCCACGTGCCAGGTCCAAAAGAGTATTTTCTGTAAGTCTTCAAGGCTGCTTTTTCAACCTGTGAGACAGTTATTTACTGATCAGACGATACCAGCAGCCCTGGGCCTTTCATGCCGCAGTGACAACAGCAAGGGATTCCTCACCTCTTGGGAAGCTCACACGCTGTCTGACGCAGCAAGAGGCACTGCGAGGGGCCAAGAAAAGCCACAACTTATCACAAGAAAATGGCAAACTGTGAAAAACCTGTATTGCAAGGTTAGCTGCCTAGGCACGGCTTTAATAGAGCTCCATAAATACCTCAGTCTAACACTGACAGAGGTTAAAAACCTATTATCTTTCCCAAATGACAGTGAGAACACATGTTCAATCGTACACCCCGCCTCACCAACCTACAAAGTAGATTCTGCTCTTTCAGCTTCCACAAATACAAACCACAGGGAGCTTTTTAAATGAAAGCATTATGAAGATTACATTAGGCAAGTTTGATCTACTGTAAAACACTCGCACACAACATTAAGAGGGAGAACAACCTTTAACACCCGCTTTCTCTTCAAACATAGCTCTGTCTCTGTGCACGGCTCGGCTCCTGATGGGATGAAATCTCAAGCTAATTCGTGTGGCTTACTCCACCAGCAAAGAACACTTTAAATGTCTGGGACCTAGTGGCCCACTAATACCGAGCTGGTGAGGATATTCTCCTGGAAGCACACACTCCACAGAGCTGCTCAGCCAGCTGCCACCCCATAGCATGAACCTCCTGGCAAAGAATGTTTTCACCCTGGTGTGAAATGTTGTGACACGAGAGGAGGTGCGGCAGCTGGAAAAGGGAGTGCGCAACCCGAGCAGTGTTGAAAGTCATCATCATAAATATTCACCAGCAGGCTGATTTGTTTTCTTACTAATAGCGCATTGTTATTCACAAATATTAATTAGTCTCTAAATACCACCTGTTACTCAGCCCTCCCCTCTGTGGCTCCCTGGCTGGCTCCCTGGCTGCCGAGGCTTGCAGACCCTCCGTGCTGCTCAGAGATTTAATTATGTTCCAACTTCCAGAGCTCACTGAGCTACTGGGAGGAGAGGCAGGGAATAATTACTTACTTATGTTTTTCTCTGCTGACCCCTGTGGAGGATGAAATGAACAGCTTTAATGGTCTCTGAAGGGAGGCTTGTCCACCCCTCCTTAGATGGGAAGGATGACAACTGCACCGGTGGGTCTTTGGAGTGGAGAACAATTTTAAAGATCCAAACTTCAAAGATCCCAAAAAGGGGAGAGTTCAAACTCAAAATTTCTCCCCACTGGAGGAAGGAAAGCTGCTAATACAATCACTTGTGTTTCCAGCAATCACTCACACTTCAGACAGAGCTGAGGCACCAGGAATTGCCTGTCACATCCTACAGTACAAACAAATCTCAGTCTGCCTGGAGGAAAGCTGCTACAAATCTCGGCAATTTTCTCTGGATTTCTTCAGATCACTTCCTCAAAGGATCTCTGTAGGTAAGAGGTACAGATGCAGGCAGATAGCCAAGACAGGATTCCTCCTCCCCACTAGAAACAGTGAGGGTGTTCTCTCCTCTTCCTAATCATGTGCATCACCCTTAACGTGAGAAACTTGGGCAGAGCATTGGTGAAACCAGGCAGAGCACCAGTAAAACGCACAAGTTGGTGGCACACTTCAGGTTGAAGATGTGACACAAAATGAGTGATGAAGTACTGCCTTGGTCTGTACAAACCCTGGATGGAAGATCCCTCAGAGCTCTGAAACACACACATCCTGCTCAGTGCCAAGCAGAGACAACCAGGGAGGATGAGCTTATCTTGACAAATCCAAACTCATACAATAAAAGGAATGGGACTACTTTGAGCGTGGGCTCACATCTAGTCCCACTGGAGGAGGTGAACCTGAAGTGTCCTCCTCACAGATGCCAGCAGAAAAGACTCAAGTTCCAAACCCCACCATTTGGCATTTCCATCATCTCAGGAAGCCGTGCTGCCCTTTCAGTGCAAATGCAGCATGAAGGTCGTTATCCCACAGCTGACAGACTCAACACCAAGGCACAGACAGCACCTTGTATGCCTCCCAGGCAGGAGACACAACCTACTCAACACACCTTTCTTCAGCATCAGGTTTCTCTTACCAGCATTTCACAGCCCAACCTGAAGCCTTCTTGACAGCCATCAAACTGGAGTAGAACAAAAATTACAGATTTAAGGCAGAAAAATGGAGCAGTTTTTGCTGGAAAGCATAACTAAAGCACAATTTAACCTTGTCCTGGCTAAATATGGAACAGGGGATACAGGGGCTTGATATCCTTAAACTCCCAATAGAAAAAAAATAAAATCTCTGCCATAGCTCCTGCATACAGAAATAACCGAGGACTACCAGGATTTTCTGAGAGTTTGGTTAGCCTCACACTGAAGTTCCTAAGATTATAAAACCAGCAAGTGGGAGGGCAAGGAGCACACAAGAATGTCTGAAGCCATTTTCTCAGTGACTGACAAACACAGTACTGAATTTCTTAGGGACTCCGATGGCTGGAGCTGAAGTTAAGCTTCACTAGAGCTATATTTAGTTCTGCACAAATACAAATTAGGAAACACTTTCTTCCCAGTCACTAATGCAGTGTGACAGGAAACAATTATTTGCTCAGTGTCTAATGTTACCTTTGGTGAACATCTAGCTTGCAGAAACTGTGTATTGTATAATAGGGAACGAAGCTGATATTCTGCAAATCAGTGAGAAAACTTATTTAAGACAATGAAGCAGCATTTGAGTTGCACATGTCTGAGCCACACTGGTCGTAGCTATGCAGACAGTTAGTGCTCAGGCTTCTGCTTTGATACTAAACTACAAAGTGAGTTTCTTTTCCAAAAAGTACATTAATTTATTCAAGAACTCTGTGGATATCTAAAGAATATCATGGCTCCTCCTCCATAGCGTAAAACAGAGCTGAGCACAAAGACAGAACAATTAAAATAAAAATAAAATTCATCTTTTATGATTTCAAGTGCCAGTTTATCTCCATGAAAAATGCAATTCTGTGTCACAAGGGAGCTCTCAGCTCAGCAGTAGCTTCAGTCTTCAACGTCTACAAAACACGAAAGACAACAAAATGCATGATTCAAATGAAGGGCTAGTTTAGACCTTGGAGAACCAAGCCATGATTGTATAAAGGAATCCCACGTGCTTCTGAAGTGCTCAGAAGGCCGCCCTCAAAAAATCCTAGGCATGTGGCTGAGAAGAACCCTGCAACTGCCTACTACAGCAAGAATGCCAACTAACAGGCTTGGAGTTTCCAAGCCACCCACCCCAGCATCCTCACAGGCTAAGGAAGTTAGAAAACACACAACCCCACTGTAGAAACATGTCCTTTCTTCTGGCACCACCAGGCAAACACTTGCCAGGCCCTTCACTGCCCTGATTCACATGAATTTTTCTAGAGCTGGAGGAGGTGCCATTTCGTGCTTGGCTTAAGTGATTAAGACCCAATAGAACCAGAAAGATGCATTAAGTGTCTGCATTCTGATGTGCTGGTGACCTTTCCAGTTGCAGCTCCCTTTGAGATGGAGGGCAGATGAGCACTTGGCACCATACTAAAGACCATGAACAACAGCCAAGACTTCTTCAGCCAAAGCTGGACTACTAAAATACATGCATGCCTTTGCCTAACCTTTCCCAGCTTTCTTCCGGAAAAAAAAAAGGAGCTGATAAACATTTAGCTTCTTGGTAATGTTTTGTAAAAGATTATCTATTATTTTGACAGTAAGTTCTGGGAGCAGGCAAGAGTGAAATGTGAGTTCTGGGCACAAAGCAAACAAACCTCTCAACGTAAGGCAAAACATTTCTTAAGACATTCTGAACAATCTCTCTTACCTACAAGTGCCAGGCATGACTAATTTTGATGAATAAGTTACAAAGATTTCCAGGGAGAAATGACACCTCCACTACTCCCATCTGTACAAAATCTAGGAACATTGTTTATATGCTCTATCCTCTTCGAGGATCCTGTGGCAAGGGCAAAAATTAAGGTTTGACCAGGAATTTTGCTTCAGATGCCCATAAGGTCCTGCCTGTGGTTTACTGGCTACACGTTCACTCCAACAAGGTAATTCCTACAGTGCTGTCTATATTGATCAGCAAAACCAGTGCTGAAATCAAAGACTAACCTTGTCTACACTGCTGGGGGGGGGGGGGGGGGTGTGCTAAATTTTTGTCAGGTATATCCAACTGACATGCTCCCATTTTATCCCAGCATGGCTGTACCTCTCGCCCCTGTTTCCAATAACGTCAAAGGAGCGGGAGCAATCGCGGATCCGCATCGCAGAGGGGTGGAGGGGCACATCAATATTCAGCCCACAGATCTCCCTGGTACCGAAGGGCAGCAGCTACGTCATTTTGTTCAGAGATGTACCAGATTAAAGGCTTTCCTCTCTCAGCAGCACTGACACAGCCAGAGTGGTTCGCCAATAAAGGCACCAGCCTGATAAAATAAGAAGCAGTTGAAGCTCTTCACGCAGCTGATGCAACATCAGTGTATTTTCTCCCTACTCATGTTATTCCTGTATGTGTAACAGTACAGGAGCAACACTCTCCATGACTCAACAGGAATAGCTGGTATCAAACTTTGCTGAAGAGACCAGACTGGACTTGCAGCAGTCAAGCACACATAGGCCACGTTCACCCAGTTTCCAAGAAGCTTTAAAGTTATTATGTGACTCAACACTGCTCCTTGACTATTCTCTCAAAAGAGAGGACGCCAAGCATAACAGGGTGTACCTTGGAACAAGATGAGCAATTTCCCTGGAACAGACTCATTTTCACCAGAAATCTCATTTAGCACCTTGTCTCACTCCTCCCAAGACTCATCCTGTTGCCCTCTTCATCACAGTGCTAAAATAATCAGGAGGAAAAGTAGGAACCTCCCTTCTGATATGGGTTCCCATGTAGCACCTCCTCTCCCCCCCCTTAGAGTACTGAGCTTTTAAACAAATGTATAATATGAATGGAGCCTTGAAGAACTTAACAGAGCTTTTACAGAATGAGGAAACGAGGATGACTGGCATACAAATTATTATTAGCTACTGAGTAATCAAAGGGATAAAGACACGTGTTTCAAGAATTAAGGGTAGCTAATTATTAGTAATTAGGATTAGAGTTACTCTTTTTAAGAAATTAACTACAACACATCAGCCCAATGTGTCTTTTCTTGCCTACAGAATATCTGGTACTGCACAGGATGCCTAAACCATGGTTCTCTCTTTTCATCCAAATCATCTGCTCCTCAAACAGGCACCCCAACCTTGGAGTCTGCCAAGGGTAAACCAGAAGAAATATTTTGTTCTATCCACAAGTCCAAGAAAAACCTGTGCTGATACTCAACTAGCTTGGAAAAGAGGAGAGCAGAACATGGTTACTGCCACTTTGCCCAGGGTGAGCTAGAAAGGAGCGCTTCTCCAGGAACTGCTCAGTGGTTCCCCACCTCATCTTCTGCAAGGTGTAAACTCCACATCAAGCAGAGTCCTGCAGAGAACTGACTTTAAGGGAATCAAATCTAGAGAACTTTGAAGGCTTTTAGAACAAGAAAAAAAAACACACATGGGTGACTTGCCAACTCCAGCAGAGCAGAACAGCTCTAGCATCAGGGTGCAGAAATGAATTTGAGACAATAAGACACATCCAAACAACTACATTACTAGAAACTTTTAAGAGTGACACTGATAGGACAGACAGCATGAAGGCAGAGCCAGGGTTGTTCCTTTGAGGATTAGTGACTCTCAGCCTTCTTTGGTTGCCTTATGGCTTACTCCACACGACAGTAAATTCACACTGTAATGGAAAAAAGACTTATAAGAAACATTCCAAAATTAATGCAATACAGTGGAATGCTTTGATTGGTCTTAATCCATCACAATTGACTCAGACTGCCACAACAGGATAATCTTCAAGCAGCTAGCACTAACATCTTGCTCCAGCATACAGCCAAGAAAGGCAATAAACAGCATGAAGGAAAATTTCAGAGGAACTACTAGATCAAGCTCACATTAGTGTTGCCAGAAATGTGTCCTCTACTGCACTGAAGAGCTGATGTTTATCTGTCTCTCTACAAGGCTTCTGACACAAAGCCCAAAGACCCTTAAAAGAATGCATTAACATTGGAGAATTAGCAGCAAACCAGTAAACAGCTACCACATGCAAACCCTCACTTTAAGTCTAATCGAGCTTTATTAACATCTTTATGAAACATATCAGGGTTTTTTTCTTTCCGCCTCCGTTAAAAGGGTATGAAAAATTAGAAATGAAATGGCCTCACTGTGCATGCACCAAACAGGGTTTCCTTTCAAAAGCAGCAATGCTACTGTCCCAGACAAGAGCTGGAACTGCAAGTCACTCACACTGGAACATCCAATCCCTGCCCACTGACTAAAGGCGAGCTGCAGCTTAAAATTAAAACACAAGTGCCTAAAGTGAACACAGAATAACACATTTACTATATCACACATCCATTACTACAGAGCATCTATTCAGATATATGTTTAATGTGGATGGACACACTCACAAAATCCAGACAAGAGTATTTTTAAATAAACAACTTTTCCCACTCCCATACCAGAATTATCATCAGTTATAATCCCCAGTGAGTGATCTTCTGTAACAGAAAATATTAAAATAAAGACCACTCTAAAAAGATATTTACCATACAAACGCTCTGGTTTTTGCTGAGTAAAATGAGCCAAAAATCCTGTCTCAGAAATGCCTGTATTCCATTTTTATATATGTGAATAAAGCACCAAAAAATTTAATATCTTGATAATAGTAAAATAAATGCACCGCAGATCCATTTTGCTCTACAACTTGACCTTTATACCATCATGCACTGAAATATTTGTGTCTTGAAACTCACAAAAAACTGACTGTGACACCAAATGCAACAAACACACTACAACACAGACTCCCACATTACTTATAATGGCTGTATCAGCACTACATATTTAGAAGTATGTTAACAGTACCAAATACTGCAGTAAAAATGGACAGTTTTGGATAGCCAGAATTCTTATTTCTTGTAATCACAAACACAAGAAATCATAATTTCTTGTGATCCTGGAACATTCTTACGTAACTGATGCCCAATAAAAGAATCTCTCAAATAAATTCATGTATCCTTCCACATTAAGGGTTTTTCCTTGAGAAGCAAAATCAATGTTTACTTTGAATGTTTATTTAAGTGATGTCCTAAAGTACTTAATAAAAATTAGGCTTATGTTTCTAAAGCATTACAAAATATTTTATATACTTGAGAATACACATGACTTTAAAATAAATTTATATATCAAAAGTATTCAAATTTAATATACCTTCAAAAAACCTACATTTGCTTGCCATGTCTACAAGAAAGGCAAATCACCAGGCTAAACAACTGCAAGTAATCCACTGCACCAACTCTAAATAGCAACTGACCTTTTGACTGATGTAGAAATAGCTTTTTTCCTCATTTCAGTTTATCCAGTTAATTCATTTCAAAGACTTGATTCGCTCAAAAGAAGAAATCAATTAAGAAATAACACAGCATGAAGATCTTGAAATAAACACTAAGTGCAAGAGGATGAGATCTACCATTTACAAAATCATCCAGTGCCAAAAACATTTTCCAGTCACTATCCAGAATTAATACTGTAACTATTTTAAACTTTGAATGACCTCCCTTACCCATTCAAAAAGCAAAATGCACTAAGTTTGCTTTTGATTTATGTACCCAGTAAATCTAAGAAAAACTCAGTTAACAATTTAATATTGTTTCATGCATTTTAACTGAATTCAAATTTTGACATCAATACTACTATATATTCAGCACTCAATCCATGTTAAACAACTATTTTACTACCAAAAATATGAAACACCTGAATGCTTATTTGGCACAGTTACACAATTATAACATATGCTTATATAAGGTTGACAAAAGGTGTCACCTTAACGTAAAAGCTGTGCTTAGCAGCAAGTCAGGGCAATCTAATAAGTACCAAACTACTAATAATTAACCTCTCCTTTGAGAGATGTAACAAAGTCAGATCAAAGTAACCAATTTACTTCAAAGTTTCTGCTTGATTTACATCATTATTTAAATCGTGTTTCAGAGAACGAGATTTTTATTGCAAAGCAGAAAAAAAGAAAAAAAAAAGTGGAGAGATTTAATGAACTCTGACAATGTTTGCTATTTTTAGGGCCTTAACCAAAATCACCATATATTTGGCAGAAAGATGCCTGAAGGTCCTTGGGCTATCCTATGGGTTTTGGAGCTGAGAGTCTTTCATTTCAGAACCCTCTGATGGGGTAAAGCTCAAGAGTGAGTTATTTTACAATTACTTGGGAGCTGGAAAAAGCCTGGGGTGCTCGAATAGATCTGAGCACATCCCTAATCACGGTGGGATTGTGCTCCTGCTGGTGAATCAAGCCTCCTAAGTATCTCCTACTCATCCATGCACCAACAAGCAACACCTCAGTGATACTTCAGAGCCTGCAGTGGGATTAAGCAAAACATCCCAGAGCTCTGACACGATGTTTTAGTGATGAGGAAGAAAAAGGAGGGAAGGACAACCTCTTATCACTGCCATGGTATTTTTCCTTTATTACAAGAATTAAAGAATTATGAGAAACGTGCAAAGTTAATGCAGACAAATGATTTTTTTGTCTTTTATCTCACTAGTATTTTAATTAAAACCTTTTGTCATGTCTGCTAAGCAAGTTCAAAGTATTGCAGTGCAGAAGCAATGGTAATGCAGAAGTCTTGTTATGCTTGGGGAAAAAAAATGTTTTCAACTTTTACCAAATCAGCGACTGTAATTACTAGAGGAATAAATCAAATTTATAGCAGGCAAACACAAGACACAATCATTTTTTTTGTGCGGCCATAAATGAGTTTTTGTTGAAACGTGATAAAGTTTAACATTTTCTGCATGTCAGACAGACTATTTTGATAATATTCTTTACATTTCCTCCTTATTAACGAGATGAAAAATTTGCTATTAAGATACACAAGTCATCACAATACATCTTGTCACTGGATAAGCCTCAACAAAATCTCCAAGTACTTTCTTCCAACCACATTAACACGACAAACGGGTAGCCAAAATTCTTGCTTCGGTACTAGAAAAGATTCTGCTCTTGCAAAATATGAAGAGGTGGAATCCAGCAAATCAGTTGGTGGTTGTTGTTTTTTATTATTCTGTTCAGAAAGCTGCAACAGGTGACACAAAAGCAATTTTACGTCTCATTCTATCCAAATTTTTTTTTTTCAATTTAACTGAATGCTAGACCAAAAAAAAGTTGGTGCTTTTTTTTTTTTTAATCATGCCAAAAGACTACCTCTGCTATTTAAAAGTGTTTTCACATCTCCACTTTCCCCGCTAACCTTTTGTGAAGAACGATTTCTGATTGCTAGGCTGTTTTTCATTTGCCTACCTCCATTCGTGAAGAGAAGGGAGCAAGTAAAATGGCAGATTGGACAGAATTTGAAGATCTTGAATAGCTTGCATACTTAAAACTGATTATGGTTCTGCAAAGACTAAAAGTAATCTTAATCAACACGTGGGATCGCCCCGGTGTACGATGGCACCGCTAAACCACGGAGCACTCGCTGGCATCAAGCCACAACAGCACATCCTCAACACAACTGATTTGCTCTTTGCTTGAATGTCAGTTTGGAAGAGTAAACACACAGGTGGCACACGCACATTTGAGCACAACACACAAAAGACCGCCCGTAATCAAACAACCCCGGTGGCACGCACCCGAAAAATAAAGGAGCATCTTTATGGGACCGCCCAGCTCGAGTCACCAAAACAGTCTGGGCCACATTATCCAAGAGATATTCATTTCCAGATTTCGGTTTCCCCTCGATGGGGTCTGAAAAGTTACAGTGGAAAGGCACAACGGGAAATCCCGCGGGGCAGACTGTCACCTCGGTGAGAGATGGCTGAGCGATGCCACCACAGCGGGAAGGATGGCTCCGAAAACGCTTCCGCAAGATCGCTGCGCAAAGACCTTTGTCAGCCAGTGGCTATAAATTTATTTTCTGCAAAGGAACCTTCTGGCGTAACGTGCAGAGGAAGGACATAAAAGGCAATCTGTCTGCCAATGAAACTAAGAAGTGGATGTGAAGGCAGGAGAGGCAGCGTATTTTGCTGAAATATGTAGATGTGCCACTTAGATCCCAACACGTTGCCACTGCCTGACACCGAAGGGCGAAATGTTCTGATCTCTGCTGACAATATTTATCCTGAGAAAGCCTCCAATATTTCATTCAAAGCTCCTAAACGCCCATCACCTTCTCTCCAGAAGCAAGAGAGTTGGGTGAGAGTCCTCTGCAAGTGTAGCAGTGGAACCTGCAGACCATCTCGCCAGCATCGCTCGTTTCCTCCTCAGCAGCACACTTGCCTGTCTACTTCCAGAAGACAACTGAGGACCACAGAAACCAAATTCACTTTGTTTTCTACAGAAAAAAAATTGATATAAAATCACTCAGGAAGGACCACTGCAGCCTGAATCACCTGCAGGTGATGGAGGCCACCATCACCTGAACTGCTGGCCAAGGCACACAAAGACCACAACTCTGCAGAGGGGCGTAGGATTCTTCTGCCTGCAGAGAGCTTAAGCAATGCAATAACTCAGAAATGAGTTTTGGCTTTTTCTTTCTTCTCATTTCTGTCAGATGCATACACAATAAAAATTAGGACCCATGTAATACAACTCAATTTTCAACAAGGCAGTATTAAAATATAATTAGCTAAATATTTTAAAATACAAATATGAAGATTAAGTAATGTTGAAAGAGGGCACAGGATCTAAAGGGCAATGGATCTAAAGATACACTTTTAAATATTTAACCCATTTTTTTCCTGAGGCCACAGGATCCAAAGGGCAATGGATCTAAAGATACACTTTTAAATATTTAAGCCAATTTTCCCCCTGAATTTTTATCATCCTATTAACATAAGTTTATACATTTTGTATAATAAGTTTGTGCATTACAATTTTTTTTCAATTGTTTAATCTTCCTACTTCTATTTTTTTAAACATCCAGCAATTGCTCAAGCCTCTGGGTGTATTTATTTTAATTAAATACAACAAAACCGAATGAAAAGCTTTTGCATTTCGTGAAAGGGGAGACCACTCAGAATTTTCCTCCATGTTTTGCAACAGAGATCTGTCAGATACATCCCCAGAGTAAACCCACCAAAGACAATAGCTGTGCCAGCAGCAATTTGTCTGCATTGTGAAGGCAAACGTTTAACAAACAAAATAAAACAAAGAGTAATTTAATATTTGTACTGTGTTTGCACAAAGAAGTGCTGATGAGGGCGAATACTGAGTGCAGGGGGTAGCACCTTCCTCCCTGTGCCCGTACAAGGGGACACTCCCAGACCCCAAATGCAACGGGGGATGGACAAGGTCTGGGACAGAGTGACCCTCTGTTCCACCTTTACTTCTCTTCAGGCAATTAAAAGCATCTGTATTTATTCCACAAAGATGGATATTGACATATTTTGACAAAAGACCTGTCCTCCATCAACAAACCAAGGAAGACTGCACCCCGGGCCAGCTCACACACACGCCGGCGGGTTGGCAAAGCACCACTTCTCTCTCCAGCAATTCCTGCTGACACACCTCTGT
>JAWWES010000006.1:10972111-11034828 GCA_035583135.1 Lophotriccus pileatus
GCTTTTGAGGCTTTTTTTTTGCTGCTGACAATAAGACAATAAACCTAACAGCATCCCTCTAGTAAAACAAGAGCTATCTAGCCCCTGCAAGCTTCCACAACCCCTAACAGGAATTAAAATGGATTTAGAAGCTTTGTAAAGGACTAAATTCTAGTTAGTACAGTCACACCTAAGCAAGGGAGAGAAGATGGCCTCCTGAATGAGTACAAGCCCTGCTGCAGTGGCCAAAGTCACTGCCCTCATCCAGGCACTGTGTGGAAAGGAAAAGGCATGTAAAGTGAGCAGCAAAATATCAGACTGGGGTATAAGGAGAAGAACAGGCTCCTGACCTCTCAAACAAGCAATCTTACATTATAAAGAAATAAGGGTTGGTTAAGATTAACCTTTCCTGCACGTCCATTTCTGTTGGTAATCATATTGTTGTATTTTTATCGTGTTGGCTTCTCTTGAGTAGGAGGAGGGAAAAAAAAATTAAATCTTTCTTGTAGCAAATTCCAGAAATGATAATTATGTAAATATCTCCTTATTAATTCTACAGTATGTCAGTCTACACACTCTGTACAAACGTATGATATATAAAAACATTATTTCCACTTCTCTTTTCCTTATTTTAAGCAGTGCAAGCTCTCCTCCTTTTCAGAAACAGCCCAACTTGAAGTTCCACTGATGAAAAGGAAAAGCAAGCCCTTTAAAATGAGCCATTAAGTCTTTTGTATCTCAACCTGAGATGAGCAAGAGATGCATATCATTATCTTTTGCACAAAAAAATGATGCAAATCCAGGACAAATATAGTGAAGTTCTTATAAATAATCTACATTAATTGATAAATTTATTGCACAGCACATTTTCCTGGACTTTTTTCAAATCCGGAAGCCACCCGAGGCTGAGCCAGCCCTACGAGGAACAGGAAAGGTGTGGTCAGGAGCCAGAAAATTGGAGGAAAAAACACCACAACCTGTGTTGATACAGACCATTCAAGGTAAGGTCTCTTCATATACAGACTCGTAAACGCATTCAGTCCCCGAAGCCTTTTATAAGCTGCAGACACCATGATGAAACACTTTTCATTTTGTAAACACACTGCTGCCTTCCCGGAGTTTTTCCTCGTAACAAAAGCAAATATACGCTGCCAGAAACACTAAGTAAGAGTGGTCCTACAGGAGCTGGCAAATTCCATCACAAACCTCAAGTGAAAGTGCTGCTGAATGGTAATAAACACTCCAGCACTTGCAGTCCCTCTTCCGCACACCAGTGTAGGAATAACAATATGCAGAACGCCCCTGCTGAGCAACGTGAACAGCACACACATCTGAAGGCACTGCTATGTGCCCAACGCTGTGACTGTCAAAAGCAACATTTCAACCATAATGAGAAGCAAGGGAGGGAAGCCAGGACATCAGACGTCTAAAATGCAGCATTAAATAGACAGCCACTGCCAGAACATCAGAACAGGTTTTGGACAAGTGGCTCAAACCCATTTTCCCTTCCTCGCATCAAGAAGATAGGTAACCTTGGGAATGTGAATTCTTGATCTTGAGCATATCATCTTTGTTTCTTCTCCTCTCTGCAGCCTCTGAGCATTTTAGTTTCTGATGAAGGTGGTAGGAAAAAAGGAATAATTTCAACAAGCTGGATGTTCATTATCTTGTCATAACGCACAGGGCTCACATGTTCTGAAAGGCTTCTATTCTTTCCTTTAAATATTTTTATTCAAATAACCTCAAACGCTGCAGAACGTGAAGTTAAGACTACAATACCCAGAGGGGAACCCATATGTTCTCTTTTCCACCCTTGAGGAGAAAACAGATATTTATATATCTGTGTGCCACAGAAGCACAGCCCCCTGTGCCCTCCCGAAATGCTGCTGTATTAACTGAGTTACTGCCAGCGTAAGCCAGCCAAAAGCATCTGGTGGCCACACCAGATCCAAAACAGCAGCTAAGCCCTCTGGTCTCAGAGTGGCCTGCAGCAAGTGAACTGTAAAAACAGCAGCAGTATCAAAAAGCCCCTCTGTATCAGTTCTAACCATCGCCAGTTTGGGGGTTTCCATGTTATGGGATTTAATAGGCACTAACCACCCTCCTTTAGTTCTCCCTGCTTGAACATCTGGCTGCTCTGAGATAGTTTTAAAAGTACCCCTGGTGGCACATTCAAACCCCTGAGAGCCCCAGTGGCAGTACAGGAGTCATGAAACTACTAGAAATCATAAATAGAGGATTTTCTTACCCCATTTTGTCCACATTCCTCTTAACTGCACAGAGCCCATAGCTCACCTGTGACTGGTCAACCAGAGGCTCTAACTGGGAGTTCTGAAACATAAAGTGTTTTTTTCAGCAAGGCACCTTCTGGTAACCTTCCTGGAAAGCTCCTCCTGCCACACCAGCTCACTCCTCTACAAGCACGTACTCGCAGGATCCTTCAAACAACTTTCCTCTCCGAGAGCTAATATTGACTCTTCCCCACGTTCTCATTAAGTCTATTCTTTATTACAGTTTCCAACAATATGCCCTGTGCACTTACTGTCTAGATCTCCCTGCTATGCTCATCAGGCTCAGAAAGGAAAAAGAAATGGCAAAAAAGGAAAAAAAAAAGAAAAATCCTGGCATCACATTTGTAATCTTCTATTCTTCGGCATCAAGGCCGACTTAAGTAATAGGTTACACACCAGAGTCAGCAGCTCATCAAGTTCACATTCAAATGCTTTTAGAAATCTTGATTTAATACCATCTGGTCCTGATGATTTGTTACAGTTCCTTTCACCAATTAATTATAAATCCTATTCCACTGACACTTCAATTTGAGACAGTTCCTCAGAAAAGTCTTCTGCAAGAAAAAGGCTCCAGTGTCTACAACTCATTCTACAATCCTCTCACATGCAAAGAAATACTTTAGTTTCCACATTTTCCTTCCTATCTTTCTCAAATGCTCCTTTTATACCTGGAAGCTAATCTATTTGGAAAAGGTTTTAATAGTGGTTTTTCCTTACAGTTGTTAATAAGCTAACCTTGGAAGCAGGCTTTCCTATCTCATCATTACATTCAGCTTTCCAGAATTCAGGCCCTTTTCTAGTTGCCTTGTCTTAGGATGGCTTCCTCTTTCCGAGAGGTGTCTTTTTACTTTTAGTAACCACCTCTGGTTTGACAATATTGGGTTTTCCCTTCAAAAGACACCTTTTTTTATTGGTGGCAGAAGTCTAAGCCTTTTTACACGCTGTCATTCAGCCGTCACCGTGCATCCTGTGGCCATTTTAAACTCTTAGCTCTTTCTTTTACAAAGGAAAAGAGCGAAGGAATTCTCATCTCCAAAATTTTCATGTCACTCTCATTACAGAGGTTGCCTATGACAGTGATGGGGGGTTTATTGCTAAAAATCAAGTACAAGACAGCTGCTGTCACAGTGGCTTTACTCTACTTCCACTGCAAACCAACTGCACCAAGATGTGATTTCTCTTCTCAGGGACTCTCCATTGAGCTGTTCCACAAAACAATCGTTCACAGCATTTCATGCACAATCCCTGCATAAAACTTGCCTTGACATGAAGCCCCTCCTAAGGGGCTTGCAGGCTTTGCAGTCTCTTAATTCCATACAGTAACTGCTATTGATGCGCCCAAATAATTGTGGTAATTCAACTGAAAACGATCACTGTTAGATACATCCGGACATATCCCTGTCAAACACCAAAAAAGAAAATTCACATTCCATCTGCTACACCCAGAGAGGTGGCATTCCCTACAAATCCTGTGTAAATATCTCCACTTGATTAACCCCAAATACCACCCTCGGTTTCACCCAAAGCACTTTCACACAGAGGAAGGCTGAACACTTGGACCCCAGTATCAAGATTACTAGTACAGAAACACACCACCAAAACCTCCAGCTGAGATTGGAGCCCACAGTACAAAAAAAAAGAAAAAAGGTACTTCACAAGCAGACAGGAATATTACCCACTCCATACCTCTCAGATGCAAAAAGCCCACAAATAATAGTGAGATTTGTAGCTGCATTGTCCCAAAGACAGGATGCACGAGAATTACATGATCAGCACTCTATTCTTTCACTTATTTTTGCCTAAGAGCAAACCATAAAGCCATAGTAATAAAAAATGAAAAATTACTGCTTCCAGAAACTGGTATTTTTTTGGTGACTTTACTTGCATTTTCTTTGCAGAGCTAGATCAAAAAAATCTCAAAGTTAAAGGCAGAAGAAACTTGTAAGGTTACCCTGCCCCCAGACTGCTCCCACCACGTATATCCTAATACAACCACTTACTGCCAAGTCACAAAGCCCTGTAAAAGAGTCAGACTAGAAATAAAATGAGCACAGTTTCTTCAAAATGCTTCCTCGACTCATTAGAAATCTTTGAAAGTTTTACCAAAACAGAGAAGAAAAAACACACCAGTCAATAATTTCAGTGGAACATCATGAGGAAATTAATGAATTCATGACAAGGCAACCTTACCAGGGACAGCAGGAAGGTATGAGATAAAACAAGCTTCCACTATGGAGTGGAATATGATTAAAAAATGAGAAAGCAGAGCTGGATCAGTTTTGAAGCTTAATTCTTGGAAGGCTGCTATTGAAAAGCAAGGCTCGTCAATAAGCCTTGCTAGAAAATTATGGCAAAGTAGGCATGCAGCAAGCTAGCAAAATAACTAATGTGATTTGTATGGTCAGTAGAGATTGCTTTAAATATCACACTGTGTAAGGAGAAGCTGTTTTTCAATTCTGCATTAAAAACCAGCCTTTGACCATGGCTAATACTCACTAGAAAATTAGGGTTGGGGTTCCCCCCTCCACTCCAAATGACTCAGGTTAAGTATACTCCATTTTAGAAGTATACCAAAGGCTGAATAATGAATGAACACAGCTGTGCACGGGTGTCAGATGAGACAACAGCAACAGCAGAAGAAGTCATGTGAAAGACTTGGGATCCAGAGGTCTGAACTAGTCACTAAGTTTGATTGTGAGATACCTGTTGCCAAAAGCAAGATACGGCTCTTAGGAGAGAAACCAGGACCTCTTCCCTGGGAAGGCCAGACACAGTGGGCACAAAGGCTTTTCTTCACTTCAGCCAACGGAAAGTGGTGGCAGGGAAGGAGGAAAGGACAAAGATCCCGGCAAAAGAAGCAGCAGGAGATCTGAATATCCGTCTCACCCAGTGTAGAGTGGACTTGTCATTCCAGAGGCACAGGAACAAGCAGCAAAGCAACACTTTGAACAGCCCCTGCCCATCTGAAAGGCAGTCAGAACTGGAGAGAAATCTAGCTCACAGTAGGAACCCCTCCCTATTTCTATTTAATATATTTCCTTTTTGAGACGTTTTGAAAATAGCGGGGGAAATTATTTACGGCACCGCTGCTATGTAAGCCAACTGCTTATACATTTCCACTGACAGCCTTCCAGCAGAGACACTACAAACCGTCCAGAGTCACCGTTACAAGTACAATACATCAAAATTAATCTGGCACCTGCGTAAAATTTGGCAGTCATACCCAATAAACCGTTTCAACCGTGATGCAGCAGTGACTGACAACTCGGACGGGGTGAGCCGGGTACAAAGCTCCTCTCCACGCCTCATTACAGTGCCGCCCCAGCCCATCTATGCAGCACTACCAGCTATTGCTGCTAGGGCCATTACTCATTACAGGAGCCTGCAAAGACACCAAATGCCCTCTGGGATCTCAAAGAGTGAATCTGCCTGTAAAGCAGCAGCGGTGAATGACATGGCACTAGGAGAGTCCCTCGAAGAAAACAGGAGGAGCGGGAGCTTGGCTGTCAGCATCACCAGTGGGTTACACCTTACCCAGCAACTGGGGACTGAACATACACAGAGGAGAGCAACTCAATTTAAATTCAGAGAACAAGCACATCCTTAGCCAAAGCACCATCACGGAACCATGAAATATCACAAAGACATTTCACTGCCGTTTTACGTTCCTGACACTGTTGTGTTTCTCAATGTACTGCCCTGCCAGCAATGCTTATCAAAAACCTGAGCACCAGTGGAGAACGAGTCCTGTGTCTCCTGCCTCTCCACGGGCATCCTGCAGTCACAAAAATGTGTCCTATCTGGATAACTCATTTGTTCTTCGTTTGTGTTGTACAGCATTTAACGAGGTTGTGCATAATCATTTGAAGGCATGCAAATCATTTTTATTTTGTGTATTACCTAGGAAATTAAGTGCTGCCTTCTCCTTTATCTTGTTAGTGCAAGTCATTACATCTTTTTCATATGCCAAGATAAATTTAACACATATTCATTGGTTTCTAAGGAAAAAGAAACTGTAGGCATCAAATTACACCTAAAATGCATTTAATTTCCCCTGCTCTTTTAATTGCATGTAAAGAGCCTGATTCTATCCTGATACAAACTTCAGCTTCCCAAAGCTTACTACTAAAATGTTGTTTTCCTGCCAATGCTACCCGCTTCCCGTTTTACTTTTTGGAAAAGCTAACTACCTTCAAAAGATGGCACCTTTTTTATTGACATACTATTTCCAAATTACAGCTCTATCTCTGTTAATAAAACCTTATGCGACCACTGAATACAAAATGGGTTTCCTGGCCCAAACCACCTTTTCCTTTTTGACACACTGAGGTCTCTCCTGCTTTCATTTTAATGAGGCTTGTGCTCCAGCGTTCCTACTTTGTGGGCACACGTCCATCACTGCTCCCCATGGGGAAGGGCAGGCAAAGTGCTAATCCATGAGGCTGAGCCAGCAGAGGGAGCACAGAACGTATTCAGACCAAGATTCATAATTGATTCTTAAAAAAAGAAAAAAAAATGAAAGAAAGAAAGAAAGAAGTTGGTCAGTGCCATTAAATTTCTGGGGTTTAAGCAACGCCTTCAATCAGCCCGCAGAAGAGCAGGCTGTGAAACGTGGGGTGAAAGCCCAGCAACAACAGCTCTTCTAGCACGAAGAAGTACCAGTGAAGCCTTACGTAATAATGTATTTTCAATTATTAAATGAGTAAAATATGTTTTTGTTTTGGAGCCACGTTGAAGAGCCACAAGGGTATTCTCTGCAGGCACTCGGCAGAGTAATGAATTGATCAGCTGCGAGGGCTGGCAGAGGAGCGGCGGCTGCCTGTGAGCACCGCCCTTCCCAGGCAGCTCCGCGATCCGTCAAGGTCTCGACTCCTGCTACGGGCCCAGTGGACATCCCTCCCAAAAACAGACCCTGGCAAACTCATCTGAAATAGGCTACATGAGCCTCCACCAGAATAGGAAGTGAAATCATGTCTTGCTTTGAGTTTTATTTAAAGAAAGCAAGGTTTAAAGAGAAGGAGAGCAGGCCCCAATTTTACTCATTCAATAAGAGTTTAAAAATTAGTAAGAAGAGCAAGCCATGCATGTCTTCATCATCCAAGGTCTGGGTACTTACGGTGCACACAGCAGATACGTTTTGTGATGACCCGTTTCTACCCAGCTTAATTTTCTTTGTCTTTCAATAACACAATACTTCTTTTCACAAAAAAAAAAAGAACATAATGAGAAAAAATACATCCATCACATGCAAATTAAGAAATTCAGACACGTGGCAGGATACTGCGGGTTGGTACAAAGCATGAAGCCTCAATTTACTTGACTTAGTCTAGAACACTGGAATTTTTTTCCTATTAATTCCACCATCAACACTTTCCCAATGGCTGTGCCCAGATACACTAATGGTTGCTACTGAAAATGCAGAACAGCGAGTGTAATCCAAGAGAAAAAGGAAGGAAAAATACTTGGAATGCAAGATGACCAGGAATATTTTGTTATACAAGAGCATATAATAATATATAATATCCAAATAATGGAAACAAAGGTTAAGACCCTACCATCAGATGACTCTACCGAGAGCCACAGGGCCAGAGAGGCTTCAGGGAGCATCAGAGCTAATGCAAATGAGTCAGCAGCGAAGGTTCACGGGGTCACTTCCACTCCAAGCGCCTTTCCCCTGCCTTCATTATTATAACCTCATACTCTGGAGTGAAGGGTGGATTCCAACACGGGCAACAGAGGCTGAACACGTCCCTGTCCCAACTCCCATGGCAGAGGTTGATGCTGTCCAAGATGCAGAGCTGTGCCGGCCCTGCTTGCACCAGACACACCCCACACATGAGCTCCTCCGCCTTGCACTGCTCCCAACATGCACTTATGGGTGTCTCCCAAACTTGATGTTGCTTTGTTTGGGGTTTTTTCCTCCTTTTGATTGAAGGAGACAGAGGTGGCCAAGAAGGGTGGGTACTCTCAAAGCTCACAGTACACCATGCTCCATGCAATTTTAAAAAAAAGGGGGAAAAAAGAAGTATTTCTGAATGTAAGTGAAGCTCTTCCAAAAGCTATATAAAAAGCCAGGAATCCTCTGGAGGAGACACTAGGGCTGAACTCAAGTTTTGGGCTTCTTTTTAAACTGTGTTTTATATACACTTTTTGAATGTGCGCAGGTTAGTATCTGATGCAGTGGACTCCCCTTGTCCCAGTCCAAGATCACGAGGAGAAGCGAGTTTTCACCCTTGTTTTCATCTCCTTGCAGAATATTCTGTGATGTGATGGTTTAAAGCTTTTCTCTCTTTGCTGGGTAAAGACTGGACAAATTTCAGGAGAAAAGAAGTCCACACTACTGCAGTCTCTGTAGCTGGAGGGAACAAGATGTCTCCCTGGCTTGCTCCTCAGCAACCTGCCAGCAGCGGGTACAGCCGCAGTGCTGCTATCCTGAAATACCTCCAAGAAGCAAAGCAAAGCTGAGACCTTCCACACCCCTTGGGTTTTACTTTTTTCTCCTTCTCCTGTAACTGAACAACTGCCAGAACCAACAAGTACTGGTGACTCCCACAGTCCCACGCACGGCTCAGCTGCCTCCCCCAGCGTGACACTGGGGACACCCTCTCTCCAAACAGAGCACCACCATCAGTGTCACTCTGCTCATAACCATCACTCTGTCACAGCTATCCCCTAAGGCACTTTACTTTTGCCTTCACCTGAAATAACAAACAGCAGCAGCTTTCCTCCTTAAACAGCTCGTTCTATCGGCACAGCGTTCAGACACATCCTCTAACACCAGCTAAACGTCCGTGTTTTTTGTATCCATCAACAGTTCTCCAGAGTACCAGCGCAGTAAAGTGTTTGGTATAATCCATTCCCCACAGTTACGCCTTTTAGTGATGCATTTTACCTAATGGCTATTGCCAGAGGCTTTAAAACACAGGGAAGCGATGGACAGCATTGCCTGGAGTCGCTGTACAGTGTGAAAGCTGTGCGAGTATGTAAATTACAGATTTCAGGTGTCACCACTCTAAAAAGAACGGTGACTCTAATCAAATTAGGGCTGATCCCAGCCACCCCAGAGACCCAGAACAAGAAGTACTATTTCAACTCCACGTCCAAAGCCTTTGCAGCATCTATCAACACCGGAGTAAACAATGAAATAAATCTGTGACGTTCCACACCCAAGGAAAATGTGCCTTTGCACTTCTGACTGTTGCAATGGGTTTCCACATCTCTTACAGTGCTCAGTTAAGGAAAGTAAACTTAAGAATACCCAGACACCTCCTTCCATCCCGCTACATTAACCTCCACCACATTTGCCAGCCGGCCTGGAAATGCTGAAGCTGCACAACATGAAGGTGCTCAAGCTCAGATTCTCCCAGTCACCACAAAGAAAAAACCAAACTTGTCTACGTGCTCCAGTGCTTCTTATCATCATTATAAGCTTGTGGGAAGTTCAAACGGGAGTAACTTTACGTCACAAATATGCGTCATTTTTCTGGTAAATACTCCAGTATTTCTTCACTTTTTTCCATGTTAAGTTTAAACCAAAAGCTCCCAGAAATCATGCAACCCACCCAGTAACAGACAACCTCATAGCAAGTTATTCATTAGTGTTGCTAACAGTGACAGAAACACAAACCTCCCTAATGCAGCTTCATGGACAGCCCAGACCTCAGTGGTCAAGGCAACAGAGTTTTAAAAGGACTCCAAAAGATGCTCTTCTCCAGTGAGGTAAGACATCATACATTAAAAATTTTGTAAGTGTGCTAGAAGACTCATCATCCCAGTCAGAGATTTTTGGATTAATATAAAAGCTGCATAATTAATTTTCTCTATCAATTTTGTTCTGCGATGATCTCACATCTAATGATGTAAGCACTGTCTTTTTTGACTGATGGTCTATGAGCTGATGATGCATTGTCACCTGCTGTCCCACTGTCTGGCCACACAGTACATGTTTTCAGGCTAAAAGGAAAAGAGATTCTCTAATGGCAAGAGGTTTGAACTCAGAAACTGGCCAGTGTAACCAAAATCACCCATAAATCCGTACCACCCATTAACCTCAGACCCCGCTGCGTACCAGCCTTCACAGGAAGGCTCTGCTATGCACATCTCTGCACATACAAACTGATGCAAGAAACCACCTCTGTGGCTCTGCTCTTATGAAGGGCAGGAATGGGGAATAAAAATAAAAAAAATCAGTTGTGTCCAGAACTGCAGCCATTAGAGCCCTGTGTGGGGTGGGGGCAGCTCTCCCTCCCTGCCACTGGCAAGTTTTTAATTTCCTGGTATCTCTGTGTTACTAAACCCCTAATAAATTTCCTCAGTCAGCCCTGTGCAGCTCCAAGCTGCCCCCAAACATAGTCTCGACCCTCCTCCTCTCCACGCCCAGATGCTCCCTGCCAACGCCAAACAAACAATATCAAAAGCGTTGGCCAAGATTTCTGCCAAACACTTGCCTTTAGGAAAGACATAAAACATCATTATTCCCTGTAATTATGGAGAAAACATCTGACAGAGGATGAGGTCACAAATACTGGGCAGGGAATCAGTACCCAGTAAGGCTCATGGGTGTAAGGGAAGAGTTGACTCTGCAGAAAGATGCTCCACTGACATGCATATGTTTTGTTATCTCATTATTATGGAGACAGGCAGAGCTCTCTTTCAGTGACCACTTTTCCTCCTGCTGCCCTCTCCCTGCAGGGAAAGGCTACGGTCAGAGTCACCCTCTCCTCTCCTGAGGTGTCACATGAGGAGACCCAAACACCAGGACAAAACAGGGATACTCAGCTGCACTACTCTTGACAGCCCCAGGCATGTCATAACAGCACAGCATTTCCTCTGGGATAAGGAACTACAGATCTTCCAATTATTGATTTGACTTTTAGGGCTCATAGCAAATGCAGGTTTAGAGCTCAACATTCTGAGTTTTACGAGGCTTAACGTTACAGCAAGAAGAGAATTAACCAGGGGGCTGGGTCAGCTCGAGGAGAAATTACACTTCCACAAACTGCATTTCTTCAAAGATTACGGAAGTCAAAAGGTGTGTGAGCACGAAGAATCTGTATTTGGGCTGTCAAACTGGCAGCACAGTCTCAGAGACCAGAGCAGATCCCTCCCCGCAAAGCGCACAGGAATTTCAACTCAAATCCAGCCCAAGACGAGGAAATCCGGCACACGCTCTTCCATGCGAAATTCTCTCCCTCTCAACCATAAGTCTCCAAAACCATCCCCCAGTGACATCCTGTCTTATATAATGTACACCTGTTCTACAAGCAAATGGAGGATTATCTTCGCTACCTCGACTCTGCATTGAATTTTACTGAGTAACGTTTTTAAAAGTTCCTGCTGGAGGGCTGATGCTCATTCAAACAGTGTAAACTGCATCTGACATGTTGGCGTTGGTGTGCAAAGCAACTCAAGCGAAAATCCACCACTGCCCAGAGCTGTATTACATGGAGGCTGGGGTCTCATACATCTTCATAACTACACAGGTGACAACAGGATAGCAGGATTCGCTGGGCAAGGCAGAGGTAGGCTGGAGATGCTGCTGGCTGGGGATAATTCCCCTCCAGCTTCCTCGTGCACAAAGCTCTCCAGTTTAACAAAAAAAAGGAAAGTACATTATTTTTGCATTGTGGAAACAGCAGCATTTCTCACATCCTTTAGCAGCATTAGCACTTTGGCAGAAATGCCTCTTTCTACCATCAGTAACCATTAATCCAAAATAGTGATTGAAACTGTGCCTGTGTAAACTTCATTACTCTGCTCCATGGCGGGGGTTCCTTCTTAGATACATGTTAAGATTTTATAAATAAGCTTTTTTGACTGAACTGTTTACCCACTGGTTTCCTTACTATCAGTCAACACCTACATACACACAAAATAAAGGTACAGGAAGAGTGCAGACAAATATTTGATGTAAACAGATTGGCCCCACTTTGCTCAGCTCACAGTATACCCAGCAAACAGCGAGAACATACAGAACAAAAAAATAATTAATCCCCAAATAACAGATTAACAAAACACTTCCCTCAGATCATCACTTTCATTTTAGCACCTGGCAAGTTTATAACTGAGTTTATCTCCTTCTCACATCAAATTCTTTGTAGAAACCACCAAGAGAAACAAAGCACTGCTTGGACAACCTCGGAAGACTTAACGCCATGTGGGGCATTGCCTTGGTTCCACCTGAAGAGAATAGTTTGGACATACAAAGTAACATCAGTGGCTCTTGAATACCATTGCAAAGGGGGAGTTTGCTGCACAGCAGCTGCCAGAGCACGATCCTGAGTAAATCCCAGCTCTTGACGACTTTCGGCAGCGGAAATACACCGTCCTACTGGGACCAGCAAAGATCCTCTGGATAAACACTACAAACTCTCATCTTAATTTCAGCACAGAAGATTTACAGCACCACGGCACTACAGGTGTAATTAGTCAGCAACCCAGCTCTTTTAAATAAAGAAAGAAATGAAATTAAGGCTGCGAGTGGAATTACATTACGGAAACAAAATAACCAGCTTCACAGCAACCTTTTACAGAATGGTATTTTGAATTAAAAAGGTCCTTTAAATGTGCTTAAAAGAAGTTTCTTCGGATGGAAGGAGATGAACACATCCGCAGCCTGTGACTTTATCAAAATGTCACCATTACGAATCTCGGCAATGACTAACAACCAAGTGTAACTCAAGAAACAATAACTACTAAATTTGCATTTACACACAAGCTCCATGCCACTGAGACAGATAATGGCTAGCAAAAGAAGCTTTTTTATCCCTTTCTTCAAACTGTGGGAAGTCCTCTCCAACAAAACAGCTCATCATTCTTGTGTATCAAGGAAGGACAGAGAAGGAAACACTCAGTTCAAGGTATAACAGTAAGGACAGAAGAACAGGTGTCAGCTCTCTCCCAAGATATCCAAATATAAATCCTTTCTCAGGGTGGGTTTTTCATTTAGACAAAGGACATGCTCTCCAGACACTGCTTAGTCCTCCTGACTGCACAAATAGCTCCCCTTCTGAAATAAAGAGTATCATGTGCATTTTCTTCAATCAGGTAATTTGTTCCACTAAGACATCTTCAGGACCAGCTTCCACTAAATACCAAAAAAATGAGGCCTTCTCAACAACCAAACTAAAATAAACTACTTGCTAGAAAACATAAATCCTTACATTTATTTTATGTATCATTTAATATGCATTTTGAAGGAAAAAAGCTTCAAGTTGCAAACAGAGAAGCAAACTAGATTAACTAAAAACTGGCAAATCCTAGTACCTGGATATCATTTCCTACACCCAGCATTAACACCGTGTTTTGACTAAAGGGCAGAACGAGGAAGACATCTTCAGCAAACATTCTGGTATTTTCACATTAATATCTAATCAGAAAGTTTATGGCCATAAATAACCATGCATATTATCTAGTACATTTGTTTTGAAATATATCAAGGCTAAACCATTGCTCAAAATAATGATGCAAAGTGTTGACTTAAAGCGTGCATTATTTACAAGAACAAGCACCAGCTTCAGAATTTCGAGCTCAATTTTCACTAGATACAATGTAAATTGCATTAAAAGCACATATATTGTGCTAACCAATAAAACAATTCCTCTGGAACATTCTTTTTAACCTGCTTTTTCATATATCTATAAAATACATTCATGTAAAAAAGTATATTTTGAGATGATGAGATAGTAAAAATAAATAAATCCAGACTGCATTTGAATGAATTTTCAATATGAACTACATAAAATTATGCTGCCTCTATAGCTTGGAGGAAGAAGGAAAAAAAATGTAGCACCACTGAATTAGGTATTTCACAGAATTTATTTTTTCCTAAACAGGAGTGGATTTCACAATAAAACACTATTCTGCACTGCTATCTGGCAACCCTAATCTGGAATGAAGGTTTGCAAAAACAGGCTAGTTTTTCTTTAAGAATGTTTTACAGGAAGGAATCCTGTTAAACCACCAGTCATCCTTCTAGCACAGGATACATTATTAACCAAAAAAGTACAAATAGCAGCATAATGCTCAAACCTCTAGATCACATGAACTCATCCTCCCTTTACCTGCTTTAAATCAAACTGTAATCCAAACTAATTAAAAACTAAACCCAGGGCTGAGAAGAGAGCTTTTGTTTTGAAGAGAGCTGAGAAGTTTCATTAACCTTTTCTTTCCATCAGTTTTTCACAACACAGAGTTGTTCCTGAGCAACTGAAAGCCCCTTGCACTCACTCACACAGGGTCAGGGACTGCAGCCCTAAAAAGAAAGTGATTTCCTAGCAGGTGAAGGTTGCAGGTACACATTACACCATTCCCCACACCCACAGAAGTCATGGACCAAGGGACAATCCCCAGCTGTGATCTCATACTCTAACAACTTGTGTTTTCCAATAACATGCAGATACACACAAGTCAGATGGTTTTGTCTCTTTCCAGGAACTATTCCACGTGTATCAGCACCATGGGAAGACTGGCTGTGTCCAAAGCATCAGCACACCCTGAGCTCCAAGAGATGCATCCCACCAGCAGGCTGGAGCACTGGCAGTGCCAGGCTCACCTAGAAGTGAAAGCACCAAGTGCAGAGTTTGAATGTCTCAGCAAGCCCAGGGAGCACAGCCAGACCCAGAGCAACAGCTCTCTTCTCCCTTGCTCAACTCCTGACACTGTATCAGTCAGCCCCAGCATCCAGGGAAATAGCAGATTAACCAGACCACCACAATACCTTGACATTTAATTTAGAATTGCCACACTGCAAATTTTTTTTTCTTGTGCTTCAGGGGTTTCCTTCTTGCAATAGCTTGAAAAATTAGTCCTTCGTCCCAAAAGGCACAACGTATCAATAAGTGACCAGTAGGATCCCCAGAGTTCGTGGGTTTAGAGTTATGAAATTCATGGCTTCTCTGAGAGAGAGCTGATAAAATACAGACAAGGCCTGACAGCAAAAAAAAAAAACCTCTAAACCCTCTGCTCTTCAGCAATGCCCTGCTTGGAAAAAAAAACCAGTTAAGAAAAAGATACCACAAGGGTGTAATCGTGCATCTCCCACATCATATGCCTGTAAGGAACAGTAGGAGTTGTCCACCCTCTGCCTAGATGACTAACTCTGCAAACGTTTCGCTGGGATATTTGGAAAGCAAAGTGCATAACAACAGTCTTAAATTTATCCGTTTCACAGCATCTGCTGAAAACACAGGATTAATCCACTGGCTGGGAAGCAGAACTGTCTGGATCGCTCCTTCAACTGGAGACCTATCCCTGGCTTTGGCAGGGTGCTCCGGGTCCCTGGAAATGCAGGTGCACAAACAACTCAAACAACCCAATGCATCACTGACAGCAAAATGCACTGTCCCATTTCTCACTTCCAAGGGCTCTGGTCCCTCTGCTATCCCACAGTGACAACGCTCCCATTTAGCTGGTGCAAAGAGCTAAAAGCTCCTCTAATTTTTGCTGCTAATTAGGCACCGGGAGTGACTCACCACCACCACCACACGAAGCACATGCTGATACTGGTACCACACAAGAGAAGAAGGGGCTGGCAGCAAGAACAAGACCTTTCCCAGCATCAACAGCCTTTGTGCTACCTTGGCTGTACCATTAAAAACCAACAGCTCAAAGCAATGAGGTGGGACAGGGAAGGGCTGAAGCACCACGGGAAGCACACAGGGGAAAGGGAGGGGAATCCTTTCATAAACCTTTCAACTTCAGAAAGTCCAAGGCATGCTGTGATAAAATTGGTAACTACAGACTTTTAGGTGAAAACCTGCTAAAGCCACCGCATCTTTGATCTACTAAGTCCCTCAAAAAATTGCATTAACCGCTAATTACTTCCTGTAAACATCTTTTCTATGTTCTCTCTGCAAATTGTCTTGCTTCAACTATCAATTTGGCTTTTCCTGTAGCTTTCTTCCTTCCTTTTCTTCTAAACTGATATCTTTCTCTTACTTAAGTATTTCTAAGCAACAGCAGTGTCACCTTTTCACCTTCTCTTCAGTGAACAGTTTGAGCTTTAAATCATTCGCTGAAGTATCTCCCAGACTTGAATCCTTCTTGAAGATTTTATTGAAAACACTCAAATCTGAACTTCTTCAAACTTGGACATTAAAACAGGACACAACTATTCCTACAGCAATCACACCCCTACCAAATGCTGAGACAACATCACAGTATCTTCCCCAACTCTAAAACTCAAGACCTTTTTAGGCCTTGTAACCACAAAATCAGTGACAAATGGCTTAAAAATCAGATACAGTAGGTCGTATCCCCCTTAGATTAACAGTAAATACAATTCAAAATAGGGTAGAAGTGGCAGAAAAAGAACAGTGACGTGTAAAACAACACGAAAAACTGTGGATTCATATGTTTCAAGGGATAAGTGACAATTAAACAAAGATCTTCATGAAAATGTCCAGCTCTTCACTTTTGCCTTTATCACCCTAAGACTCTTTACTCCAATCAGCCTTTTGCTTCTCCTTTTCCTCAAAATAAACCAAGAGAAAAGTCAAAGTAATAGCATCAAATAAAACGAACGAGGCTTTTTGCTGCCTCCACTACAAGTAAACACCAGAGATGCCATTTATGAAAGTATAAAGCAACCCAAGGATGGTAAAGGAAAAATATAAAATATGCATTTACACATAAATATTTTACATGGGTGAGATAAGGCCTTTATAGTCAAACTGGGGGCGTTTTCAGGCACGATTTATTACATTTCATGCAACCTGCAGAAGGTTTTCTATTTCATGTAAATCCCTGAAGTACCATCTTTATGAATGCAAGCGAAACACATCCCTTCATGTCAATTTTATTTGCCTTGAATTCTGAATTTGGACACTTTCAAGTCAAAATCAATGTTACACTTAATATACTCTACAAAAAAACAAACAGATCTCTCTCCGTGACTGCTAATAGTAACTTTTATAAACTTTAAAATACAAAGTTTAGCTTAATGAAGTCCTAGTGATTGATTTTGGTAATTGAAACTGACACGGCTCAAGGATGATTCCACTTCAGAAGAGATCCCTGCCCGTCTGCTGAGCAGTACAAGCCTCCTCCATAAATTACACATAATGGGAACAGCCGTGTTTCCTAAAAGCTCCTTCTCCAAAAGGACCACCACTGCAGCACCGGCAATTATTTCCCCCTTGATAGCATCCTGGGAGATTTGTAGAAAGCTCCTCTTTAGATCGTGGGTCTGCAGTGAATCAGTGACTAAGCAGCACTAAGCCAACCCACCAGGCTTTTCCACCACCATAAAACCTCCCCCTTTCCTCTCATCCCTCCTCTTGCCTCAGCTTCTTTGATGGAAGCTGAGCAGTTCAGCTCCCGCCACCGAGCTCGCCGGTAACGATGCAAGCAAGGGTGATGGGCACCTGTCCTGTCCTGGTGGCAGCCAACACTCTTCCAGCAGCAAAGAGGAGCATGTCCTGCATTGCAAATTTGTGCTAGGAACATTTACAATTCTGCCAGAGGAACGGGATACTGGGTCACAAAGCAGGTCACCTGAAAACTCAGCGTTATGCAAAACACGAGCCACTTGCCTTCAAAAGTCATCCACATTACTTTACTTTTACATAGGAACAACTCTCCTGGGGAGGAAGAAAATAAAAATCGCCATGTTAAAATAATGCAGGCTGCTTAAAAGCCATTTAACCTGTTTTAGGTCCACTAAAGCAAGCTACAGTCTTCCTTTCAATAAAACACTGCTGTGGGCCGCAAGCATCTCAGTGCAGGAAAATCTGTATTTATAGCATCCAAAGGACAAATATCCAACTACAACACGGTGAGCATCCCACCTGGAAATGTCAGGTGTCTCGGGTGTTTTAGTAGCTTTGTTTTACAGCACAGGTTGAGCCAAGAAGGGCTCACCAAGCTACAGAAGCACTGGCAGGCACATGCTGTGTATCTGCCTGCAGGACTCAGGTATTTATACAGCTGCATCATGGAAAGGTTTGAGCTGAGACGGGCACAGTGAAGAGGAGAATGCTCTAATTGTGCCGACACCACCATTCACACCACGGCAAACACCAGTCCTGAGCTGGCAAGGTGGACACAACCAGCAGAGGCCACGCACTCCCCTCCGGCGGCTCCGGAACGTGCATCCCGGAGCTGCTGCCAGCACCGCCTGAGTGGGGTTGGGTTGTTTGTTTAACAGAGGACAGGTTGTCTTTCTCCTTTTGCTAAATCCTCCATCATTCATCCCCGTGCAGGGCAAGGTTAATGATGATGAATAAGATCCTTTCCAAAAATTGTCTGTGCCAGGCACAAAGTCGGAAAACATCAGCAGAGCAGGAAGACATCACACTTGGCTATGTCAGCGGTGGGATCTTGCCAAAAGCTCTTCCCCAGATGCCCAGATCTGCAGCTGTGGGAGGGTTTTGGTGAAACACTGCTCTCTTTTTTCTGAGGAGCTGCAGCAGGGAGTACAGAAGCCTCCTTTGCTTCTCCCTGCTCTGCTATATAGTGCAGGGCACACCTATGATGGGCTCACTCCTTCCACAGCCCAGCTGGTCACCAAACCCAACAGCAACAACACAGACTCCTCAGGAGGACAGATGGGAAAGCTCTTTGAATGACTGCAGACAATGCTGACGTACTTCCTTACACATTTTAAAATACCCTAATGCATAAACACTTAATTCACTTTTAACTCAAACATTCTTTAGTATCCCTGTTGCACATTGGCTGAGAAAGCCTCTTTGCACATGTAACAAAGACATGTTGTATCTCCTACCTACTATTTGCATCACCTTATGCCCACAAGGTGTTTTTGCAAGTCATTATATAAAGATAACTACCAATTTTTCAGCAGTGCAGATACTCTTAAGGTATTGACAAAAAAGGTTTCCTTTGCAGGAAAGGGCATTTTATTTTAGCAAGTATCAATACTGCTTCAAGCTCTTCTGCGAAATTCAGGAGTGACCCAAAAATGTGCATCCTAACCCAGCTCACTAAATTCCACGGAACATGCCGAAATCCACAGCTGTTTATAGCTGCGGCATTATGCGTTTGACAGTTTTATTTGTGTAACAGTTTATGCTTTCATTATGTTCTGTCACTTGCTACACGGAATTTGTGTTTAAGAGGATTCCACTGTATCATATCTAAGAGGTTTACAACAAAATCCAAATAGCTGAACTCACGGATACACCACGTCACTAGATTTAAGGGTCCGCAGTAACTTCTTCTAGCCATGTTACAACATTAGCCATCATTTTGCGAGAAGACTCATCTACAAACAACACACAATGCTACAGGAAAGTTACCTTCAGGACTGATTAAATGGAAAATCAATACACAGTATTATTACACCTACCTTCCCAGCCTTTCTGTCATTTATAAAAATCATAAGAAAGAAACAGTTTTCACAAGTTTATTCCCAGGTCTTAAGGAACTGGGGCAAGCACTATCTTCAGCAGTAGATAGAAGAGAGTGATTATATTCAATCACCCTTGCTCAGTCATCCTGATTGCAAATACCTCTTCCTTGGAAAAGGGTATTTACGGCCCCCCAACTTATTTTTCTTTCTGCTCCAACTGACCTTATCATTCAATCCGCTGCTAAATTAAACAGCTCTCCACCAGAAATTCCCCACTCCTGCAGGTACTTGCCCGCTGGTGGTAATTGAGTTCCCTGAACCTTCTTGGAATTAGGGCACCAACAGTGAGTACAGAAGCTCAGGCAAGATGGGCTCTCTAGACCTCAATATCACACTGCCCCTTCTTAAAACCCCTTTCAGTTTTTTAATACATTTTTGTAAGAATAAGTAGGAGAAATCCACAGCATTAAAAGAATGTTCTCTTGCATCAGCTCCCTCCCAGGTAACACCACCAACCTCTTTCCGCCCACAGCATCGCCCCATCTCACAGTGCGCACGGGAGATGGGCAATCAGGGCCATCAAGCTGGAGATGCAGGCTCAGCTGACAGCTCACCATACGTCCTGCTCCACTGGAGTAAGTGCTCTGCGTTACAGCACTCCCCAGGCTGTAATCGTGCTCCACTCTCTGCAAATCCACTTGACAGAAAGCTTCTCTTAACTACAGATGATTTCAGTAATGAGTTATTTCAGCTCATATGACTGTGGTCTGTGGTGGAAAAGTCAAGCCAAGCTTATGTCACAGCTTGTGTTAATTTCCACTAATGAGAATCCCAACAGTTGCAATAAATGGATCCATCTACAAACTGAGAAATTAAATATTTGAATTACTTCTGTGAAAACAATCTTCAAACTATTGAGGAAAGAAAGTCTGCAAAGTCCACAAAGTAAAGACTGTCCTCCAGCAGACACAAGTTTCACACAAGAACACAGACAAACATCAGCAACACAATGGACATTAAAATATTAGAAGAGTGGAAGCAGAAGTTTCAGAAGATTCACCTCGTGCACTGCAGAGACACTTGGAGAGATAAGGAAACCTCTTCTATTTAAGAAGGAAGGACCAGTCAGTCTCTACCTAACCAAAGCATAGAACAGATATTAGACCTTATGCTCTGGGCTTAACAAGAGTGAAATCTCCAGGGATCTACCTAGGGGGAAGGAGAGGCAGCAGCCTATGTCTCCAGCCACTAAGCCTTTTATTTTACCTTCACCTGTGCAGCTCCTCCCTGGTTTCAGCCAGGACACACTGTTCTGACGGACATTTCCCAGCTGCTGGGGAGTTTTGTGTGAAAGCCAGAGTCCTGGATCACAGTAAGCTGCCTGACTGCCACCCCCACAGAAACACCCATCTTTTACCTTCTCACCTTCTCTGCTGCCTGACCACAAGGAAGGAACCAGCTGAACTGGGAGCCTCCACCAAGAAGCTGCAGGAGGTTACGAAACATGACAGGAGTTCTCTGCTCCAGCTGCGCGGTGCAACGCTGCTGGGAACGATGATGCTAATGAGAACCTGAAGGAACCAAAAGTTCACCCGCGATTTGTTGTCTGCTCAAGTGTGACCATAAAATGAAACCCTCACACATCACGAGGCTGACCTCATTGTGCACTGTGCTGGACTAAATGAGCTATGAGGTTCGAGGTAATGTAAGTAAAACCTGTTCCACGGAGGTGGGGGGATGTAGGCTAAATATAGACAGAGAAAAGTGCTGAGTTCCTTTTATTGCATCTCTGTCCAAGAAGTAAATAGTTTCAGTATGCTAGCTAACACTCATGATCTTCACCAGTGAACTTTTATCCACTTCAGCTGATGGGAGTCGCATTACAAAACAAAATGCTCCTAGAAAAGGTGTGGATCTGTAAAAGTCAACCACTTCAGCGTTATTAAATATTCATCAAGCAAGATTCAGTGGATGAGACTATTCACGTACTCCAAATGCGCACTATCTATGCCAATTGGGATTTGGCACACTGAAGGCAAGGTTCCAGCAAATTTTTACACTTTCTGAAAAATCCTTCCTCCCTACTTCCACAGAAACTGCATATAAAGTTTAAGTCTTAAGATGCAGCAAGAGCAATAAAGCCCTTCACAGCCAGCAACTGAATTTGCAGAGCACTATATCTGATCTAACCTTCATGTCAAAGGCTCAGGCTTTCCAAAGCATATTCTCTTCAGTCTGAAGCTTTCCAGTATTACTTTTATTTCTCTAATTTGCTCTATTTCGTTAAATTTAAGCAAAGTCAGATTTGATGATTTAGGAAAAAGGCTCAAAGTGAAAGACTGGAAAAATCTTTAGCAATTCTGTCCCGGTTCTTTCCTCACGTGTGGGTAGGAATCTCGATGACAAGCTTACCTGCATTACTGACACCTCATTTAGCTGTCAGAAACCTGCTATTTCTTCCTCCTGCATAGTTTTTGTAGCATAATCATCTAAAAAGCCTCTTAAATATTCACCTATTGATCTGCTCCACTTATTTATTTCATTAGTGACATACTTGTGTAAGTTTTTCACTTTTACAAGTAAATAAGCATTTGCCATTTTAAAGCAGCAGTGCCAAATTTCCTGGAGAATGCAGCTTAATTCAGGAGCTTTGGTGAGGCCTTTCAGAGTGTTTCTTTTGCATTCAAGAATTACAGGTTCCTTATATCAATCCCAAAACTGGGTCATCTTAAAGCACTCATGAAGCATTTCGCAAGCACTACCAAGCCACATTACATCCAACCCATGCTGTTTCATGAGTAATTGAAACAGCTAGGTAGCTTAAACAAATAACATTTCATCAGACCGTTGTTGAAAAGACATTAATACTCATTTTTCCCTCAGTGGTCATGTCATTTCTTCCCCTTTACTTCATCTTCATAAATCCACTAAAGTCTAAATGCAGAAGAGTGGATTTAATCAGATAGCCAGCAATGCACAATTAACTCTTCTCTGTGTCACTTCATGATTTAGTGACATGATGCTGTGAGTGGCAGAAATGAAAAAGAGAAGGAGGGTGGAGGCAGAGGGGGAGTTGTTTTGTTTTAAATAAAGACAAAAAAATTCCCTCCTCAGCAATAAAATACAGCAGCTGGAGTTCCACTTTCTGAAACTGTTTTCACAACAATTCTTTCTACAATACAAATCACTACCAAGGTGTTACCCAGACTTGTTTAAGGAGCTTCCAAATGCTGATACAAATGAACATGAGAAATGCATTCAATAACCCCTTCTATCAAGGTTACGCTGCAGAACAGATAATTTCTTCATGCTCTTCACTGAAACATTCACAGTCATTAGACATCAGTCCAAGCTGTGAATCTCCTCCAGTAACACCAAGGCTTCTCCAGCTTATCCTCCTCTCCCAAACACTTCAAATTGGCTTCAACGAAGATTTTTGTAGGAATTTTAGATACGGATTTGCAGAGTCTCAGTTAAAAAGGCACAAAGCACACACTCGAAAGATTTAGGAAAGGTGACATTTGCCTCTTGCAAAACTCTGTTTCATACAACGTGATGGCAGCTACTGGCATCAACAGAAATTGGGGAGTTATCACGCACCTCTTCTTGACATTTGAGTCACCTGGCGGCTGACGATAAAATGCTGATTTATGATCTGTAGGCTCTTATTTATTGGAGGGCAAAACTCCCCTCAGGCAGACGTTGAGGCAGCACGGCACACTTGTAATTTTCTGTGGTCTCTTGAGAAAGCAGGTTCTAGAAGTTGCAAAGGCAAGTCCGTGTAAGCTTGGCGCTCTCAGACGCAATTTTCATTTAAACCAAGATTATACAAGATAATAAAATGCCGTTTCAAAAGCCTGATGTTCCCCCTAACAAAAATGGATGACACTTTATTACAGAAACTACAGTTTCTCTGTGGTTTTAAGAAGAAAATTAAGCACCAAGGTCTGTTGATCCTCCCATCACTTCTGGTGCCCTGCTAAGAAAACCGAGTTATTGATAGAACAGGTGTGCTGGTTTTGGCTTGGATAGACTTAATTTTCCTCACAGTAGCTAGTCTGAGGCTCTGTTTTGGATTTGTTCAGTCATGATAATTCAGGGATGTTTGTTATTGCTCAGCAGGGCTTGCACAGCATCAAGGCCTTTTCTGCTTCCAACATCGTCTCAACCCTTCCAGCGACGGGGCTGGAGGTGCCCAAGCAGCTGGGAGGGGACACAGCCAGGACAGTGGACCCCAACTGACCACTGGGATATTCCAGGCCATATGATGCCATGCTCAGCATATACAGTTGGGGAAAGAAGAAAAAAGGGTTTGGAGTGACGGTGTTGTCTTCCCAAGTCACGGTTCTGCCTGACAGAGCCCTGCTGTCCTGGGGACAGCTGAACACCTCCCTGCCCGTGGGAAGAGGTGAATGAATTCCTTGTTTTCTCCTGTTTGCATGTGCAGCTTTTGCTTCACCTAGAAAACTTCCTTTATCTCAAGCTATGAGTTTTCTCATAGCCTTTGACTCTTCCCGTTCTCCCTCCCCAAATTGTGATGCAGTGAGTGAGCAGTTCTGTGGGGTTGAGTTCCTGCCTGGAGTTAAACCACAACCACAGGATTCAGAGTACAACCAGGAAAATTTTACTGTGCTCCCGAGCAAAGAAATGTCTTCTCAAGATAAAAAGCTCTGGAGGTGCAAATGTTTAAAAGGAAGCTGTGAAACAACTTCTATAACTGTTAAGTATTTCCAGAAAAAAAACCAAAAATCTACCTCAAAATATTAAATTCTGTCTCTGGAAACTAAACATACATTCTGAATGAAATTCTCCATGGTAGTGATTTTGCAATTTCATAATAAGGACTATTTATATCTATGGAAACATCCTTTTCTTCTGGAAGAAAAACAGTCTGCTACATGTAAAAGTTATTGACCTGATGCAGCCTACCTAAATTACACAATTAAAGTAAAATGCCTCTTAAATAGAGATAAAATAACGCAAGTGGATTTTGTCCACTTTAGGCCAACTGGTAGGCAAAGCTCAGTTGAGTTCTTCAGAATTCCAATTTCTCATGCCAGTGCTGTGACCAGACTGGGTCCTTTCCTCTCCCCCTGTTACGTGGGTAAGGGCCACTAAAAAAACCTAAAAACCTAACACCAAATTCATGATTGATGAATCTCAATACCTCTGAGCTGCTCAGCAAACAGCTGGGAACCACACTGGCCCACATGGAATATGATTTTCCATCACCTGATATTCCTACTGGAAAGTCAACATTACTGGGAGAAAACATGTTATTTGAATTACTAACTTGCTAAAAAAGACCTTAAAACACAGCTGTAGAAAACTGGAAAACGCCAGGAAGAGCCATGTTTTTGTTTATCAAAAAGTCAGCAAAGGTGACTCGTTACAACATCCAAAGCAGTAAGAGGTTCAAGTGGACACACACAGGAGAAAACTTCAAGCAGAAAATCCAGATGCTGAAGCTAGTCCAGCTGAAAACAGAAAAAAAACAAGGTTTGCCTTTCTAATGCTCTCAGCAGTAGCTTAACTAATAGAACAGGATTTTCCTCCTCCCTACATCTTCACCTTGAGCTAGACATCTTTCAGGAAGTTGTGTCTAAACCAAATCAGTTAACCTCTTGGAACAGACAAATAAATTTGTTTGCAGTAGACAGAAAAAATCAGAAAAGGCATCCAACAACACCATCCCACCTTAAAGCCCATGGATCACGACAGAACTCTACTAATGCTATTAGTTACTCTCTGTTCACCATGAACTGTGAACTGCTGTGATTCAACCCTGGTGCCAACTTGCATAGGATTTAGTAATACTTACTTGTAGTGGCACTATTGCTTGTCCTCCATACTTACTTTCTCTGTACATCAAGAACTACATGGCATTATTCTTATATTACATGCAAAAGCTATTCAAAACAGGAAAAATTCAAAGCAAAAAAAAAAAGCCCAACCCACAAACAAACAAACAAGATTACATTATAAAATCAGAATAGTCCAGCTTCTTCTGGATATCTTTCCTGATCTAAATGCACTTCCAGGTATAATTTCTTTCACAAAAATCATGCTACAGTCAGTAAATAAAACAGATGATACTTGTGCTTAAATTCTCCGTGCTTGAACTCAATGCTTGAATTTTCAACCCTGATGTTCTTTTAACGTAGATGGGTTACAAAATTTGCAGGATGCCACTATGTCCTCTGGGGAAGAAGAAAGGCAAAGCCATAAAGACACAATTCTCTAAGCTAACTAGGAGCCTGAAATCAATAATAAATCCATTACTTGACAAAGATGATTAAATGATGCTCTGCAAATTACTAGCAGCATTCCTCTTCTAAATACAATCTGGTGATTGTGGCATGATATGACAACTATAATGGATGTCAAGCGCTTCATGTTAAAAAAACACACATTTCATTGCTTAAGCTACACAGAGGAGAAAGTATTTAATCTTAAACTTGATGGTGATCTTCTGTCCTCATGTGAGGAAGAGAGAAAAGAAGTGTCCTCCCTCTTTGCCTTTCTGCTGTCTACTAGGACTTAGTCAACTTTAACATGAACTCCATCGCCTCCAGGTTCTTCTGCTGAAGATCTGGAAAGACAACTGGTCACCCCTGCTGCATTTCTGTGACATTTTCTTTCCTAGATGGAGGACCAAAAACTGACCATCATTCAGGGCATAAGACTCACCACAGACTAAGACAAAAATGCAATTATGCCTTCATTTTCTTTTCATCTCACAGTAATTCACATAAATGTTTTCTTTTTTGATCACTGCTGACCACACTGTGCAAAGACACCGAACACTTATTACCTTCATCATGTAAAACTGGGTCTTGCAAAACAGAGAAGAATCCACTTGAGAAAATTTTTCAAAAGGAGTCCTTGATGAATGCAGTCTTGCTGTCAATAGATACAATCTTGGTGAGATAATTATGTCTAAATTACACTTAAAAGGTAGCTTAAACTCTACTGGACAAGAGTTCTTGGCAGACTGAATTAAGAGCAATGCAAAAACATACTTGAAGGTAGTTGTTGCTACTAAATCAAACATAAAAGTGGAATGCTGTGAGGTAAATGCTTTGAGGCAATGCAATGAGCAGCCTACTCCTTGCTGGGCTTTGAGGATGGAACAGGGCTAAATGGTGCCTAGGCAAGGGCAGTCTCCTTGATGAACAGAGATAAAATTCTGCCTGAACTAGTAACACCAGATGCAGAACACAGAATGAGAAGAAAGCTCCATCCACATTTTGAAAATTTATTTTGAGAGAAGTCAGCGCTGACTCCTCGCCACATAATTCCAGATTTCTACAGAGTGAAGTCTGAGCATTCATTTCTTTTCCACAGCACAACTCAGTTTTCCCACATTTACAAAAAAAATAATGAAGTCTTGCTTACAAATGTATTTCATCTTTTTCCACATGTGAATGATTTTGGAAAGGAAAGTCCAAGGAGACCGAAGTATCCTCCAGCACAGAGCTCAGTGAAGCAGCTGCGACGCTATTACTCACTGTCCTGCCTGTGGTGAAAACAATGCCACAGCTATGCCTCAGTGGGCAACAAAGGAGTTCATTCTTCAGGGGTTATTCAATTCTTTGTGCCTTGGCTGAGTCTGCAAACTCAGAAAGCAGGAGCTGAGTTAACGTTCACCAGGACAGCTGAAACGTAGCATCGACAGGTGTCCTGTTTAAGAACTGGACCGAGGGCTCCTCGAATTTGTCTCTCAATCCACTGCATGGTCATTTAGAGAGAGAAGACAGAAGATGGAGTAGGAGCTGAGCAAGGAGTGCTTGCTTCTCCAAGTGCCAGCAATTTCTGACTCATGGATCACTCCACAGAGATCTAAGGATTTTTCTTCCCTAGTCATCCTGTCATCATAAACAGATCTTCCTTCATTAAAAAAATACGCCAGGTTCAAAGATTTTGCTGCTCCAATCCAAAACCCTTACCCAAGTAACATTCTGAGCTCCTAATCTCTTCTCCCCTCACTGGTTTTCTTTTTATTGTCCACCCATCACTGGATTTCTCAGAAACTGTAGACTCCCTGTTTAATATCTCACTTACAATGACAATTGAAGAAATAATTTATTCCTACTCCCTATTTATAAGCCACCCAGAAGCAAGGTCAAAGCAACTCCCCAGACATCTGCTCACACTGAATGCAGTACAAACACAGCAGCACTGCCTGACAAACCACAGCAGTAGTCTTCCACAGTTCCCTCACTCCACACCCAAAAAGACAGAAGGTCTCAGTCTCGAACCAGTTTTTGATTACTAGCACAGCGATACTAATGTATATGGATTTCATATGATGTACTGCAAAACACAGACTGTAGCAGTTTAGAAGGGAGATAGAAAAAAGCCAAGACACCAGACACGAGATGGAGAACTGTCTGACATCCCCTTCCTCTTGGAGAAGCAGAGGGAAGCTGCTGCTTCTGGAGCGCTGAGACCTACCAAACCACTTAAACCCGTGGCTGAAAGATCACCACTGAGGCATCCAGGGTGGTAAGTGAAAACCAGTTAGTTGTCCCACCTAAGAGCCACAACTGATGACCAAGCTGAACCCTTTCTCAAGCCATGAAGTGGCAATGGGGAAACTACTTTAACACGAGAGGCTAAAAATGAGTCCATGAAGGGTCCACCCCGTGCTCACCAGAGAAACAAGTGCCATGTTGGAACACAGTTTGCTCATCCCCTTGCACCCTACAAACAGCCCTGCACAATCCCTCCTTGGCACCTACGCCTTCCTTCACAAGTGAAAACACAACTAAGGATGCAGCTCTTCTCATCTCTTCTCAAGCTTCTGAGAAATCAGGAGAGAAGAGGTCAGACTGTTCCAGTAGCTCCATCTAAGAGGACATTTCCTGTAATACCTGCGAGTTCCCATCTTGTCTGTAATCAGGATGGGATGAGACAAGGAAGAGAGGCGGTTCTGAACATCATCCTCCCAGACAGTTCAAGGTGAGGACAGTGCTCGTCTCAGCTGCACAGAAACTGGCATTTGTCCACAATGACCAAAGGTGCTTGGGCTTTTAATACCAGAGTGAACGCCACAGCTTCGTACCGGAGGATGCAGCAATACGACCAGATTATTTTCAGGTTCTAGAGACTCGATTCTTTCCTCAGTCAGACATGAAAGGTTACTGTTTCTCCCAGGTGTTCTCTACTCTCAGCAAGCAAAGGCTGAAGGAGAGCAAAAGTCATATGTTGAGGAAGATGATCTAAAAGGCTAAGCTCATCACTAGTTAAAAGCTGAGACATGAGTGCTTAGACTCGTTATACTGTCATTTCTCTTTGCAGTCTACTCAGTAGGGACGTCCTAATTTATCAGCAGTCTGTTTAGGCTGTCTTGTGTGCTCCAGTCTTCATCTAATAAGTAGCCATCCAAGCCACATTCTGCCAATTTTCACAATTTGCTTAAGTCGCCCACTCTTCTTTCATAGGCAGCTGCTAAATCCTCAGCATCGACTCAGCTGAAAATTACAAACTCCTTCTGGATAGCACTGCAGGTCACTAATAATTATTCTTTGACTGCAAGAGCAGTCTTAGAAAGGAGGAATTGAAAATAATTCGATGTTTTGTCATTCAAGTTTATTCTCACATTTCTGTGGTAACCCTTCTTCAATTTATTTAAAGTATACAGTAATTTTTAACTACAGGTTTGGACAACAAAAAAGCAGGATGAATCATTCTGGATATTTAAAGCCCACAATCAGACAGCTTGAGCCTCCCTTGAATCTTGCTACAGTTCTCAAGTCAAAGTTTTATTTTCTACTTATGAGCAGGAACACTTTCATAGGGAGTTCTAATTCATTTAAATATGCAAAATACTAGAAGATTTGGGAATTTCTTATACACTACAAAGCCTTAAAGGTCCTTGTTCTTCCCTCTGCATGGATTTTTGCTTTCTTTGTAACTGCATACCCAGAATTAGAGGGCATTAGAGCTAAACTGGGAAGATAGCACGTGTGTATAAATACATCATGTAAAAATAAAACTGGGCAGATGCAGAGGAAACACCCTGCAGCATGTATTACCCTTGTTTTCCTCATCACTGCATGGGCAACACATGTCTACTGGTACAGTACTTCAGAAGCCAGGACCGCTCTCAGGGATAAACACAGGCCATCCTGTTGGGCAGAAGATGCTCTGGGCAAGTAGCCGCTCTCCAGCAGACCTGCCTGTTGGAGCAACGCCAAGAGTAACTTCTAATTTGCGCTGCCTATAACTCAGAAGATGACAGTTACAAAATATTCAGTTTGTATAAACAGCCTTAGATCAAGCAAAGCTTGCTGGAGAATTGTCTAAGGTTGGTTAAAATCCATGATAGCAACCCATGTTTCCTGCTGTCTGTTGTTTTCTTTTTCTTTATTTTTTTTTCAGCATAGCTTTGAAATACATTACAGTAGCAGCAGTTTACACACACGTACAACACTCCAGACTTCTGTTAACACTCCAGACTTCTGTTAACACCCAAGTTCTTGCTTTTATTGTGCTCCACAAAATGAGCTTCACGAAGAATTCAAGACACTATTGTCCACAGAGAAACAACAGCGACAAAGTCACGCCAGTGCAGAATTCCAACCATGTCATCCAGTGGTCCAGTCCAGAGGTACACACCTTAAAACAACCAGGACCACAACTCCCAAAGCCCATCAGAACAATTCATGTTGATCTAACAACGTTGCCACACATCAACACACGGGCTTTTTAGACAGCAACAAACAGCCTGCAGTGATTTAAGTGACGTAACTTCGAACTGCACATCTCCAGCTTGTGAGATCCTCACCAAATCCATCTCAAATACGAAATCCCAAATGCAAGGATTACTGATACATCCGGAAGGACTCCTAAAGCGCTGCTCCTGACCTTTACAACCATGTTGCTGGATTCCCCTTTACTCCTTTTTACTCCTCGACAGAACAGCTGAAATTTCACTTGTCCTCCTCTTCTGCAACCAGAGCAGAAGAGCTGGTGACAATGCCCTCTGAATGGGGATTCAGCACCTACCTGCTAGGTGACAGGTTCCTCTGTGCAAGATGATTAGCACAGTGAGGTCCTTTCAGGAGAAAGCAAAGCCACCATCAGGCAAGTACAGCAGCAATGGCTCATCAAAGCACTTCCCACCCACGTGTGCATTGCACCTTTCACAAACACATAAACATTTCTGTTAAGGGCTTATAGGGGGTATCTGTCTTCCCACAGAGGCAACAGATGCATGTTTGGGCAAACAGGGTGCCACGGGGTGATCACCTCCTGGGCCACCTCCTGGGCAGCCTGACATCCCCAGGGTTAGGATGCTCAATTCTCAACAGCAGCATCACATGGACCTTCTCAAGCCCTGTTGCTTTCAAATAGCAAATACATGCCTGACAAGACAGTCTGGGGGAATGAAGGGCATATGAAAATCCAATCTGTGATGGCAAGTCATCAAGTGGGAAGTAAGAACGAAGATTACACAAAGCATGAACCAAACAGCAGGTATCTGAATCTGCAAGGGCAAGACCAGCATGAATCAACCAGGCAACCAGAGACAGAAATACTAAAGCACTTTCCCTTAACTTCAATCTAACACAGAGTAATTCTTACCCTGGAGTTACTTATCACCCCAACACAGACTGACTCATGGCCCCAAGGAGTCTCTAGAGGTACTACAGAACAAAGAGGGATCCAAAGAGCAATGGAGAGGAATAGGATCAATATTCTTCCTCTTCAACTTCTTGAACACATTAAAAGGTAAAAAACAGCTAAGCCTGCTTCTTATTCAGTTAAGCAGTCACGATCTGATTCTCTGTTATCAGTCACTACACCATACCCACACTCCAGAAACCTTCTCAGACCTCACCTTCCAGCATGTGATGTACACTGTTGGTTGAACAAGGCTTTCCTCTGAAAGACTAAAACACAGGATGAAAGACAAGGAGAGACTGTGCTTTCTTTCACTAAAACTTGGCAGATGAAGATAGCAAAAATCATCCTCTGAAGTTCACTATGGCTCTGACCTTACTGTTTTCTAAACCAGTGCCAATAAAGTACCTGTTGAAACAAGGACACTCATTTAGTGTGGAAGAAACCTCCAGGATATCATGATTTTAACCTTTTCAAACCAGACTGCCCTTCTCTATTGTCCTGGATAGGCTTCTTCACTTTTGTGTCAGAAGACCCCTGAGTCCATGACATTTTATGCTTTAATGGTCTTGAGTTCCCCTGATTATCTTCTATTGACCAAATAAAACCAGACAACCTTCACTGTGAAAAGCAATGTTACCAGAGCACCCTCAGGATCTCAACTCTCCTAAATTACATCTTGACATTAGTCTCCTGTGTACCTGAGGCCTTCTGTGAATACAAAGTTACAGCATGAGTTGCCTAACCACTTGGACTTCCAGCTTCTCCCAGTATCAAACCAGCTTCACTGCACTCCTTAAAATGTAAGGTCAGCACGAAAAAAATATTAGAGGAGAAGCTGAACTCTATTATGACAGAAACTCTCGCTTTCAATTACCCTAACTACCACAGTGAAAACATGCAATTAGTAAAACATCCTGTAGATACTGTTAAGCAACGTGTGGCAGCGAAAAGAAAATTCCATTTGAGAAAGTAGCCCACAGCAACGAAGACTGAAGGAAAAAAGACTGTACCTCCACCTCAGCAACCTGTAAGGTCACTGGACAGGCTTTTGCTGCAAGAAGAGTGGTGGGAAAAACTGGGACCACTCCTCCAGTGGACACATTATTCCACAGTGAGAGTTGGTTTTACCGGCTCCACTTTGCAAGCCCACTAATTATCCCAAATGAAGGACAGTTACCAGAGGAGCTACAGCAGAACCCGCCCTGGCCGACACAGACAAGTCTTAACCCAGCTTCAGCCTCAAAACTGGAATGGAAACCCGGGAACCCTAACTTGCCCAGGGAGCAGAGGTAGCTTGTTCCTCAAATAAAAAGTTTCCTGCGACTCCTATAAAATCCTCGGCTGTGTTTTGGGAATCACACGAGAAACAACGCTGACAGCTTTCAAAATGTAAAATTCTCATTCTGCACTTGAGGGGCTAAAACCTCCCAGATTTACCAGAGTTGCACCAGGCACTGCCCAGGAGACACAGCCCCTTCCAAGCAGACCGTCCGTGAAGCCAAAGCCATTTCTACCCCGGCAAACCCCGCCACCGATCCCGGCGCACGGACATCACTGGAGATCTCTCTGCAGGATTTTGCAAGGACAAAAAGCTAGGGTAGTGCCTTCTGCTTCGTAATCTCTTACATTATACAAGGGCTCCTCAAACTTGGTCTTTTCCCCTGCGTTGTAAGGGGTGCTGTCACGAGCTGCTTAAGTGATCAAACGAGCACTAAAGACCGCAAGCAAACAGACCACATCATGAACGAGCAATGCCCACTTCAGAACAGAGAAGCAAGACATTCGCTTATCCCCGATGAATTATGAGCTCCTTTACACTTACAGAATGTTTCCTTAAAATTTTTAACATTAAAATACAATACATCAGTTTTATTCTCCCTATTATATCAACAGTCAGAGACTTAAGTAACACATTTCAGGTCAATTGCTACAGCGGTTGACACCACCAAAATTTATGACCAAGGTGTCCAACCCATGGTAACTGACACACCGTGCTGCTCTCAGTGTTGCTCACAAGATGGGCAGAGAGGGGCTGCTTTTGCCTGGCAAAAGCACTGTGCTGGCACATGGTACCTAAATTGCTAAGGAAGCTAAACCTGCAGCAGTAAGGGGCAGCAAGCCAGCAGGGCCTGTGCTGTTTATGTCCTTACTCTGCTCTAGGAAACATCAGACGCTCAACCAGAAGAGTGGTGGGACCCTGTGGAACCACTCATCTTGCTTTCCTTTCCCTGAGTTCCCCAAGTTTTACAGCTCTTTCACCAGAGACAGATTCGAGCTGTCACTCACAGGGTCCAGGAAACCAGGAGGTCCTAATTTATAAGGTACTAATCTCCAACTCCCTTTCTTTGGACATTCAAACAGTATGTTGCTCTCCCTTTCTTATTTCTATTTTCTTTCTGCTGCCACAGTGATGGTCTCAGGTAACATCCCAACAACAGCTGTGTGTGTTACCCCCCTTCAGACCACCCCAGGACACCTTTGTGAGAGGTGCTCCTTTAATTTGTGTAGCAATGTCAGCTCAGATGGACATGACACTCAAACCAGCAGACTTGCCAGCAAAACTGAAGGCAAGAGAAAACTACTGTGAGAAAAGGAAGAAGCCTGAGATTGGGCTATTTTTGTTTGTAATTTGGTGTTTTTTTAAACAGACATTTAATATACCTCATCAACCAACCATGCAGAGAGGAGGTTCTCCTGCTCCACACAGCGGTTGCAGACACATTTAGGGAAGGACCTACACATGCTCATTCAAAACAACCAATTTTGTGCAGATGAACCATGCCCACCCCACATTTTAAATCAAATCTTTTCCACCTAAGGAAAAAAACAAAACAAAACCAAAATTGATGTATCCACGACAGCAAATTGTATTAGGTTAATAAGCAAGAATGAAACTACCATATCTAATATCAGGCAGTGATTTAAGAGATCCTGGTTTCGTTCTCGGCTCAGCTGAAAATCCAATGTCAAGTTATTTAAACCACCAGATACCCTGTTTCCATACATAAAAAGTGGGGCTTTTCATCAATAGCTGCAAGGCTCATATAACAGTCTGTATATCTGCTGTATCTAAGTATCTGGGTGGACACCTGGACAGACAAGGACTTGAGCAACGTCTTCATGTGAAAGCAACAACTGCACATCCTTTTAGGCATCAGAAGGGGCTGTTTTGGGGCTGTGAAATTCCACCCAGAAACAAGACATTGGCTACTTTAAAATAAAGAAAATAATTTCCTAACAAACACCATTAACTCAAATTTTAGGAGACCTCACTAGGCAGCCACCTTACTGAGGGACAAACACACAGCTGGGAAGGCTCAGTTTTCAGAGAAGGGGTGCAGAGTAGAGTTGCAGGAGGGTTTTACCACAGCATCCACGAAATATGGGCTTTTCTCCCTTGCAACACCTGATGTCATCCCATACAAAATGGAGTCCTTTAGATTTTGTTAAGGGCTTGCTCCCACAAAAACAGGGAAGCACCAGTGGGGCACCACACCTCCCAGCCTTGGGATACGCTGCCTGACAAACGCTGGGAAGAACTGGTAAGCCTCCGTTCCAGCGACTTGTGGCCAGTGATCCCAAGACCATCTGACCACTGGTTGGACTGACCAGTCCAGCAGACAGGTCAGAGGACCAAGAGAAAAAAAAACCCACGTCCTCCTTCCCCAGCTTCAGTAGTCAGGACCTTCCTGCTCACACAATAGCTCTTTATTAAAGCCACGAGTGGGCAGTTTTCTGTAATGAGTGCCATTTCAAAGAGGATATGCTAACCAGAAACAAGACACTCTTGTTTCAGAGAAGGAATTTCTGCACATTTAATTAATCAGAAATGTCTACTGAGCTTACACCCTTACCTTAATCTGCATTCACTTCAAGCGTAAACAAGACCCAGCTTTCCAAATTAGCACAGGCAAACATGGCAAGCATCTCTGGACATCAGTTTCTTGAAAATACTTGCCCAGCTCACCACAAGGATGTTATGAGTCTAAACTAGTCTGTAATATGCACCTAGATCTTTTGATAAAAGCTGCTTCAGAAGTTATATTAAAAATATTAACCAGCAACTTTAATAATTATCCAGACCAACTCAAATCCTCCTGAAGGATCTTCCTTTCCATTGTGAGTTTTTAACTATGCACGTTTCTTGCTTATTCTTTTATTTGGTAATTTTCAAAGCTAAAGAAATTAGAGACTGCCATGAAGTTTTTTGCTTTTACATATCCAGCACCACACACAGCACGTACCACAGCACCCTTAAATGCATTAACAGCATCAAAACCTCCGATACCCACCAGTAATAAATGACCAAGACAAGTTTTGAAACAGCAAGGTGCATCAACAATATGAATTACAGCAGCCGTGAATACAGGGGGTTTTTTTGGTATTTCAAATTACTTTGATCTATATACACACTTATCTTAAGTTATAAAAAAAAAAGAAAAAAGAAATCAAAGAAAATAATAACGTCTTGTTCATACAAGACCTCTCTCTATTTTCTTGCCAACATAATTTCTATTGCTATCAGTTGTCAAGTGGATTAACAGTTACTATATACTCACTTTTCTTACCATTGCTGTCTGAGGGCCATGCCTGTTGTAAATAATCACCAGCCAGAGCCCTCGTATTTTATCTTTAATCACGCATATTACCATTTTTATAAAATATTATTTGCTTAAACACTGAAGTATTTCAAGTTTGTTCCCTTTCGTGGAGAAAGCAAATTAAGTGAAAGCTTGGCGGAAGAAAGGGACCTTTAATAAACACCTGATTTGCTGCTGGATGGTGGTTCAGATTATATTTAAAATACATCATGTTTTGCTGACACCTCCCTGCACACTTGCTGGTACAAAGCCCAGCAAGAGTGTGACTATGGCAACCGCAGTAGGATATTTATATATCTATGCATATGCGTGCGTGTGTGTACACACACACACACAACCCCAAACTGGCTTAGCTGACCATCAACAAGATCTCCTCGGCTCTCACTTTCACAGGAACAGGTAACCCTTTCCAAACCAAAGGGCTGAAGTGGCAGCAGCAAGTTTTACACGATGAAGATCTTCCAGGAGAGAAGCCTGCAAACCTATCAACATTTACAGAGTGTACACAAACACATGCTCACTTCAGAATGCTTTAGCTGTAACCAAAAAGAAACCCAAATGTCTGCAGGCACAGATTCAGTGACACCATCAAAATAAAAGGCATTTCATTTTCAGGTTTGTTTGGTTTTGGGTTTTTTTTATTGTTTTTTTAATGGGGTTTTTTACCCACAGTACCAGAACCTCACTGGAACGTGCACACTATTTTAGAGGAGATCCAGACCTTCCTCTTCTTCACCAATAGTCTCATTCCTCCTCTTCGAATACGGAATGTGCAAAAGTTCCTCCAGTCTGCAAATTAAATAGCTACACACTGAGCTCAAATTGTTATTTCTGGTATTAATTTCTGTCTCCTGACAGATCCTGATAGGTGATGCAGGAAATTCGAGGTAACAAAGGCTTCTGTTTGCAGCCATAAAGGACTCTCAGCTAGGGGGGAATAAAGGGATCAGAATAAAAGGCGAATATATGAAGCCTACGTACACTACAGAATATCTGTGTTGAGTCCAGCAAGCAAAAAGTCTAGCAAATTCAAAGCAGTATTAAGAAGTGTTAATCCTTTTACCTCTGAGCTATTCATGAGCAATATGCAAAGCTGTTCTTATGGCGTCGCGTTTGCAATGCTCCAGTTATGCTTGCATCAGCATTTCCATTGTGAACCCTGCTTTCAGAGATTTTTTACTTTGCCAAGTTTTAGTCTGGAACAATTTTACTACAAGCCTGTGAGATTTTAGTCCAGGATTAGGATTTGTGTCTGGTGAAGAAACATTTGGACAAAATCTGCTTGGCTGTTTTATTTATTAGAGTGCAAAGTTAATCCTTCCGAGTTACTGGACTGGAAAAAAAACCCTCAAAAATATGATTTTTTTCCCAGCTTAGGAAAATAAAACAGAAACTTTACACTCCCCAAGAATTCCTTGTCCCCAGATCTCTACAATCACAGAAAAGGTGAAGGCTATAGACCACAGAACTAAGGCACCATTGAAACATGCCTTACAAAGGAAGGTGTTTACTTTCTTTTCACAGATGCAACAGTGGAGCCAGGAAGATGAGGAGGGAAGAAGCATTTCAGTGTGGGTCGCAGGTGAAAGAGGGACACTTAAGCAAGCTGCACATTAACAAGTGTAAGAAAAACACGATGTTTCAAACTCCAGAAACTGTGCCACATTCCCAGGCAACGTAAACTTCAAAATTTTAACTACATAACCTACCAGGTAGAGGATGTTCAATCACAGTGTTTTTGGGCACGTGGCTACAGTACAAAAATTCGCACGGAAATCAACTCTTCATCAACACTTCAGCATCTGCTCCATGACCACTAGGGCACAGCCCAGCAGGCTGAAGCTCCAGGTCCTGCACAACTTGACTGCAGGAAAGCCCCGGTTCACTGAAACCAAGGCAGAATGTCCAAATACTGTCCTTTCGTGAGCTTTTCGGGCAGCACCCACCCCACAACCCCCCAGCAAACATAAGGGAACCAACACTCGGAGCTTCTCTCTGAAATGCCTACATGGCAGGGTCCTGCATGCATTATATGCATCTTCATTCAAGCAGAGAGTTAAATGTTTGCAGGGAATGCAGTTTTCTTCCAGATCGAAATGTCCCTTACCAACCAGGCTTTCTGCTATGCCTAAAACCTCCTCTTCCACCTGGGCTTTGTATCACTATATAAGCTGCCTATTGTAAACTGGCTTAAATCCTTTCAAGAAGTAAATCCTTACCGTATGACCTCTGAATGCACAGATTATCTAAAAGCAAATTATGGAGAACACGTTTTCAGTGACGATAAGCCATAAAACATAATCCTAATTTCGGGTATCACACCTGATCCATTCTTCACCTTTTGACTAGACTTTTTATACCAAACACCTACTAAAAAATCACCAACCAATACTTCATACCATTCCCTTCAACGATATATAAATGATTCATTTTTAAAAGAGTAACAGAATTAATTTCCTTCCTATGATTTACAGAACCGGTTTGTATTTGGTCTGCTTTTGTGCTCTCCAGCTATTTTCCTAGAGAAATGCTGTTTCTTATTGATCAACTGATACCAAGAACATTAATTTGCTTCTAAAACTACAATTCAGACTTTAAAAGAGTAGTTATATGGTTAAAGTATCCACATAAATTGTATTGCTTGTGAGTTTTCAATTTTAGTTTTACATCTGACAGTAAGCATTATTTCCCTTTCTTGTTTACTAGTTGTTGTTTGTTTTTTTTAACTTGTTCCAGTTGAATTTGGATGGAAACCGACCTCAAAAGTATGCAAGTGACTCTTAAAAGATTTAAGTGTTTCAAAGTGTTGACATGAAATGGACAAGGTTTATCTGTACGTATTTTTCTGTAGTTGAAACCTGGTGGGTTTAACAGAGATCTATCTACCACACGTCAAAACAGCCTCATCTTTCAAAAATATGTTATTCATCTACAATAAAAAATGAACTTCTGTCTTGTACAAGAAAAATAAATCTTTCGCTGTTTAACAGTGTATGAATGAAGCCACAAATGGAATTCACTAAGTAAACCAGGGTAATACTGTTTTGTCTGCAGATGCAGAGTGAGCTACTGCTGATTTAACACTTCTACTAGTAACTCTAAATACAAGTGGTATACAAATACCCTCCCAAGTTCAGCAATTTGATTTTTTTTTCCAAGTAGTGGAAGCAAAAATACAGTTTTTGGGGGGGGTGTGGGGGGGAGAAGAATCAATATTAAGTTTACAGGCCTTAATGCAAGGCACGATTTTCCACACAGAGTTAGTCTCAGACTAAGTCCACTGCATTAAACTGAAAATTCCTTTTTTTTTATTTAAACAAAAACATGCTACTTTTGACTTATTCCTGAAGGAGGAAAATTCAGGTCCCAAGCTTACCCAGGGCACAGCAGGTCAGTGCCACTGCAGCTTGTGCATCCTCAGGCAGCAGAGGCAGTACAGCCCTCTCCTATTTATCACAACCCTTTCCTCCATCATTTCCATATTTTCATGACTGGGTGAGGTTTTTTCTTAAGAAAACCCACAGCCAAAAGAGGGTAACTCTGAGCAGCAGGATGCTCCTAGCCATTTTTAGTGTGTGAGGTCAGCCAGAAAGCCCCTAGGGGCTGTGTGCTGCCCCCAAAGAAACCACGAGTTTTTAAACTTTAAGCTACCAAGCTCTGCACTTCACACTCACACACACAAACCCCACGCAGCAAGGAAATTTTGAACCTGTGTGTTCATTGTTATGCAGAGGTGGAGATCACCATCTGAAGCACTCCTCGAAATAGGTAGGGACAAAGGGAGAAAACCTCCTCCTGAAAGCACAGCTCCAAAGCAGCATGACTGCAGCTTCCAAGCCCGTGATGTGGTTTGAAGAATGGCTGAAGGACTAAAATAGTTAGCTATGCTACATGCCGACAAATATGTTCAGTACATTGCCACAGGGATTAGAATTTTGTCTGGCTGTATTAAGTATCTTATTTAATATAGAGATGGGAATAAACCTTGCAATTACATTTTCTGAGAGAGTCTACAAAACAGAAAGCTACCGTCAGAGACTATGAGATTATACATTGTGGTAGGAAAGAAAAAATAAATATCAGTTTCAACCTGGAAAAACACAAGCAGAAAAAAATGAATAATCCAACACATGTATCCAGTAAGAGGTAGTAACCCAGAAAGCATCAGAACTGAGACGATACAAATGAGAATTACAATTAAATGTATTATGAATAAGCAAGACTACAGCACTTCGCTGTCAGACAAAATCTGAGCTACAAAAGACAAAGGCTAAAGCAGCTCTACCCAACTACAGAGGAATAAAAACTGTGGACTCAGAAGTTTGTTATGTTTAAGGTAATACAGCACAGAAACTAAGGCATGAACAGTGCAGAGAGGAAAGGAACAAGAGTGAGCACCAATGTTCACCACAGGATTCAGGAACAGGTGATGGAGATGACAAAACATTCTGGGCCCAAACAACACATTCTGGGCACAGACACCACACTCAGAAGGGCTTCCATTAGATTGGTTTCTTGTTGATGAACACACATACATGGAAATTAGGCAGCAACATCCCAGGAAGCACTTCAGAGAGCTATGAGAGAGCTCCTAAGAAGGGAAACCGTCCTGAATCAGCTTCCTACCAAGAGCAAGTTACTGGTGATGCAAGACAATGCAAGATTTAGTGTCAAATAATTATACAGATTTGGCACACAGTTGAAATGGGAACTAGCATTTAAGGTGTGCACCAGTCCTGGAGTTTCGTTTGAGGAAGAAAGGCCAAGTGAGATTAAAAGCAGAATAAGGTCTGGTCAAAGAAAGGATTAGGAGCACAGAGGTGGAAGAAAGGATTCAGAGTGTGGCACTGCCTCGTGAGACCTACAAAATAACCCAAGAGTACATGAAGTCCATGCTTTCTCAAAAGCAAGGAGGCAAGAACCAAAATGTGGTCAGTGTGGGCTCCATACAGGGAGACTACAAGATTTGAGAGTCAGTAAGAGAGGAGGAGGACACACTAACAAGAATTAGAAAGCCAGTTACAACCTGCAGGGAAAGATAAGCACAGCATAAAAGCCAAACGAGCTAATGCTTTGTGGCCATTACAAGGATAGTCTGGACCATTAATAAATGATGAAGGACAAGGAATTAAAACCCAAGTAGCTTGCTACACTGACCACCTTTTAAAATCTAAACGGGAAAATAAAGGAAAGGCTGAACAATTAGAATGTAATTATGAACTTATAAAACATTTTTATACATCTATACCCACACAGAGATACTTTGCTGCAACAAGTATGAACGGCACCACAAAGAAACTCGAAATTTCAGACACCTACAGTGAGAAACATAAGCACTCAAACACAGAAAAAAGAAAAGAAAAAAAAAAATCAAACTTATGATAGACAGCTATTCTCAGCAAGCACTCCTGGCAATACCCACTACTGCAGTTCCGTGCTTTTATCTGTATTACCTCAGTAAAGTACCAATTGATAGCCATTAAAAATGGGCATTAATAATTACAAGCAAACACCTTAGGAAATGTAGACACACATATCAGAACCACTCCTTGGAATAAGTGATACTGCTGAGCCAGTGAAGACAAATTAGCAAACAAGCTTATTAGATATAGCCACTATTTCCTTTAAGACATGGAATATCTATAGATGAAAGACATATTTAGACCTCAACTTCACAGAAGAAAAACACAAGGATATTATCATATAAGCAAGCAAATTATACTTCTCCAAAAAGAACAGTTCTATTAAGATAGGAGAATCCAGCCACTGAGACTCCTGGAAGATGATTATCTTCTCCCAATCAAAATGAGAAATGAGGCTTATAGAGTATGTGCAAAATCCAATGCAGCCCACCACTTTTAGAGAGAATTGTAGTTCATAGCAAGCACACAGTGGATAAAATACACTTGGATGTCAGTAAACCACTTGACTGTATCAAATTATACAGTTCCAAAGTTATTTAAGAAACCAGTTTTGATGCGGACAGAACACTGTACTGAAAAAAAAAACCATAAACAAAAGAAAATGAAAATCATATACCAAAACTTTGAAAGTATCTCTCAAGGATGCAAGAAATTTTCTTACATACTCTTACTTAAAAATCTTAGTTAATGATGCAGAGTAAAACGTGTGTTCTTGAAATCTGTGGACGTTACTAAATTTAGTAGTTGAAAGCCCCAGCGAGGACAGAGAAAGCTGAGAAGCAAGGCAATTAAAAATAAGGTTCTCCTTGGGAAAGTGCAGCGAAGACATCCAACAGGAAAATAATCTGAAAGAAATATTCAGTGGGAGTGACAAACTGAGGAGCCAAGAAATTCTTACAAGGTTTGCAGTGTGATCTGGTAGCAAGAAAGATTAATGAAACCTTGGCTGCACATGCAAAAAAAAAGAAAGCCACATCAAGCAAGAGAGATGCAACAGCTAAATATGCCCACTTTGGGTAGCAAGCAATATAGAAAATATAATCACTCAAGTCTGCAGTAATAAAATGGATGCAAATACCACTGGGATGAGACAGGCCTTATTTAGACTAGTATGTGGCAGTACAAGGACACGTTTAAAAATAAAGGAAAACAGGGATAAGACTCTGAAAGTTTCTTGCTAACAGCCTTTCTTAAATCCAAATATTACAACCAGGTTCACCAGAGAGACTTAAACGACCATTTAAGAAGAGTCCACTCCCATAAATGGGATTAGCAGCAGAAAGCTGAAGGTGTGCTTAAGGGTCTCCCACAGAAAATACCATGGGCTTGTTCTGCAAACACCTCTGCACAGACCCAGCAAGGTAAGGATATATAAACAGTGCAAAGCAACTCTACATCAGGGCCAAACAAGACCAGGTAGCTCTCAAGCTGGCTGAAGGTCATGAATTTCTCAGCAAATGATTAGGTAAATATTTATTTTCTTCTGAGCACAACTTTCATAACATAACCGTATCAAGGAAGAGGGAGGTAAATCCACTTTGTTTGCAGAACACCCCAGCAGCAAACAACCCATATACAGTGTTAAAATTTGCTTTTTTTTTTTGAATTAACTGCTTTATCTTAACACAGGACATATTTCTAGCTTTCTTTAACAAAAGCAAAGCTACACATGGGAGGTGGTGCTGCACCTCCCTCATCCCTGGGACACAGGCTGAAAAAACAACAGGCACGAAACTCTCTCCTCCCACAGCTCCAAGGACCACCCCACTCCATGCCAAATGTACATATTTCCCTGGAACACTGCTATATATCAATAAACATGGATGCCAAAGAACTGCTCAGAACAGAAGGATGCCACCCCAGCATTTGGTACAGGCACATCACAGGACTTTGTCTACTTGGGTTGGAAACCTCACAGGGCAAGAGCTCTGGTTTTCTTTCGTTGCTGCAGCATACCAAAGTTCAGTCAAGTGTTTCAGAGGAAAAACGCCACTGAAAGCCAGGCCATCTGAGCTGCTGTGCCTGCTTTGTTTTCCCATTCCTTTCCACAGTGCTTGACCGGCCCAGCCATGTACAGCCAGCCCGTCTCCCCGCAGGACGCATCGCTTCCCGAGCATGCATTATTCAGGGAATAACATCACCACTGCCTTTCACACTCCAGTTTTAGAACTCACTAACAGCTCAGAACTTTTAAACAGCCTTGCCAAGTGATGTTTGTTGAACGTTCCTATTGCAACACCACGGGAGGTTGTGCCATCGGTTTGGCACAAGCAGCACCACCAGCCCTGTGATCCCATGGCTGGTGGTTTTCTCAAATACAGGATGGTTTTCGGGTTACTTCTGCACAAGAGGGAGAAGAGGAAAGAACATAAGGGTGGCAACGTTGCCAGAAATATTCCAACGAGAATTTGTTGAGACGCAAGTTCTAAATATACTATTCTGACCTATGGATTACACGAAATATTTTAAAGAAATAAGTATTCTCCCCTAGCAGTGTACCCATTTAAAGACCAATTTGCTGCTCTGCAATCACAAAAATGACAATTTTTTTTTTCCCCCAATCGAACTTTTTAATAGCTGCAGGTAAGATAAATCTGTACAACCCCATTTTGTCATTTGAGGACAAAGGACACTAATTGACACATGGGTTTTCAAGATCGACACATAACAACGCATCAACCACACAGATTTCAAGTCCTGTATTTTTTCCTGTCCTTTCTGTTCAATCCACTTGCTCCAACAGTTTCTGTCAGGGTGACTGCAACATCAGTTCTGCCTGGCACACTGAGTTTTTGCCATCACATTTCCCAAGGTTAAACCTCAAGGTTTAAAAACAGATTTCCTCCTCCTAGATGACCTTCGGCAATCGCCCCAGTTCTGAGAAATGAATGAAGTGTTCCCAAAACAAAGTAAATTTTAGTAGTAACCTGTAGCTAAAAAGAACCTATTTGACCTGCTTTAGAGACAGAGACTGCTAAAAATACTGCTGGCTGGGCAAGATTTTTGGGTAGGCTTTTGGGATCGTGGTAATTGGGTAATTCCTGCCGGATTAATAATGTACAAGATTTTTTTGGTTACCATTTAAGATATTTTCATTCAACGGTATGAAACTATCAAGTAAGGTAACACAGGATGTAAAATTGATTTTAGGGACCTGACCTGCTGTTCACAAAAGTCAACGGGAATCTCTGCACCAACTCAGCAGAAATCAGACCAGATACCAATATTAATCCAAATATTAAAATCCATTACAGTTGTACCTACAGATAAAAAGCCTATCAAACAGTCGACACAATCTGCCAGCTTCCCAGGGGAAGGTTATGTCCTCTAACTCATTTCTACTTACATAACAGCCTACAAAGTGCACTTTGCTGATCTCTCACAGAGGTGCACAAGATGTTCAGCCTACGAGAAAGGCAGGATGAGCCTTGAAGCCCACCCAGCCACCACCAGCCTGCTACTGAGACACTGCAGGGCTTGGGGGGAGATGGAAGAACCTCCAACAGAGAAAGCATTGCCTAGTTCAGTTTAAGCTTCATCCTCGTCTACTAACAGTTAGGGATTGCTCAAACAAAAAGCAAATACACCGCTCTGTTTCTTCTTTAAGTGTTTCTGCAAAGCCCAATACCCATATCTAACCCCCTTCTGAACTTCAAAAACTGGCCCCCCATACAAACACCCGCTGCAGTCTTCCTGAACACATCACAAGGAGGATTTTTGCCTCACTCATTTTGAACTGACCAATTTCAAAGCGTTTCAGATTTCCTCTCTATCTGACAACTCAAGAACAGTCTCCTGACCTAGATTCCCTAAATAATTTATTACATTCTAGACTTCTTATGCCCCTTCTGATTTGTCTTTTTTTTTTGATGCAAAGGAGTTCAGCTTCTCTTCACGTGAAATCTTCCCAGCCACAGATGATCACTGTCTACGTTCCTTAGTTCTTTTTGCAAAGCTCCTACACAAAATTCAAATAGTGCTTTATTATTTACTAACAGAATATTACTGGAGCTTGAGATCTGAAGAATTTCTGTTTCAACTGAAGCATTTCGGTCAATTTGGAGGTGAATCAAATGATATTTTTATTACCTTAGAAATTAGAAACAGTAAATTACCCCGAGTCAGTCTTCTGTATTGATAAGACCAAAAAGTTACCTAGGGAGCAGTTTCAGAGAGATTAAAATGCTTCACGTGGCTTAAGACATTGCTTATATTGTTGCTTGCAACATGTATTTACAAGCATTTCAAGTACCATAAATATTTTGCATCGTGCTGTGAGTAACTCAAATGCTGGTTTCCAGACTAAAATAAAGAAATATACAATGGGGTAATGCTTCACTTTCCACAACACTGCAGCAAATCACTGCCAGCTACAAACAGCCTGGATTGAGGAATACAGGTGGAAAGGGGCAGCCCTGAAACCCTGTGTCAAGTAGGGAGGCTACCATACCCAGAAGGAGCTGAGGACAGTGGAGTGAACACAGACCCACACAAGAATCCTGGCAGGCTGATAACCACCGCCAGGCAAACTGTCACCAAGTTCAAGGAAATGCCAGTTTCTTCCATGCACCCCAAGAAAAAAAAAAGGGACTGAAGGCCGTTAAACACGTTTGGAAAACATCCAGAGCACCACAATGATCCTGAAAGAACAAAGATCTCATCAGATCTCTGTTCAAATCTGCCCTCAATAAAATGCAGTTAAAGGCTTGGATTTAATTGTTATTTCTGGCAGTGCACCAAGGAGTAAAATAAAGAAGGCTATCAGGCAATGTGGAAGAAATGACTGTATCACGAATCACTCATCGCAAACCAGTTCCCCAGATGATGAAACAAGCCAGTACAAATCTCAGCCAAAAATCAAGCTGAGGACCCATAACTGAAGTCTAAGCACACCATGACTCCAGGCCACATCCCCTGCAAAAAGCAGCTCCTGATAGGGTGGCTGTGGGACAACTTTAGGGACCAATTTTCCCTTGAAATAAACAGTTGTCAAAGTCACAGCACAACCCACTCCCTTTACAAAATAGTTTAAATTTCGGAAAGCTTTTGTGACTATGACCAAAATAATTCAAAAAAAAGATGTGCGTCAAGATGTTTTTATTTTCCACCACTCTAAACGCATTTCCATTTATGTAGCCTGTTTTACCCACCTTAATATCCACAATCCTAATACATACACTCCAACAGCTAAACAAAATGGGCTACTTTTCTACAGACATTATCACCACTCCTGCCTATATTCATACTGTTTCCAAAATCCATCATAAAAGTTACGTGTGTTTCTCCCATAATAGAACATTTTCCTCCATGAACTAGGTACTAACGGAGTTAATCTTTAAAAAAGAAATTAGATTTCAAGCAACATTTTAGTAAAGATTTTAAAAGCTAGGCTGCCAGGAAAAAAAAAAACTTGAGGAAAATAAGTGAATTATTTAATAGCGTCACCCCAGAAGGAGCTTTACTGCGTAACTGCAGTGAATAGGGAAGCTATTAATGATCTTCAGCTAGTTAGACACACTGAATTAGCACTGCTTTAAAAATGAACTGTAAAGCTTTCTGAAAAATACAAAAATCTAAGTTTGTGAGAATCTAAACCACTACAGAACTGTTGGAAAGTAGGCCACAGATATGCCTATTTACACAGCCTTGCAGGGAAAGCAGGGAAATTTCCTGGTCCTGGATAAAGTGCTGCTGACCTGCCCGTGCTGAAATGATAATGGAAAAAAAGTCTACATGACATTTTCCTGGCCTGTCCACGAAAGAAAAATTATTTTGACATGTAGCACTAGACAGAAGCAGCGGAGCAAATCTCTTTTGGAATAAGTAATGTAGAAAAGAGCTAACTAGAAAGATGAAGATATTTGCAGAATAGTGGGAAGTTATTAATATTGTAATATATTTTTTAAAAGTAAACACATTTTTTCCCATCCATCTTGACTGTTAGTTCTCTTAGAAGAATTCAAACAAAATCTTCATCCTCCCCCATTACTGCTCATAGGTGTCTGTGACATCCACAAGGTAACTCCCTTAAACTAAAAGCACATCTCTTTCCTCTTGTATAGTGGCCTTTTTTGCCTCTTATCCATAAAAGGTCCTGAAGATCACAGCTTCTCACAGCCTTTTTGGGGGTTCTGATGTCACAAGGAAGAGGCATAAGGAATGATCCATCTGTTTTTAAAACAAATGGGCACATTTGCAAACGCTGCTCTTTTTGCACCAACTAATAACGTGTTAAGACCTTAATCAGCATTTTGTACACAAAAGCACTCATTCCGACAGAACAGAAAACAATCCACTTTCACAGAAGCAGAAAAACTAGCTTTGTGCTATTCCCTGGGCAAACAACATCTCCAGTACTGTCACCCACAGACACTAAGGGAGAAATTCTGCTCCAGATCTAATTCCCACCACCTCAAGCTGCTTTAGGAAAACACTTCCTCAGGCCACAAGTGAATAAATAACTTCTGCCCACCTGCACACTTTTTGGTGCCCTCTTTGCTCCACAGCACCCCAAGGTTACAGGGGCAAGTAACTGAACCCTGCTTCCATGTTCTGGAGAGCAAGGAGCATCCCAGTCTCTGCCACGCTGTGGGAGGCAGCTCCACATGGACAGCAGCAGCAGCAGGCTGGTTTTTCAAGGGAGGTTACCACCACTGCAAAAAGGACTGCTCTTGCCTGTTTGGGCACTCCTGTCATTTACCAGTGCTGGCACAGAGCCCGAGATGAGCACCATTTGTGTTCTATTAAGCTCGCTGAAAACTCGAAAGACTGCAACAGAATTTGCCAGTTTTCTTTTGTATTTTTCTTTTTGCCAGTTTCCTTTTGTTTTCTTCTGTATTACTGAGCTGTAGCCTTCCACAAGTCAGCTTTAACAAGCACCAAAGCCAGCAGGAGCATGGGAAGACTGCACAGCTGGGAGATGGGTGGGCTGTGCCCCGAGACATCCAAATTATCTCATGGTTTGCTCGTGGTAAAAAGGGGAATGCCTTGCTGCCTGCCTTCTCTGGGGCTGTGCACTCCCCTCCCCTTGGGCATTCACTGCACCTCTGAACTGCTCTAATCCACTAACCAGCAGAAAGCTATTCAGCTCTTCCCCTTCCCTCTGAAGTTAATTTTTTGCTGCTTCAGTGAAACGGCCCAACACCAAAATAGCATAAGGTAAGCCACAGCAAGTAGGGGGTGAGAATGGGAAAGCAGCAATTCCCTCTTCTTGTGTTCAGCTTTTGCCAGTTGCAGCTTTTTCAAGTTCCACGGAAAAGGCTTTACTGCAGAGGGCTTGCCCTACGTTCAGCAAAGTGAGGACACAAAGTTCACAGAGTTCACAGCAAAGCTCAGGACACAAATATAAAAACAGATGTGTTGGGCCACACCACAGGTCCTGCTGGCCCAAAACCCTGTCTCCAACAGAGCCTCTGAGCACAGGGCTAGAGAAGAGCAAGAACAGGACAAGCACATCTGCACTTTTCCCCCAAGCACCTTTGTAGCTTTCAATACTTTCACTGGTAGGGATTTTCTTACACTGGTATTTGTCCACCAAGTAGTCCCCCGAAGGTCTTTTCCAGGAGTTCTACAGGCTTAGCTGCCTGAAGAACATGCAGAACGTTTTAGCAGCATGAAGAACGATTTCCTCCTGCCAGGGTCTGAACCGGCTCCTTCAAGCTTGGTTTGACTTTCTCTTATAGTGGGAGATGAAACAGCCAAACCCTCTTCAAGCTACTCACTATTTCACTGATCTAGATTTCAGTAGATCTCTGCTACATCCTTCTTCAACCACACCTTTCTCAGTCACTTGTCACATGGAAGCCATTCCAGATCTCTAATGATTATGTTGCTTTTTTCCCCACAGTTCCTCTAGGTGCTCTGTGTTCTTCTTGAGGTGAAAGGGAGATGAGACAGTATCCAATGCATGGACAAACCATGGATTTAGACACGGCCTAATAATGCTTTGTATCTTATTCTTTATTCTTTTCACAGTATTTCATAAGATTTGATACGCTTTCTTTAACCACTACTAAGCACAGAGCCAGTGGTTTGACAAAACTACTGTCGGTCTCAAGATCCCACCCCGAGTGGTGACAGTTAACCTGGAGTCCATCACTTTGTACAAAAAGTTCAGACAGTTCCCTGCTACCAGTGCAAATCATCTCACATTTATCTACACTGAATGAAGATAGCACACACTATACTTTCAAAGCAGTAGCAGGAACCCAGAAAACACGTCACAAATTATTTGAGTTAAAATCTCCAAGTTACATGAATCACTGAAAACGAGACAGCAATAATCAGAGATCTACTACTTGGGACAAAAAACTGCTGAAGCACTCAACTGCAGAGAGCATGTAGGACAGAGCAGTCCTACAAATGTGACTACACACGTAACAAGGAGTTCCTTCGGGCTTTGATCTTTCAGTTATTCGAAACCACACAAAAGCTGAATGAAAAAGGTACAAGATCCCAAAGGAATCAGATTCCCCGCTTCTCTGCAGCAAGCTTCTAAAGTTCCCTTTATATGACCACCTTCACCAAAATAAATAAATCACTTCTAAGTAAAACAAAACAAAACAAAAAAAGTAAACCAAGGCATTTCCACGCAATTCCTTTCATGTCTTTCCACCGCCTCATCTAGAGTCACATGGTGTCCTGACCTTTCCAGAATCTCCTCTCTGCCTCACCACACTTATTCAGACTATCAAATTCATTTAGTGAAACCATCCTATCCTTTCACACTTGACTCTTTTCACAGACAAGCAGTTCATTTTCATGCAGACCCACTTTTAACTTCAAAAGGTTGCTTTGTATTTCAGCTTCTGATGTCCCCTGTTTAAAACACTTTCAAATAAGGATCTGAAAAGTGTCGTAGCTGGGAACTCTCAGCCGTGTCTCCATCCCTCCTCAAAAAAGAAAAAAGAATAAAAAAAATTCAATATTAAACAAAGTGAGAGGCCACCACGCATCCACCCAGGATTTCTGTGACTTGTCAGCAGCTCTCAAAGCTCACCCATGCACATCCAAGGTCACGGCCAGCGCTCAGAGAACTGCTGTGGGTCTGGATCGCTCTTCTAGAGTTACCTTCGCAGTGACACTTGCCTTTACCTTAAACCTCCCGTCAAGTCATTCACTTCCACTTATCTGTAACTGGTTAGAACAAGACAACCCCTCTGAGAAGGTCTCACAGCGTCAGAAGGCAGAGTGACAACCTCCCCTCCGGCAGATCTGCACCCGGCCAAGGCGAGAACACAAACCCTATCATACCATTAACGGAGAAAGCCACCCTGCAAACACATCTGCTCCTCACATTGATGCACACACACATGCGAAAAACCAAACATCACTGAAAAACCGAGCTGTGCAAGTTATTTCACACCACACCAAACAATCCCGCTTTCCTTTCGGATGGCTCAGACAACTGGGTTGCCCCAGGGAGGACACAGAGCAGAGCCCACACTGCCCTCCTCGAACAGCGTCACCCAACGTCCTCCCGCCCGGCTGATACCAACCACCAAACCCTCCTGGTCCAGAAAAAGCACTTTTTACCCGCTCTGAGACGCTCCGGCGACCACGCGAAAACAATTTCATTAACGAGATCGTACACAAACTCACAGAGCAATTAGGTGAAAAGGCACAGCAGAGGTTTTGCCAAACTCGCATCTTTTAAAAAAAGCACGCCTAGAAACTTCATTTGTGTCAAAGCAAACTACCATAAAAACTAATGCAGAGGCTCTAACTAATCAAAACATTTCTCACTTTGAGGCCACAAATACAGGAGAATACTTGTCCGAGGTTCATTTCAGAACCCTTTTCAATTTTAAGTATTTGTAATCCAGCAATTTCAGGTGAGAAAACCATACTGAGAAGAGTAGTGCATTACAGCACATTTCTCATTAATTTTCCTGTGAAACATTTGAGCCTCCAAAATTTTGACTTTTAAGTTAATTATGCACAACTTGGACACTCCAAAGTCAGGAATTCAGAGCGGAATCCCATCTAGTCACTCACAAAACCTCTTTAATGAAAGCACATTATACTCATGGCCTTTTCTTGCCAGAATAGACAGAAAGGCACAATCGTAATTTTTAAAACCACATCTGAATCCCAAGAGGGTTTACTTGGGTTTTCCCCCATAAAACTTGCTAGACATATTCCTATCAGAACAGATTCAGCAATGCATCCAGAAATGCACCAAGTTAAATCTGCAGCAGCTATTTCCTCCTTACTTTCCTCAGAATTTTAAAGAGGACAGGAATTTTATCTAGTTTTAATGAAGTTAACTCAGATTTTTTGAAAAAGGGCAAGACTGAATGTTTCAGCATAAACATCTGCTCCCCTACCCTTGAATCTAAATGGAAATACAACAATTAAAAGCGTCATTGGTTTTACATAAATTTTACTTTCTTACAGTAGACACTGCATCAAAACCACAGCAGTTAAAAAGTCAAGCAATTTTCCAGCTGGCTGCAACACCCATTGAAAAACAAGACCAGTTCAAGATAAAACCCTGTCCTTTGTATTAAAATACCGGTCAAGCTCCTGACAAGGAGACAAATTGGTTTTTAAACCATTAGTATATGCTCACATAAAATTAGAAATGGTTCCATCGAAGGAAAGTTGGATAATCATGATATGCCTCTTCCAGCTCAACACTTCCTTTTAATTTGTTGAAAAGTTATTAAAATTGGACCATCTCGGCTTGCTGCAATTTCATTTATTCATTATTACAATGCACAGTTAATGCAGGAGATTAGATTAGGTTTTGACAAGTCTTTTACACTTCTCGGGGCGGCACCGCTCTTTCTGCTTAGGTTGGTAACTTCATCTACCAGCTAACCTTTATGGTGTTGACAATCCACAATTAACAGTTTTCTCCCTTGCCTGTGGTTCCCTTCCCGCTGCAGATGATGCTGTTGCAGTGACACACATCCCCAGCTCCTCCTGCCAGCCTGGTTCAGCAACAGCCCCAAAAGCACCCGCCGTGCCCCCACGCGTGGCTCCCTTTCAAGACCGTGCAAGACTTGGCAACAGCAGCAAAACAGAGCACGCTGGAAATGGAGGAGGCCATCACCTAATGAAACATGGCTAACAGGACTGCTGACTGTCCAAATATTTAACTGCTCTGGAACGCTGCGGGTCAGATGGGTTAATCAAATAAACTCGCGTATCCGGAGGGATTGCCCGTTATTTGTGTTTTCTTTAAGTCCTCACCTGACTTCAGGCTCTGAAAAACTACCAAGCTCTGAGCAATTATGAATAATTCGCATGTAAAACCCAACCAAGGCAGACGTCACAGCTCTCCATCGTGAGCTGAAAACGCGGAGAAGTTCCTCCAGAAGAACAGTTTTGCTGAGTAACGTGACAGCGCTGTTGAGCACGTGCTGATGGGAACTGACAACACCTACACAAGGTCCCTGGAAACATAACCCACGTCACAGCACGCAGACACACCATAACTGGGAATCTAACAAGCACTGCCTCTCCCAGACTCGACTATCAAAAATTACCAGAACAAGCAAACACCAATATGGACGGAAAAAGTAGATGCAAAGTGTTTTCAGAGCATGACAATGGAAACGAAAATAAATCTAGGATTAAAATATAGCTGAGCTTCACCAATTTCTAACAGCGTTTGTCTCCATTCAACAAGAATTTATGCGCCATTTCAACCTGATAAGAATTTAATTCTAGGTAATAAAGCTTTACAAATTGAATTCAAAGGGAAGGAAAAAAAAACCAACCCAGCATTTCCCAATTATTTCCAGAGCTTCACAACTACAGACTTCAACTAAAGGAACAGGGAAAGCTGTCACTATAAAAGCAGAGCTGACATGTGACCTCTGGATACAGTTGCACTAGCAAACAGCTATAATAAAAATCAATATTAATTCCACACACTTCTGTTTTGAAAATAAAGCAATGAAATTCCCTCACGCCCACCTGCCAAAGGGACACAACTCAGACCAACTTCGTCACAGAGGATTTTTAAAGTCTTTCTACAGGCATGTAATGGATTCCAAGACTGAACATGCACTGAATGTTCAGTGAACCAAATAATTTTTAATAGATTCCTCAGGGGAGTTTATTTTATATTTTTAAATCGCTCTGAGACCTTGGAATGACAACCTGATTCAGAGGCAAAGAAAGGCTAGTGTTCATGGGGTGGGGTATTGTGTTTCTTCTGGGTTTTTCTGGAAGAATAACAGCCGTGTCTGTTGTGTGTACTTGCTAGGTGCTTTAGAAGTATCTTCATTTCTACAAAACCCTGATTTATTTAACAGCTTTTGAAAGCTTACACTGAGCAATTTTACTGTAGTACTGCAGAAGTACTACACAGCAAACACAGAAAGCTGGGCTAACAAAAAAGTTGGGAGGAACTGAAAGTTGGAATGAGTTTATCTCCTTCAGCCAGAGCTGCAAAGAGGTAGGTGACAGACACCCAACCAAACCATCAGGCCCAGATTTGAAACCCAAATTCAGCATAGATTAGATCAGCCTGCAGACGGCAGATGAACCACCCTCTCCCCCTGCACCCCCAAAACTAATGCCCACCTTAACACCAACGTGACAGCGGACTCAGCACGAGAAGCAACCAATCCCTTGAAAGAGGAAATTTTTCCGGCTGTATGATTAAGTACGCAGGAAAACAAGGCGAGGAGCCTCGAGCACTGCCGTTGTTAGCGTGATTTGAGCAGGATTAGGCAGAGCACGATGGAGGAAAAGCCTCAGACAATGACTCCTTTCATACATTAGAAACAAAAACTACTGTTAATCACACCCACAATTCAGTTTCCTCCGCTAATTCCTAATCAGACATCAACAAATAAAGCAAAACACTCATTCTCGGTTTAATTCTGTGAAATAAACACAAATGAAAGGAGGCGATCAGCCTGTGCTGTAAAAATGCCGCTGCCTTTCCACCTCCCGAGGAACAGGCAGCTGAGACGTGCACGAATGGTTGGGAAAGGAACTCTTCCAGAAAAAAACCATCCGCGGAGAAGTCCGGAGCGGAAGATTTGGAGGAGTGCTGCACTAACAAGCAAGAGAAACTTCAAAACCGAGAGGTGAACTCAGTCAAAACCCTCCTCCCTGCAAAAAAGACCCTGAACCATAGTCATTAGAAAAAACATCTGGTGAGACACTTTGATTTCCAACATCAGTCACTGGACAGAAACAAAGCAATCTTCTTTTTTTTTAACCAAAGCAGCAAATAATTGCAAATCCACTTCTACATACAACCTATCATTTATCACCTCATCAGTGACTGCTTGAGCCTGATAGAATTAAACACTCAAGTCAGGCGTTTCTGTTTAAAGCAATAATTACACTGTTACTAAAATATACACTACACAATAAAAATACAAACAAATCTGCCTAGCAATATTTTTTATGCACTCTCACTGAAATATCACTAGAGTGGAAACAGGCAACATTATAATAATTTTTTAAAAAAAAGCCAACAAAAAAACACCAAAAATTCCACTTTCACCGAAGTGTAACTACTTCTAATTTAAAACTTCACCCACGGGCAAAAATACAAAAATGATTAGCATTATAGTGTTTATTTTAATTACACTGTGAAACAAAAATCCAAGAGCCTGATAGCTCCCTTCAGATACAAAGAAAGCCAGTATTTCAGAGCTCATACTTCATTTATAACCTACAGTTATGTCAGCCCATCCTATCACCAAAATGCAAAAACCAGAATGTCTGCATTTCTCATAACGTCTGAAACCAACACACAATAGAGCTAATAGCTCAAAGGAAAAAAAAATTAAGGGAAAAAAAAAGGCAAAACAGGAGGTCAGGAGATCCTTCACCTGCTCCTTGTAGACAGTGTTTAAGAGCATCAAAAAATTCACTGGTCTTCAAAGCACAACTCTTCAAAGTTTAACAGGGGGGAAAAAAAAAATACATCTCTTTAATTCAAACTTACATTTACAAATGCTCTCCAGCAATGTAACTGCTGTGCAATGCATTCTTTAACACCGTACAACTCGTGGTGCCTGCCTGCCCTGAACACCCAGTGATTTAAGCAAACAAAATGCAATCCATGATTCCTAGTGCGTTAAAGATGTTTTTCGTTGCCGCAGTCGAGTTGCTGATCCCAGCAACTCCTGTGCAAGTCATTTCAAAACAAACGTCTGCCCATCTATCTTGATGGGCTCTGGCCAATGAAGAAGCCTTTGATCACTCCTCAGTGAAATACTGCTCTGTCCTAAAGGATGCCCGGCTTTCTGACAGCAGGATGGGGGATCACTGGAAGAGCATGACAGCCACCTGCCACCTAACCCTTCAGAACTCTTCCTGTTTATAATTAATTATGCTCCTTGTTCCTTATCAATTCAGTTTTACAGGATCCAGAGATGCAGCAGAATCCAGAGAAAACGCAAACCAATGCTGCTAGCCACGGACTCCCCCCTCACAAGTAACAGAGACAAACTTTCCACCAAGAGTTTATAATCCTACCTTTGTTTCAAGAGGCAGAATTAAAGCAGCAACACTAAAATCTGCTGAAATACTTGTCTCCCCGGGCGTAATTCTTCAAATCTGAATTTTATTAACTGGAAGCTACCCATGCACAAGGCTGTAGAGAGGAGACAGTCAATATCTAAAACACACGCTCAAACCTACATGTTTTATCCTCAGGTTAAGTACAAGTTTACAAGTGCCTTTTTTTCTTATTTTGTTTTTACCACATAACACAGTGGTGAGAATTCATAAGGCTGCGAAGGAATTTTGGTGGTGCCCAAGAACAGTCTCAACAAACCCACTGAGAATATATATTACAAAATTACATCCACAACTTCTAGTTCATAGGTTTAAGAGGCCAATTTTCTTTGTTTATGGTAATTTTGTTTCATATTTCACTGAACTTTGACATGATAAATGTATTATTGGATTTTGCATGCATCTTCCAGTCAATTTGTGTAATCTTGCAAATTCTGTAGTACAAGTAGTTAAAATACAACAGACAGTACATTCATAAATTACAGATTTTTTCCTTAAGGTAAGAGAATTATTATTGATTCTACAACAACTAAACCTTTGATCAAATTTAATGAAACAAATGTTACTTAATAAGATATAAACAAACATAACTCCTCTGCATTTGAAGAAAACACCACTCTATAAAATGGCAACAACTCAATCCAAAAAACAAGTTCACTTTTTCCTCCTTTCTCCCATCTCACGTCTTCCAAGCATGTAGCCCCTCAACAAATCCTTAACACACTGTGTCCAAGAGGATCCTCTTTGCCACTTCTATGGTTGTTATCCTTCAAGACAAAAGATTAGAAGCACAGTACCTGCCAGACAAAATGTGTATTTTTTAAAATACGTAACCTAAAAATCTAAACACTAGAGTAGCATTTTTTGCACTTCTCAGATCTACTTTACCTCCCCAATTAATTATCATATCAAAATATATCTAGGTTGGTGCAGAAAATCTAACCTGTTGATATAAAAATTACCAAAACTCCTCCAGAAAAAGATATGCACAGCATTCTTTTTCTTTACCTCTCACAAAACCCTCTAGAAAAATAATGGCTTTTCTAAAATGCCGTAAGATCTAATTCTGTGAGGAAATCTAACTGAAGAGTCAAGTACCACCCCATGAATAAACTTCCTGCTCATAAAGAGAGGAGATATTAAAAAGCTCAAGTGCCTGGCTGCCTTCAGCAGCAAGGATGACACATGAGAGAAGAATCCATACACAGGAGGGATAGAAAAGCAACCGTGCTCTGTGGATCTCATAAAACAGAACAGATGTTATTCGCTGTACACACACATGCAATTCAGTGTTAAACACAACACTCGCAGGGGGGGAAAAAAACCCACAACAAACATAAAAAAAAAGTAAGGAGGAGAGGACTGTGAAGCCAACAGATAATTCCTCACCACGGTCAAGCACACGCATGCTTTGTTTGGTTTCAAGTGATGAGGAGATTTCTAGCACTGCTTTTGAAAGAAAGAACTTCTTTCCGGCCTTCCCAGTTTTTTTTTTTCTCTGTTCTATTTCATCTGACAACTCCGAACTATAAACTTCTTGTGCCAACCTAAATAATTCCTCTCTTTCTCGGTACGGCTGGAAGAAAGTATTTACCCACTTGCCAGCTGCAGCTGAAATTCTGTGCCAAGAAATAAATGTCTTTTGGACAGGTTGTAAACTGGAAGCTTCTAAGCTTCCAGGACAAGGATAAGAATGGGAGCATCCTATTCCTTCCCAGATTAATGGTATTGCTGTATTTCAGCTACACAGTGGATTGCACTTAATGAAAGCATCCAAATGGAGCTTCCTCCCAGTACCAAGCCTAGATATTAGGAGGTGCTTTTGTCAATTTTGAGCTCAACCGGGCTTTTTATATACACTGCTTCCACCCTCTGCTCCAAAAACCCTACCTTATCTCTGTATTTCTGATCTTTAGAATAAAGTTCTCAGATAATAGAGTCTTTGAAGGAGCAAGACCTATTTCATCCTTTTCTTCCAGTAAGGCAGAGGTGTATGTACACTGTGTGCACACTGACACTAAATAGCAAGTGCTCCAGCTTTCCTTCCCTGGCCTCCTTTCACAGCCTGAGGAGATCTGACCTTCCTACAGACAGTAAACAATTGCAGGCACTGGTCACTACAGCTCTCATGATCAACTTCAATAAGTTGAAGACCATGGACAAGAAATCACATCTTTCCTGCTGCCCAGAAAGATAATAATTAACAGACAGCAGAAGGTACAGGCTTTGTGGCAGAATGGCTAAATTAGAAACTAACAGAAGAGTCTGTCAAGAGTTTAAAGTCTTCCACCTAGGGCTGAGTCAATACTGGGTTTCTCTTCCTCCTAGTGTTGAGTGGTTACTGGGTTCCTTAGCTTTGCAGGCTAGGATTCCCCACAGGTGTTTCACCAGGCATTCCAGCATCCACAGACACACAGGGGAGACACACAGTGCAACAGCACAAGACCCAAATACCTCCAGCTCAACTATCCTCCCTGGCCTCCTCCCGGATCACACAGGCTTCCCAGCTATAGGATGTTACTGCCTGTTTATATGTCCCAGTTTTTCTGGGGGGAGGCTCTCCAAAGCTTTTTGAAGCTTCTCACAATAAATCACAACCACATTGTCAAAGGCATGAATAAAATCTGTGTTGTTGCAGTGCGAAGTGGCCTTTTCCTGTTCAACCTACAATCACGGGCCCTTTTCCCATGCTGACCATCATCCTGGTTTCATTTTTGGCAGTGACCTGAATTTTATACAGACAAAAACATTGCCAAAATGCCAATTAAAAATCGCAACTAACACGAATGTGTAAAGATGACCACATATACTGCTAAAAAAACAAGTACTCTCTCCTATAGAAAACAGAAAGAACAAATTTTAGTAAATGCTCACAAGCATTTACTTGTGTGCTTACCCTGATGATGAGGTACATAAAGAGAAACCTACATCTCAAAATATGCATCAGTACCATGAACTTGGTTTTAATATAAGCATAGTTATGTCTATCATCTTCAGAAATAGAGCCAAGCAGTGCTTGTTCCCTTTGCTCATTAAAGCTCTACAACTGGTGCCTCCTGTATGCCCACATGCACCATTTCATTAAGCTCACTTGACATCAGATGAAGAAAGAGCACAAGAAAATTGCATATTCCCTGCCTAAAGTAAACTTGTCATTTAAACCTTGTGTATAGACAGAATTTGATACAGCACTGGCGCAGTGACTCATTCGTCAGTTTTAGAGTTTGTACGACGGTGTCCTTACATATGTTTTGCAATACTTTCCAGTTCGCTACCACCCCGTGTAATTACAAGTTTTTACTGGAAAGGAAGCATGCATTTTGGGTTTGAACATTGCACTAAGACCTGTAGAAACAAAGCTTACTTTTATGGTCAGATTCTGAGCAAAAGTAAATCCACATAAGGAGCCCTCACAGACCATATGAAAGATGAAAGTCAAGGCACTGCTTTTAAAGGAGAGCAAGCAGTGATGGAGAGCATCACAGATATTTCTCAATGAATTACTCCAAACATAAACATAAGCAACCCTCCTGTCAGTTTCCTTCAAAAGCTGTTTCTTAGCTACCTCAGTTAAAACTGCATTCATTCAAAACACTACATAAAACAGCCAGTAGCTACTACAAGTGCTTTCCTTGGTAATAATAGGTACTTTTACATTCTTCTGTATTGGGGCAAGATAATACATTAAAATGTTCCCTACTGCCTTACCTTCACCTTTTAAATTGCAAAACAGACGTGAGTAACTTAACCCTCAACCCTGGCTTCTAAGAAGCACTAAAAGACCACTGAAACAGAAAGGGTGTTCTCATTAATACCACTAACAAGATCAGCTCAGAATCTCATCTGGCGGCATCCAGGTCACTCCAGTGCCTTACAGGAAAGTTTGCAATTCTTCAAAAGGCACGAGTTCCAACTTTAATTTTCACACAGTCCACAGATTTACCTCGGGTAGAGCTCTTCAGTCAGTCTCTTAAAGCTGGTTATTATTAGTATTCCTTTTGACTATCTAAATTCACATCAAATGGATCTACTGAATTGTACATCTCCTGCTATCTGATAAAAAGCTGGAGAGAAAAAGTACCCTTTGCACAATTAGAGTTACCTGGTTAAGATTCAAGAACAGGCAGCAACAACTCTGGGGTTTTTTCCCTCCCAATTGCATATACTATGACCTACAAGAAACATTTTCTGCTTAAAAGTAATGCTTAAACGGAGATCTATGGCTGAACATTATCACAAGGATTGCACTTACTTGACAGTCTGCTATTAGCCAACTCCATTATCGCTATTTGCAGTTTTTAAATGTACAGATTCAGAAGTAACTGTACAAAGCCTCCATTACAAGTGGATTTATGGAAAGCCACAGCAATAATCATCCTCATTAACCATATCTTCCCACAGCCCTGCATTATGTGGACACAAAGAAGCAAACATTTCTTCTCTGTTATCCACAAGCTTAGATCTTTCTCCATATAATCGCAAGACTTGCCCGCCTTCTCTGCTTTTGCCCATGACAATCACCTCACATTCCCAAAACCAGGACTCAGTTAAAAAAAAAAAATTTAAAAATACCTGCATAACTCTCAACCCACAACCAATACACAACGTAGGACGGCTTCTACTCTGATTTTCCAGAAACTGACATTTTCACAGGCAACATGCATGAGAATAAAATGTTGCCTGTGGCTTCTACTACTTTGCTGCTGGCCCCAACCAGTATGCATCCAAGACATACTCATGGACATGCACACAAGAAGAAAAGGGCTGATGGCAATATTTGTAACTAAGCTGAAGATAAAAATCTCTTGATCTGAAGTGATGCACTAACTCTTTGGCCGCAAGCTGTTTTAACCCCTTCACATGTGTGGTCATGCTGCATCCTATTTCAACAGCCAGGACGCACACCAGTGACGTAGGCTAAGAAACTTGCATGTTAAGAGGGTCGGTTAAAGGCAGAAACTGAGAATTTAAATAATCCAACCCTGTCACCCACCACACATTCAGATCACAAAACGGCCGTTTTGCCATTCAGGTTCTTACCTTCTGCTTTCTAAGTTCACATTGCTGACCATGCACTTCACCTTATGGATATCTATTACTCCTACATCCTCAGCTCCACAGCAAACCACCACAGCAGAAATAATAAAACCAGGATTAAAGTACACTTGTCCCATCTATAAAATCAACCTCGTGAACCACGCATTTCCTGCATTATCATAATGAATGCGATGGACTTTATTTAAAAAGCTGTTTTCAAAGACAAACTGGCAGTCTTGGAACAATCGTCCAGTAACCAGCCACAGAGATAAGTCATTTGCAGCACAGGACCTTAGTAATCTCAAATTAAATTTGTCATTTCCCTAACAATTTACCTTGAAAAATGAACAAAGGTGGTTATACAAGCAGCATAAGGAAACTCTATTTGCTCACTGTCCCCGTTCAAGTTAGCTGCCTTCAGAGATCTCTAAACCAGCAAACACTCAGCTGAAGCTTTGATTATTCAGTTATCTTCAGCCCAAATCACTTTTTATAGCTCAGTTCCAAAATCGACAAGAGAATATTGTATTTCATACTGACAACACGGCTTCATTTGGTTACATATGAAATAAACACGAAACTCCAAAACGCTTTAAAACAGCTGCCCCAGTCAGTCTCCTGGAAACAGAGCACATCCACCTCTTTCCCACACAAAAGGTCTGCGGGAAGAAATCTTCCTTTAAACAGCGCGGAAACACTTTCTTTCGCTCAATTTAATTTACGCCAGGTATTCGAACTGCTGGAAGTTGGGTCTCAACAGTTTCTGGGCGCAGAAACCACCGGGAAGCCAAAACGCTCCCGCCCACCGCCTTCGCCTCCAGCCTCGGCTCCCGCTCGCCCGGGGCTGGCCCGCGTCCCCCCACGCCAGCCCGCCCGCGCCCCCGGGCGTCCCGCGGGGGAGCCCTGCCCGCCCCCCGGAACCGCCCGGCACCTCCCGGCACCCCCGGACAGCCAGGCGGACCAACAGGTTGCGGGGGCGGCTGCGGGGCAGGAGCCGGCCCCGGGGAGGGAGGCTGCAGCGGGGCTTCCCCCGGGAGGGCGGGCGGGGGAGAGGAGGGCGAACCCCCCCACCCACCCCGGTGCGGGGAGCTGGCACCCCGGGCGCAGCGGCGGAGCTCCTGCCCGCTCCCGCCGGGGGCCCTTTGTTCTCGCCACCCAAGACGCCGCCGCCCGGCAGCCCCGCGCTCTCCCAGGCGGCGACTCGCCCCACCATGGGGGGAAGGCGCGGTCTGCCGCCCCCCGCTGCAGCGCCCTCCCGCCCTCTCTCTGCCGAACGGCCGGCGCCAGCCACGGGAAACCCTTCGGGCCACCGCCGCCCGCCCCGCGACCGCCCCGCACGGCGGGGGCACCGCGCCCGGGACGCCCCGCGGCGCTCAGCGCTGCGCCCCGCGGGACACGACCCCCTCCATCCCCCGAGCCCAGCGCGGGAGGGCCGCCCGCCGGGGCTGCCCCGAGCGCCGCAGCCCGCCCGGGAAGGTCACGCCGCGGCGGCGAGCCCCGCGTTCCCGGCAGCGCGGCGCCGGCAGGTGCCTGGCTGCTCCCACCGACCCGGGGAGGCTCCGCGGGGCGCAGCCGGCGGCCGCCGGGCAACCGCGTGGCGGCCCCAGCGGGCGGCGGGGGGTGCTCCGGGACGGCTCCCGCGGGGCACCCGGGGCGGCGGCGGGGCCGAGGCGGGCGGCGGGGCCAGCGCTCGGGGGCGCCGATCCGCGGGGCTCAACAGGCGGTGGAGTTTGGCGGCTCCCCGGGAGCCGATCCCGCCGCGTCGGGAGCCGCGCACGGGGGGCTAAGGAGGGAAGAGGCGCCGCGGTCGAGCCACTTACCGGGGCTCCGGGGCTCCGCCGCCCGCATGCTGCCTCCGGGCGCCGCGCGAGAACCCGCTCCGCTCCCCGCCGGCAGCTCCGCTCCGCTCGCTCGCTCCGCCGCCGCCGCCGCGCGGGACCGC
>JAWWES010000006.1:11035150-11091159 GCA_035583135.1 Lophotriccus pileatus
GAGGGCGCGGCCGCGGCCCCGGGGCGGGCGCTGTGTCGGCGGCGCCGGAAGGAGCCGGGCTGGCAGCCGGGGGGCCCCGCCGCGCTCCTCCCGTGCCGGCGGCCGCGGGAGGGGGCTGCGGCCCCGCCGTGCTCCGAGCGGCGCCCCGCGCCCCGTCCCTCCGCTCTTAGCCCCGGGGCGCGGCGCGGTGGGTGCGGGTCAGGCCCGGGGGGTGCGAGGAGCGAAGGTCGGGAGGCAGAGCCGAGCCCTGAGTCTCCCCGCGGGTCTCTCTGTTCCCGGTGCTGGCGGGCGAGCGCCGCGCCGGGACCTGTTGCGGGCTGCGATGGCTCGGCCGTGTCGGGGCTGTTCGCCGCGTTCCAGCCCGTGCGCTCAGCGCGCTGCTGCTCCGGCTGCTCGCTCGCTCCGTACAGCCCTTCCTGCACCCCCGTCCAGGGCCCTGCACTGAGAAACGGAGAAACCGAGGGGGACTGATTTTCTTGCAGCCTTTTGAGGCGGTGGAAGGGTTAAGTCAGTCGGTCACCTGCACCGGGTGTGTTGGTGCTCTTTGGCTCCTTGCCCGACCCTTCCTGGGAGCTGGGGTTGCGTCAGCGCGGGGCAGCTCCGCGGTGCTCGGCGGTCTCGCCCTGCTGCCGTTCTCAGTGCACCGTGCTGGGGTCACATCTGCGTTTCCCACGGCATGTTAATTTTTTTCCCCCCTCTGTGGACTCCAGGATCTCTCCTCGCGTATGTTAACTGCGCTCCTTTGAGGATTTTTTGCTATTGTCATCTCATCTCCTTCAGCCGGGGTGGTGGTAAGGGCCAAATGGTTTCCAGAGGCATTGTTGCCTCAAGCACTCTTAAAAGCTCTGGGCTTCAGATTCCTGAATGCCCAGTTCCTTGTGCGTCACTTTCCTCTGCCCTAAACCGAGCACCTGAAGCTAGTCTCACACCCCTGCCACATGGCAGGAAGCTCTGGCACTAAAGCCTTTGGTGCTGGGGGTATTTTTCTTCCTGCTCAGCATCCAAATATTGCTGCAAAACAGCCCTTCGTGCAATACACAGTGAGGCCACAGAGCTTAGAGTAAGTGGTGCTGGCCGAGTGCCACACAGCACTGCCAAAGTGCCCATGGGCTCCGCTCTCCGTGTTAAAATTTGGATCTGCTTCAGGTTGCTCCAGAGCTGGGAGATCCCTACTCCAGAGAAGGGATTCAAAGAGCCACCAGAGCCCCAGCTCACACTGCATCCACGTTGGCAAAAGGTCGGTCATGCCGACTAAACACGCATTCATTTTATGTGTAAGCAACAGGTTTTTGAAGTTTTCTTGGAAAATGGAAGATGAGCGGCTTTTTCCTTTGCTAATCTTGTCAGATGATTAAGAACTTTTGAGTGGAGACACTGAAACACTGGGCCAATATACGGGACCGATTTTTAAGATCTTTTTAGACACCTAAAGATGTGGGTTCCTAAACACCTTCACAAACGTGGATTCATGTGACTGACACAGAGCTGCCTCATAAACTTTTGATGCCCTGAAGCTTCTAGCCAAGACTTGCAGGTAAATGATTGTCCCATGGGCGTAAGCCATTAATCAGCTGAATCATGAAACAAAGCGTTTTCTTATACAGCTACCACCCAAAATTCTCTGTTACTCCCCCATGCTCTCCATGCCTGCATGATGTAAAAACTTGGAAGGCTATGAATAGCATGAGCCCAATACACTCTTTGCACTCCATTTAATATGGGGAGGCTGGTTTATCACTCCCTTACCTGTCTGAGGACTTCACAGTCATGGGGCACTGTTCCTCAAAGCAAAGGCATCTTCTTCAGGGTCTTTCTTAGTACAGGACACAGTCACATGTTGTGACCAGAGCTGTATTCTGAGTCATAAGGCCCTGAGAACGATCCACCAGTTTACAAACAGCACCCCATTGTGTCATCTTGGTAGCTCTCGTGGCTCCAGCCTGCCCAGCCATTCCAGTGGTAAGCTTTTTGGAAAGCAAAGTCTCAGTGTGTATTTGCTCCTGGTAGCTCTTCCTTCCCTTTGATGCAGCTTTTCTGAGTAAATGCACACCCATCCCCTTGTCCTGTGTGCCACTTGAGAGCCAGCTAGTGTATAGATACAGCAGGGCTTGCCTTTAACTTAATAAATTGGTATAAAATCAAAAGATCGGGATGCTGATTTTTTTAAGACTTGTCAGAACAACTTCCCTTCTCATTTCAGATGTTGCTAAACTTGCTAAATGCTCTGGAATGAATCTGTAGGCTGCAGAACCTGTCAGAAGCTCGTCCTTTCTCCAGCTGTTGGGTTTTGGGGGTTTTTTTGAGGGAGTGTTCTTGCTGCTGACAGTTTCTCACCTGATTTTATGGCAATTGTCAATTGTATTGTCAGGTCTCCTGGTCTGATTCACAAGTGGCTGGTGCAATGCTCAACTTGGTGCTCATGTAAGATAATACATCTCCATCTGTAGATCTGCTTGACAGCACAGCTTGAGGACCATATGGCCATGACTCTGACTGCCCACCATTTTTTCAATATTACCCCCAAGACTCTTTCATTTCCTTTGTAAGACAGGATTATTAGAATACTCTGTTTTGCTACAAATAATAATAAAAAAAGCACAACAATCTATTTCACCCATTTCTGCCTTAGAGGTCCTACAAAACATGTAAACATGAGTAATAATCTTCATACTTTGTTTACCTTCTGCTCCTCACACTAAACAAGAAACCTTAAGATCACTGGGGAAAAAAGCAAACAAACCAACATCAACAACCACTGGACAATTTGTTCCTGGTGTGTAGATAGATTTCGGGCATTATTAAATGGGAAAAGTTTCCTTCTCCTGACTGAATAAAATGTGATACAGGAAGACCCTGGGAATGCTGGTCACCAAGACAAAAATTGAAGTGACCTCCTGCTTCTGCTAAGGGCCAGATTCTGGAGTACTAATGGCAATTGGCTCATGGAAGACTCTTCCAAAAGTTAACTGCTTGTTCAGAAAAGCAGAGTTGCAGATGAGTAATTATCCTTTGCAGCATGGTCTCCATGTGTTCAAGTCCCAGAAATATCAGCTTGGTGTCCTTTTTTAACCCTAAATGAATGTACTGGAAAGACTAAAATACATCATGCACACGTAAATTAAAGCAAACAATATACAGAATACAGTGAACTTGCTGCCGGAGCGGTCTCTGCTCCCCTCTGTGCTTCCTGCCAGAGTTTGCTTCTCCTCCATTTCTTTCCATTCTTGTCAGGTCCCTGAGAAACTGTTTTTTCTGGCTTTCATTGCGATGACATCTGTGCTCAGCCAGTCCAAGAGTTGGTCTGGTGGTCTTCAGCTCCAATCCTTCATGGTTTGGCAGACCACAGGCTGTCAAAGAGATGGAGAGGAGCACTGATCACGCTGGGATTTGAGCACTTCCTAAGCTAATGTATTTATCTTCACAAGATTTCTACGAGGTAGGAAATTATTACTGTCCCCCTTTTTAGAGGTGAAAAACAGATGCAAGCAGAAGCTAATTGACTTAGCTAATGTCGCACAGGAGCCAGTGGCAGAGCAAGGAAATGAGATCAGCCGCCGGCCCCGGTGCCATGTGCCAGAGGACAGGTTGACTCAAACAGTTTTGAAAGCTCTGTCAGCGCCCACAGGCTTTTAAAGCCCCGTGCAAAGGCAAAGCACAAGCTTTCAGAGCACAGTAACCCAGGGCAGAAAATTGAAAGCGCAAGCTTTCAGATCGAGGCAACCCAGGAAGGAAGGGATAGATTTGCACTGAGATCCAAGTCAAGCAGCGGCAGCAATACCAGCCTGGCCCAGGTTTGCAGAGCGACTGGGCCTGTAGACTTGGTTTTTGTTTTTTCCTAACAACTGTAGAGAAGGGATTCCTGATATTGAATCAAAGCTCTTGTCTGATTTCAGCCTTGCCAGAAAATCTGTCTGGGGGCTGAGAGCTCCCTTCCTCACTTTCACACCACTGAAAGCAGGAGCTTCTGAAAATGCAATTTCAACCCAATCCCTTTTTTTTTTTCCTATTAATTTTTAGTTCTGCCTACTTTTATATTTGGTTTGCAGAACAAGTTGAAAGCATTTTAAAAGAAGCCATAAAGCAGTTAAGAAAATACTGGAGACTATGTTGAGAGACCTTAAAAAAACAATTCGCTTTTGAAACTTCAGGTTGGGCTGTAAGCATGAGACGATTAATGGCACTAATATAGCTCATGTGTACAGGAGTGGGTTTTGATTAAAGCATTGAGACAGGGAGTGGCATTGTCTTATCCTTGCAGCAGATTTATAGACCTTGTTAGCAAGGTTAAACTTTCATGCTGACTAAACTTTTCCACACCCTTTTTCTGCAATAAAAATCCACCTTAAATTTTCATCGCACAACCAAGTAGCAGATGAAGTCATATGCTTAATGCTTCACATTAAAGCGAGGCAAGTATCCCAAAATACTATTCCACAGCACCAAAAATTATTTTGCCCGAACAGCTCCTGCTCCCTCAGAGAACTCTGCCTCTTACCAACTTTTACTATTTTACAGGGTTGCACAGCTACTGCTTTTCTTTGACGGTACCATCAGCTTCAGGTCTGACTGCAGGATGGATTCTGCTCTCGGTTCTGTGTGCAGCAGCATCCACTGACAGCAGCCACCTAAGATAAAAAGGCAATTCAGAGAGCAGATACAGCAAGAATAACCAGGAGAAGGATCACCCTGACCACAGCTCTGCTGCAACAGCTGACAGGCAAACAGGACAAATATATTGGATTGACATTTATACTCCCAAAGGAGCTGACACAGTTGCTGTCTACCAAATTTTCCTTTTAACTTGGAAGATCAGATCTGAAATTTTCAAAGTGCAATACATGAGGAGTCCCATATTCTTACCTCAGTGTTTGAGAGCTCTAGTCCTGAAAAAGTGATAAGAAAAGAGTACTGCCCCCACATCACATAATCTCAGCCTTTTGTGTGTGAACGGCAAGAGTGGCTTCAGAGGGGTCTCAGGACAGGCACAGGACAGTTCCCATAGCTCTGCCCCGCAGCTGAGTTCTGTGAAGAAATCAAGCAGAAGCATTTGTGTGCTCCAGTCTCCTACAGTAAGGGCACAGAGGAGGGGTTTGGGGCCTGCCAGCTGTGTTTGTGAAAGCTGGGATCTCCCCACTGAAATATTACAGGCGCCAGAGCTGGCCTGGAGCGTGACAGGCAGCCGTGAACTTGGCAGAGGTAGAATTTCACAGCTGACTTGTACTTATTCCTCTTCCAGCCGACAGAGAGCTTGCTTTCTCAATGTGAAGCTCAGCATCCGAGCTCTGTGCAGTGACCAGGCTGCAGTGGCCAGCCCGTGTGAGCAGCATGGGAATGCTGGGGAAGGTGTTGGTGCTGCAGGGTGTGACTGTGGTGTGGTAAACTGAAATGATCCCCTAATAATTTCCTTTTTTTTTTTCCCTTCAGTTTGTTCCTTCTGCCACCCCAAAGGAAAAAAACAACTCAGCAGGGATCAGCTGTCTTGACAAGTCATTTAACACTGTTTTTTGTAAAAATACATTTGTATTTTATAGCTTAATATTTTAGAGGCTGGTGACTGGTTAAACTTATTTCGGCACCAGCACCTCTTGCTTTGGGCTTCAGCCTCCAAATAAGTCACTGGTTGTCATGATTTACTGCGTATACTATGGGACAAGTGCAAGATTTTGACAAGAAAAGATATTTGGGTGTTATTTGAGGAGACATGGGGAAAGTCACTTAACTCAGTGTTTATATAGAATGGCTTTCTTGTTTCAGAGGTCACCTCTGCTGGAATAACAGGTGCAGGCTTCAGACATCAGCTGCAAGGGCTGTTTTGTGCATCAGGGAGGTTATAGCTTTTCCTATTAAAGATAGCTGGAATTTCAGGGAACAAATATTGTCTAAATTTGACTAACCTTTCCATCATGATTCTAGGAGAAAGGTGCAGCCTGTCAGCATACAATTGCTTTAGTGGTGATAATACCAGTGGCGTTTCTGAGCGCTGTTCCCATTAAGGTGTTCGGAGTAATAGATGTGGAAAATGTGTCCCAACTTCGAAGACGACTCCCTGCAAGTTTAAGTAATAGCAATAAAGTGGATGAAGAACAGGCTATAAACATGGTAGAGACTTCGTTAAAATTTAGGAATAAATGGTTTCTGCAGGGCTGTTTTGTGGAACTGTGCTGTCAAAGTGGGGAAGAAGCCAACTCCAATAGTCACTCTGCAAATATTACACAGTGGTGTTTGGGTTTGTTTTCAAAAGCACCTTGAGATGGCATTTCTCCAAAACTGAAGGTTTAGGCATGTTCAGCAAATGAAATGGTCTGGCTGGGCATTCCTGACTGTCTTTTGTCTGAACCCTAACCCCTACAGAAAGCTTCCAGACTTCCTCCTCATCCTGCCCTTAAACCAAACCTCACCTGCCTGTTCCCATTTACTGACCGTCATCCCAGCAGCTCTCTGGGTTTGCCTGTGTCTTACTTCTCTTTCCATCCCTATTCCATCCTGCACACACACACAGACACACACAAAACCCCAAAAGCTCTCTCAAACTGAGCACTTGCAGGGCTGAGTGACTGCCCTGGGCACTGGCCATCCCCTCTGTACCTCCCTGCTCTCCTTGCTCTCAGACTGCTGAAGAGTTAAACTTCAAAACAGAGGTACTGAACTCACCCAGAGTTTTATTTCTCTACCCCACTTTTTTCCATCTGCAAGTCTTTTTAACAGCTTTAGCACGTCACATGCCTAATTTTCTTTAAAGAGGTTCTTGGCCTGGGTTCATGGCTGTAGTATCTGAGCACCTTTCAGTCATGCATGAAGTGATGCGAGTCATGTCAGGCCTGGGTGATTTGTTCTCTCTCCCCATTCTCTCCCAAGAAGGAGGGCTGTGCATGCTGTGCTGTAGTCTTTGTTTTGTTTGGGTAAAGTTTCAGTCTGTGAGATTTTCCTGTGACTGAGAGACCGGGGGCATCACATGCAATTTTCATTCTTTCATCCCTTCAGTGTACCCTGCTGCTACGTTGAAGATTTTCACAATTTTTGTGCTTTCTCTGCGCTGCATTCCTCTGATACCAAGAATATTTGGCATTTTATTTAATGGTTAAAACCATCCTGCAGTATTCTGTCTTCTGCTTTTGGGTGCAAGTCGGCCTTTAATTATTAGAGGTCAAATAGAACACGCTGAGAACATCCTGTCAACTTATGCACATTCCTCTACATCAGCAGCTCCTGGTCCTGGCAGGACATGGATGTCTGGGCTGGACTGATATGAACAGTTCTGTTTCCCAAAAGTCTTTGGTGATGTTCTTCAGGGTACACAATATTCACAAAACCAGGTAAATTATATTTTTTTTCTGCTTTTCATTCCATGAGGTATTAGATGGAAGCTAGTTTCTTGAAGGTGGGTTTACAGGAAGAACTCCACTTTAGAAAAGGCATTGAAAGAAAATAGTGTGATTATCAGATACATATTTGGTTTGAATGATGGACTCAGTTTCTGCTCTCACTATCCTCCAGCCACTTCTGAGAGGAAAAGAAAAACTGAGTTCAGGAGGAGAGGTGTAATGAACCAGGTGATTTTTAAAAAGCAGGTAAAGAACCCTAAACACTGAAACAATTCATTTTGGGTGATCATGAAATAAAACTGCCACTCAAAATTTCACTTACATAAGACACAAAATGATCTGTAAAAAGGTTGTACAAATAAGTTCCCTTAGGCATTCCTGTGGTGCACTGTAGCATCATATTCTGTCTTAGGGATTGATTTAGAGCAATCGAAACTCATAAAAATGAAACTGCAGAGAAGAGGAGACAAACCAGCTTCAGATGCTGTGGTCGGGTGTGGATTTGCTTCAGGCAACTGGGAGGAAGATGAGACCATTCTCTTCCATGTCTTCTTCCCACCTACTGCTGCCATCCCCAGTATCAGGCACAGATCAGAGCTGCCACTGATAGATGAGCTTTCCCCCATTTTCCTGATGAGAGGCACCTCCATGCACAGCCAGAGACACCTGACCTTCACATACAATTGAATCCAGAAAAAGCTGGTGCTGCCACCAAAAGAAGCATCCTCTTTATCTTATTCTAACCTGATACCACATTGTCCATTACATTAACAGAAGTGACTGCAGTGTGAGCCAAATCAGGGTGCAATTCTGGATTAAAACTAATATGGCTTAAAAAAGAAAAGAAAAGAAAAGAAAAGAAAGTTTTAGCTTGCTGTGTTTTCCCTTGCAGCCTTGCATATGCTGGCAGCAGCACAGGGTGAAAGACTGGGCTGAGGATCCAGGGTAGGGGGAAGGCAGGGATGCTTTCCACACCAGAACCCCTTTATGCTTTTGCTGTTGGACAGCTGACACTTCTTTCTGCAGCCTAAATTATATGTAAAATTACAGCCTAATATAAAGGGTATTGCTTTGTGCCTACTTTGACTTTAAAAGGTTCCCCTAGGTTAAAACCTCCATCAATACTCCCATCCGTAGGGCTGAAGGCGCTGCGTGCTTTGGTTGCCGTGTTCTGTGCTGGTAATTCAGGAGGCTGTTTTGCATCACCACTGGGACACAACACAGCCTGCACTGGGGTGAACCAGGGCTGTACTTGATCTTTTCATACCTTGCATCCCAGAGACGAAAGCAGAGGGAACCTCTGCGCCAGGGAGCTATTCCTCTCCGCCCTCTGATTTTTTCCCTTTCTGAGCAGGTAGGCAGCCCCTCACAGTAGCAACAAACAATCCCCCCAGCACAACCCTGGCAACAAACACCCTCTTCTCCTCCTGTTTCCTATCTGAGTCTCTATTCCAAATCCCCCAGCAGGATGCCGAGCCTGAGGCTTCCCCTCCACAGCAGGCTGGAGGCACTGACATGCTGGAGGGGAACAGGAGGGAGAGGGAGCTACTGGAAGATGAGCATGAAGGCTGTAGGGGAAAAGGGGACACCTACAGCACCTGGGAAGGCTCAGCTGTAGGAGGTGAGTTGAGGACGGAGAAAGAAATAGGAGGTGGTCACGGGGATACAGAATTTGGCAGCTCTGCCCCCAGAAACCTCCCTCCAGGTGGTTGCATTACACCTCCAGCCTGCTGCTTGTAGCATCTCCCACCATCCCATCTCCCTCTCCAGCCTCCTGCTCCAGCCCAGAGCTTCCTCCAGCCCAGCTGCCCTCTCCAAGCCATCCTGCATTCCACCTGAGTCCAGCTGCTGGCACCACTGCCATGTCTTCGATGGGCTCAGGCTTCAGGCAGTCTATTACATCCCTTTGGAACCTGCTTAACTCTAGTGTGGTTAAGAATGTTTATCCTAGTTTCTAGTTTGAATTTGTCCAGTTTCATCTTGATTAGCTTTTATTATGCAGCTCTGATCTTCTGGAGAGCCCTTTAATATTGAAAGGCTGGAGACAGCCAGAATCCTCATAAGAGCTGGGTTCCAGGAACTGCAGCAGATGCTCCTTGCAGAAAAACTTTTCATTTTTTCCAGTGTTTCTCCTACAAAAACATCCAAATGCAAGTTTATATCTGAACACCTTTTTTTGGTTTTGTTTTTTCTTTTCCTGAGGGGCAGTTTTGCTGCCGAAACTTGGGCGTCTCTCTAGAACTTTCTCCAGGTGCAGGGATTTTAGCAGAAAATTTTCCAAATTGTCCAAACTAGGCAAACAGGGGTTGGAGCTCAAACCTCAGCCCTGAAGGCAGCATCTCTCTGGGATTAGATGTCTAGAAGTGTTGTTTTGTGGGTGAGGAGTTCATACAACACTGCAGGCTGCGTGGGCAGGGCTGTGGCGTGTCCCCACTCTGTGTCTTCCCACAGGACCCCGGCAGGTGAGGAGGGCTTTGAGGAAAGGAAAGCCATGAAGGTGCTGTCCCTCAGAGGCTTCTTGGGGTGCTTCTTCATCCAGCTCATCACTAATCTTATTTATGTTTCCCTAGTGCACGACCAGACATGCTGTGAGACTCCGTATGAAAATGCTATAAAGTAAAGAAGGGTTTTTTTGCATGGGCTTAAAGACTGCATCAGTCTTTCAGATGGCGTTTGGGATTGCCACTTTGACTCCACAGGCACAGCTTTGTCAGGCTGCCATCATAAACTTCAACCTACAGCTTTGACCACGAGGCTGAGCCCAGCCAAGGGGGACGGAATCCTTTCCCCAGCTGAAGATGCATAATCCCTCGGAAAATAATTTGTATGGGGAAAGAAAAACATCACACACACACACACATTAGTGGGATTTGTTGTTTGTATAACCCGAGAATGGTTTTAATTAAACAATAAATCTAAGAAGCAATTAGGCAAAAAGGGGTTGAGGCGGAATTGGTATTTTGAGAGAAAGCTGAGATATTGCACTTTAAAAATCGGGCGGGCTGCATGTTCAGCAAGTATCTGCTTCAGCACCTGTGCAAGAGCCACGGTGTGGTGTTGCATAAATAGATGCCTATCAGGCGAGAAGCTCCATGGGTAGATATGTAATTATACAACTTAAAAAAAAAAAAAAAAAGGCATAATATTTATACTGCAGCCTGGATTGGCTTCAATCATGTGCATAATACATTTGTTTGAAAACATCCTAATTATGTGTTTACCTGACAGAAGGAGCCATTACAATCACCCCGGCACGTAAACCCATTTTATATATCTGCCTGTTTTTGCATTTACCCAAGAGACCTATGCCAACTGCGCATTTATGATTATTTATTTTAATCTGTGAAATAGATAAATAATAGTATTCTTAAAGGATATCATTAAAACACTCTGTATATCTTTTTCTCTTCATTCTAGATTGCAGGGCTTTTTTTTTTCTTAGAGCTTTTCTGAGCAGGGATGTTGCATTTTATATGCAGGGGAAAAAAATGCATTCTTAACACTCTAGAAATAATAACAAACTCCTTGAAAGATTTAAATTAGTTTGTTCCCTGAATTAAATGTCCCATCTGCTTCCCTTCCCTCCCCAAACCTCTTCTCACCACCCCCTGGTGCGCGTGCACATGGGCTTGCGGTTGGTTGGGTTGTTGTTTGGTTGGGGTTTTTTTTGGGGAGGCTTTGCTTCTGAATTCCATCAAATGCACAGCTATTCCAGCCTGCTGGGGTTGTGCCTTGAAAGCCAGGTTTGGAGCTGGTGCTGGGTGTCGAGCGCAGGCAGCGGAGCCCCGGCTCGTGCAGGGCACGGGGGTGCTGGAGTGAGAGAAACACCGGGGGCTGGGCTCTGTGCTGGGCTTAAAATAAGAGCACCGGAGCATTTTGTGGGAATGCACGCGAATATTAAGCATCCTAACAAGTCTGCAAACAGTCAAAAGGGGGAAGGGCAGCGAGCTGGGGGCTCAGTGACCTTGACAATATCTCTTTAAGGAATGCTGGTTGTCTAATGTACTCCCAAAGCTACAGGAAATTCTAATTTAAGACTGACTCCATCCTATACTCACAGGGCTTGCTCTCGGTCTCTGCCTCTCTCTCTCCCCCACCCTCTCTCTCTTATTTCCCTCTTTGCAGAGAGAATACTCCAGTCATATTAGAGAATGGCCTGGCAGCCTTAACTGCAAATCATCTTCTCCCTCATTAGAGACGAAATAGAACATGTAAATATTTTCAAACATGATGTTTTGTTGAATCTCTTCTTGTAACTCATGCTGATCATTAGCTTGTATTTCAGGCATTTATAATGAAAATGCATTCATTTAAGTTTGCCCTTCCTTTTGGGAAACATCTTATTTAGAATTTTTTTATTTTTAAAAAAGGGTGGTAGACATGGTTCTTCTTGCAGGTTGCATGTCCTGCCAGTCTGATTACACAATCTGTTATAATTATGCTGAGCTCTGCAGACCTTCAGGGAGCCAAGTTATACAGTAGAATGACTGCTAATTGCTGGGGGTAAAACCTTGGGCCTGTCACAGTCAATAGCAAAATTTCTACTAATTTCATAGAGAGTATTTCTAAGACCATCTTCAGAATTATAAATGTCAGCGTTATTTAATGTACTAACTTAAGTGAAAGGAAAACCAAATCTATCATTAATATTATATAGAGGCTAATAAACTCAATTTCTTGAACACTTAAGTTACATGAAATTTAAAAATCTTTAGGTCATCATTATTAAGGAAAATAGAGTTTCCTAATTTAAACTGACCAAGATAATTCCTTCTAATACAATTTGTTGTGCCCCTGCAAAATTTATGATGGAAAGCCCTGTGACATGCCTGTGTCTTTTTTATGCCCAGGCAGAATGCAAAATGGCAAGATGGGTTTGCTGAAAGCGAAGCCACGGCCAGGAGTGGGAGGAAGCTTTTGCCAGTAGTGACCCATTTGCACCCTTTCTTCCGTTTCATATTTATTTCAAATTATCATTTAAGTTGCTTTCAGCAGTATTTTTCATTGCCGGAACATAATCTCAAGCCAAACAAATTTAAGAACCAGCACAGAAGAACATGAAATCCTGCCTAATCTTCATCATTTTTTAAAAAGAGAATCAGTCAGGATGAAGCTATAAAGCTGTGCCTAAGATAATTAATTTTTAAAACCTTTTTTTTTTTTTTGGTAAGTGTATTTGGAATGAAAACAATCCTAACGGTAATATTGGTCTATTACTAGAAGTGATGAAATTGTAAAAGCACAATTTTTTATAAAACATCATCCTCTGTCTTCAGAGGAAAAGATAGATAACATTGTCATGTTAAGTGATGGTGGGGCATAATTAACTGTCGTTGATCATGGAAGGCAATGCACAGCATGATTTTTAAATCAGTAGCTTCGATAATTTGTATCAAGGATTTTTTAGGACCATCCAGGAAGCTGTCCAGATTATTACTGTTGGTTTTCAGGAGGTTTTGGAACTAAGAAAAGTTCAGGATCTGCTAAAAAACTAATATTATTCAAGTGTTTAAGAAGGTACACAGCTGAAGGCCCTTCATCTTGACAACTAGCCACAGCAAAAGAATTAAATGACTGATACAGCAGTTTTGTGAAGAATTAAAACTGGCAAATAGAACTCACCCCCACCGAATTTATGGAAAATACCAAGCTAATTTGCTATATTTTTGAGTAGCTGACAGGTTCAATTTAAAGAAGTAATAGTCTATTAATACCATCTACAGCTAGACTTCTAATTGCCTAATACCAAACATTCTCCTTAATAAATTAGAAACATGCAAGCAAACATGCTAAAGATTAAACGAAGCAGAGGGAGGCTCCTCAACGGTTCTGACGTGCATTTGGCACTGCCATGGCAAATGAGGAATGCTCACAGGAGGGGATGTGACTAAAGAGCCCAAAGCAATCAGTTCCTGGCCAGGCACACTTAGAAAGTTTTAGCAGCGAAGAAAATGGAAAATATAAGTTGTTAATCATTAGTTTGTCGATGGCACAGGAATTGTGGAAGCACTGAAATGCGGAAAGCCTTGGTACTAGATGAAAGAAGACAGTCTGCACCAAAGGCTTGTCTTGGCAACATGCCTCCTTCACAGTATGCCCTAAAATAGTCTTTGCATTCTCCAACAAAGGCTAAGAATATACCAGAAACCATAAGCTTACACTTAATACTTTTTATAATACGTATGCAGAACATTATAGAGTTTATAGAAACCTAAGGGCGTGTGTTCAGCCACTTGGGTCAGGGAGGAATTAGCTAGAGCTGCAACACATTGGCACTTTTCACTTTCTAAAAGAAAATTCTCAGCTACAGGATTGTGTTTCATATCTTGTGGCAATGAATTCCACAGTTTTATAAATATGTATTTATCTATATGTCTATATATATGTCTATCTATCTTGTGTGGAAAAGTGCTTCCTTTTGTTGGCTTTACACCTGTGACCCATTTCAGCTGGGAGCTTGCCAGTTCCTGAGCAGTGAAAAAGAATTAGTAGTTTATTTTGGATCACTTTCTCCCCATCATTTTTGATTTTATAGACTCCTATGGCATCTCTTCAGGTCTGTCTTTTACGGAACGCACGATCTAATCGTTCCCTGCACAGGCTTCATTCCATGACTTGTTGCCCTCACAGGCCTCAAGAAAGTTATGAGGGAATCACACCAAAATTTTGTGGAGAACCAAGCAGGGCACAACAGCAGGACACACCTTCCTGGTCTATTCCCCCTCCTCCTACCACTCACAACTCAGGCTTTTCCTAAACCAGAAAAGATGAGCATTATTCTACTCAGCTGCTTCTTGAATGCTGTGACCCTTCATCATGCTCAGCATCCTCTGGCAGCAAAGTTGCTCACCTTATTCCTTCTCCTCTGAAGGGGCATCTCCTCTGCTTGGTGTTGAACCTCCATCTGGGTGCTTGCTTGTTCCCCAACCTATTGTATTGAAAGAGGAGTTGGAGAGAAAATCGCAGTTCAGCTGTTCTGGACCATAAAGGACCTTCTAAACATTCAGCATGGTGTTGTCAGCTCGGGTCAGCCATTCCTGGATCCCTGTGTGTTTGGGGGTTTGACCTACCCTCGGTACTCTGCTCCCCTCTTTTCCAGCTCTGCTCTCTGCTTTTCCCCACGTGGAAGCAGAGCTGCACCTGGCGTCGGCAGTGCTGTGACCTGATGCTGTTTAGGGGTTTGGTCTGTATTCCTTTCTCAGTTATTCTGCTGTTATTCTGATCTCTGCTGAACACTGGGATGACATTTCCAGGCATTTCTATGTGATAACCTCAAAATCTTTTCTCTGTGTGGTAAGTCGACTCACAGACCAGCACATGTACTTGAAATTAGATTTGGGTATTCTCATTACAGCATTTTGCAGCTATCTACATTGGTTTTAGTGACATTTTATTGTGCAGTCGTTCTGAACTTTAAGATCTTTCTAATCTCTTTCTGGTAAATTCGTGTCCTTTAACCTTGAATAACCACTGTCAACAAATTCTGTCACTTCACTGTTCAACCTTTCTTTTCCAAATGTCTGGTGACTGTGCTGATAGCACAGGCTTTGGTACCTCTCCCAGGACATTGACATGATCTGGAAGTAGGGAGGGAAAGAAGAGGAAACAAAAAGAAGGAATCAGTTTTGGGTGCTGTATTCAAGACATGGCTCTAAGGTGGAGTTTTCTGTAAGGTATATTTAGAGAATGATAGTGATTTCATCTGCTTTGCTCTCCCCTCTTTTTTAAATAATTAATAATCTTAAACTTACTTTTTAGGCTGGTGCTGAGCAGGGAGGTGTTGTTTTCAGGGGGCCATCTGCAGTGACTCCACAACCCCTTTCACCACACCAACAGCTCTTTTAGGGCCCATGATTTCACATGTAAAGTTTACTTTTTTCCCCGTGTATCGCTTTGTAGCTACAAACACCGAATTTAATTTTAAAACTCACTGAGTCAATATTATGAGATCACGCTCCACTCTTTGCAAGCAGCTTTGGTTGTGTTTAGCTTCATTTCAGTCACCTGAACAATCTCTTACCATCTTCAGGCTGTGTCACCTCACTACTCACCCTCTGCCTCCAGGCTCCTTCAAAGATGCCTGTTATATGTAATATCTACACTGCTGTATTATGTAAAGCTTACTTTATTAATGCATATTATATAAAACTTCATTATTTCCTCTGCTATAATTATTCCTTTTGGTCGAATTTCATAGCCACTGGATGATGGAGTCAACTAAATCCCAGCTATTGTCATACCTCAAAAGTTAATTGAGGAGCGGGGAAAGTGGGACGCCGGCGGGGTGAGTGATGAGCAGCAGTAAACTACGGCCCACAGATCACATGGAGCTTCCAGCAGGTTGCCACAGGCTTAGCACTTAGGCAAAGTATTAATTAACTTCTGTAGTAATGATCTGCAATGGGGTGTTAATTGCACACTGTGTGTGCACAGATCATCCCAAAGCTGGGGGTGCTGTACGCACCAGCGAAGAAAGACTCACCTAAAAAGGTCATGAACCTCTGCAGGATGAGCAGGAGCTCCCACAGTCAATGATCTCCACCCTGGAAAGACAGGGGTGAGTTGTTCAGACCGTGGGGAAATGGGGTCCTGGGTTTGATTCATCCCCCTTCAGCGTTTCAAAGCATTCTGCCTGGTCAAGGGGTCATGTTTTTAAGGCACATCTCTGCAGGGTCAGTGTTTCTGCTGGAGGGCTCTGAGCCTTGCAGGGAGGTGTGTGTTGGGCACCTGGATATCTCATGAGTCCCCCTTGGCTCCTTTCTGCACCTATTTGAGCACCAGCATTTAAAAATCTACTTTATGAACCTGCTCTGTTGGTACAGTGTCAGTTTTCAGGGTCACTGCCAAAGCAGGACAAACTGTTGAGCTGTGAGTCTGTGAAGTCTGTGGAGCCCACTGTGGGAGTCTGTTTGGTTTGGATGATGTAAGGATATAAACAGGAATTCTGGGTGGAAATAAAATCAGAAAAAAATGGATAATAACATGGTGATATAATTACAGTGAGGGACACCCAGTACAGTGGTGGAAAGGAAAGCATGCCTTTGGGAGCAGCTTGCAGGGAATCATGTCCACTGGGGAGGAGTTGAGTTGGTCACCAAAGAGCTTTTAAATGGGCCTGTGTCTGCAAGCTCTTGCCAGCACCTGCCCAGGTGTCCCCTGAGGCCAACCTGGGGCTATCATCTCAGGCTCCAAGAAAAATTGCTCCATGGGGTGGTTTTGCAACGTTACCTTCCGAAATGCCTCTTCACCACTGTGTGGCAGCACTGGATACCGGATCTGTCCTCACCTACCTCCGGACCAGAATGTGCTCTGGATTTATGGAAGCGATCCTAGGACTCAGCCAACCCACCCAGCCAACGAGACACTAACCCATCTTGCATGTCCCACTGGGACTTTGGAGCCCTGTGCCAGTGTCTCAGCACGGGACAGGAGACACTCCCAGCTCCAGGGCCACCAGCACAGCTTCTTGCCACAGCAAACACACTAACCCTCCAACTCTCATAATATCTCTGCTCTGCCAGGTGTTATTTTGTTGGTGAGACAGAGCTTCAAATTTCTTGCCTACTTTTATCTGCCAGCCATTAGTTCGTGGGCTGCTCCTTCCATCATCCCTCTGCTGCATCACTCCAGCCTCATATGCCATGGGGAGCTGAGTGCCCTGCCTGGGAATACTCACTGCCAAGCGGATTTTACATCCAGCCTCATCTTCTCCTCCTTAACTTCAGGCTCTTTGTCCTTCCATCTTCTGAGACTGTGAACTAATTCCCTTCCTTCATTTATATTGTTACCTTGAAGATATTTATAGAGCAAGACTACATCCCCTCTGACTCTTCACACTGCTAATTTATAAAACCTTGGTTCCTTCAGTCTTTCGTAACCATGTGCCTTAATCCTGGCATCGTTCCTATTACCTGTGGTTCTCAGAATGGAGGGACACTTTTCATATTTCTAAACTCAGAACAGCCTGAATCCAGGCAAGCGGACACGCGCCCTGACGTGCTGCCCACACCTCTGCCACGGGGGTCCTTCTCCCCACGGGGAGGCAGGAGAGAAGAGCCCAGTACAGGAGCTCTGTTCAGGGCTGTTAAACTGCAAGATTGCGTGGTGTTAGCCTGGCTCTCACCCATTAGCCTTGATCTCACTGCTTTCCAGGTCCCTGAGCTGTTCCTTGACTGGGTTTGCATGGCAAGGTTTGGGCAGTGGAGGGCTGCAGGCGTGGCTTCTGAGAGGAGCTCCGAGACACTTACCCCATGTCCAACAGAGCCAATGCCAGGCAGGACCAGGATGGACCCAGCACTGGCCAAGGCTGAGCCCGTCAGAGGCAGTGGTAGCACCTCTGGGACAATAGATTTAAGAAAGGGTGAAAAAATCCCCGGCAGCTGCAGCTGGAGAGAGGAATGAGGGTATGTGACAGAAAGAGCTGTGCAAACACCAAGGTCACTGAAGAGAGAGGGGAGGAGCTGCTCCAGGTGCCAGAGCAGAGATTTCCCTGGAGCCCATGGTGAAGAGGCTGAATCCCTGCAGCCCATGGAGGCCCACAGTGCAGCAGCCCATGGAAGACCCCACGCTGGAGCTGGGGAATGCCTGAAGGAGATTGTAATCCCATGGGAAGCCTGTGCTGGAGCAGGTCCTGTGAAGAGAGGAACCTATGGTGGAGCAGATTTGCTGGCAGGACTTGTGACCCCATGGGGAATCCACACTGGAGCAGGAAAGAGTGGGAGGAGTCCTCTCTCTGCAGGGGCTAATTTCCCCAAGTCGAGTCTTTTTCTTAAGAAGGTAATTGCTGAGTGATCTCTCCCTGCCCATACCTCAACCCACGAGCCTTTTGTTCTATTTCCTCTGCCCTGTCCACCTGAGGAGGGGACTGATGGAGTAGCTTTGGTGGTCTCCAGTAAGGGCCAACCCACCACATTCCCACCTCTGTGAAGTTCCAGATTGCTGTGTGTCAGTGCTGGGTTTTGTTGCCTTCAGCCCATGGCTGTAACGTTCCCAGGCAGATTTGGATGCACCCCAGGCTGTGCTGGGTGCCCACTGGTGATGCTGATACGAACGGTGTTACCTCATTCTCTGTTTAATGAAACTTTAAATGCAAGTGCCGGTCCTGTCTCCGGTGGTAACGTCAACTAAGATTGTTCCCAATTTTGAAGTTTCATTTTTATGGTTACTATCTGAGTCTATGACTCATCAACCAATTTCTAGCCCACACCAAATCCTTTAACTCTGTAGAGTTTTCATTCAGTCTTTAAGAAAACTGACTCAGTTATAGCACTACAAGAACAACTCTGAGAGGACCGGCCACAGAGGGGATGAAGAAGCAGGCTGAATAATGAGGGCAATCAGTTCAAAAAGGGAAGAAAATTAGTTGTAAGACATAGGGCTGGGCTGGGTTGGAGGCAGTGCAGCTCCCACCTCCACTCCTGCTGGGTGTCCCTCTGGGCTGAAGAGAGCAGGCGTTTGGGTCCTGCGCGGCACCCGACTGCAAAGCAGCTCCAATTACTGCGGAGGTCCCGAAATCACAAGCTGCTTGTACGGCTCCAGGTGCCTCCCACATCACCTTCCTCATTACCACGGCTAAGTGTGCTCGGCCCGCCAGCTTTGTGATTCATCCCTGGAGTGAGCTGGGTACCAGGAGGAGCTGGGTGAAGGGCAGATTCCCCCCTCCTCACCAGACCGCTGATTCCCCCGCTTTTGCTCCCCAAATCACGCCGGCTCTCTCACATCTCAGTCCTTTCCCAAACGAGAAAGAGCTGGGGAGAAGAGCAAAACATCTGCTTCCTGGTGAGAGAGAGATGTGTGGCTGCTCAGCAGGTTACCTGAGAATGGAGGTTATTGAAATTCTTATTTTCCAGGGATTGCACTTAAAAAGGCTGCGGGTTATGTGAGCTGCTGGACTTTGAAAATATGATGTAGAGTTAGCTTTTGCTCCCCACTGGCATCCAGTTCCCTTTGGATTTTGGAAGAAAAGCCTCCATGTGCAAAAGCAAAGGTAGAGTGCAAACACTCCCGCTCCTGCCACGTGGGAAGGACTGAGGGAAGGCTGCGTGTGCAGGTGAGAGGTGAGCCCTGCAGGCAGGCTGCCTCACCCCCGAGCTCCTGGCAGCTTCTGGAGCCCTGGGCAGAGGCTGAAGGCTCTGTAAGGCAGTAACAAGGAGAAGCAGGAAAGAAGGAGATGGAGAGATGAGACAAAAAAACCCCCCAAGTTTGAAACTCTCCTGCCAGAGAACTGCAGGCAGGCAGGAGGCGGATTCCGGCCCCGTTTTTTCAACTTTTTTTTTGTAGTGGAATACACACTGGCCTCTCCCAGAACCCAGATAATTCCTGTGATGAAGGGAAGATTATTTTTCAAGATTGTCTTCAGAGATTTCTTTTAAAACTTGCAGGTGCACTGTGTCTGGACCTGCAGATTTACAATATGTAGGTTGAGTTTTGTCAGATACTCTTTTACCATCTCTGTGTTTATCCTTTGCTCTTGGCCTCTCTAGCTGCTCCCTCATAAATTCTCTGCTTCCTGCAGAAGAATCCCAAATTTCTTCATTATCATTACTGAAGATAGGTGAGAGCAGTTCCCTCCAACCCAAACCACCCTGGAGTCAGCCCAACTCAGCCTTCAGTTGCTGGAGGACTCATATTTATTCCTTAATTCCTCTGTGCTTCTGTTCTTGTTTTTGAATAAAAACATTAGTATACAAACACCACAGCGTGACTAGAGCCAAGCTGCTCACATGGAGGATGTTTAAAATACACAGTTCAAGCTCATAATGTTACAGGTGTACATCATTTTGGCACTTGCTTGCCTTCTCGTGGACCTGGTGTATTCATAACCCCGACAGATTAAACGAGTAGGTCACGGCTCTGCCCACGTATATGGACGGTTTCCTCATTCCTTGTTTCCTAACTATCTCCTGTAATTTTGGTGCTGTTTGATATGCTTTCCCAGCTAGGCAATACCTGTCTGCCATTTTATACCTGTGGATTATCTCTGACTGGCTGTGCTCACCGCCCGGCCGCTCACACCGCAGTTCTCCCCGCACAACTGCACACCGCAATTTTCCCTGCTCCTGCCTGTCATTGCCCACCGGTGACAGAACCATCCATCAGCCCCTTACAGCTACACAGAGACAGCACAAAGGCCCTGGCACCAACCCACTGGCTCTGTCTGGTGAGTGGACTGATGAAAGTGCAGCAGCATCTCTAGGGATGACCCAGGGACCGGGTAAGTCATTGCCGAGCACTCGTGATGCCCCTCTGCCATCGGGAGGTGTGGGGCTCACCACCTCCGTTTGCTACCTCTCAGCAGCAAAGGGATGGTGACAACTCTGGATGGCTTCAGTCTACTACTGAGCAAAGTGATTGCAGGACACAAGGGAAGGATATTCAACCTGGAGCTTGATGTTAGTAGCCATTTCCTTTTGTTCACCCTTGGCAAGGCGCTGAGCATCGGAACATGAACGCAGCAGGGCATCTGACACATGCACACGTCCAATATGTGCATGTCGGGGACTCCAGAGCTCTTTGAGACACTTGCCTGTTGTGTTTTGCTGTGGGAAAGACTCAGTGCTTAGCACCCCCCGAGGCTGAGCATTTTATGTGAACCCCTATGTGTGACATGCTTCCTTATGGCACTTGGTAGCCCAAATTTAGATGCTGACAACAGCCGTTGTGTATCAGTGTGGTTATGGAGACCGAAGGGAAAAGACCAGTCTGGGCATCCCACACTCCCACAGAACCACAGGCAGGTGTTGGGCAGGATCCCACCGGGAAAGGCTCCCCCTCAGCCTTTCCACTCACTTCTCTGCCTGCCCAACGCCAGGCAATTTCAGACTGCAGCGCTTCTCTCCCGAGGAAACACTGGCCATAGATTCAGGAATAGATATTGCCAAATAGTATATTGTTTTCATAAATCTCTGTAGATCCGCTTTATATCCTAGAGGCTAGACATTCTAATTATTGCTTCTATTTTATCTAAATTGGCAACAAAGCCATCATAGCTCAGCTCAGAGACAGTGCAGGTAATTCTGCCAGACCAAATTTTGACCTTTTAAAGTTCATTCTGAAGTGTCTTGTCTGCTCTCTCCAGTTCTTGCCTGGCTCTTCGGTTCTGCTTTTTTAGAACCATTGCCCAATTTAAAATAGCAATCACCATAGCTTCAGTACATTGTACCTTAAAGATGTAGGCAATTACTGTGTGAAATATCTCAGAAGCAGGACTAATATCAAAGGGCATTCTCATACCCTTACAACATCCAAATAGCATATTAAAGATCTTGTTGAAGTTAGATTTATGCTTGTCTCTTCACAGTTTATTTGCTGAAGCAAATGCCCTTCATTTCACAGTGATTTTTCCCCCTTTTGCTGGGAGCCTGCCTGTCATCCAGTGGTTTCACAGAACAACATTCATGTGCTGCAGCTGCATTTAAATAATGTAAACCAAAGCATCCCCTTCCTTAAGCTGCCTTTGCAGTGACAGATACAGAATTAGCTCCATCTGAAATTTTTTCTTCTTTCAACAGCTCCCAGCTTTTCTATATGATGTTGCACTTTTGCTCTACCCTTTAAAAGTGAGGGTTTCTTATTTTATTTTATGGTTTTTTTTGGTTTTGGTTTGGAGAGATCATTGAAGTAACCGATCCTCAGAGTTCAATGTGGTATTCCCTTTCCAGACAGCCTCAGCCCAACCAGATATCTGAGAATCCTCCTGGGTTAAGACTATTATAGCAAATGTTTCTCCTTCTTTGCAGATGATTTTTTTTTTTTTAATGTAAATGACATTCTGTGCACCAGCTTTTTAACTAAAATGAGACTCAACTGTCACAAAGAGTGTGGAGTGGCACAGGGTGAATATCTCCCTATATGTCATCCTGTGGCATTTACAACCAAAATATTTTTAAGTTCACAATTAGGAGAGGTTCTCAAGTGGTGCATCTGGATAGAACTGTTAGAAATGCATTACCTTGTGCTTGTTGAAAGACAAAGAGTGTTGTGCGTTATTATTCTTTTTTATACCCTAAATGTGAAGCAGACTTTGTTATAGGCTCTAGATTAATTCCCATTACTGTAATACCCTGTATTGCTTTCAAAGGGTGATTTCCAAAGTGGTTTGTGCCTTTTCTCAGTCCCAAGAGAGGTGCCTGCTGCCTCTCATCCAGGAGGCTCTTCAGTCCATCACCCCATACCTGCCCCGTACCTGTCACCCCATGCCCTCCCCTGTGCCTTAGGGCGGGGCTGGCTCAGCACAGCACTGCCCAGGGCTCCAGTTTAAAAGGATACTTCCATAAGCCCATCTATTCCCCGGTTCTGGCCAATTCATTTTATCCTGTAGGGGAGGGAAATAAGTTAAAATCCCACAAAGTTTTAGAGAAGGGCGTTAAAACACGACGCAGCTGCCTCCTCAGAAGCTGGAAGGCAAATAACACCAAACATGTGGTATTTTGGGTGGATGGAGGTATTGGTTTTAGTGCTTGGCAGTATTACCAACTTCTGGTGGCTGCACAGCCATTTCTCCTTTTTTCCCCTGGAAAGTTTGACCACTCACTTGAGTGTTTGTCCCCGCATGAGGGTTTGCTCTGCTGACATTCACTGCATGTGCAGTCTTGTCTCTGCCCTCTCTGCCAGAAAGCATCCTGGCATGACTCTGCCACTACCAAAGAGAATCATTTTCTGCTTCATTTATGGCATATTGGGCTAAATATGAAATTATTTTTTGCCGTGCACTTCCAACAGAACTTAGCAAACAGGGACTCCCTCCTGTCAGAAAATGTCTTTATTCCTCCTTTCTTTTCTTCGCTTTTAGCTTTTTGTTTTGGAAACGACGCAGCATAAATAGCTGCTTCTTCTGCAGAGAGGGATTTAAAGCCCTGCTGGTGCCTGCCAGCCTTTTCATCACCCCCCATCTTTAGGCAAGAGCCACGTAGAGCCCGGCAGCCGACCTGCTGCCCAGGCTGAATTTCACCCCAAGAGTTTCTGGCTGAGGTTCAGGCTATGGCAGTTTCTCACAGCCCCCTGCAACTCATTTAGTTAATGATCCTCTCCATGCAAGCCTGTCTGTTATTAATGAGTCACTAAGTTTTCAACAATCCTATGTCTGAGCTTTAAGGTTTAAGCCGTCACATGTGCATCCACTAATCTGCATTGCAATTAATTAGGAATAAAAATGAGCTTTTTCTTCTAAACAACATCAGAGCCTCCCGTGTGCTCCGTGATCGGCACCGAGGCTCCATCCTGGTGTAAAAGGGCTCCGTGGCTGCGAGGGTGGCAGCTGCCTTTGCTGTGGTCTCCAGGACATTGCTAATTCCCTGCTCCAGGGGCTGGCAGTCCGGTGCTACTCCCTGTGGCTCCTCTGCACAGTCTCCCACCGGTATTTCAGTCACATACCCTCCCACCAGGCCTCTGCAATGCCAGTTAAATCACAACTGACTTCATGCATGAGAACCTCTCATTCCTCCTGACTATTCCCTTGGTTTCCAGCCTCAATGCAGAGACAGCTCTGACATATTTTGCTTATTCCCTCTCTAATTCTCTCTCTAAGTTTCCAAATCTTATCGCAGACTCCTTCCCTTGCCTGTGCAGACTCAGAAACCCTCACATGGAGACCTAAGGGGGGGAGACTCCTCCTCCAGACCTCTTGGACCCTCTTCTTGCTGAGGGCTGCCTGGTACAGGGGCTCTACAGGAGATGTCCCTGGAAAAGGAGATGAGCTCATTCCCTGAGGGGATGTGGCTGTGCCCCTGACAGGGCTCTTAGCTGTTGCCCAAACAGAGACAAATGGAAAAGCAACTTCATGAGAAATCTTATTTCTGTTCTGCTTGGTTCCAGTGAAAGCTTTTCCCTAATTTGTTTCAGTTTTCAAAATCTGACACCTCTGCACACCCTCCCTCGTTTTTGTCACATTCTCTCCACCTGTGTGTTTATGGATTTTACTTTACCCGTTCTCTTCAGGAAAAAAAACCCAACCCACCCCAAGCCCCTGTTTTTCTTATTCTGCCATTCCAGATCACCAGAATTAGTGTTTCTTTTTTTTCTCTGTTGTCACTTTTCCAAAGTTGAGGAAGTTTGGCCCTGTTCCAGCTAGAAAAGGAAAAGTCATAAGGCAGTCCCCACCCACCATCCTTCTGCTCCACTCCAGAGCAGGAACAACTAATGGGAAGAGATGGGAGAAGAGGCAAGGGAAATAACACACCAAATTTCCAAACTTTTTTATTTCAAAGAAGTAGATATATTTTATTAATTAAAAAAAAAAAAAAAAAAAAAAAAGCCAAAAGCACTAAGGAAAAAACATTGCTTTTTATCTGCAGTATCTTTTCAAGGGCTCAGCATCCTCCATCCCTCTGCAGGGTGTCCAACCCCAGTGTGCCGAGCAGCTGCCCAGCCCTGCTCACCTGGACTCAACATCCCGGGAAAGGAGGGAGAGAGGGGAAACAAAATGAGTCCTGAGCCACCTCCTGTCCCCTGTGGCATGCAGGCCACGAACATCTTGAGGCCAGCACAGGCAGTCCTGGTGTCCCTGGGGTGGCTGAAGCACCCCTGGGTACAGAATGGCTTGTGCACAAAAGCCTCCCCAGAATCTGGATTCACCTGTCTGACATACAGGAATTAGTTGTGAAATTGACAAAGCTGCTGCCATCTAGTTAGCTCATACAGCATCTCCTGTCCTCCTGCTGGCATCTTGCATCTCCTTTCCAGGCTCAGTTTTTCTAACCGCTGCTTCAGCCTTCAGATCTTGTTTCTCCTCTGTAAGATGGAGGCTGCTGAACTGTCAGGAGCACTTCTGGCTGAGGTTGGAGCATCCTTCAGTCTTCTTATTAACGTCCCTACCAGTCACTGCATCACTTGCAGGCTTCACCATTACAGCTTTTCTATGGTCATGCTGACCACAGGATAAAAACATACATACTGTTGTAACAGGAACATGTTCTCCAAGGGACCCCACTGGGGACACCTGATAATTTCTTCTGTAGTGTGATGGGGTTTTTTTTAACCCAACTGTCATGTAGTAATAAGCACAATGCTCTGAGGAAATCCACGTTTGCCATAATGGCACACTTGCCTTTATCAGTCAGACCTATAAGGCTGTCCAAAAAAAGACCCCACAAAGAGACACGAATCACCTGGTTTGATGTGCAGGTCTCTGGGCTGTGCCTTTAAATTTTTCTAAACACTGGAACTACACTGACATTACTCTAGTCTTTTGGAGTTTGATCATTTTTCTAAGATCTGCTAAACCATGGTGTTGGCTTGAGCTAGTTCTTTCTAGACTCTTGAGCATCAGCTGTCCGGGTGATCTGCAAATGCTGAATTCGAGGAGATCATGCCTCACATCCCCCATTGTTACAGATGGCAGGATTTATATTCCATCCACAGTATCATCTGGAGATGAATACATCCTCCTGCTTCATTCCAAATACAGAACAGAAATATCTACTAAACATTTCTGCCTTTCTGCACCAGTCACCATCTGGCACGAGCAGGGAAGGAGCCGCGCTCAGCGCCAAGCTCCAGCGGTACCGCGGGGAAGGCTCGTGCCATCCAGGCATCCCACGCTCCCCGCTGTGCTGGGTGGCCTCAGGGCACCCCAAACCCCATTGCCAGGGCTCTCCCTGTGCCTTCACCTGTGCTAACCAACCTGGCTCCCTGCTCAGCCTCTCTGCTGGCAGGGGGCTGGGGCAAATGTCCAGTCCTTGCCCGCTGCCTCCAGGCCAAGCCAGCAGTCTGGCACCAGTGAAATTCCCCATCTGACCCCGGGCTGGAGAGCCCATTACCATGTAAATAAATCACTGAGGCTGGAAGGCAGAGAATGAGTAGTAGCCCTGATGGAGGAGGATGAGATAAGGGGAGTTTTCTTGAAATTCAGAAATCTTTTATTCTTTTCCCACCAGCCACTCAAACTGCAGCTGAAAGCCAAACTGGGGCTTGTATGAGACTTGTTGGGGGAAATACTGTGAAACACTCAAACACTGCTTTGAATGTGTTTCTTGGAGTGCAATCCACCTCTTGTTCTTCTCCAAGTCACCCCCCTCCTCTAGTCCCCTTCATGGCCTGGAATGGCATCCCCATGCTGTCACACCAGCTGGGCTTGATGGTGCTTTCCTGGCTGCCTCTGGTCCCTCCCAGCTCCAGGGCCAAGGGTGCAGAGCAGGCAGACCCATAGCCCTGCAAACCAGGCATTCAGGGAACCCCAGAGCCCTGGGGCTGGTGTGAGTGAGACCGAAGGGAAAGGATTCCCAGCCTTTCCCTTGATCCTCTTTCTTTTTTTTTTTTGTTGCATCAGTGTTCTTTATTTACTCCTTATTGCATATGGCAAAGCCAGGAGGAGAGAAGAAGAGAAAAAAAGGCACAAGTCTGCAGGGGAGAAAAGAGAGGCGTTATTGTGAACGTGTGTTTGTCCCTAGCTGGTGGCACAGCAATTCCGTGGGATGCGGGATTCCCTGCTCCAAGGGCTGCCTCGCTGCGGTGCCACAGGCAGTGGGGGCTGCTCGGCTTGGAGAATCACTGCACAGAGGGCCGGGTTAGCTTGGCTGTGCCCCCCTGGGCAGCAACGCGGGCCCCGTTAATAATTAACCAGGTGTGGAGACAGGCATCCCGGTGTAATGGCATCGCGGACATCTGACACCCCTAATGGCCTCCTCGCCCTCCCTCCCGCAGCAGGGCTGGCAGCTGATCCTGCCGCTGCTCCTCAAGGTCATCCCTGTGGTGCCATCCCCTCCTCCCCTGCCTGCATTCCTCCCCTCTGCATCCTGCCTCGGGGCTCTGAGCGGGATCACAGCTTCACCCCTGGGATGGGTTTTGAGGAGAGCCACCCTCTCTGCAGTCCCCCAAGGGCAAAACGAAGCTGGGGTCCACCAAGCAACCCTACTGGCATGCAGCTATCCCACCTTTCATCCAAATTCATTTTTCCACCAAGGAGAAGCCCTTTGGCATGGGCCAGTGGTGCCTGTGCCAGGGCTGTGATGTGCAGCATCGGCACTGACAGCCCGTGCTGGATTGCAGACCCACAGCTGGGGGGTGCATCCCTGTGGCTCCTTCGGTGTTCCCAAGCTGCCAGAACATGTCTGAGGTTGTGTGTAACCCTGGGCACAGCAAGTCGTGGTGAGGAAGGAAACAGGCCCACCAGGAGGGAAAAAAGACCTCTGGCAGCAGCTCAAGCGTTGCTGAGGACACTGGGGATGCGCCGGGGCTCGGGCACAAAGACCCGTCCCCCTGTGCCAGAGGGAAACCTCTGCAGCAGTGCTAAAACCAGCTCTGGCCCTTAGAAAAAGGGCACCAAACTTCAGGAGGTCCCTCTGAAGAGACCACCCTGCTGTGATGAGGCACCAAAGTCCCTGGAAAATGAAGAGAAAGGTTCAAGTAGGGGATTAACAGGTAGGATTAAAGGCTCAGCGGTTCTTGAGGTGGATCTGATCGCACTCTAAAGCAGCCCACCACAGTTCTGTGTAGTGAGGAATTGCTCCTTGTCTGGTTTAATTATATCTTAGAGCAATTCCTTGCTTGCTGTCTGTGCTCACCTTTCCCCAGAGGTCACAGTGAGGGCACCCTGTGTATCCCTGTATATCTGGCTTGGCCATCACCAGGTTTGGGGCTGGCACCTGGTGAGGCCAAGGAGACCAGTGGCAGAGCTGCCACCAGAAATTCACTTGGAAATGTGGAAAAATGCCTTTCATCCATCAAACTTCAGTCACCAATGAAGAGATTTAATTTTAAGCACCCATATCCTGACAAACAGAGGAAGGGCTGATCAGCCTTTTCCCTGGGAAAAGGGCTGGTCCATAACTGATTCCAGTGGTGGATACATGGGAGTGTGTGGATGGGAAAGCAGCCAAATGGAGCTGGGTGAAGCCTCTGGGCACTGCCAGCACTGTCACACACAGAAAAAGGGCCAAAACAGGGCTACTGAATTTCTTCCCAATCAAAACTTGATCACAGCTCGTCATCCCACCCAGATAGTGCTTGGTCTCTTGCTGAGCCAGGGCAGCCACCAACTGCACTGCTCAGGCCATGGTGCTGCTGCACCAGCACCCACTTTTGGAGTGGTTTCTGTTCTTTCTCCAGCATCCACCCACCCATCCATCCATCCCGCTGCTTGTTGAGCCCACAGAGACATTGGGGTCTCTTATCTGAACGGCAGCTGAAAGCCCTGTGTTGCCAGTGAATGCCGAGGGTATTTTTCCACTGTGTGCATCATTCTGCATCATCTGACTGTATTTCACCCCCTCAACTATCAGTTTTGCAGCCCTGCTGTGGCCCCCAAGGGCTGTGCTGGCTGGGGACACTGCAGGGCTCCGGGGGATGCCGGGTGTGGAGGGGATGCAGAGGCAAGCGAGACAGGCACTCTCCCGTGCAGGGTTGCCATATCAACAGGTTCTCTGGGAGCCTCTCACTGCAGATGCAGCATTTTGGGATGCTGTGATGAGAGCTTGAGCACTCCTGGCTTCTGTGGCCCAACATCCCCTCGGGTGCCCTCTCTCTGCCTTCCAGGGGCTCTGCCAGGGAATGTTCCCAGGTGCATTTTGCTTCTCCTGGTGTGGCTGGTTTTGCAGCCCACTGATCGCATCCCTGCCTGAATCTATCCCTGACAAGCAACAGCACCCAGTCCTGATCCCAAGGCAGCAGCATGAGCAGCTGTAGCTGGTGCTGAGGGCATCAGAAGGGACACTGAGCTCACAGACAGGTGAGGAAGGAAGAAGTGGGGACCAGTGGCTGCTCCCAAAGCCCCGCAGCATCCATGCCCTCACAGCAGGGCTGCCCCCCCACTCCCCCAGCCCACACAAGGCAGAAAGTGGGTGAAAGGCAGTTGCCTTTACTCATTTCAGAGGGGGAAGGAGAGTTTTATGATCTGACACAAGCCAAAGCACCAGGCAGGTGCCCCATACTGGGGTGCCCTAAAAGCCTCTGAGCCCTTTCCAAGGCCGCTCCTGCCTCAGCATGCCTGCTTTCCAGGTGCCAAAATTGGTGAGAAATGCTGAAATCAGTGAGAAATGCTCCTTGACCGCTGGCAGGGTTGCATGTCAGACATTTTTCATCCAGCAAAACCGGTCTGAACTGAAAGCTGAGGCTGCCAGAACAGGGGGGGATCACCACCACCCTTAACTGGGGCTCCTGGATGGATGGGGTGACAACACGGGCTGAGCCTGGAGGCTCCCAGGGAGCCAGGGCAGAGTCAGGCAGAGGGGAAGGAGGCAAACAGACATGTGGGATGAATGAAAAGGGGGGGCTGCAAGACAGCAAGAGGTGGACATGTCCCTGCAGATCGGGGCAGGAGGCCTCCACAGTTGATGTAGGAGGCAGAGTGGGAGGAATTTGCTCTGGAGGCATTTGCTACTCCAGATAGCTGGGATGCCGGAGCCGGGAGGGTGTTTACATTCCCTTTCTTATCTGTACATAGGCACCATGGGGCCCCTTTCCTGCTGAACAGGTTCTTGTTGGTGGGGGAGAAGTGGGGAGCTCGGCGCCAGTGCTGGCCCTTCACCCTCCTTGCCCGTGGGGACGGGAGATAGGATGGGGCAGCCAAAGCCCTACTGACCTTCTGTCTGGGTGGGGCAGGTGGGCTGGGTGCTGTTCCCCACTTCTGGAGCATCCACTGCCCCCCTCAGCCCCCATCTATGTCCTTCTGGGCTCTCAGCACTGCGGCGTGGCCCAGCGGCACTGCCGTGACCTGCACGCTCACACCACAGCTCCCACACCCAACAGCTCCAACACCGTGCCTCTCAAAGCTCCTTCCCCCCAGACACCCCACGAATATGTTGAGCAACAGGCCCCCGCAGCTGCCCTGTGCTGGGATGACGACTGCCCGTTTATTCCTCCTCTGCTTTGTCTCTCTTGGTGAGCCTTTGATCCGTGGCAATACTTTGCCTCTCGCTCCACGACAACTTAATTTCTATAGTAACCTCCTGTGCTGGATCTCGTAGAAAGGCCTTTTGAAAATCTGAATAAACTGTTGAGTGGTTTTTTTCTTCTACCCACTCTTTACTGAACTATTAGAAGAACTCTGATATAAGAAATGATGCTGGGTAGTCCTGGCTCAAGCCAAACACGTTGCAATCATCCAGCCACTCAGGTTTTGATAATTGTCTCTGCCAATTTGCGAAACACAAAGGATTTTTCTTCATGATGCTCCTGTGTCACCGGCAGGGACACCTCTGCCACATCAGTCTGTGGGGACAACCTGGGGACAGGTTTCAGGAGAGCCCTGACCCTGCCCTGGGCCAGCAGTGAGGGGGGCTGCTGCAAGCCACTTCAGCTTGACACAAAATGTTAATTAATCTATGAAAATTTCCTATCTGCAGATAATTCAGACCTTATGAAATTCCAATATAACCATTTATCACAGCTGGCAATTCGATGCTGGCAGCAGAGCTCTCGGACGCCGGGGGAATAATTGATAGCCTAATATAATTTTAAATTAGGGTTTGTGTTTTTAATTTCAGCCCTCCGAAAACACCCCTTTGTTTTGGACTAAACCCCACTTCTCCCGTGACACTGCAGGCAGTGGGTTTGTGCCCAGGGCTGCCCTTAGGCAGCAGCTCTGCCTGCAGTGGGGGCAGGGGGCCCCCAGCATCACAGCGCAGGCTGGTGACGTGGCTGTGTGTCCTTTGGGAGCAGGGGTGGCTCCCGAGGGACGAGAAGGCTGGGGACGGGTGACGGAGCCGAGAGCAGAGTGTACCCACGGGCGGGGCTGAGCACGACCCCCGTGCCCCCGCCCACCACTTTTGCAGTCAAATCCTCGATCCGAGTAATTTACACTCACGCATCCGCCACTTTTCAGGGAAGTGGGATCCTTCTCTCCCTGCTGAGTAACATCCCTGCGTGTTGCTAAACAGCTATTACACCCTGCTGCGGGGTGACTGCCTTTTAGAGGTGGGAGAAGGAGAATGATCCCTGTACTTACGTGGTCTCAATTCCGTAACACGCTCAAAAGATACTGAGTAATGAAGGTGTAATGCCAGCTGAAATGTGACAGTCCCACCATCCCTCCACTACGGCACTCAGCAGTAATCCCAGTGACAACAGGAGCAGCGAGGGACAGACCCCATGGCAGGGGAACATCATGGGAAGCCCACGGGCACCCCAGTGCTGCACTCGGGCTGTCGGTCCAGTTCAGCTGGGAAAGGGTTGTTGGTGACATGCCAGGGGACCTGGGAAGGGTTGGGACATCAGGGACATCGAGACAGGAGAGACCAGGACAGCCAAACAAGAGTGGAGGGCGAGATGCGAGGCGAGAGCCGCATCTTTTGATGTGGTTCATTAGTTAATGGGCACGCCGGGCCTTGGAAGTGCATTAAAGAGGTGCAAAGGATTTCATGGTTTAAATTATTTATACATTTTTTTTCCTCCCTCTTTCTAACTAGATGCTGGGAGGAGCAGCCCACGCGTGGCTGACCAGGAGCAGAATGGCCTTGCTCGAGCCTGGCAGGAGGGAAACTAACGCAGAGCTGGGTTTCATCTGCTGCTGCCCAGCCCTGGGATTAGCAACAGGAGCCTGACCCATGCAGAAGGGTTCCTATAAACAACCACTGTCCTCTTCATCTCTGTCCCCAAGCAGAGAGCAGCTGCTTAACCCTTTCTTGGGGACCATCAGGACACCGAGCCAGAGGTGTAATTGAGCAGAGGAGCGATTATTGGATTGAAAATCTGGACACAACCCCGTAACAAGATTTGCAATTTGTACCAGGCAGGCAGGCAGGCAGGCTGCAGGGTACTTTCCCCATTAGGGGCCACATGCTGCTAGCAATCACATTAGTGGGGCTGGGATTTAGCATCAGAAAATCAGAGTGGTCCCTGCAGACCCCAGCCCACTGCAGGAAGAGCCGGGCAGCCGAGGGGCAGGGAGGGGCTGCTTATCCCCACACACTCCCTGCCTGCAGCTGGACCAAGCTATGCTGGAGTCCTCCTTGCTCCTGCCAGCACTGGGAGCCACAGTGTCCTCCCACCTGGTCACCTGGTGGCTGAGCCTCCTTGGATGTCACCTGAACACAGTTTGCTCTGCTCCCAGCTGTGCAGAAGCCCCAGCAGAGTCCCAGCCCTTGCAGCCGTGCTGCTCTCATTCACTATTTTATTCTTCAGACCTATTGGTTAAACAGATTTTAATCTACACAGTCTGGAGCTATTGATACCATGCCGTGCTAATTTGTTAGCCGGCTGTCAAGTAGATGAAGTGAAATGCCAAATATTAAATGAAATGTATTGTGTGAAACAGGCCAGTGCCGAGTTCCCCATTTCCCATGTGGCATGCTGCTGCCACGTGGGGCTCAGGGAGATTTATAGGTCTCACCCTGAGCAGTGAGTGCTCTTGGGCACGTGGGACACCTGCAGGACTCCCCTGGCCCTACTGTTCTTTGGGGACCAGGAGCTGTCCTAATCTACACAAGAGATGGAGCACATAGCTGCCTGCATCCTGACCCTGGTCTCTTACTCCTCTGTCCTCAATGGGGAGGATTGTGCTGCTGCATCCCAGCACCCGTGACACCTACAGCTCACTGGGTGACCTCTCTGTCCCCAGGTGTGTGGCCTGAGGGGTCCTGCCACCCCCCAGGGGACGGATGGCAGAGGATGCTCTGCGCTAGGGCAGCTGCACAAGTGCAGGGGGCACCTGCTCCCTGAGTGCTGCGCCTGGGAGATCATTTATTTGGTGAGTTATGGCTTTGTTTTCCCCTGTGTAAATATCTGGGAAGCGCAGCTAATGTTCTGTGTGCGGCTGAGGCAATTACAGCCCCCAGCACAGCTCCGTGCCCTGCAGCCCCCTCGGGCACATCAGCCCAGCCCAGCCACGCTCCTGCCCCGCTCCAGTGCTGCCCACAGCCCTCAGCAACCCCACTCTGGGCCCTCGGGGCTGAACACACTCTTGGGGCAGCCCCACGTGGTCCAGCTGTGCTGGGATTATCCTTCCCTCCGTGCCGGGGCCGCTCTTCCAGCTGTGCCCTTGGTGGTCTTTACAGATGTTCCAGGGGCTGCGCCTGGGGGTGCCTTTTCAGCTGTGCAGGGGTGGGAGGGGGCTCCAGCTGAGAGAGCTCAAGCTGCCCCCAAAAATGTAAGGGAAGAGTCCCACAGCCTCACACAGAGCAGGTGCAGCCCAGACCTCTCTCCTATGGACAGGAGTGGTCCCGAGGGCTGCTGGTTTCACCACCCAGAGCCCAGTCCATGGAGCACAGGCAGCAATTGTGTCTCCCAGGCCCCGGCCCCTCGACAACAGGCAGCCCCGAATCAGCTTCATTAAGAACCATTGATCTGTTTCCTGCTTAATATATTTTTCATTTCCAAATGTTTTTTTCCAGGCTCCACAGCGTTTGCAGCTTGTACCAATTAAGGCAGCAGCACAGAATGAGTGCTGCAGCCCATTAATTAAACTTACACGGGGAGATTAAGTGCCCACTCCAGTCTCCCTGGCAGGTCTCTCTGAGCAACAGGCGTGCTGGGGATGGAAGCAAGGCTGAGCATTCACGTGCCGGTCACCTGCCCTCCATCCCTCTCTGCCTGTCCTGTTCCCAGATGGCCACGAAGCCCCTGGTGACAGATGGCCCCACGAAGCCACACTTGGCGCCAGCCCCTGCCCCATGGGTGCTCTCCTTGGGCACAGTGTGGGCTGTGGCACTGCCAGAGCAGGTGGAGTGAGGGCTGCCAGGGCTTAGGGTTGGCTCCTCCTGGCTCTGCTTGGAGCAGGGATGCTGTGCTCCATGTTGCATGTAGGTGCATCCATTCTGGGGAAGGATGCAGGGCACACGGGGATGCTGCCTTGCCCTGTGCTTTCCAGCAGGGATGGGGGTTATGGTGGCAGCAGACCTGTGGCACCCACTGCATTGCCGTGACCCTGAGTGGCTTCTGCCCTCCCCGTGGGGCAAGAGGACCCAGGGGAAGCATCCCTGGCTCCCCACACGCCTCCACGGAGCCAGCCGTGGTCACAGCTCTGCCCCACGCTCACAGAGCTGGCCAGGGACCAGCTGTGGGTTTGCTCGGGCTCGTGGCAGCCCTTTGCATCCCACCATGGGCAGGAGGTTCCCACGCTGAGCTGTTCCCTCCGGGAGGAACACACTGACGGGTGACCCGATCTCCAGCGCCGGCACCGACACCGCGGAGCAGCAGCTTACACTGTCACATACTGTTGCCATGGAAATGATCACACTGTCACACGCTGACATCCTCCCACCCAGGGCACCTGGGCAGCCCCTCTGGCTCCTGCTTTGGTGCTCCTGATGCCAGTGGGCAGCCCTGCAGCGGGAGGGAATGCGGCAAGAGCCTCACGGGTGCGGCAGGGGCAGGTCTGTGGGTGCAGGTAGATCACCCCACTGCAGAGGTGTCTGGTTGATGAGTCCTCCAGCCATAAATTTAGACAAAAGAGGAGAAAATGGAGCCATGCCCAAAACGTGTGCTGGAGGCAGAGCCCCCTGGACCGGGATGGCAAAGAAAAAGGGATGGTGTGAAAAGCAAAGACCAAGTGGGGAGATGCTGAGCTCGGCAAAACGACACAGCGTTCTTCTGGGATCATGTCAAAGAGCCAGGAGGAGACCTGCTGTGTATCCCACCTCAGCCGTGTCCAGCAGACCCACAGCCTCTTTGGGCAGCAGCAGAGCCTGGCAGGCATGAACAGCAGCACCAGCAGAGCACCATGGATTTCTCTTCAGCTTCCACTTATTGCCACATGACATTTTGATTAAAACCTTGTTTTATGAGGAATTAAGAGGACACAGTAGATGGATTAAAAACCTGCTCATAGACAGATTTCCTAACTGGTCGTGTTAATGGGGAAGCATTAGGAAGAGGGCTGTGCCAAGGAGAGGCCCTGGGGACCAAAACTATTTACTCTTTCCAGCAATGAGCAATGTGAGATTGCAAAAGCTGTGCTGGTGTGAGGAAGACTTGATAAGTGATAGTGAAGAAGAAGATGGTTTGCTGCAGCATCGCAGCCTGAGGTGCCAGGACATGCACAGCAGAGTGAGCTGCAGTATGAGGGGTGACACTTGGGACATTTTTAGGTGGAAGGTTAAGAAGAAATTGTGGGTCCTCCTTCCTGAAACAAGTTTTAACACAGTTCTCTAGGCAAGGCACATCAACCTCTGAGTTTTCTATTTGTTTGGGGGTTTTGCCTTCCCGCAAGCAATTGTTCTCAGATGCAGGAGAGGAAGGTCCTGTGGAAAACTAGCCCCTATCCCTGCTTTGGGACACCCAGTCTGGCCATGGGCTCTCCACTGCCCTGACACCTCTGTGAACGTAGGGCAAAGGCAGGCTATGCCAGCCTGGCAGGGATTTGTGATGGCTCAGAGCAGGCATGACAAGGAGTAAATCCAGCCTTGCCTGTGGGCTGCAGGGAAGTGCATGGAGTGAAGCAGGGGGAAGGGCAGGGTGCTGCCTGCTGGCCCCCACAGGCTCAGCCCCCTGTCTGGAGTGGGACACACACCACTTGTGTCCCCAGCAGCGAGGGTGGAAATGACACACAGAGCTGTGGGGTCAGGCTGGAGTGTGCCAGGGCAGGACCACCACCCCCTGCCTACACTGTCACCAGCACTGCCATGGTGGCCCCCACTGCATCGCTTGGTGTTTCCCTGCCTCATTGCTTTTGATTTAGCAGTTGCTAGAGAAACTGAAAGTTGCAGTTTGGGGAGCATCTGCATTTTAATTAGTAATTACCAGCAGTGCTGCTCCGGCCCAGCTGTTGCCTGCAGGGTCCCTGCTGCCTCTTAGGGCTGCCCTGCTGGGGTAGCTGGATTTGACCTCACCCTGCCCGCTCTGCCCTCCTCCCCCTGTCAGCAGGTGAGCAGAGGGTTTGGCACTGATGGTCTCCAGCCAGGGAGGGTGATTTGCTGAGCAGGGCTCCATGTGAATGCACAGGGGTCCCAGTGTCCCAGCTGCAGCCCGAAGGGAAAAGAGCATCACTGTGGCATCTGCGGCCGCAGCTGGTTCGGTTTGTGCTGCAGCAGCTCCCTCCCTCCCTCCCACCCACTCCTGCGGCTCCCTCTGCTAATGCCTGCACTTGTCCCTGCTCCTCCACCTGATTAATTCCTCCTGTGTCTCTGTAAGTGCTGCCGTGATGCCCGGAGCAGGGAGACCTGCGTGTCCCCTCTGCCTGGGAAGCCTCTTGCCCTGAAGACAGCCTGAGGTGGTCCCCAGACACCGCAGTCTCCTTCCTTGCTCCCCTCCGGGTTGATGCCTGACATCCCCACATGAACCCTCCAACCCCTGCCAGATTGCCCCCTGCAATTCCTGCCCCATGGCTCCAGGACCTTCAAGGTGGGTGCAGGGGCCGAGGGCAGGACCCCCCTGCAGAGCTCTGCTCCCGGCTGCTCCAGCCCCTTCCTCGGCTCACTGGGCCAGCGGTTCATTTTAACAAGGCTTTTAGACTTAAGTGCTGCTTGACATGACTGGGAGAAATTGATATTTTGAGAATGAGCTTGCGAGGGGCCATGAATAATTCACGCCGGGGCGGTTCCGTTCCCATAAACAGGCTGCTAAAAAAGCCAAACCCAGCGCTTAACAAGGAAAGCAATTCCCATCCTGCAAAGCCCCTCTGCTGAGCCTTTCATCTCTAGGAAGGGGTTCCCACATGGCAGTGGCAGCCAGGGGAGCTGGGCCCTGCACCCTTTTCCAGAGCATCCTGGCATGGCACTTGCTCCTCACACCACCATGAGCAGCAGTGCCCGGGGGAACCCTGCTGGGGGCACCGGTGGCAGTGGCACTGAGGCCACGGGAACCAGCGGTCAGCAGTGTGTCACCACCCCCACCAGCCTGGTTTGACCACTTTCTTTCTTTAGGTCCCTTGTTAAGGGTGACTCGTGGGGCTGAGGGCAGGGAGTCCCCACTGCAATGGGGACAATCGGACGAAGCCGGTCACATCCACACCTTGAGTGGCTCTGGGAACAGGGAATGGACACCTCCAGCCCCAGGGCAGGCAGCAGGGCACATGACATGGCTGGGGGCACAGGACAAGGAGCTGAGGATGGGAACTGGGCTCAGGCCTTCTGACAAGCATCCATTTGTTCATCTGAGGATGTCCCCATGGAGACCTGCATCCCCCAGGACTTGGAGGGCTTGGGATCTCTCTCTCTCTCTCTCTGAGCACACTGTGAGGATGAGCACCCAGGAGGGTACAGCACTGCCAGGCTGGAGCACAGCACTGGCTCAGGGATGATGGGGTTGAACTGGCCATGAATGAATTTAGGCTGGGAATTACAAGCAGGGTCCTCACTGCCAGAGCAGCCAGTCACGGTGCGGGCCCAGGACATGAGCTCATGCCGGGCTGGAGAGAGAGCCAAGGGAGGGAGACAGGGAAGGAGGGAGGGAGGATGGATGGATGGATGCTAGCAAGATTGCAGGAGCCATTCCTAGCTCCACCCTTTCTCCTGGTTGTGCCCACTCCAAGCCAGCAAGGCCAATCTGCCAAGACTGTTGTCCTCTGCACTGTACCTGGGGCACCTCTGTGCAACCCAGGAGCATCCCCCGCCTGCCCCAGTGCTGCTGCAGGCTGGGACTCCCTTCCCCCCAGCGGGGACAGGACAGGATCACCTGCTGCTCCCATCCCTTGCATTGGGAAGTCTCCACAATCCCCCTCCCGGTGCCGAGCTGGCAGCCCTGGTGTGCCAGAGCCTCTGTGCGGCGACAGCAGCGTCTGTTTGCTGCCACTGAGGATCCCTCTCTCTCTGGCTGCTCATTACTGGACACCTTCCAAGTGACAGGGCTGGATGACACTAATCTGGCTGGTTTCACAGCAAGAGCCCACGCTGGGGAAGGGCTGCCCCACAGTAGCTCTGCCAGGGAGCTGGAAGCTGCCCAGGTTTTGCACAGGGGTCCCAAAGCATCCCAGGGAGGCAAACATTGTGACCACAGCCAAGCTGTCACGACCACGAGCACCAGCACTGAGGGCTGCTTGCAGTGAGCTCAGGAAGACAGCTTTCCCTGTGCTCCAGCCTGCAGGAAAGGTGGACACCCTGTAGCCCAGCTGTCCCCATCCCTGGGCTGCACAGCAGCTGTACAGGGTTGGCCTGGCAAGTCCATTCTCACAAATGGCCTTGTCTAGCTGAGACCCCCAGGGACCAGGTTGCTGATGGCTTGAGGGGGGTGATGGGGTGTGATGGGGGAACTGCAGCCCACAGTGGAGCCTGAGGATGCTCAGTAAGAGGGGAGAGGGACAGCACAGGCACCTGGCCCCTCTGCAGCTCCTGCAGCCGTGGCTGCAACAGGAGCTTTGCAGCCCCATCACCATCCCATCTGGGCTGGAAGGGGACAGAGAAAACCCGCAGTCCTCCAGCAACCTCCCCATCACCCCGGGGACAAGGACCCCCGAAGGCATACTGAGGGCCAAATTGGGAGCACAGGGGGGAGACACAGCGCCCTGTCCCCAGGGAGCGCGGTGGGCGCCTTGGCCGGCGCCTGGGCCCGGAGCCGCCCGCTGATTAGCGAGGGAGAGCCCTGCAGCCCTGCCTCTGCGCGGGGAGAATTAGCCGTAATAAGTCATGATCATCCCCTGATGACGAGCACTTAATGTGTGCCGGTTCTGCTATCAAAGTGCCTCTTAAACCCCAATCGCCCTGTCGATAGCGATGGCAGTGGCTGATGGATCCCCGGCCGCCCGGCCGCCCGGCCAGGTCGCTCCCGGCATGCCACAGGCAGGAGCATCGATTTCCCACAACTGCAAAGAGGCAAATATTTGAAAAGTGATAAATAATGGGAGCTGCTGTCTCGGCTCTGCACGTCAGCACCCGGGATTAAGGCAACGAGGTGAGACTGCCCAATTAAATCCCAATGAAAATGGCTGCAAATTCAATTTTTCCCCTCGCCCATATCCATCCCGAGGGCCTGGGGGGGGCTGATAACACGGGGGTCATCGATTGGCACTGCTGGGAAGAAATCTCTCTGAATTCAATTAGTTGGGAAAACACAAGGGGCGTTGCGGGCAGCGGGGTTGAACCTGTGTACCTTCGCCATACCCCGGGGCGTGGAGCACCATCCACCTGCTGCAAGTCACCACAGGGCCACTGGACAGCACCCGTGGGAGAGATGGGGGAGAAACACTGTGCAGTGGTGTTTCTCTTGGATTGAAACCCCTTGAGGAGGGGGTGGGGGGTTCACCCCTGGTCTGGCAGCCCACCAGCACCTGCAGGACATGGTAGGAACGTGGGGAGGAATCAAACATTCCGCTCCCTCCCCGGCACTGATGGCGACTGACAGGGAACAGCTTGTTGTGAGGCAAACGGTGCCCCTGGGCAGTGCCTGGCTCTGCTGACCTGCACAGAGCAGGGCTGGCCCCGGTGGGGACGAGGCTGTGGGTGCTCAGCAGGTCCCAACAGGGAGAGGAGCTGGGATGCCGGGGCTGGGGGCTGCAGCTGCTGCCCAGCCCCTTCTTCCAGTGCTCCAGCGCAGAGGGATGACCCTGCCGGGATGAACAGCCATTATGTCTCATCGCCTTGGAAACCGAGCGGCAGCTCTGAGGAGCCTCTCCACCTCCTCCTTCTCCTCCTCTTCCTAGGTGAGCCCCATGAGAAGAGGACAGAGAGATTTGGGGAGGCCAGGCTGTGCTGCTGGGTGCAGGCATGGCAGCTGCCTTCTGCCTTGCTCAGTTTCCCCTCCCTGCATGTGAGAAGTCCCCCAGTAAGGCACATGGTGCTAAAATTAGTGTGAGCAATGGAGGAGTCTCACTCTGTCCCCACGTTGGAGGCACAGGGTGTGTATTCCAGCCAGTCCCCCGCCACTGTGAAAAACAGGCTTATGGTGGGGGGCAAAGAAAAGCCCCTCCAGCCCCAGAGCAGGGCCATGAGGCTGGCTGGGCTGTAGAGATGGGGTTGCTGGGGCTGTGGGAGCAGGTGCCAGGGTTCCTGGGGGGGATGGCAGTACCCTTACTGCCCCAATTCTTGGCCACATTCCCTGGGGTGGCAGCCTGGGCTCCCCCCGCACCAGTGAGACAGGAATCTCAAGGCTGGCAGCGGGGTCTGGGGGTGGCAGGACGAGAGATGCTGGGACAGAGGGACCCAAGGCAAGAGGGTCTCCTCAGACTGCCAGCACACCTCTCCTCTGTGGCAAGAAGAGCCCCTGCAGGGGTCACGACCACTGGCCAGCAGCCTTGCCCTGGGGTGAGCAGCGACCCCTCTTCTGCTCTCTGGGGCCACTGTGAGTGCTGGGGTGGGGCATTTGCCTGGGCAGGGGTGGCAGGACGGGGCTGGGAGGCGCTGGGGCAGATGTGGGCTACTCTGCCTGGAGGAAGGTGCTTTTTCCAGGTGCAAGCACAGCTGGGACCGGCTCGGCATTGCCCCTGAGCCCGGCCGGGCCGGGCTGGGCTGGGTTGAGAGGCATCAGTCAGACCGTGCCCTCATGGTGGCCTTTCCCTGCGTGACATCCGAGCGCTGTGGGGAGCAGGAGCACAGCCTGCTGGCTGCAGGCTGCACGGCCCTGACTGCTGCCTGCCTTCCAGCGGGAGCGGGACACACGCGGGGCATCGCTGTAATCCCAAACACAGCATCCCCGTGGTCCCACGCAGGGCATCCCTGTAGTCCCAAACACAGCATCCCTGTGGCCCCACACGGGTGTTCCCCACAGCCCAACCTGCCTGCTGCACCTCTGCCAGAGCCCCGGTGCCCCCACCACGAGCCCAGAGCACCCACAGCAGTGGGGTGCACTGAACCCCCCCACACCATGGTGGGTGAAGGGCTGGGGGCCCAGCTGGCTCAGAGGATCCCCTCGCAGCAAAGGTGACCGTGGCTCTGTGCTGAGCCTGCAGCAGGAGCGGTGACACACAGCTGGGGCTGGCTGTGTATGCGGGCATGGGCACCATCAGCTGGGAGGGAGCAGGGTCAAGGCAGGTCTCTGCCTCCCGCTGCCATTTGCCTCATTGCCCTCCAGCCCTGTAGGACTGCGTTGCCTGGTAACCTTCCTCCTCCTCCTCCTTCTACTCTTCCTCCTCCTCCTTCTCCTCCTCCTGCCTGCAGACCAGCGTGAATGCCTCACAAGGCTGAACAAGACTGGGGGTGGGGGGACAGCGTTGTTGGGGAGCCCTTCAGCCCCAGTTCTGGTTGCAGGCTTACCTGGCACAGGGGTTAGGGGTAACAATGCAGAACAGAGTCTCCCCCAGAGCATTTGTGGGTGGGTAAAGGAGGCCCGTACAGGACCCATGGCACGGGCAGGTGGTGGCTGATGTGTGTCCCTACTGCGTGTGCCCCTTACACACACTTCTGCTGAGCCCACAGGAGCAGGCAGAGCCCTTTTAGCTGGGTTTTCCCCTCCTGCCTGCAACGTCCTGGAGCGGCTCCACACCCCAAAGCTCCTGGGGCCTGGTCTGAGACTTGATATTCTGCCTGCTCCCCTACACACATTGGCAATTAGATCATAATTGTAATATTTGCATATTCATAACAGCTGAAATTAATCGCATTTGCATAATGGTAATGAAAGGGACTTCATTAATTACCGCTTTTTTCTGGGGATTTTGGATGTAAGTGGATTCCATTAGGCAGGTTGAGCCGTGGTGGGTGCAGCGGTGGGACGGGAGCCGAGTCACCGGGCTGGGATGGAGCTGTGAGGAACGATGGCATCACTGCCACCCTGCCTGCCCCAATCCACTGTGCCACGGCACAGCCCCAGCCTGCCCTGCACTCTGCCAGCACGGCTCCCTCCTGGCAGGGATGGAAGGGTGGGCAGAGGAGCAGGCAGGGAGAACAGAGATTTGCTGGCACAGCCATGCCAGAGCCAGGCAGGAGAGAAACCCTGGCCCAGGGAGCCGTGGTGGCCACAGGCAGTGGCCCCTGAGTGATTCCACAGCATGAGCCCTCTCAGGGCTGCCAATCACCTGGCACTTTCCTGTCAACCTTGTCCCCTCACTCTACCTGTCCTCTGGGCAGTTCGTGGTGCCTGGGGAGCTCTGCTGGCACTGTCCCTAGGGCTGCTGGGGAAGCAGCAAATGCAGGTGAGAAAAGTCTCAACAGAGCTCTTGGTGGCTGGCAAAGACAGGATATACTGATTGATGCAATCAGAGAGAGAACAAACACCAAGCAACAACCCGGTCTGGGAGCAGAAAAAAGGCAAAGAAGCTGCAGCATCCCTCTGTCTGTCCCTGGAGGCTGAACACCTTCCTCTGCTTCCCAGCCCACCTGTGTGCATGGCCAGTTCAGCCCCGCGTGTGCTGGTGCCAACAGCAGCTGAAATAATAAGCAGGGACCAGGTTTGGGTGGAGCAGCTCCGGATTGGTGCCGGGAGGTGGCAGGTTTCAGTTTGGCCCTGGCCGTGGGCTGCATGTGGACAGCCCTGCTCTGCTTCGGGAGGATGCTCCAGCCACAGGGCACTTCTGCTCTGCTCCGGCCGGGGAGAGGCTTTCCCGAGAGATGGAGCTCGTTGCCTCCTTATTGATGACTCTTCCCCTCTTGCACGGCTGGGGAAGAGACCTGCGGAATAAATAAGTGCAAGAGTCAGATTATGGCAGCTAAAGACTCCAAATGAGATGATAATTGCCGTGGTAATGACAGCGAAGACCTGATGCTGCCGATAAGGAAAACATCTCTTGTGCTCTCTTGGCTGGTGCCCGGCCAGGGATTTGGCACAGGCTCATGGCAGGGGCTGTCCCCAAGGACACCGGGGCCAGGCAGTGCTGCCCTCCCTGTGCCCAGGGCTGGGTGTCCACGGCAGGGGTTGCCGGTGCTGGTCCCCGCAGCGGCCGGGATGGGTATGCTGGGGGCCAGAAGAGGGGCCCGAGGCGGGCAGCCCTGGTGGGGCCGTTTGTCTGGTTCTCCCGCCGGCTGCATGTCAGCTCTAATTAGGCAAACTTCTGTATTCATTGCGAGCCCAGCCAGCGGAGAATTCCACAATTGAATTTTAATGCCCTAAAAACACATCACAATCAGCCTGATTAATTAAGAGATGGCTTAACACGGTGACCGGGCTGCAGCGGACCATGCTGGGGAGGGGAGGCCACATGAGCCGGCTCCTGCACCCCCACGGCACGGGGCACGGGGTTGGAGTGTGCCGGGGCTGGCAGAGCTGGGGCTGGTCACTGAGCCCCGTGGGGTTGTGCGAGGGGGTGGGAGCCAGGGACTGGCTGTGCCCTGGAGATGCAGGGCTGCATGGGATCCCTGCACCTCCAGGAAGGGCATGGCTGAACCCAATCCCGGCTCAGCCCTGCCACTGGGGCCCTACTGAGCGCCTGTTCCCTGTGTCCCCACCTTGTCCCCACTCTGGGCATGAGGACTGACATGCCATTGCCATGAGCAGGGCACTCTTGGGTGAACCTGCTCACTTTTGCTTCTGAGTGAACTACAACAAGCTGGGAGGCTCCTATTAATAACTAATAACTATTATTAACTAATAACTAATACATACTATTAATAACTAATGATGAGCTGGGAGGTTCCAGTTAATTTGTCTCTGCAGTGATTCCCTGGGGTGTTGGTGATGCTGGCTAATGGGCTGCCACTTCCCTCAAGGCAGCTCTGCTCCTGCTCCCCAAGCCAACACTTGCTATCACTGTGCCCAGCCCAGGCTGTGTCCCCAGACATGTCACTGCTTGGGGCGGCCTCAGCAGCCCACCCAGACACTGTGGAGTGAAGCATCTCCAGAGCAACCCTTCCCCTGCATCCCACTCTGGGTGTTGGGTGGTGGGAGTGATGCCCTGCAGACCCTTGGTGGGTTGAATTCCACAGGGTGCCCCTGGTCGGGAAAATTTCACCAAAGCCCATCCTGCTGCAGTGTAATGAATGGGAAAGGGAGGAATCCATAAGCATGGTGTAAAGGAGAGGGTGTAACCAGCAGGACATAAATCAGAGAGAAAGTGATAAAGGGAGCCTCTCAACAGGAGGGGCCGGCAGCAGAGGGAGGGATGGCGGCAGCATCATGAGGCCAAAAGAAATTCTGGCACGGCGATAAATCCTGGAGCGGCTGGAGCCGCTCGGGCACTAATGATCAGGAGAAAACACCAGCCACGTTTAACAAATATTTCTGCTCTGTATTTGGAGAGGAGCAGGACGACAAGCTTGAATCGTACAAGAGTGATGAAACCATCTATTAATTACTGCCGGGAATGTTAAACAACATCTGCCAGCTCAGCGGGCCCAGGCACCGCCCGCCCTGGCCTCCTCCAAGAGCTGGAGGAGAATTTGGCCTCCTCATTAATTTCCTGTGAAATCTTGGAATAACAAGAAAATCCTGGACGGCCGATGGAGGGCCCACCCGTGCTGAGAGCGGCAGGGACACAGGGGGTGCTCAGTCCTCATTTTGGCTCTGCTGGGATTTATTTCACATTCCCACCCAGTTAGATCCTCCCTAGTGAAGAACAGCCATAAATTGGCAAGGGTTGTGCATTTGTTTCTCATAACATGGTGTATAGATTTTCTTTTACACAAGTGGTTTTGGAGGCTGTAAGAAAGCGAGGTCTGAAAGGGGCAACATGCTCCTTAAGGCATCTCTTATCACAGCTTTGGGAGGGATTGCTGTCTTCCCCTGCATCTCCCATTTTGCTGTGCAGTGCCTGGAACCAGAAATATGGAGGGGATGGAGAGACAGAGGGGAGAAAAAGTTGGGGGGATGGAGGGGATGAGATATGGAAGGGATGGAGGGGAAGGAGTGGAGGAGGAATAGAAGAAGACAAACACAAAGAAGAAGAGGAGGAACAAGAGGAGGGAGAGGAGGAGAAAGGGAGTCTCATCAGGAGAGAGGAACCCTACAAGACTAGGGCAAGCCCCAGCTGTGGCACAGCCCTGCTGCACCCCATCATTAGCAGTCCAGGCAGCTCCTTCATTTTAGGAGGAGGAAGTCACCTCCTCCATTGAGGTGACTGAGCAGCAAAGGTGGCTGCGAAGGGCACAGCAGGCTTCGACAGCAGCAAAACAGGTGGCTGAGCAGCAGAAAGACACTAATTAACAAATTAACTCTGCACAGGATGCGTGGACCACGGTAAGCAGAGAAGGACCTCTCAGAGTGACGATCCCACTAAGGAGTCCCCAGATGGCACCAGGGCTCGTGCCTCCCTTTCGTGCCAGGCTGTTGAACCAAAACCATCACTTGGTGCCCAGGGCCATGGAAATGGGGAGGTCTGAGAAATTCAGGTGGGATTCTGTGCAAGAGCTGGGGACATAGATGCAGCTGGCCGGGACACATCGCTCAGCAAAGCCTGCCCAACACAGGGGAGTGGGAAGAGACCCCCAGCAGGGGTCGGGGGTGACAGGGCTGGGGGCACACTGGCTGTGGGGACACAGGTGGGGAGGCACGGCTGGGTTGGTGCTGGATCCTGCTGGAGAGGCTTTTCATCTCTTGGTCCCTAAGCATCCCGAGGGGATGGGTTTAAGGAAGACTGCCTTTGGTGAAAAATTATGAGGTTTAATACAAGCAGCTGCCTCTGCAAGATGCTGGGTCACATGTGGATTATTTTTCCCAGCCTTTTTCTACACAAAAAGAGGCTGGGATTTACTCCCAATAAAAGCCCAATCCCAAACCTGTTTACAAAATGTTGGGATGCTTTAAGCAGAGAAGGGAGGAAGGGATGGCTGGCGTGTCCCCTCCCAGCCCCAGCCCTGGATTGCCTCACACAGCCACAGGGTGCACAGGGATGGGACAGATTTGGGGATGCCCAGGAGGAACAGGGGTAACAAGTGTCAGTAGGACGATGCCACACAGCCACCCCAGCCCACAGCACCTCATTCCTCATGGCCCCCGGGGCGCCAGCTGAGCCACTTGGGAGCCTGGGACAGGTAGTTAAAATACAGAAATGTCAACTTAAATTAAAACACCTTTCATAAAAGAGAGAGATAAAAACCTTCCCTGCAGCACAATGAGCTGAGGGATTTATGGTACAGGGAGAACTGGTGCCCCCACTTCGGTGAGCTCTGGGTGGGGGGCCGGCTCAGCTGCTGCTGTTGGCACTGCGTGGCACCCCAAGGCACCGCGCTGGGGCTCTGGAGCACCTGCCACCTCCCCACCCTGCCCATCACAGAGGCCAGAGCTGGGTCTGCAGCGAAATGTCAGCTCGATAATAAAATGTGCAGGAGCTACGCTTCCCTTGGGCCAATAAAACTCCTGCAGCAGCGGGGATGCTTGGTGTGGAGCTGCACCAGCTCGGCCCCCTCCTCATCTCGCTGGGTGCCTGTCTGACCCCACACTCATTGCACCAGCTCCCCAAACAGTGGGTGCCAGGCACGGGCCCCAGCACCAGCGTGGCACGTGGCCCCAGAGCTGCGAGTGCCACGGCGGGGAGTAAATCCACTGCGTCCTGCCAAGGTAAAGTGACAAAACACCATCCTGCAATGCAGGAACCACAGTTGTAACAAGAGGAAATCAATGCGATATATTACCAGGGATATAAAGATGCCACTAATGCTTCAGCACGGGGCCCAGCGGCTTCACCTACCACCGGCAGGGCAGGTTTGCCTGAGGAGTCCCCACATTCCCGTCTGGCTGCTGGGGTCACCCCCGTGCCTGCACATCTCTGCCACCCACCCACCTGCACTCAGGCACCTCCTGGGAACGACTGAAGAGGATGACAACCCCTGTGCACCACAGAGCGAGCCTGCAGGACACCTATAAGGTGCAGTGCTCCCCTGGCATGGTGGCTGGAGGCAGGAGAAGTCTGTGTCCTGGGGACATGCACTGGGGATACATGCATTAGGGATATGGATGCCACCCCCTGCGATGGACAGTTTGGATTATTATTCAGAAATTGAGCCAAGCCTTTTCTAATTGATTAATCAATAGCTTTAATTGAGTTGAGACTGCAGTGGGTGACTTCATCACTGCTTTCCTCTTGGCTGGCACTGCCCTGACCTCCCACCAAAACCTGTTGCTGTGGCTGGCCTCTGCCCAGGCGGTGCTGCCGCTGTGCTCTCCCAAAGAGAGCACTCCAAACACTGCGAATTCCTGGGGCTTGCAATTTCCTGGGGCTGCAGAGGGCTACTGCAGCAGTGGCAGAGGAGCCGGACCGTGCAGGGCAGGCAGGTTGGAGTCCCCACGAGCAGGGTGAGCACAAGGGGCTGCAAAATGTGCCTGGAGGCACAGGGAGCACCGGGATGCGGAGTGGGAACACGGGGATGAGTGCAGACACCGCCGGGGTCAGACTCGTGCACGCCGGAGCCACAGCTCTGCAGAAGCGGAGATGAACATTTTATGGTAAAATATGCAGAGCATGGGACAAAGGAGAGCGCGTTTCTCGCATAATGAGATACTGTCAGAGACAAGCTCCCCAGGAAACCAATTAACAGGGCGCTCTGCGTGTGTCGGGCCAACACACCTGGCACAAACACCTCCCCCCGAGCGGGCGCTGTGCCCCCCGCACGGCCCGTCCCGCAGCCCCTCCGGCGAGGGCAGGACCCCCCACGCGTGTCACAGGCAGCGGGGGCCGCTCACCCGCGGGCACGGACCGGAGGGCAGGGCGCTGGGGCCGAGAGCTGCGGGGAGAGCGGCTGAGCCGAGCTCTGCCCCGCGCCGGGGCTGCCCGTGCGGGACGCGGGAGCACCGCCCCGGCCCGCCCCCTCCCGCACAGCCGCCATGGCGCTGCGCTTCTCGGCCAACCTCTCGTGGCTGTTCCCGGAGCTCCCGGCCCTGCCGGCGCGCCTGGAAGCGGCGGCGGCCGCCGGGTTCGAGGCGGTGGAGGCGGCGTGGCCGGCGGGCTGCCCGGCCCAGGCGCTGCGGGCCGCGGCGGAGCGGGCGGGGGTGCGGGTCGCCCTCCTCAACATGCCCCCCGGTACGGCCGCGTCCCCTCCCCCGGGGTGAGCGGGGCGGCGAAGACCCCGCGCTGAGCCCGCCGTTCTCTCGCAGGGGACCCGGAGGCGGGCGAGCTGGGGCTGGCGGCCGTGCCCGGGCGGGAGGCCGCGTTCCGGCAGGGCCTGGCGGCGGCCGTGCAGTACGCCCGGGCCGTGGGCTGCCACAGGTAGGTGCCGGCCGGGACCCCGCTCCGGCCGCCGGGTCACGGAGCCTCTCCCGGGCAGCGTCTCCTGCTCGGCTGCATCGGGCGGGACCGGCGCGGTGCGGAGTGCCGTGTGCGGGGAGTTCCTCTCTGAGAGTTGCCAGGCACTCGTCTGACCCTTCCCTTCTCCACCTCCGCACAACAGTCCCCAGGATAATCCTCCCTTTTTCCTCCCCAATTACACCAGTCGTCGCCCCCAGGACACCACAACAGTTGCTTTATTGAGGCCACGGTGCCTGGAGGCAGCAGAGACACCGTAAGAGATGCAATTAGCCTGGCACACTTCCTTTCAGAAAACCAACGGGGCCCTTTTATTGCATTTACTTTGCATCGTTCTTTCCTGTTGAGACTCAGTCCAAAGCCCTGTGGATGGCAAGGACCAGGCAGGCCAGAGGCTGCCCAGCCCCCTCCTTGTACAGGCAGAGTGAAAAGGTTTTTATTTCCACTGTTCACCTTCCCCCAGCGTTGGCTGAAGAGCCTTGCTCTTGGCTGGCTCTTGAGCTCTTCACAGCAGGGCAGTCCAGCGTGGGCCCCCGTCCCCTCCCTCCTCACAGCCAGCGAGCAGTGAGACATGTCCAGCCTGCCCCTGGAAGAGGCAGCGTGCCAGCTGCCCCTTGTGCTGGCCTTGAGGCAGCACTAGGAGCAAGACCAACCAACCTCAGGGTGAAAGAGCTGGAAGCAGCTGGTGGAAGAGGGAAGAATCAAGGTCTGCAATTTGTCAGGCAAAAGGTTCAAAGTCTGTGTATTGAGGTGGAATAGTGTGGGTTGCTGCCAGTGGCTGATCTCTCCGTGTCTCCAGGATCCATGTGATGGCTGGGCGGGTTCCCCTGGGTGCAGACCGGGCTGCAGTGGCAGCAGAGATGGAAACCACCTTCATTGAGAATCTCAGATATGCCGCTGACCTCCTGGCCCAGGTAAGTGGGGATGTGTCCTGCTCTGTGGGTGCAGCTCTTGGGGTACCCAGGAACCCCCCAGCAGCCTGGCATGGGGAAGTTATGCTCCACAGGGTGACATTACTGTGTTCCAGGAAAACATGATTGGACTGGTGGAGCCTATTAACAACCGCATCACTGACCCTCGCTACTATCTGAACACCCCGCACCAAGGTAAGGCAGACATCAAGAGACTCCTGCAGAGGAGGATCCCCAGAGTCTGAAAGGCAGGAGGCTGCCTTACCAGCCCAGAGATGCTGAGGGAGCTCAGTTGATGAAGAGGAGTCTCAGGGCTTCATGAAGCTCCCACCCTGGGGGCAATGGTCTCTTATTTCTTGTACCCCTAGCTGCTGCCATCCTGGAGAAGGTGGGACGGCCCAACCTGAAGCTGCAGCTGGTGAGTCAGCACTGAAGATCTCCATGGTCCAGCCTCCACCAGGGAATTTTGCACAGGCCCACAGGGGAATTCTGGGGGCTGAGGGCTTGTTATCCTCTCCTGAGAACATGGAGAGAGAGACAGGGTCTGTAGCACAGCTCACTGGTGAAGAGCTACATCCTCCATCTTCCTCTCTCCCCGTCAGGACCTCTTTCACTGCCAGATCATGGATGGCAATTTGTCACGCAACCTGGACACATATTTCCCACTCATTGGTAATGGCCACAGAGGAGCTGGTCTGGGTGCAGGGCATGGGGCAGGAGTGGCTTTGGGATGGAGCCCTCCTACCCCAGGCTCTGCTGTGGCTGGCTGGGGGTGTGGGGCTGCTCTTGGGGCACCTTGTCTCATGCCCAAAGAAGGCTGCCTTGGGCATGGCCTCTGCCATTCCCTCCCTAGGTCACATCCAGATTGCACAGGTGCCAGGGCGGCACGAGCCCGACAGCCCTGGGGAGCTGAACTTCCCCTACATCTTCGAGCTCCTGGAGTCCCTGGGCTACGCTGGCTACGTGGGGTGCGAGTATGCTCCCAAAGGTGAGCGGGCCCCAGGACAGGGCCAAGAGGGACCAGCTGGCTGGGCACTGTGCAAAGACAGGCAGCTCCTGAGCAGTGGCAGGTCGTGGGTGTCAGAGTCCCTACCTGGGAAATGAGAGCTCTGTCCTGAACAGAAGCTGCAGCAGGAAACCTTGTCTATCACTGCAGGAGACACCCTGGAAGGTCTGGGCTGGCTGCGCTCCTACTGGGAGAGCCGAGGGCTGCAGCATGGTGGGACCAGCAAGGCAGCCGAGTAAAACTAGAAAACCATGGGAATAAAAGACAAAGCAGTGGCTTAACAGAGGAGCACATGTCTTTTCTAGGACTGGAGGGAATGGGGGGGTGGGATGATTCCTGGAGCGACATTAGGAGCGTCTATGTCACATTTCCCTTCCCCAGGCCCTACTGGGTCAGCCCAAGCAATTGGACCCCCATCTACCCAAGTGCCATCTGTAGCATGTCATATTTAGGGATGGCTCAGGCACTGCTGGAGGTGACTTCAGGTACACAGAGAACCTTCACTTCCAGGCTGCAGGGGTGTCTGGGGAAAGGTTTCCAGTCTCCCCCACTAAGGGGAGCATTTAATCCTTGGAAGGGTGTGAGCTCTCTCAGTCCAGCTCCAGCTGGCACCTGGAATTGTGGGAATAACGCTCTGGGCTTCCAGGCACTGCAGTTCTCAAGGGTGTTGCCAGTGCCCAGCACTGACTGCAGCAGGGGAAGAAGTGAAACAAGCAGCACATTCCCAGGCTGCCCAAACCCAGGTAACAAGCTGGGGGCTGACTGCCCTGCTGCTCCTGCTCTGGAGCAAGAATGAAACTCTGGTGCAAACCCAGCCAGGGTTGCTCTGCATCCCCTCCAGCAGGCTTTCCACATCCTAGCCTACAGCAACAGCATAGATCTGGTTCAGTTTATTTCACAGATACACCAGTGGCTTAAATGTACACCTCCATAAAATCTTCCTATGGTCCAGTTCACCTTCCCTGTCCCATCCAGTGCTCTCCCGAGGAAGACAAAGGGCCAGCAGCAGTGAGCCTCGCTGCCTGGAGCCCTGAAGTCCAGGAGTCTTTCCTCACAAACCCAGAGTGCTGTGTGTGCTCCTCCGTGCCTCCCCAGCAGGCAGAACTCGCCTGCCGACGCCAAAGCCACGTCCCTGAGTCGCTCTGCTTCAGCCAAGCCACAGCGGCCACGCTCCTGCCCCTGTGGTTCGGTTTGAGGGTCGTTCGGTATCAAACCCACCGAAAAACAGCCCGTGAGGGCCACGCTGGCCCGCCAGGCTGCCCAGTTCAGTGGCCACGCGTGCCACCGGCAGCGCTGCCCGCGGTGCCCGAGCACAGGTCCCCTCACAGACCTGCTCTTCCCCATCACCGCCGTGCTGAGGCCCGGCACGTGTGTTGCACCGAGGAAACGGGTGCCGGTGCTAGAGCAGGCCCGTCCAGAGGTTGAAGCAGGCAGTGTTGATAACTGACTCCAGGTGGTGGTACGTTGACACGAGCTGTGGCAGAGGGCTCTCGCTGTTCTGGGGCTGCACTGGGAATGGCTCCCGGAAAACCACGGTGAGGCTCTGCCGGGAGGGAGGAGAGGGTCAGGGGACGGGATTCAGACAAGCACTGTGCAGTCCTTAGTCCAGGTGTGGGAGCACTTTTTTGGCAGTTTTAGGCAAATATTGGAAGAAGTCCCAGAATGCTAATAGCACTAATCTAGTGCCTTCTACTGTGACAGAGCATGTTTAAGCCTTCTCCCAATTTTTCTGATGGAAATAAGGTGCAAGGACTTGCCCACTCTGTCCCTGCTCTCATGCATCTGCAGTTATACCAACCCCAGCAGCAGCCTCAGGAGAGGAGGGGATCCTCCACATAATAAGGGGCTTTCAGGGAAATTGGAGGGAAATTTCTTCTTCTGAGGCAAAGAGTAGGAGTGCAACTAATGGGGAAGGGGAGGAGATTAAATGTAATAACTGCTATCCTAAAAATAAGTGCTGCCTGCTCCATTCTGATTAGTGACAAGGCAGGGCAATGGCAGAGGGAAGCAGGGAACCAGTTCAGAAGAACAGGCTGCAGGACCTGAAGCAGAAGAAATGTGACTCTGCACTCAGATCAGCATCATGGAGGCAAGACACAGGGACTGGACGTTCTCCAGAGCTGAAATGCAGCACATCTACTAGCCAGGGTCCCTAACAAACTGTTAGGGACATGCCATGAGAAGAGCTGGGTAGCTACAGAACAGAAAATGCACCACCATCATTTAAGAGGGGAAAGAAAGCAATTTGTGAACCCAACTCCAACAGCATGCAAGGCTCCAGAGCAGGCTGGGAGAGAAGGAACCATGAGGGAAATGCAGCTCAGTGTTACCAAAGTGACGTGCTAACGTTAAATTTCCCTTTGATAAGGTAATATTTCTAGACAAAGGAATCATGGTACATCTTATCTAAGCTTCAGGAAGGATTTTGATGTGGTGCCACATGGGAAATTTAGGTAAGCTGAAAAGATAGGAATTAAGTCAAATTATAAGGTGAGGATGGCAGTGCTGAAAGGGGAAATAGCAGGCTGGAGAGGGGTTACAAACAGAGTTCCTCCAGGACAGGCTTTGTGACTCACGTTGCCTAGTACTTTAATGAGTCTGGTACACAGATGAGGAACGTGCTGATAAAATTTGAGGCACTAATACAAAAGATAATTGGGATAATGCATAAAAAAAAAAAAAAAGCCTAAGAGAGTTTTGAGAGGCCACAGGAATGGGATCAATGCTAAGCACAAAATACAGTGTGAGGAACACAAAGGGTTTCTGTTACAAGATGGGAGTCACCAGGAGAGGGGATGGAGGGTCTGGGTGTATCATATCTATGATCACAAGGTGACACTATGACCATTAGGTGGCAGGAGGCACTGAGAAGCCTTCCAGCAGGCACCACCTCTTCTGTCTCCTCTACCTGCTTTTGAGATGGAGCATGATTTATTTACAAAGGGATCAGTTATGCTGCAGTCTCTGCAAAAGCCTCACTGTGGACAGAAGCCTCTTGTAGATGCCCTGCTCTCACGTGGAGCTGCATTCCCTGTGACCCATCCTGTGCCCTGCCTGGAGCACAGCTGAAAGAGAAGTATTTTTGCCCTCATGTCCAGTGAAGGTGAAGGTCCTTGCAGGTTTACTGAGACCCTCACAGAGCAGGTCCCCTTCCCTTCTGCCCAGGTAGGAACAGCCCACAGCCAGACCCAGTGTGATCTGGATTGGACTGAAAACAGAAGAACTCTTTAGCCTGAATAGAGACAGCTGAGAGAATGATCCAAAAGCAACCCTGTGAAGGAAAAGAGGATCAAGTGCTCACTGTTTTCTAATACAAGAACAAAAGGGCATCACATGGAAAGAACAGTAGGAGCTTCATAAACAAGCCAAAGAGTTCACCTCCATTGCAACTGCCTCATGGAGCTGCAAGTCAGGGGAAATCATGGATGTGAGAAATTAACCAAAGGAAAGCTGTGGAAGGCTATTAAATAAGTGAAAAGCCTACTTTTAGCTCAGGATGGGCCTGAACTACAGATTTTCAGATGTTGGGGAAGTATTTAGGGGAGGTGTTACAAGCTTCTTGACCTGCTCTTGTTCTCATGCACACCTGCCCTTGGCCACTGCTGGATCAGTCTAGGCAGATTCTTGGCCTAAGCCAACATAGCTGTTCTGTCCCCAAGTACTCACCGTTTTTCCTGAATGAGAATCGAGAAACACGAGGACGAAGCAGTCCGTGAACTTCTGGTTGAGCACGACCTGTCAGGAGAGTCACCATACATGTCAGAAAGGAGAGAGAGATCCCAGGACAGGGACACAGGGAGAGAGGCTGCAGGTGGGTGATGGGCTGTGTCCTACCAGATACTGGGTGCCGGTTTCGGCATTGTGGAAGTGCCGACAGCTCTGGGGAAAGCGGCTCAACAGCACTTTGATGAGGCTCTGGTACCAGGAGACTGTCATGGTGAGGAAGCATTCCTGCGGGCATGGAAAAGGGCTGATTTCAGCCTACCTCTAGCCATGGCAGCAGCAGCCATAATGCTGCCTTCAGACCCTGGATCAGATGCATCCCTCACAGCCCACTGAGCCATGCTGATCGAGAGCTATTTACTCCCCTCCCTGTCCCCCTGCCAGCTAGGAGCCATGTTCCTGCCTCTACCTTGCCACCAAGCAGGAAGAGACGTGTCCTGCAGGCCCTTCACCTGTCACCCAACTCCATCCCGAGCGGAACAGCAGCTGCTGTGCACTGTGACCCCATCCCTGCTGCTCACCAGCTGGGGGTCGACATCCGCAATGGATTTCCCGTGCACGGCGTCCAGCAGCTCCTCCAGCTCCACCAGCGACAGCTTGCCCAGCTTCAGCTTGTCGGACGCCAGGGGCTCCAGAAGGAAGAGGCGCTTCCAGAGATTGTCCCTGCGGCAGTGACACTTGGCCAGCTGCACCATGCTGCTGAGCTGCTTCTGGGCTGAGGCCACCTCAGAGGCCAGCAAGGGGAAGAGCGGCGAGGTGTAGAAGAGCCCCGGCCCCAGTTTGACTTGTGTGCCCCCCGCGTAGAACTCGCTGCTGTCCTCCACGTCCTGCCACAGCTCCCGCTCCGCCGGCAGCTGCCGCCCCACGCTTGTCTCCGGCTCCGCCGCCTCCCAGGCTGCCCGGCCCACCACAGGCTCCAGCACCTCCCGCTGCAAGCGCGGCAGCTTCTTGAAGCGTCGCATGTCGGCCGTGAGCCGGGGAAAGAGCTCCCGCTGGCTGGTCATGATGACGTAGAAACGCAAGCTGAGAGCAAGGAGACACTTGTGACCTGGGGAAGGGCTGCTCCCCTCTCAGCTGCACTGCAAAGGAACCACAGGCCTCTCTGTCCCTGACAGAAAGGGTGCTTCTCTGCTCAAAGACAGACACCACACTGCCCAGGTCCCCACAGCGATCCTCCCCCAACACCAACAACCCTGCCTGTGTTCTCCCAGACAGAACCAGTCCCTGCCAGAGCCCTCCTCCCCAGCCAGGAAGCGTTGGTGTCGTGGGCCCCCAGTGCTCACCGGAGCATGCGTCTCTCTGCCTCGCTCTGCTCCTCAAATGGTGCTGCACTGTGACACACCAGCAGGGACACATCGAAGTCATCGTGATGACGCAGACCTTCAGAGTCCTTGTAGGAGCCCGAGCTGGGAGCAAAAGCACATCAGGATGAAGGGGACCTCACTTTGTTACCCCAGAGCTCTTGGCCACAACAGAACCATTGGGCACAGGGAATTCTGCACAGCAGGACTCCTCAGAAGTGCTGTGGGAAATATTAAATGCACGAGCACACATGCACAACGCCCCATCTCAGAAGAGCTGGCCAGAACTGCTGTCTGGTACTGTGTAGGACCGTCAGTCTTTGCTGGCACCTTGGGGCAGTGTCCCCAGGACTGGCAGGTTGCCCCCAATCTCCAGGAACCTGCAGCAGATGCACTCACCTGTTCCAAATAGAGACCAGTGCATACTCGTTCTGCTCCGTGCCTGGTGCTCCCTTCTTGCTGTCACTGCCCGTGGCCGGCCGGGCCATGCGCAGGGGTTTCATGTGGTAGGTGTTGGCGTGGTCAGCGATGTAGTTGTACAGCTGGTGTGCAGTGATCATGTTGGTGGGCAGGGCCAGCGTGCCTAGTGGAAAAACACACTGCTGTCACAGGACACACTCTGTGTCTCTTACCTGGGCAGAGCAGCGTCCTACTAACTCCTCCATGGGACAGAGCAACCTACCTCCCACAACAGGGCAGCAAGGACTTCCCCTGGAGCTTGGCCCCTCCTGTCACCCTCACCCTGTCATCTCCATGAATACTCCTAAGTTCAGGTTTATTTGGAAACCTTTTGCCAAGCTACGGGCTGGCGATCGATCCCAGATCAATCAACCAATCACATGTTGAACTACATACCTTGGAAAACGTGGTTACGGCCAAATTTGGGGATATCGGGGTGGTGGG
>JAWWES010000006.1:11091259-11119483 GCA_035583135.1 Lophotriccus pileatus
ATCAACCAATCACATGTTGAACTACATACCTTGGAAAACGTGGTTACGGCCAAATTTGGGGATATCGGGGTGGTGGGCAATGAAATCCTCCAGGAAGCTGGTGAGGTGGTAGCCTTGGCGGAGGGTCATGTGGGAGCCCAGCAGGTACTGGTGGACTATTCGCAAGTGGAAGTCGTAGCTGAAGGAATGCACGTGCATGAGGTCCCGCACCTTGTCACACTCCTCCGTGAAGAGCATAGAGAGCTGGGGAGGAACAGGCAGTCAAGGCAGGTACCTTACCAGGCCCCTCACACCCTCCTGCAGAGCCCTGCTGGCCACAGGGCATTGCAGAGCCAGTGCAGCCGCCCCAGCTGAGAGCAGGATGCAGCCCAGAAGCTGTGTGCACAGTGCAAACAGCAGACCTGCAGGCCTGGCCCCAAAGGATCCAGCCTGGTGGCTCCTTCCACACCTGACCCCACTCCTGGTCTCCAGCAGCAGCACAGACTAATCGCCACTGCCTCCCTGCCTTGAGCTGAAAGCCACAGCCTCCTTTCAGCTGAGCACTGCTCTGCACTGCCTGATCCCCAAGGGGTGCAGGACACACCAGGGCTGAAGCCCCAGCAAGTTCTGGAGCTACAGGCAAAGACTGACTCCCTGAATGTCCCTTGAGAGCAGGAGGCAGCACAGAGGCCTTTGTGGAGTGGCTGGACCCAGAGATGGGCAAGAGTAGCTGATGCCCTGTGCTCAGTAACTAACAGACACACAGGCTTGCTGCAGGGAAGGCAGATCCAGTGGTGGCTGCTGTGTCACAGCTGTGCCCAGAGAGGATCCCTCCAGCACATGGCCATCTCCAGCTGCACAGCATGCTGATTTTTCACCGGCGCAGCACCAGCCTTCACACACTCACTCCTGGCCATGCTCCCAGCACAACTGCAGCTACTGTGCCAGGGCACAGCACTGGTGAAGGCCTCAGCCTTGCCCTCATGCCAGGAGCCCACAGTTTTTTGGCTCTCTGACACCTTTGGGCAGTTGACTCACATCACAATCCCTTGGTTTAAGAGGACAGCAAGCAGGGAAAAACAACAGGTAGGAGGCACTGGGAGGAGAACAGGCTGCCCTCGCTCTCTGCATCACCTGCGCTGCTGCCACATGAGACAGAGGGCAAACAGCACAGCCAGGACGAGCCTGGAGAGGAGCCTACAGCCCTGCCCCAGGACAGATGGGTCAAAGAGCAAGAAACACAAGGTGCTGCTCTCATGCCAGCACCCGGAGCCCACCCCATCCTCCTCCCAAGCTGTGCTGCCCACTGTGGCATGTACTGTTACAGGGGGCACTGGCCCAGAAGGCAAGAGGCAGCTCCTGCAGCCAGGTGCTGGGGCAGGAAGGGTGGAAGCACAGCCAGTGGGATGGTCAGCCCTGCACTGGCAGGCCCTGCCCTGCTCAGCATGGCAGTGGGAGGAGGGGACACACCGCGGACTCAGAGATGGAGCTGGGTCCTGTGCAGCTCTTGAGAGCTCTGGCTGTAAGAGTGTCCTGATGGAGAGAGGTGAACAGCCAGTGGGAGGAGAGACAAAGCACTGCCCAGCCCTGTTCATGCATCCAGCCTGTCCTGCACAGGCCCAGGGTGGGATAAGGGGAGAGAAGGGGCAGAGGAACTCAAATGCCCGACCTGGTGGAACTGAGGGCTGATCCCAGCACATGGGAAGACAGGCTAGGCCCCTGCAGCAAATCCCACACCTCTTGCCTGCTGCCCCTAGGGCCATCCCACTGCAAGACCAGTCAAAATCTTTTCCCAAGTCAGCCAGAAAGAGCCTGGATGTTCCCTGCAATACCAGATGCAGCCTGGTAACACTGCCCTGTGCACGTGTGAGCTTTCCAGGAAAGGCTCAGCAAACCCTCAGATGAGGTCCTGGCAGGCTTAAGCTTAGGAGGGACACTCTTGGCATAGGTAAGAGGCAGCCTTGCTACAGAGCCACCTTGGGAAGGACACTATGGTCATGCATGCCTCCTGTCTCAGATAGTCTGGGGCTGGCCAGCCTCAGGCAGACACCCAGTGCCCTGGGACAGGCAGGAGACATCCTAACACACCAAAAGAGAAGGGAGCAGACAGCTCCACAGTGTTGTAGAGCAAAGCACAGAGGTAAAAAAAAACAGGGCTCACGATCTTCTCTGGCAAAGGGCAGCCAATTATGTTCACAGATCCCTGTAGCCATTTCACTTCTTTCTTGTTCCAAGGGAAGCAGAGAGCTTCTGGCTTTCCATACACTGACTTTACCTGGAGCAGTCATCTTTGCCAGAACAGCTCCTGTTCCTCCCCAGTCTGTTCTGTCTTCTTCCCCAGCCTAGGACAAGAGTCACTCTCGTGCCAAACCTCCCAGCCCCTTTCACAGCACTCCAGATCTGCTCAAGCAGCAAGCCACGGAGAGCACGTGGCTGCAGAAGGCTCTGCTTTTCCATAAAGAGGAAGCAGAACTCTCCAGAACCTTCTACATCTCAAATGCCACTCTGTTCCAGAGATCACTGCCTCCCCCAAAGTATTTCCTGACTTTGAGGAGCACCAGCTGTGCTGGCAGAGCCGTTACCTGAGAGTTCACCGACTGGCCCATGGGGATCCGTGAGCACTCCAGCGCGTACTGCTTCACACAGAAGTAACAGCCCTGGAGGAGAGAGCAGGTGAGCACAGAACAGACCTGGGGGTTCTCTAGGGAAGGAGCACAGTCCCCACGCTTCACCCTCCGGGCTGGGTCCCAGACACTCTCACCCCATGTTCTGTCTCCTCTCCTGTCTGAACCAAGCCAGACCAGCCAACACGTGGCTGAGCACAGAGCACCCTAACTAGTGCTGAGCCCTTCATTATCTCTCCTGCAGGCAACCCTTACTGCTCTGAGCCCTGCAGAATCATCCTCAGCTGATCCATGGTCCTGGAGGACTGTGGAAGGAGCAGAACAAGAAACGAAGAATCATGTGTCCCTCCTTGTCACTCCCTCTGTCACCTCTGAAGACTGTTCCTGAACCCCCAGAGATCCTACTTTGTTTCTTGTTCTGTCTTACCTGGAAGGCCAACTCCATGAGCACAATCCCACCTGGAAGAGCTCTCTGTAGGTGGTAGGTGGCAACAGCAGGGCTTGTGCTCTGCGAAGAGAAGGACAAAGCTGAAGAGGCTTTCTGGCACACTGATTAAGACAGCAAAGTCAATCCCTTTCTCACATCCTTTCTGCATGAAACTGATTCAAAAGTCAACCAGGAGAACTGCTCCACTCCACAGCCTGACTTCCACCCTCATTCCAACCCTTGTAACACACACGCACTCACCTTTGGACTCCCCTCGGTTTTTGGCTTCGTGTAGGAAAAGGACCCTCTCCCCTCCACACCCATGGCTGCCAGAGCTCGGATCCGGCTTGTGCTACTGGAAATGAGAGCAGAAACAGCCTTGAGCAGGGAGCCAAGATCTTCTGTTATATCAAACCAGGGCACAGCTCAGTGTGTTGGCTCTTCTCCCAGAACGTCACTGACCTGCGAGTGGTAGGCGAAGGAGGCCGCACCTGGACCAGGATGAAGCCCATGCTCTGCAGGTACTGGATGTACTGCTGCAAGAAGGCATTGCACATCTCCTGCAGCCAAGGTTCCTCCTTCACCTTGCAGGGCAGGGATTCTGCCGAGTCACAGCTGTGGCTGCGGTCTCTCCCCGACGCCGTAGAGTCGTTTGAGCGGTGGCGTTTCTGGAAGGGATAATAAGGATATCTCCTAAGCAGACCTGCTGTGACTGGCTCCAAAAGATGGCACCAGGTGCCCTGGTTGAGCAGAGGGCAGATCTGTCTCTGCCAGACAGCACTGACAGCTGTTTCCCCAAACACTGCCACTGCATGTGCCAGAATGCAAGATCCCAAACTTACCCAGTCATGGTCTGACATAATTGCACTGCAACGGCCTGCAGGAAAAGGTGACCTGGCAGAAGGGGAAAATTCACATCTGTCCCCAGAGAACAGCTTTCACCAAGTGTTAGCGGCTCAAAACTGCTTCATGCAAAGCTCAGTAGAGCTCCAGCTCCTATTGCTGTGGTATGAGTCCAATCCCTTTATGAATCCTCCTGACTTCTCAAGATTTACTAGGAGTTCAGCAGCACTGAAAAGGAATAGTGTTTCCTTCTAAACATTTTGAATCCTCCTCTGGATGTCTTAAATACTCCTCTTCTATGTGCTGTGAGAGACTAAGGTTTCTTTTCTTCATCTCTCTACTTCAAGGCTGCAGCTTTGTTACATGTTTCTATCTGCCTTTCTGCCTATCTATTCCACCTACCACAAGAGCTGTCCCTTTACCTGGCATCTCTCCAGGTACTCTCTGACCTTCTCCAAGTCTCTCCAGTTCAGTGCCTGTGCCATAAGATGCTTGGTCTCAAACTGTCCAGATGAAGACATTATTACACAAGTATTTTAGAGACTTATTAGAATATTACCTACTATACTAATACCCCTTTCTGAGGTACTCTAACCAGTGTCTGCTGTATCCAACCGTTCACAAATTGAAGAAACCCACTTCAAAGTCAGAAGATATAATATAGCTTCAACACAGAGATGTCTGCTCTGCACAGGCTCTGCAGTGAGTGTACAATACAGGAGGGTTCATATTTCTCACCACAGTGTGCTCTATTTACTGGGAACCAGGTCCCAGCTCCCACAATAGCTTTCATTTCACAGGCTACTCAGGTACCTCTTGAGTTCCTTGCAGTCTTTGTCTGTTCTGAGCAATCTGAATAGCCCTACTGCATTGCAAAACTGGGCATCTCATATGTACAAAGAAATGATCTGGAGGTACAGAACCCAATACACCACCTTGAAACACCTGCTGCCAGGCCCTTCAAATTCAATAACCCATTTTCATTTTGCTCTCTTCCAAAAACAAAGCCAAGTGTTCATTCTGTGATGATACTTTCCCTTTCACTCATGAGTGCTCAATTTCTGTAGCAACCTCTGCTTAAAGACCCTGTCAGAATCCTTTTGACATTTTGATAAATTACAACAGCGTGTTCTTCCCTTCTGACACACAAATAGTCCATGAACAGCCGGGGTGGGATCTGCACCGGTTAGAGTCTGTCAGGTTGCAACCTGCTAGGGATTCAGCTGGTTTGCTTTCAATTTTTCCAGCTATTTTCTGGGTCCAGGAAAGGTTTACCAGGTCTGGCTGCTGAATGCATAGGGGAAGTTTTGCTTCCCCAACAGCGCTGTGCGATGTCTTCACTAGGCTCAGCCCTGAACTCCCCGGGTAGAAAAGAAAATCAGTGTTCCCCAGGGATGGTGTGGCTGCAGGAGAAAGGCTTTGAGGATCCAAGGACTTTCTCAGTCTCCACCTTACAGGGTACAAATTCATCCTGCAACGCAGGGGTGAGGTCAGAGCAGCCCTGTCTTGGGAAAAGGTTGCAAAGCCATCCCTTGTCCCAGTGCACAACACCCAAGGCCCCTGGTGCTCACTGACACTCACCTTCCCCTCCACCTTGCCCAGCTGGTCTGTCTGGATTTGCTGCCGGAAGGCTGGGTCGAAGAGCAAAGGGGTGGCACAGTAGTGAACCAGGCGTGAGGACTGCTTCAGGGTCTCCAGGTCTGCCAGCTGCACAGAACAAGAGGAGCACAGTTCCAGCACACACCCCTCATCAGGGCTGGGAACAAGCTGTCCACAACACTGCCCTGCTGCCCAAAATGGAGATCAAATGGGGGAACTCCCTGCCTTACAGCCTTTCCAGTGCTGGGCAGTGAGGTCCCATGTCCAAGTGTGGTGTCAGGGCCCAGCAACCCCAAAACTTCAAGGAGAGAGAGCACTGCTCCACTGACAACCACCATCCCCAGCATAACACCCTGCTCAGAGTTCCAGTGCTCCCCTTTGCCACAGGGAAGCTGGTGCTCCCAGTGTGCTGTAAGAAGGCCCAGCTACCCCCTGCCCAGGCTAAACTCACACTGATAGGCATGTTGGACTGCGCCGATCTCTGCTGCCAGGTAACAAAGAGATTCTCTATCTTCATCTGTTTCTCCAGTTCTGGAAGAAATGGAGCAGTCACAAGAGCATCAAGCCACAGCCACAAGTATTGCCACTCTCCTTCACTCCCACCCTAAATCGGCCATAACCCATCCCCAGAGAGAACTGTTCCCTGTCAAAACTCCTGTTCTGCTCTTTCTGAGCCCCTTTTCCAGATGTGAAATGATCAGGTGGGCTTTACCTTTCCTCTCCATGCTCTTGATTTCCAGGAACTGGGCCCCATGCCGAGCCACTGGATCAAAAGGTCCCACGTCAGGCCCGTGGGGGATGCGCTTGATGGTGGTGACATCCCGCAGAGCTTCGTCAAAGGGCACCACGTCAGGGTGGAAGTGCAGAGGGGGCAGACTGCGGGCAGAGCCGCTCAGCCGGCCCTGCTCCTTGCTAGGTGGAGGGCACGGGCTCCGGATCAGCGCATCCACCTCCAAAGTGGAGTTCAGGAAAGGATTTGGCTCCTAAGCAAGCAGACACAGCCATGAAAGCCTCCTTACTGCCAAGCCTTGGAGCAAGAAACCACAAGAACAGAGTAAACCTGATTTTGGCTATCTGCAGACATCTCTGTTAGCCTTCTCCACTACCAGTCCCAAGAAGAGCAGGCCTAGCCCCAGCATGGCCCTATGGTGCACTGGGAAGCCCATCACCCAGCTTCCTTCACCCTAAATAATTCAGTCACAAGTGCTGCCAGCAGCAGGACCTGGCTTCCCTTTCCACCTCTGTCTCCAAGAGTAGACAGCAACAGCCTGGCTGGACATGGTCACAGTGAGACATATGAGTGCCTGGGGATGCCCTGCCAACCAGCACACAGGTGCCTGCAACCTCCCTCAGATCCCCGAACTGCCAAGGCCTCTCCTGAAGAAGAAAGGACCATCCTGCCCAGGGGGGTGCCCTACCTGCTTGCTGTCCTCGTGCCACGGTGTGTCCATGAAGCAGTGGTGGTGGAAGAGTCCCAGCTTCTGGCTGAGCAGGCAGTGCACGATGTGGGACCGGGCATTCTGCCACTGCAGCAGGCGAGTCAGGGAGCAGTTCAGGTTGGCCCCCAGGTCTGGGGACCAGTTATAGGTGTAGAGCGTCATCTAGAGAGAAAGGAGGGGAAGGAAGGCTAAAGGACATGCTCAGAGGGGGCCTGCATGGTGGCACGGGCTGCCCCAGGTGCTCTGGGTGGTACTTGCTGCAGTTGCAGCCAGTTTCAGATGACAAGGCTGGGGTAGGGAGGGTGGCAACAGCTCCATTACAGCCCCCTGTTAACAGCCACAGCAGTGGTGGTGCTACTTGCACCAGCAGCACAAGTGCCCAGCCTGATGTGGGCCTGATGTGAGCAGGGAAAGGGCAGTTACAGCCCACAACATGGCAGTTAAAGTCAGAAACAGTGGGGGTTGCTGCCCCTGGCACTACAGAGTGCTGCAGGGAACCCACAGCTCTGCTTGTGTACAGAGACATCCTGCACCGCTGCTTTGGAGGACTATTGCCTATGGAAGGCTGGCTGCCTGGAGAGACACTCTCCCTTCCCTGGGCCAGTTGGGAACAGCCTTTCAGGAGCAACATCACACAGGCACGACTGTACCTTTTTGTCAATGATCTCCATGAAGAGGAACCTTTGCCGGGGCACCAGGTCTCGACCAGCAAGGCTGGGATCAGAGCCCCTCTCTGCTGAGCTGAATTCCATGGCCTCAAAGCGCTGGAGCCCTTTGTGAGCTGCAAGAAGCCACAGTTATGACCCTCAGTACCAGTTCATCCCTCTCTTACATTCCACGTGCCACTAAAGTGGCATGACAGGATGTTTTGCCACAGTACTGCTCAATTCATCTTGAAATAAGCTGTTACAAGGAAATTTGAGAATAAGGTCTCAGGACGCAAAACCAGACAACCCACTGCCCACCTCTGGGCACAAAGAGTCTGTCCCAGCAAGGAGGGGAACCCTGTTTGTAAATATCCCACCCCAAGAGCCCCCAGCACACAGTCCTGGGGACCACAGCCAGGCACTCACCCTGTTCTGTGCTGCAACGCCACTGCTGGAAGTTGCGTCCCAGCAGGATGAAGTGTCTGATGGTGGCAGGGCGAGGAGGGGTGGCATTCTGGCCAGGCTTATAGGGCAGGAAGGCAGTGCCTCGATGGTAGCTGTAAAGAAGAGCCCCAAAGGTGGCTGACACGTAGAGCCATGGCAGCAGAGCCACAGTTGATCAGCATTTGCTGGTGCCAAAGAGCCAGCTGTGAATCCCATAACTCACCAGATCTGCTCAAACACCTTGACAGTGGTGTCGCTCGCCAGGGCAGTGACCAGGTTCACCACTTCCACCAGGATGGAGGACAGGAGGAAACGGGAAACCATCTCCAGCGAGCACTGCTGCACCGACGGGCACCCTGCACGGAAGAATTACTGTAGGACTGGGTGTCAAACTGCCCCAGAGCCACATCCTGCTCCATGAGCAGTGGAGAAGGCTATGGTCCTGAGGCAGCCAGAGCTGGAGAACAAGAACTTTACACGGAGAAGATGGAGGCTAAAATAGGCCCTGTTTTCAGGCTCTGTCCCAAAAGTAGGGATGAAGATGGATAGTGCCATATGAGGGCTTATCCTGAGAGCTCTGGGCAGAAAGGCCCATTCCCAGCCCACCTGGAGGAGCTGGGGCCTGAGACACATACCCAGGTGGTTCATGAATGCCATCCACTGCTGGCAGGTTTGATTGAAGAGCGGGTGCATGGTACCTACATCCCCTTCTTCCAGCTGGCAGGTTCGGCGCCTGAGGGAAGGGAAGCACAGTTATACCAGATCAGTCAACAGCATGAAGGCACAAAGGCTGCGGAGTGATGTACAGGAGATGGGGGACCAACACCCTGGCTGCCCAGCCTGCAGGCTGTGCTTGCCTCTGTGCCTGTTCCAGTTCAGCTGTGGCTGTGGCCCGATCCTGGCTCAGGTGCTGCTTGACGTTCTCAGTCTTGTGCCGCCGCCTCGTGCGAGCCTCTTCTGGCCTCTCCAGCACAATGTCATCAGTAGTCTTGGGGCTGCCCAGCTCTGAGGACTCTGCCTTGCTCTAGGGGCGAAAGGGTAAGTCAGGGATGTGCACATACACAGCCTAGCCAGTGCCCTGATCTCAAAGTCCCCGCTGCCAGCCTGGCTTCCCACCCCCAGCCAGATCACTCCTCTCCATTCCTCCTGGCCTGACACACCTTGAAGACACACAGGCCCTGCTCCCCACTGGTCCCTCAGCTACATTACCAACATGTCCCAGAAGCTGCGGCGTCCCAGCTTGCTCGTGGGGGTCACTGGCTCTCCAGAGCTGGCCGAAGGGGCAGAGGTGAAGTGCAAGGGTGGAGGACAGCTCCTGCCAGCCCCACCACTGGCCAGGGCCAGGCCCTTGGTCTCTGACATGGTCCTCCTTAGGCCTCCTGTGGAGACAAAGCAGAGTACATTCAGTCTTGGGGAGCAGATTATAATTCTTGCAACACTAATGTTTATGATGCTTCTTCCCCAAGACACAGCACAGTTTGCAGAGGGCAGAGCAGCTTCCCCCCTCCCAGCCTGCCCAACCTGATTCCCCCCCGGCACAGACAAGCTTCTGCAGGCCAGGCAGGAGGAAGAAGGCTGGCTGGAGGCCCAAGGTGGCCATCCTGGCCGGGCTCTCACCCGCAGAACTCAGGTCCTCCAGGTCTGCAGGACTCAGGGGGCAGGCGGCCTCCACGCAGAGCGGGGCTGGCAGCACGAGGAACTCCATGACGGCGTCGCAGAGCGCGTGGCGCAGGGCCCCGCGCAGCTTCTCCGACAGCTGCAGCAGGCTGATGTTGCCCTTCTCCCAGATATCCAGGCGCACCAGCACGCAGGGTTCTGTGGGGAAAGGGTAGTCCTGCAACCCTGCCTTCACCAGCCCTCCTGGGTGCCCCAGGGGACGTGGGGGCAGCTGACGGCCCGTTTCACTGCCCACCTGAAGGCAGGGTGTCAGCCTCTGGCTGGTGCCTGCTGACTGCAGTGAGGCTCTCGAAGTCGGTGTCCTGCAGCAGGCCCGTGACGGGTGAGGAGGAAAGCAGCTTCAGAGGGTCAGGCCTCTCCCCGTGGGGCAGCAAGGTGGGGCTGCCGTGCTCATCCACGAAGGTCAGGGCAATGCACGCGATTCCTGCAGGGCAGAGCCCGAGACAGCCTCCATCAGCCCAGCACCAAGTACAGCCCTACAGTGCCTGCCTACAGCCTTGCCACCCCACAGCTGGGATTGTCACATCCCCTTAAGCTGCACAGTGCCACGTGGCAGGCAGGGCCCACAGGAGGGGAAGCAGCCAGGGAAGCAGAGGGGGGCTGTGCCTGTGGGGAGCCAGGGTAAGAAGCACGGCATTTGGCACAGGGTGTCCCCATCATTCCGAGAATCTCACTCTGCAGAATCACATCAGATTTTGCCTTGTCCTGCAGGAGCTTCCTGGGTTGTCCAGTCCCATATGAAAGAGGAAAGTATCTCCATTTGCACTAGGACGGCCTTTATGCAGATTGATCCAGGATGGGGCTCACCACCCGTCTTCTTAAAGGGCAGAGTACAAAACCCAGATACTCTTCAGCTGCCCTTTCCAGGCTGTGAAGGACCTTGAGTCCCTGAAGACATGACACCTTGTTGCAGATTACACTCCCAGCCCCCTCCTCACTGTACACCCGAGTAAGATCAGGTGCTTCCCCACGCACTCCAGGAGCAGGACTGGGGACAAGGCAGGCTGACATGCGGTCTGCATGAGAAAAATTCAGACCCTGCCTGGCGCCTCTCTGTGCTGAGCCCTGTGCACACACACCAGGATGGTTCAGAGGTGCAGAGCAGCAGTGTGGTTCCTGCTCCACAGCCCACACGCTGTAAGCCTGGGCCACACAGGAGAAGCCTTGCTATAGACCAGAGCAGAAACAAGAGCTGACTGCCCATGGCCCAGCTCAATGTCAAGGGCACCAGGAAAGCAGCAGGAAGGAAGCAGCTGTAAGGTCCTAACATCACACTGTAATCCTGGATGTTCCCACTCCCTTTCAAAGCCCCTTGACTGACTAAGCCAGCACTCAGATGCCACAACAGCTGAAACACCATGATTTCTGTCTTCCTCGGCCTCTTTAGACCTGTGGGAAAAACGATGCAGGACTTTGGAAGTCGCTGCTTGCAAGCTAACAGGGCAGCACACAGACCCTCAGCAGCTGGCAACTGCAGAGCTGCCACCTCAGGGCAGCAGATTCTGTTTGCTCATTTATCCAGCCAGCAAGAAATAGGAGGCTCAGCTAAACACACACAAACACACAGAGGAGTCAGAGCTGAAGCCACAACACAAGGAAAACAAGAACAGCAGGGACCAGAGGGGCCAGGGAGCTGCACGGGAAAGGGACCCAGAGTAAAACTTGGAGCCACAGGTGCTACCTTGGAAGTGGGAGAGTGGAAAGAGATGCTGCACAAGGTCCGACATGGTACCTACACAACAGAAGAACATTCAAACAGTGCACAAGGGGCACAAGACACAGAATGGCCAGGTGACAGACACGTGGCCTGGACAAAAAAATGACATGACAGCCTGCTGCAGGGTGGGTCCTATCCAATCCCTCCTCCAGCATTCCAGAGAAAAGAGCAAGGACACCGCCACACAACCCATGTTGTTACACGCTTCCTTGCTTTCCCTTTGCAGCAAGGCTCCTGCAACGACTGTCCCTGCTCCCTGTCCCCTCCAGCCCCACAGAGTCTCTGTGCCCCACATGGAGGTGTCATTGTGTCCTGCCCCACAGCTACTGCAACCCAGAGCTGCTTCCTGCAGCAGCAGGTCAAGTTTAGCAAGTTGCTCTATGGGAGGCCTTAGTTTGTTCCACCACACACACAGAAGTGTGCAGTTCCCCCCTTCCAGCCATCAGAGGAACACACAACCACAGCACTGTGGTTGTGTGACCTCCTCAGTCACTCATAACTCTCTTCTCTGCATGAGAAGCAGCTCCCTGGGGCACAGCCCCACACCCTGTCTCAGAAGAGTTGAGCACGATACCTTTTCCACCAGTGCCTTGGCCACCTGGCTTGTTGTATAGGTAGAGATCCTGGTCAGGGATGCTCCCGTTGTGGTTGAAGTAGTGCTAAGGAGAACAAGGAGGAATACTGACAAATCAGGGAACTTGCCTTAACTGGAAGCAGAGGCCCATGTATGTGCAGAGCTCATCCCCAGACCTGTAGCAAGCAAATCCAGACCTACCTGAAACACTTGACAACACAGCCTTTGCCATTGTTGGGCTGAAGGAATCCCTTACAGCTCTCTGCAGTTATGTGGCACTATATATCTGGCCTCACCCTCTTTGCTATGGCCACGCTGAGGGGTGGGTTCCTGCTCTCAAATTTTTATTAATCCTGATGTTTCAGTCCTTAGATCTGAGGGAACCATGCACGGAGCCAAGTTCAGCTTTAAAGGGGATCTTCTCCCGTGCTCCTGGGAGATGACTGTGAGCATGAGCTTTCTGATTGCTACTTTTTGCACAGGAAATGATCACTTGTATGAAAGCAAGGCCTGTCCAGGTTAATCATAATGTGCTCAGTCCTGTAAAACTCCCCCAGGCTTCAAGATTTAGCATCAGGTTCTCCCTAACCCTTACGTGGCAGAGCTGGGAACATGGTATCTGGGCTGCTAAAACAAGTGCCCCTGGCAAAAGGTAGAGGCCGGTCAGCCTCTCCTCACCTTGAAGTGGTGCTCCACGTTGCTGTCCGTGTACTTGGGGGTGTGCAGGAAGATGAGCAGGTTCTGGCGCAGGTAATAGGCCACGGCGTGCAGCCAAGGCAGGGCCGAGGGCGGCAGCGTGAACTGCAGGACCTCTGTGGGTGGTGTCCCAGGGGGCTGGATAAACTGCACACAGAAGGTTTTCAAACTCAGCTGGGACTAGCAGGATGCCCCAGCCTGACCAAGCACCGGAGCAGGGAACAGGATGCAGCAAATTGTCCTGGTCTTCCCTGGGGCAGGAGAGGCTGGGACAGGTCATAATGTAGGAACGTGTTCTGGTCTCTGGGATGAACAGAGCAGATAAGCAGGGAGGTACCTCCACATCTGCTGGGGTCAGCTTGCAGTTCCGCACCAGCATCACGGTGATGATATCCAGGGTGGCCTCATCCAGCCGCCTGCGCAGCACCTTCACCAGCTCGTCTGTGATCTCGGGCCCTGGCAGGTAAGCAGAGTACAAGCAGCTTTTTCCACCCCATCCAGTAAGAATGCCCAGAGCCATCCCTCCCTGCCTATACAGGATGTACCACCCTCACAATCACTTCCCACTGGGAACGTGCCTTTCCCCACCATCCGTTTCTTCACATATCTTTTTCTATGGGTTCAAGATCACAAAAGACTGCTGGTGCAGCAGGCAAAGGCAAATGCACTCCTGAATGGGGAAAGTTGGCACAAGCCACCTAGTCTGCAGGAGGTTTCATTGTGGGCTGTGGATCCTTTCATTACATTTTCACCCACACAGAACAGATAGCAGCTCTGGGCTAAGGAAGAACAGCTTGTTCAAGAGAGAGATACTTCCTCTGTTCTTCAAGCAAAGGAAGCAGAGCTCTATTCCTCTGCTTTTTTACATCAGCACAGTCCATCTGCTGCCAGGTTCTATTACACATACCTGCTGGGGCAACACCATGGACCATCAGCTGGATGTGCCTGTCTATCTGTCCCACAGGGCGGGCAGAGTCCACACTACGGCACGAGGCTGTGTCCAGAGAGGAACGAGAACCCTGGAGAAGCAAAACCAGTTTCCATGTGAATTCTAGATCCATCACTGTTCCAGGCTGCCAGCAGGGTCAGGCAGAGGACATCCACTGCTGACCCACTCCAAAAATCTACAGTGTTTTATCCTACATATAATCTGGGTTCCTGGAGCTATTGAGTTCCCTCCCCTCCTGTGACCATGAGCACCCACATGCGCTCCCAGAGAGCAGCAGACTCACCATTAGATCCTCAGTGTAAATGGGCTCCTGGCTGCGTGTCAGCGCCAGCGAGCGAGGTGCTGGACTAAGGCTGCTCTCTGCTTCCCACACCTTCCCACTGTAGGTGGTTTCAGTCAGCCTGAATACAAGAGAAGGGCATGTCAGCCTCCATTCCCAAGGATGACAGCATCACACATCTACAGAAAAAACACATCTTCCTTGCTTTTCCCGGTGCACTTTCTGAGGACTAGTTCTTAGGATATGGAGTGGCAAAACTGCACTCTGGCTCCCTCAAAAAAAACATCCTTTTTCCTTCAATGTAACGACTTAGCACAGGGAGAACAAGAAGGGCCTGGCTTGATGTGACTCTGACTCATCAGAAATCAGGTATTTGCTTGGGTCACAACAAGGTCCCTGAGGCTGGGCAGACACTTTCTGCCCCAAGGAGCTCTCAGGCTGCTGTAACACACATAGCAGGACAGGCCAACAAGTCAGGCTGGCTTCTTACCGGAGGTAGAAAACAGATTTAGTGGCACGTTCCTGGTAGACAAACATATTCTTCCTGTTCACCACGGAGAAGGCGTTGAGCACCGAGCGAAGCGCCTGGATAGCTGTGGGCAACGTGGGACATTAGCCATCCCACACACCCTTCTCTGCTGCACCAGTCCAGCCAGAAGCCAGACCCTTGACATGCAAACCGAGAGCGGGGCCTGGGCTGCACGTACCTCGCGAGACCCCCATGTTGGGGCCCATCTTGAGGCGCGAGTGCACGTGGATGAGCGTGCTCCACACCACGTCACAAGCAAAGTGCCCTGGCATGAACTGCATGGTGGCAGCCAGGTACTCCCGGGGCTGGTAGCTCTCCTCTACAGAGTAATCTACAGAGAACATAGGACAGAGCATGAGGCCACAGCATGGAAGCTCATATCTTAGGCACCCACGGGCAGGCAGTAGCGCTGCCACTGAGACACGGCCAAGGGAATATTCATACCATCTGTGGGCATGACACGCTGCTTGTATGAAGTATAGGGTGTTTCATTCTTCCAGATGTCCTCCTCACTTTCTGCCACCAGTAATGAGTTGCATATGTGGCTGTCATGCAGGTCCTGCAGCAGCAAGCGCTGCAAGGGATGAGGAAAGATTGGTTCTGCTGTGTGCACAGCCACAGAAGACAGCAAGAAGGGCTTAGGGCCAGACTGAGTCCCTTTTCCTTTGACTCCCAATCTGGGGCTTCACCAGTTTGAACTGGTTCCCCAGAACCTTCTCAGAGTTGGGCCCAGACCAGACAACTTCCAGAGGTCCCTCCTCATCTAAGCCATCTCATGACTGGCAGCTCTGTCTGCGCCCTCTGCAGATTTGTTTACCTGATTGACAACCCTGCAGATTTCACTGATCTTCTTCACCACCACTTGGTTGAGACTCTGGCACTCCCCTGGCTGCTCCTCTTCTGCCTCTGCTGATGCTGCCTTCTCCACACTCAGGCTGCTTTATGAAGAAAGGGAGAATTGGGGTTAGCAGGGCAGCTGGACAGTGCCTGTCCCTGTGTGGTGGGAACAGGAACACAGTGGGCAAGAAGAGCAGTTTTCCCCTTATAGAGTCTAGTCCTGCATCTTCCCACCCACACTGGGCAGGGAGGAGATCCTGTCTAGAGATGAGTGAGTGGCAACAAGGTCACGGTACAGAGAGGCAGCGTCAGACAGGGGACCCTCCTTACCGTGTGTGGTAATAGACCTCCACTCGGTCCTGATGGATTTTTATGATGAGCCAGAAATCCGGCATAAGGGGACACCTGGGCTCCTGGTCGCTCATTAACGCTTCCTCGTACTCCGAGTCACTGCTTCCCCCGTCGTAACCTGCAATGTGTCCTCACTTCAGCCCCAGGCCTGGCAAGCCAGCCTCCTCCTTGGGCACCACAAGCCCTGCCCTCGGGGCTCACCCCAGCCCAGGCACACAGTCCCCCTGCACCACCGTGTCACTACCAGTGTGTGGCTGCACTCTGTTGGTCCCCCCTGGCCCAGCAGACTCACCCAGATGGTCGGAGTCCATGCTGCCCTGGCTCGACACCAGGCTCTGCACGCGGCTGGGACGCTGCTTGCTGGAGCCTGCAAAGGGAACAGGGGATTGACCATGGAAGTACTTCCTAAGCCCCTTCACAACGTGCTGGAGAAACATCACACCACAGGACAATCAGGCAGTGACAATCAGGCCATGGGGAGGCAGTGCTGGGGAATGGGGCTCTCACAGCCATCACTGAAGTCACCAGGAACTGCATGTCATTAGGGATAACGGTGCAGCAGCACAGCCTGGTACCCCAGGTACTGTTAAGCAGTGAACTGCCAGCATCCTGGCAAGGAAGAGACCAACTGTCCTGGGTACCAATTCTGGTATTTAGGGACTGGAAAGGAGTAGCAGTCACATTACGAATGCCACAGCCAGAACTGGGCTCTTCCCTTAAAAGTTTCTAAGGCTGAGGTACACCCTGCCCGTGTTTGCAGCTCCTACCTTCCCTGCCCTGTGTCACAGAGTCAGTCAGGCTTGCTGCAGATGGTGTCACCAAAGGTGATTTCTCACTGTTGCCCTTTTCAGAGGACGAGGATGGCAATGACTGTATGGTTGCCCCTGGAGGTGCCTCTTCCAGGGAGTCATGGCCTGGTGCTCTGCTTTGTTCAAGTCTCAGCATGTCTCCTGGAACCTGCATAAAATGACCAGAAAAACAGGCGCTGAAAAAAGTCCCATCACCCTCCTGCATCCTTCTGCCTCCTGTTACCAGTGTCCCACACCTTCCCACCTACAGACCACCCAGTGCTCCTCACCTCACTCTGTGTGTGGCTGCCTCCACCTGCAGGGTTTCCTGTGTCTGGCACAGTGCGTGTCTCACTCTCTGGCCACTCCCAGAGACCCCGGGCTTCTTCTGGCAGGACACAGCCTGTGTGGGGTATCAGCTCAGAGCCCTCTGCCTCCGTTTCACTGCTCCCTTCCTGGCCTGCCTGGCCCAGGGCTGTGCTGGGCTGTCCTTCAGCTGGCTGCTGCAAGCAGGGTGACCCTGAAGGGTCTGGAGCTGCCCGCCTGGAGTGCAGGCGGCTGATGGAGACGTAGTGGTAGTCGTTGCCCTCTGCGTTAAGCATGTAGCCTGGCAGAGCCATTCTCCTGAACTCCTGCAATACAGGCAAGAATAAGCATCCTGCCAGCAAAGCGTGTGACGCTGCCTCAGGGCTTTCTCTTTACCTCCTTGAACTTCTCCAGGGAGTGCTCAGGCCCAAAGACAAACTGGAGCAGCACCACCTCGCTGTGGCAGCTGGGCCGGCCCTTGGAGTTATAGATGTGGGTGGCCACCCGGTGCAGGATGGAGGTGCTGATGACCTGCGAGTGACGCAGCGCTGACACGATCTCATCATCCAGGAGCCAGCGAATCTGAGCAGACCAAGGACACAGAGGAAGACCTAGGTGACCTGCATTTGCAAGGCTGCCCCAATGCTCATACCAGCCCCAACAGGATGAAGGCAGCCTCTCTCATCACCCACATCCCTCATCTCCTGCCTAAGAAAAGGCATTTAGAAGACAGCTCTGCCTGTCCCACCCCAACTGCAGTAAGAGTTTTGTCAGGGTAATCCCACACTTTTGGGGTGCACAAGGCTAACAGCCTGGGTGACACCAGCAAGGCCTAACAGTCAGTTCTGCTGACAGGCTGCAGCTTGGAGCAGGCTAGGAAGTGTGGAACAGCAGCTGTGTGCTGTGGCCACATTGCTCCAGGTGGAAGCAAGAAGGAGGCAAGTCTGGCTTACCTCATTCATAGTGGCTTCAATAGCCTGTCTGTGCACTCCAGGGAGGTTGGAAAGGGCAGGGTGCCTAGGAGAGAGGAGACGAAGAATCAACCAGTCACTCTCACTCATGCAGCCACCACAGGCAGCAAAAAGCTGTGAGGGGCTCACCACCCCTGCAGTGCCATACCTCTCATCTCCGGTGGAGGGGAGCCGTTCCAAGTTGTGCATGATATCCTCATCTGAGCGGAAAGAGGACGGCTGCCCTGGGGAGCGTGTGAAGGACACGCTGCTCTCCGAGGTGCATCTGTCACAGGAGAGAGAGCAGGCTGAGCACCAGCTTTTGAGCCACAGAGGATAAGGAGACACAGAACTAGATAAACTGGCTCCAGAGAAGGGAAAAGGGATCTCTACAGAAGGCGAGCCTATCTTGAAGAAAGTTTAGTTTTCTTAAGGCTGTGGCAGGCTCTGTGAGGAGAATAGTTGAGTCTCAGCACATGGAAATGAGCCAAGAATGGCTTTCTGGGAAGGGAAGGCAGAGGGTGGGTGAGTGACTGGGCCTCTCTCCACCTACCTGTTGTGGAGAATGTCTGTGTTCACAACTTCTATCTCCAGGGGCAGTGTCAGCACAAAGATGTCCAGGGTCACACAGAGGTCACCCAGATCAATGGTGTTCAAGCCCTGGCAGCTTTCCAGGCAGCCCAGAACTTCCCCTGAGGAGAGATCACAGAGCAAGAGACTCAAGCAATGAACATCTCTGCTTACCCACATACACAGCCTGGTGGCAAGCACAGAGACTGCAAGAGGTGGCTGTCCCACACCTGGACAGGCTCAACAAGGTCACCATCCTCTATGATCCTTTCAACCCTCCATCACCAATCCCACACAGCAAGTGTGAGACCTGGTGGAAAAGCCCTTGTCTGATGCTGGCAGACCTTGGGGGCTCCGTACAGGGAGGGCTGGTTCAGAGTGACTGCTGATTAGCATGTTTGTTCCAGGGGCTGCTCACCCAGCAGGAACACAAAAGAAGCCCTGATGCCATTTAACCTCACAGCAAGCACTGCTCTTACCTAGACAAGTTGGCAGGGACTGCACGGGCATGGAGCTGTGCTGGCTACGCAGCTTCACTGAGCAGGTAAGGTGCACAAAGAGAGGGGGCATCTCCTGCTCCAGGAACTCCTGCTCATTGAGTGAGTCCCCTCCCAGCACGCTGAAGGAGTCATCATCCTGGTTCACCGTGTTGGAGTCCGACAGGGAATCTGTGTCTGGGAACTCGTGCTCCAGCTTCTCACGGTACTCCACCTCCAGCTCTGGGTCACTCTCTGTGGCAATGCAGCATCCAGACACAGTTCCTGTCAACACAGGTTCCCTGTTAGCAAACCAAGGCCACATCTCCAAGACCCCAGCAGACACAGCCTAGCTCTAAAAGGCACCACCACAGCGAGACTACAGACATTTTCTTCTCCAAGGCAGAGCAAGCAAATTTTACCTTCTTCAGCTGCCAGTTCTGCCTCTGATCCCTCCATGTCCTCACTGCCTTTCCTGTCTGCCTGATCCCGAGAAGCCTCTTCCTGAGACAGAGAGAAAGGGCAGATAGTAGAACCATGCCAGGCAGTGAAGCAGGCTGTTGATGAGCACCCCACACAAGTCTACCCATGGGGCTGCCAGCCCCAAATCCAGAACTGACACCAAGCAAAGCTACTCCACAAGGACTAGGTGCCTGCCAGGGCAGCACCATGCCTACCTCCTTCTTGGCTGATGGTGGGCAATAGAAGAAATAGTGAGGATTTGATGGCACCGGCTTGAAATGTAAACTTCCAATTTCCAGGAATTTTTCCTAAAAGAGAAATCCCAAGTGTGAAGCAGACATCTTACTCTACCCTCCTGTTGGAGCCAGGTCGAGCCTGCACATTCCTCACCTGGATAATTTTATGCAAGTCTGGGTGTGCCTGGCAGGGCTGTCCAATTTCCAGCAGCGAGAGGGGAAACTCTGAACAGCAGCTGGTGCCCACACTGCTCTTTGGCTCCTCCGTGGGGCTTGCAATGTTATGGGAGTCCTGCTCACTGTAGTCCTCCATTTCCACACTGACAGGATTGTGGACAGGTCAGACAAGCAAACTGAGGAACCAGACTTGTTGTATGTGTTCTCTCTCCTGCAAGCATCCACCTCACAGACACCCAAACCTCATCTGTGTTAACACCATGTGACTTACCACCCCAACCCCACAGCCCCAGAAAACCTGACACCCAACTGGTCAAAGCACTCCCCAGGTACCCAAATTAGTGGTAAAGAGGGCAGGTCTGGGTGCAACACATCACAAGCTGTACATCCTTCACTAAAGTTTATATAACCTGCATTGGGACAGGTGATTTGTACACACACACAAAAAAAAGTTCCCACAGTTTTTCTCCGGGAAAGCAGCACTTGAAGAAGTCATCTGACTTTTCAAACACTGACTCTTCTTCAAAACTATGTACAGTATAAGAAGAAATAGGACTGGGGATTCCCAACAAATGCTAGTGAATGCACATAAAGGAACTGTGCAGAGGACTAAGGGCCAAAGTGTTTCTTTGACAGACACTAAGGCATAGCACATTTTTCCCTCCTTAAGTTTCCAGAGGTGATACATACCTCATAAATACCGTAAGGAATAGAAAGGCAGAAGTTTATCATCAAGCATATTTCAATTCTGCCTCGGTATTTCTCTTGTGCATTTTTTTAATTAAAAAAAAGTGACACTTTATTCATTAGAAAAAGATAACAAAGCTGTCATTTTCACCAGAGTCAACATGAAACTCAAATGAGTCAAGCAGTAGGAAATTCTTAATTTCTCCAGAAACAAGTCTAGTTTGCAGACAAACTACCCTCCAGCTCAGGGCAGCTGGGACAGTAATGAGCCAGGACTACATGAGAAAGTGAAAGGATGGATGTCACCAGAGATTATAAAAAATAGAAATTTCTAGTGGACACCATCCCAGGTGGGTATCTCACTGGAAGTATCTGCTCTTCCATGTGGCTCTGTTAGACTCTGCCCTACAGCATTCCTTCTAGCAGGTGTTAAAAGATGCTTGAAGAAAGATCTGTCCTGGCCCAATGCTAAGAACAGAAGTGTGCCCTTACCTTGACTCAGAGACCAAGACCCCTCGTTCCCTAGAGCTCTGCTCCTCTTCTTGCTCCACGCTGCCCACTTGGAAGCTGGCTGTCTTGGGGTGCGTGTGGAAATGCTGGTGGCTCTCCCGGAACGAGCGGACGTGGCTGCACACCGTCAGCAGGAAGTTGGTGATGTCAATCTCCTGGAGCAGCTCCTCACAGTAGTCCATGGCAGTCAGCAGGTCCTGGGAGCTGATGCTGTGTGACTGCTGAAGGCTCTTGAACAGCCCTACAGATCAAACACAGTGCTTGACGTGAGGAAACAGGAGTCAGGCAATAGCCACATATGGATCTTCACCAAGCCCCAGCACAAAGTGGAGTCGGTGCAGGTGCTGGGAGACAGGGGTCAGCCAGGGCACCTCATGCTACCTTGGGTGACTCCAGAGTGCCCAGGGGATCTGTCACACTGAAGGTGAGAGGAAAGCACCAAAGAAGGGACCCCTCCCATTACAGCACTCCACAGGTTTGGGAACAGCCTCTGCAAGGCCCATAGGGAATGCACAGAGGCATCTTTAATCCCTCCTGGTGGGACATCAGTCCCACAACTCCTCCCTTTGCTCTGTGTAAGATCACACAGAAAATGAGACATTGTTTTCTTAGAAGAAGACCCAGAGTCCAGCCCCAACCCCAGCTCTGCCTCAGGTCCCATCACACCACTGCTCACCTTTCACGTAGCACTGGTGGGAGTGCTCCTGCAGCAGCGTGCAGTAACTCACCAATTCCTTGTGCTTGTGGTCCAGCCAAGCAGCAGCTGGAGGACGTTCCAGAGACTGGGACCTGGAAAAGACAAACCACAGCCTTTAGTGCCAACAAAGCACGTTTTAGACTACAAATAGCTCTAATGCCAGTAAAGGAAGGTTCGAGGGCACGCACAGGTAGTGGCTGCTACAAGGCAGAGAGGCCAAGCCAAGAGAGCAAGGCAGGGCTAGAGCCAGCCTCTTGGCAAGGAAGTTCCTCTGTTTCTCATCCAGGAATCAAGTATGGTTGGTATTACCTGAAAAAGATGTCCCGAGGAGGACGGTGTGCCCGGGGGCTCACAAGCTGCTCCCGCAGGAGCTCCAGAGAGCAGCTGTAGATGTAAATGGGGCAGCGAAACCGGCGGCACTCGCCCAGCTCGGACTGCGAGTTCTGCCGACAGAAGGAGATATGCACGTCTCTCCGTGAGGGGCCACTCTGCTCTCCAGGCTCACGGCTCCCTTCTGCAAAAGATAAAGGCATTTGATGGGCTCCTTGTTCCTGGTCCGAGGTGTCACAGCCCTCAGAGAGGCACCTACAGGAAGGTATTGGTTTTTCAAGCTTCTCACCACTCAAACCTCAGGCCACCTTGATCATCCCCTTCTTCACAGCCATGACTGTTCACCATCACCACCACTGCCTCCTGCAGCAGCACAATCCTCTATCCCCACTGCAGGCCTGGCTGACTTGCACCAGGGGCTGTGCAATCAAATCCTACATAAAACTCAGACCTGTGCCCTTCTCCCTCAGAGAACACGCTGCTGACAGTGCCAGTCTGGATCATGACATGAGAGTCACTGACTTTCCAGTGCAGCCCAGTCCTGCCATTCCTAGCAGCTTCTATCTTCCTGCAATCTCCTTGCCCACTGGGAACCAACCTCGAGCCATAGGCACTCAACTCACATTACACTCCTTCATTCCCCCCACGAACACCACTGTGCCACTTGTCCTGACTCTGCTGACTGCCAGTCAGGAGCTGACAGGACAGGCATGAGCCAACAGGTTCCTCCTACCTCTATCTGCTCAACAGTATGCTCAAGAATAGCAAGGTTACTAATAGTTTAGCAAGGTGCTGTTGGTACCATGGGCTGGTGTTATGCTGAGGGTAGGTAATGGCACTGCAGCATCCCCTTCTTCAGCCCTGACTCGCTCTGCACAGACAGGTCCCAGGGTATCCTCTCCAGATTGACTCTCATTTTTTGGAGGTCTGTCCAACCCACAAGCCATCAGCTTCTGTACATCTGGAAGAAAACAAAATAAAATCATCCTCTGTCCAGTGAGAACAGCTTAATCCCTCAACCTACATTCCCAAGACAGCAGACATTCCCTGCTACCTCTCTGTGTGTAGAAGCAGCTTCACAGACTACTTCCACCAGTGGCTCAGGGGAACCAGACCAGTGCCAACACCCAGAAGCAGGGACTCTCCCTGACCATGGTGTGGGCAACACCATGTCCAAGGGGAGAAAAGAGCAGGACATCCAGCACTTGGCACTATTCTATGCCTGGCCATACAGTGCAAAAAGACTGGGTCTGAACTTTGTTGTTCAGTTTTCTCTCCATCCTACAAGAGTTGATTCTGCTTTTGCTGTTTTCCTGAGGAGGTGCTTGGCCCTGCTGCCTCCTCTTGCTCCCCACAACAGGCTGCCTCACCTGAGAAGGTGGCTGGCAGGAAGGTCAGGAACACATGCTGTGGGTTGACCAGCTTGGCGTAACATCGCCACTGAGGGGGAAAGGGCCCCGTCGTGTCACTCAGTGTCACGTCGTCCTCAGGCAGCTCTGTGTTGCCAAGGCTCTGAGGGAAGAGCAGAAGTTGGATAAACTCAGCACACAGCAACCACACAGAGCAAGTTCTTCCACGAGAGCTGGCTGGCACAGTGCTGAAATCACCCTGGTCAGCCCTGCACATTCCAGGAGCAGCCTGGCTCCAGGAAGAACTGCACAACACTTAAGATACCTCAGCCAGCCTTGCTAGGGCTTGTTCTGACCTCCAGGCAGTGATTGCCCACAGTTTCTGAGCAATGTGTGGCACAGCAACAGTATCAGACACAGCTGTAACAGGTTAGGCCCATGGTGAGTGCAGCTATCCACACACCTTCACATTCCTGCTTGACTTCAGCCAGAGGCTACAGCTTAAACTGCTGCCAAATGTGGGGAAAAACAGCCACCTTTCAATCTTTCTCTGCCCTTCTAACTCTCCTAAACAGCTGCTGCCTTGCATTCTGAGGGGGCTCAGGAGCAGGACAGCAGCACAGCAGTACCTGCAGAGTACTTGTGGAGCCAGTCATATCCCTGGTGCCATTGCTGCCAACAAGATGATAGGATGCAGAAGCATCCTGCTGCTCCAGGGTCCCAGAAGCTTTCAGGGTTTCTTCTGAAATGGAGCACAGAGAAACCAACCTGAGAAACACCAGCTGGGGTTGAGATTTGAAAGCAAGGCTCCTGAAACACCTCAGAGCTCCTGGTGTCACTGCTGCCATGCTCCTGGTGCTTACCTCTGATCACAGGGAGCGTGAAGGGGGGTTGATGTCCGTCACGATCCCGTTGCAGAACCTGCTCCATGAAAGCCACGTGATCAGCATCAGCCATGGGGATCTCCCGGTCACTGAGGTCATGCTGCAGGCAGCCATGGAAGAGGTTTAGTAGCATTTCATTGGGCACAAACGAAGAGTCCTTGGTCACCTCCTCATTCTCTGCTCCAAAACAGAACCACGGCAGCTTCAGAGACAGCATCTCCACAGGCACCACCTGCCCAGGACCCCAGGAGACAGCAAAGCAACACTTCCACACACCCAGGAGTCTCCTCCAGCACCTCTGCAACACTGACTTGGAGGGTGTTGAGGAGGCTCTGGAGTTTCAGCACCATTAGTTACCCTGCACTGACTCACCCTGCTACTATAAACATTCTGGAGGTGCTGGGAGTACAGACAAGAAACCACCACCACAGAGCAACTGTCTAGGTTTGATGTTTTCAAAAGTAACTCCTCCAAACTATCATCCCAAGAAATACAGCAATGCAGCTGGGCAGCCCTGGGGCTGCAGAGTCAGGAAGAACAGAACTGAGCTACTGAAAGAGCCATGGCAGTGCTCCCAGCTACTGCCCAGGGAGACAAGCACATGGAGCAGGGTGCCCATAGCCACAGAGGGAGGACAAGGGGAGGCAGCAGGTGAAGAGGCACTTACCTTTTGTCAGCATTAGGAAGAACATTTCAACCTGCTGGCACCTGGGCAACAGCTTCATGAGGTTGAACTGGAATGGGATCTCATGCACTCGAAAACCAGGCCCCATGTCTGGATCTGCAACAAGAAGTGGGAATGTAACATGCCTGTGAGCACAACATATCCCTGCCTCCCAGGGGAGGTCATCTGGACCAAGCTCTGCTCAAGCAGGGTCATCTCATCATCTCTCCAGCCTAGGCAGAAAGCCTCAATGCTTCTTTGGCCTTCCCAGGATGAAGCCATTTCTCTGGCAGATTAGCACCAGGGCAACCAAGTGACCCACTGCCACCACAGTCTAAAAAGTGGTCAAAATACCTGTTCCACCTTCCAGAAACCTCTATGGGCCCTGAGACACTCAGGGCCTAGCAATTTTTGCTCCATCGACCTTGCTAGGACATAGATGCTGGACTCACCTTCAGCAGCTTTGGTGTCTGAAGGAGGGCAGACCCACTCCTTGTTCTGGCACAACTGGCTGATGTACTCGAAGGTCAGCATGGTGGCAATGCACGCAAGGTCCCGGGGATAGAGCTGCAACAAGCAGTCAAGGCTCAGCTGTATGTAGCAGAATTATTACCCCCAAATGCAGGAGAAAACAGTCTAAAAGCAAGGAGAAGAAACACCCATAATCCTGTCCCCTGACTTGCCCTATTCTCACTCATTGCTCCCTCCTTCTCCACCAGACCTTGAGCCTGTGTTGACCTTGCTCAGGAGGAGTGTTAGCAGGACTGCCTGCAGTCCCTGCTCTGGTCCAGCTTGCTCCCCTCTTCACAAAATGATTTGTATTTTTCCAGCTATCCCAAAACAGCATTGCACCCACTGCCTTGCAATACAGAAAGTTTTTACATCCAGTGGCTCGTTCCTCTTTTAGAAATGTCAAGTTCCTCTGTGAACAGCACTCCCATCTCTTCTGGCCCTCAGTATTCACCTGCAGTGTTGTGGTGCACTCACAGTGAACCCTTCTCCCTCCCCTTTCAGGGACTCACCGCTTTAGGTATTTTCTGGTAGGGCAAGCCATGGAGGTGCTTCCAGTTCTCAGCAGTACTGTGGACATGGCCACTCTGTGGCTCTACCCAGCACTCAGTGACCAGGTTCAGTTCTGTGTCCACCTCAATGGCCTCTACCTCTGTATCATTGTCATCATCTGTGGAAAAGCTGGAGGAAAGACAAAAGGCAAGTCCTGTGAGATGGCACAGAGCTAGCAATCCACTGCAGGTTTGCAGGCAAAGCCCCAGCTAACTGGTGATCAATCCATGACAACCAGTTGTCTGCACTAGATAAAGGCAAGTCTGTGACTGCACTGCCAACCCTCCCTGGGAGCAGAACAACAGCCTCACCTGTCTTTGGTGGAGGTGGAGTGGGGTGGGAAGAGGATGTATTGGACGACACAGGTGTGCTTCTCCCTGTCACTGCTGCTCTCGCTGGAGCCATCGATCTGGAGGGGAGACACTGCATGAGCCTGGCCAGATCAACAGATCAACATACTCAGTACCCCCTAACACAGCACAGGCCCAGCAACCCAGCTCCACCAGCAGTGGGGGAGAGAGGGAGCCTGTCCCAAGCCCAAGAATTCCTCCAGCACAGCACATCCCTACCACCAGAGCAGCTCTTTAACTGCAGATGAAGACAGGAAAATGCCCAACCCACAGGCTGCTTTAGTTTCTCCCTACACACGTTAAGGGTGTGTGCCAGAAGCAGATGATAAATCCTGTCACAGGCAGGTAAACCCACCCCAGAACCAGCAGTGAAGGACTGTCCACAGTGCAGCACCCATGCTCACCTGAATGGGCAACTCCAGCACCATGTTGATAATTCCATCCCCGCTGGATGCAAAGTGGAAACCCTCTGACAGACGAACCCTTGCAACAGAGAGGCAGTCAGACCTGGAGGACTTTTCCACCCATACTGCAAGCCTTAAACACAAGAATGACTGTACCCTTCACCCCACAACACCCTCCTTCCCAAGACAGGGAGCTACACACAGGGAATGGGGAGATGAAACACTGCACGGGACAGCCTGTGTGAAGATCAGCATGTTCCAGGCACAGTAACCCCACTTGCCCTTTTGCATGTTTTCCAGGACTTTTGTTTTCCTCAGCTGCAGCTGGGTAAAGCACTGACCCAAGTAGCTCCAGAAGCCATGTTCAGGACCAACACTCTGCAAAGGGTTTCCCTATAATAAGGTCTCAGATCCACCCAGCTTTACCTGCACCCCCAGGACCAGCAGGAGAAAGGACTCCTGTTCAGGTGTGCAACTTACTCTGTGAGTGTGGAAAGCAGCTGGGCTACAGCAGTGATGGGCACAGCCGGAGCCAGCCCTGACTGGACACTCCAGATCCAGCGCTGGTGGTAGAAGTAGCGGGACAGCGAGGCCAGGGTGGAAGAGGCAGTACGATTGGCCACCATAGTGAGCGGGCCAGACACCGGGGGGTGCTCCAGGTTGAGAATGAAGGGGGCTCGATAGTCAGAAGGCAGCTTCTCATACCTAGGAGAGGGCAGAAGTGTGGTGTGCTGAGATGGGAAAAACACATTTTTTTTCCTACTCAGGGCCAGAGCTGTCTAGATCCACAGTCCACTTGCTGGGCCCAGGACAGAGCCCTCCAGCAGCAGGACATGGCTGGCCCAGCACAGGATCCTGCTCAGACAGCAGTAACTAAATTTACTTCTACAGCCCATTTAATCAGGAGTAACAAACCAGTCAGCCCAGCAATAACCCCTGCTGCAAGTCACAGCCACACAACACAAACCCACCACAAGAAGCACCAGCTTCACAGCACTCTCCCCCTAAAGTTGGCAGCACCATCCGCAGACCCTCCCCTTTCCCACTTCCCAGGGCAAGGAGACTGTGCTGGATCTCCATCACTACCTGATAAGCAGCTTCTCCAAGGGTTTGTGCAGCACAACAAGGCAGGGTCTGTCCGAGAGGGCTGACTGGGCCCCAGCCACAGGTGGAGACTTGGAGGGAGAACTACTGCCAAACATTTTCCTCTTTGCTTTTGGAGTTGCCTCCTTGCTCTGGACCCTGTGGGGAAAGCGCAGCTGCAAGATTCGGTCCCGTAACTCCTCCACTATCTGTCATGGCAAAAGCAAAAGGCAAACGTGACCAACTTTGTCTGGAGACATAAACTACTCAAAATAAGCATCCAGAACAAGAGCCTGACTGAAAAGAATAGAACACTCCTTGAATGCACAGGAGAGCAGGAGTTAAAGGTCATTTTACTTCTGAGGCACTAGCAAGATCAAGATGACACAAAGATTTTTTTGGTCTATATTTTAACAACTACAAGTATTTTTGAAAGCAAAAGAAAGGTCAAAAAAGCCCCAAAGATGATTTCAAGGCTGAAGAAATTGCCTTGCAAAACTCAGATGAAAAAACAAATTCATTGCATGCCATCTCCTCCACAGAAGCAGTTTGAGCACCCACTCTCATTCTTCTCTCTTCCTCAACAGCCTACAGTAAATGCAAACCAATCTGTATCAGTGGTGGGAA
>JAWWES010000006.1:11119583-11129860 GCA_035583135.1 Lophotriccus pileatus
TCCTTGAATGCACAGGAGAGCAGGAGTTAAAGGTCATTTTACTTCTGAGGCACTAGCAAGATCAAGATGACACAAAGCTTTTTTTGGTCTATATTTTAACAACTACAAGTATTTTTGAAAGCAAAAGAAAGGTCAAAAAGGCCCCAAAGATGATTTCAAGGCTGAAGAAATTGCCTTCCAAAACTCAGATGAAAAAACAAATTCATTGCATGCCATCTCCTCCACAGAAGCAGTCTGAGCACCCACTCTCATTCTTCTCTCTTCCTCAACAGCCTACAGTAAATGCAAACCAATCTGTATCAGTGGTGGGAAACAGTCTGGCTCTGTCTTATGTATTCCCCCATGATCACACTCATGTGTCAAACCTCTGTGGTAAAAGGTTTCAGGAGCTTAGGTTATTTTTTAGGTTAATTTTTTCCAGTATATTTTCACAATGACTTCCTGATTACTCTTTTTAGCTTTTAGCAGCTCTGAAGATGTTTCTACCCACACCAGCATCTGATTTTCACAGTAGCCCAGTGTTTGAAATTTCCATGGTTAGGTTTCTTTTCACAATATTTGTTCAACTCGATTCAATTTCTATTACCACTGCAGGCAAACGAAGAACAGCAGCTCTTCATCTCCTTCCTCAACACTAATTATTTTAGTAACTTTCCCCATCATTGCTATGTCTTTTGCAGGGAAAGGAGCGTCCCCAAATCCAAATGTTGAACAGAGCCCTTTTCCACACTATGCTGCCTCTTTTTCAACTTACTTGCTTTGTTGCCCGAGACACTTTCTGTTTCATGACACCTCATTCCTTCTACAGTTGTGCCCTATATGAAGTCTCACCCAAAACCTTCCTGGCAGTCAGACTGCACCAGGTGCTTTCCTTCCCTTCAACACTGAAAACTTGAATAGCTCAGCACAAAAACTGCTTTCCCTTAAGCAATGCAGGCTAAGTTCTACTGCCATCCTCCACACTGGGTAGATAATCAGCCTTATGGCAGGCAAAAACAAAAACAAACCAAGAGGACTGTGTATGACACAATCTATAATTTGCATAGACCTCCTGCTGCAGTGATCTGGAGCTTGCCCACAGCTGCAGGGTATGGTGCCCATCTCACACCTTCTTCATGACACAGATATTAACTTACACCTGCCAGAAGGAACCCCTTCTGTCACTTGGCATTACCAGCCCACATGCTGGGCCAGCAAACAGTGCCCAAAACCTGGATCCCCTCAAGACATGAGAGAGCAGATCCTCCAGAGCACCAGAACATTTAGTGTCATCTGGGTTCATTATCTCAGAAAGAGATGGTCCTTCCCATCTTTGTCAGCTTCTCCTCAGACTGATCTCTAACACTAAAGCTAAGTTAGACAAATCAAAGATTTCTTACATGAAGATAAGAGATATAGGTTTAATGATAAACCTCTTGTTTATAACAAAAACTTCACATAATTTAACAGCAGGACATCTTTCTCATACTTATGTTTTACTTAAGAATACTTAGACTTGTCTCAGCCTTTAGACCTCGAGAAACAGTCCACACAATAACCCCACTTTCTGCATCTGACTAGGGCAGACCATTTCTTTTGATACAAAAAGGTTATTAAAGGCAGACTTCTACCTCCTGAAAACATTTCCTGGGTATTTTTTTTTCCTCTCCCTGTATTGCTCATGTGGGGCATTGTTTGCATTTAAAGTCTTAACTCCTCCCTACCTAATAGATTAAATATACATAAGCAATTCACCATTACTGGAACAGATTGTCCAAGGAACATGTAGTACATCCATCACAGAGGTCTTTATAGATGAGTCAGACTTCTTGACAGATGCTATTGATTGTTCTTTGGTCACAAGGATGGACCAGATAACCTCTGAGTTATTTTGAGCCCCACGGTTGAAATAAGCAGTGGGAAAAACATCCATGTGACCAGTTATTCTATTGATCTTTGAGTCCTTGGGTTTAGATATTCCACAGACTTAACACAGAAAGTTTCTGTTACAGTAGGTTCACACTCACCTAAGCCTTAACATAGTAGTTACCTATTAGAAGGTAACTGCCCACAATTCCCACATCCTGAAGTTCTTGTGCTCTGCTCCTACCCCACGAAGCAGACAGCCAGCTCTCACCTTGTTCCTGGCCTGTGCAGGTGTGCCAATGGGGAACCCCAGCCGGAGAACCATGCAGGGAGCTTTGGAGATGATCCGCACCACATAAAACGAGGAAGGTGTCAGGTCCTCAGAGCTGGGGAGGAGGGATTAAGACAGAGCTGAAATAACACGGATCTTGCTGCTCTGCCATGCCAGACCAAGTGCAGGCCTGGTCCACAGAGCTCAACAGCCTACACAACTTCACAGCATCAGTTCTAGCAGGCAGAAACCCCCCCAGCTGGCTTCCCTCTCCCTCTGGGCTGTGCCTTGAACATCAGCCCAGAAATCGCAGGGTTTCATACCCGCTCGTCTAGCTCTTATCCTCTCCAGACATCTGCTTTAGGCCCATCACCGCACACTGGTCTAACCAGATCTCTGCTCTGGCCACACGTCCGATTCCCCACGCTGCCCTGCCTCGGAGCCACTTACCCGTGGATCAGTTTGACGTAGGAATAGCCCTCCACCAGCACGAAGCTGCTCCAGTCCCGCAGCAGGGAGGTGAGCGCCGAGTGGGAGATGCGGCACTGGATGGTGCTGTAGCGGCCGTTGTTGCCCGGCGTGTGCAGGTGCTTGGGCACGGGCCTGTGGGGTGGGGCACAAGGTCACCTCAGCACTACAGCGTCTCTTCTTCCCCCAGAACCCACAGAGGCTTTGCTACACTTTGTGCACGTGAGCTCAGCCCGGCCCGTCACATACGTGTCATGCTCCAGGAGGACGACGATCCGATGCATGTGCAGCCACCTCTGCCAGAAGTTGGCATCCATGGAAAGGATGGGCTTCCAGTAGGAGGCAAACTGGGAATGGCTCGAGTCAGACCCACTGTGCTGCAGGGACAGCACCTGAGAAAGTGACAGGACAATATTGAGCAAGGAAGGATCTGGTCCCATGCAGAGGGAGCAGGAATTTCTCCAGCAGCTGAGCTGTGTAGGCCTAGAAGGCCACATCCCTGGCTCTGGGTGACTTCCTCTGAGCAGAATAAGTGAGTTCACATTGAAATAGGCAGTTCAGTGTAAGCAAAAATAAATTAGGCTCATGAAATGTCAAGTTAATTAGGAATTTGACTACTTGGCATCAAGTAAATTAACCATGAAAAAGATGGCATATGTAATGGTGTGCTTTCTGATTGAGAGGGGGATATATGGCTTGTGTCAGCAAAGCAATTAAACACTCAGATTACTCATCTGAGAGTACTCATGCAAATAAGGGTGCCAGAATGGGTGGCATTGGGCAACTCTAATGTGTTTGTATGGTAACACTGATTCCAGCAACTATAGCAACTCTGCTGACACAGAAATAGTGGTGGTTAGCCATAAGATGGGAGGCTCCAGATATACTGTGGGATGCATAACCCTACACAGGGAAAGGGTGTTAGGCAAACTTAAACAAGGGCTTAAACAATAAAATTAAAGGGACAGTTCTCTTAAATTAAAGCTCCCCTAGCTTCTGTATCTGCTAGTCCTCTTCTATCAATGCCAAGGACACTGCTAGCAGGGGACAGATAATATGTTGGCACTTCTGCTCAGTGAGCTTCAATGGATTTGAATTTTGCAGTGGAAACCATTAGCTCATATTTTGTTTAGTTTCTGCTGCGCAGATGACAAGTATCTCTCTTGCACCTTCCACATGAGTGCTCAGAGCAATGAGACTATTAAACAACTACTGAGCACATCCTGTATCTTCATCTGACAGTACTGAGCTACACCACCAGCTCACAAGACTGCCAGCAGCAACTCCACACCTATGAGGAATCCACTGAAAAAGCATGGCAACAGTGTGTCAGCTTCCCCATAAGTCTCACACCCCACATCACTACAGGAGAAGGCTTCACAGCACACCTGGGAGACTTGCTGTTGGGCTTAGAGGTGTAGCTGCAGCAATGAAGATGTGGGATGATGTCTCAGAGGGGAAAATGCACAGCACGAGATGTTCTCTACACTACACCTGAACTTGCTTACTAAGCAGGACAAGATGAAGATAAGATGAGAAAGAGATGAAGCCTGAGTGCAAGACAGAACAGGCATGTGGGACAACCTACCCCACATTAAACAGGAGAGAGAGGGAACATACCGGAGTGGTGGAGCCTGGGGGGATGTAGAAGAGGGGCACCCCATTCTTTGTGCTCTCGGGAATGGTGAAGTGTTCTGGGACTGTGTCAAAAGACTGCAGATGAACCAGCATCTGATCTGTCTGGTTGATGCTGAAAAAGAAGAGGCAGTTAGCCCCAAAAGCCCATGCTTTCCCTCTTGCTGCCTCAGCCAGCCCAGGGCCTGCACATACAGCACCCCCTATGACTGGGAGCCCATCTAAAACAACGGAGCTTTCTCGGGCAATGCAGGGATTCAATGCCATGAACACGTTAAAGGGGTTCCAGTGTAACAGCCTAATACATAAGGAGGATGACCAGAGTTGGAAACGAAGTGCTAGAAAAGGTATCTGCTGAATTGTGGGGAGTAATGGTCACCCTGGCCAGGAAATGGTTATACCCCAATGGCCCTTCAGGCCTAGAGACGTTTGCTGCTCCCAGTGTGACCACAGAGCACAGCTGCAAGGGTGTGCTGTAAGAACTCATGACCTCCATGGGATGGCAGTCAGAGGTAAGGTTTACAACACAGGATCCAGATTAGGGAGCAGCAATACTGTCACCATAAACCATTCTTACAAACTAGGCCACAGAACCAGTCCCACTCTTTTCTTTGGCTAGACAGCAAGCTTGTTGCCAGCCATGCCTCCTCCTCAGACCACGTTCCTTTTGGACCTCGTGTTGGGATGGCCACCTGCATAACCCATATCTTAGCATGCCAAGGAAGGAATTACTTGGTGACACTGGACACCGCTGGGGGTAGCGCAGCTCACCTCTGCAGGGTGTTCCAGAAGCGCCGGATGACCGTGGTGCGGTACAGACTGGTGATGGGCTTCCTCATGGTGCAGCTGATGTCATGCAGAATGTCATAGCTCCCCTCCATCGTCACCTCCACCCATGTGCTGCGCTTCGATGGGTCCAGGGGCCAGGGGGTTACAGCCAAGTACTCAATCCTCATGTTGTGCTTCCAGAGCAGCACTAGTTTGACCTCCAGCTGAGACCCGCCTGCATGGGAGCAGAGGAATAAGTTCAGCTGCTTGTTGAATACCCATCTGAGCTTTACCTCTGACCAGGGATTCCTGGGTACCATGAGATCATTTGATAACCACGAGAGGAACAAAGTAATCTAGCAACTGTTTGCTTTCGCTCAAGTCACTCTCTCTCCTCTGCAATGGAGAGAGGCTTTGCTTGCACAGTAGTATTTGGTGGAGAGCTCTCAGTTCTTTAAATGTACATGTACTATATCTACACTAGAGAAGGGAACAAACCCAGAGGAGGTGCTGACATTTGCAATGGGCTCTTCTTCACAGCTTCATCTTTGTTTGCAAGAAACCTGTTGCTTTGCACAGATAGGCAGGGCTGTTAAGCTATCAATTTTCTCATCTGCACTGTGCAAAATTAATCTATCCCATTGCAGAAACACAGATATTTGGACATAAATGGGCACAAATCATGAACAACCAGGAAGAGGAGGGTCAATGCTTGAAATTACCTCTGTTCATCCTGCATAGACCACATTTCATGCAATCTAGAACTTCAAGCATCACAGCTTCTCACCACGTTTACCTTCTCCTCCCGAAGTTAAGATTGTGAGAATGAATATTCGCCTATTCTTTCAAACTGTACATTTTTACCCTTCCCTTTAAGCGGGCCATTGCATCTCTATCAAGATTAACACAAACCAAGCCTTGCTGAGCCAAAAGAGCAGAGAGCTGTCACACTCCTGCTGACTGTGCAGGTGTATTTGTACTGAAACATCCCAGGCAAACACATGACCGCGCTGCGATTTCGCCTGCTCAATCATCCATTCTGATGTCCAGCTTGCTCTGTAGTTTGCCAGACTTGCAGCATTTGTGTGATAAGTGACTGGATGTGCTGGAAACCATCCGAACACATCATCAGCCTGGATGCTCTGTTTCCTGCAGAGTTGCATTTGCTGCTGTCGAAGGCACGTCATGCCATCCCCTTCACAGGCTGATTGCACTCCACTTCAAAGCCAGCTCTTTGTTCCCATGGTCCCTGCTGGGAGGCTCCCTCAGAGTACTCTTCCCCTGTCAATGTTCAGAAGAAACCTTCCAGAGTACGTGCCAAATTCATGCTCGGTTGTTCTTTTGATTAAATTATCTTTATTCTGAGAAGCTTCATTTCCATAACACTGACAGGGAGCGTGCACTAAGAAATCCTTACCCAGAGTGTAAACTGTTATGATGACAAAACATCCACTCCCCTTAACAGTCCCAGACCGTCCTGCACCTCAAGAATTTATCTTTCCTGAACAAAGATGATCAGAGGTGAATACTATATTTCACCTGTACTTCATCTGAAGGATTACTAGGTTTTTATTTAAGGTCACTAATATTTTCCACAATGGGTGCTTTGCATTGCTGTAAATGCATTTTCTGAGGTTGTACCACCTGTTGTTTCCTATGCAGAGTGTTTAGTTCACCAGATAGGCTAAACAAGAACTTACAAATTCATCTCTTTCCATTTCATACTGTCACCTCCCTTTTATTGCTTTAGGGCTCATCCACTGCTCTCTGCACAATATTTTGGTTCTCATAACAAATCCTTTCCGCTTCATCAACAGCAAACATGATAAGCAAATTCCTACATTTTTTGCTCAGATCATTAATGAAAATATTTCCAACTTTCACCTTTGTTTCCATTAGTCATCCTGGCTTCTCTCCTACAATACCACACAAGCAAAACTAAAAACACAGGCAAAATGTTTACTTAGTTTGAAGTAATACCCAGATGAATATTCAGCTTTTTTTTAACTGCAAAGCAATCTACTGGTTCTTGACTTTATTGCTAATAAAACTTTTTGTTACTTTAATTTCCTTCATAAAATCCAGCTCTGTTTTGTTTAGAAAGCTCACTTTGTTTTCGCTATTCCTGACACTGAGAACAGCCACTCTTCCTGGCCAGCTAGTTCCCAGACACTTTTGGGGCTGGACTGATTCACAGAGGAAGATGATGTTTTGAAAACTGTCCTCCAGGCTCTGCTCAACACACAGCAACTCAAAACACTCAGTGAGAATTTTTTGCCTTTTTTTTTTAACAGGCAAGTCCCCTGACATTGTCCCAGAAAGAAAAAGGAAGAGGGAGATCTGGGCTCCATTACACGCCATCCCCCCACAGTTTCTCTCCCCTTCCATACCTGCCAATCCTCCCCCTTTCACAGGCATTTCTGCATTCCTAACTAACCATAGGTGCCTCTTTAATACCTAAATATCTAAAAATTAAACAGTGAGAGTAACCAGAGCACTTATAAATATCACAAACAACCTCTCCAGGCAACTCTGAGCACAAAGCTAGCTATTTATTCTATTTTGCCTTTGGTAAAGTGAAGGAGAAAAGCAACAGTCAACAACTACGCTCTTTCCTCTTGCTTCACAGCCAGCTGGCTCCTTAACAACCCTCAGTTTGCAAGTTTTGGCAATCCAGGTTAATTAACTCTTGTTATACACTTCTGTGTAGAATGACCCAGAAAGCCCTGATTAACAATGTGCTTTTCCTTAGCAAAGGCAGTGCTTGATCATTTGTGAATTCTACCATTCAACAATTTTTTCTGATCGCAGCCAGCAACTCCCCAGAGCATTCAGCCTTTCCAAAGTGTAAGTAACATTATCTGCTACTATTCTGAAGGCTGCATAGGAATACTCCCTGTATTTTTGATACCTCTGACATTTCATTTTTAAATTCCTCCTAAAAAATACAAGGAAAGTATATCTGGCTCAAGGAGCCTCTGAGCTACAAAGAGTTAGAGAGTGCTCAAAGGGAAGAAAAAAAAGGAAGGGAGAATGGAGATTATCATGTATGTTTATCCTACTCTTACTCCTCCCTGTGCACCTGCTCGTAGCTATTCGCCACAGAAAGTAACTGATCCAGTGCAGCTGCTCTTCTGCCCTTGTGAAAATAGAAGACCAACCCATTTAGTATTCCAGGGGGTAGAAGACAGCAGGAAGATACCCAGAGCAAAGTGCAGGGGGCATGTGCTGATATTTCTGATACCTCTACAACACAAGAATTCGCTGCTTTACTGTATCCTGAGCCAGAGGTTGTAGCTACACCTTTGTGCAAAAGGATCCATGAACTTGTCTGACTGCTTTTTGAATGGTTCACATGTGGTGAGTGCTCTTCCAGCACTTCCATGTAGGACTACACAGTCACCAAGAGCACTTCACCACGGCTGCCAGATTGAAGGGAAAGGCTCTTTATCCAGTGCTGTTCCAGCTGTAAGCACAGAAGGTGCACAGAAGGATAAAAGACACTGAGTGTGGACAGGAACTGACTTGTCACATTGTTTCATAGACATTCCTAGACAAGGAGAGTGTAATGGATCTCATCTGCCTGGATTTAAGGGAAGTATCTCTTGCTACACTTACGTTAGTGAACTCTGCAGACATTACTAGAACAGATGTCTCAGTGGGAAAACTTAGCAGGTATTTACTTCTAACAGAAAACTCCAGAAACAAGAAATTAGAGAGATTCCTGGAAGACCAACTTTAGAAATTATCCCACCTAATCTGATTGTTAGCAACCTCCCCCCCCACCAAAAAAGAGGTGATTTAGATTCACTCAGTTTGTAAGACACATCAAGGCAAAAGAACTGCAACTCCCAGTCATCACAGAGGAACAGTGAGGGGCAGTGAGTGAGATGAAGTTCAGAGTACTGTCACCTGAAGGATAGCACATTTAGGGACAACTAAACAAACAAACAACCCCAAGGACTCATCAGCTGGAAGAAAAGCTGCATGAGAGATTCAGGGATTTCTGTGATAACAATGCAATGCAATCATGGAGAAAGCCCATGTGATTCCCACATCTATCACATCAGGTATTTTACTTCAGAAGCAGGGAATTATTAGCACTGCTGAACAAGGCACTGATAAAACCACATTTACAACACTCTCATCAGCTGTTTTGAGAAGTATGAGACCAAACTAAAAAGAGAACAACTTAAGGGAAAAAAATGAGTGCTATTAACCTGAATAAACAAACAGAAAGCCTGCCCTTACGAAAGGAAGGTGAAACATGGGCTTGCTTAACCTGCCAAAAGGGAGGTTATGTGGGGAAAGACATTGTTCTTAAATATGTTTGTGTAAGCCAGGGAAGGAGGATAAACTTAATTAAAAATAATAAACTCACACAGGTCTAATTTGGTCTCAGGGAGTTTAGAAATGAAACTAGAGAAAGAGCAATGAAGCCTTGGGACAATCTTCCAAGCAGAGCAATGGCATAAGGTATTTACATGGTTTTAAGGCAGACCACAGTAAATTCATAGAAAACATCATATGGAAAGTTTGGAATTACTTTGGAGTTATATCACAGACATTGATTCTCTGGTATAAGACATTCTCTGTACTAATAAGCTTGCATTTGGATTTTTTCATCTCCCCTTCAGTGAAAGTACTACCTCTAGTCACAGCTGGAGATGGAAAGTTAGGTAGGATCTACTGGCACTGCTTAGGATACTCAAACCCCTCAAGGTTTCTAGGCAGCTGCTTGTTCTCACACCCCAGGTGCCCTAATCCCTAGTGAGTCAGATAAGAGAACAGGATCACTGGAAGGTTTTATGGTCTTCTTGAATTGGTCATGGTCCTAACTGGTCTGACATTTTCACCTAACAACACCCTTTGGAACTGCTTCCTTTGGAAGGCTGTAGTTTGGAGACATAAGTTTGCTGCACCAACTTCATGTCAGTATTTTGGAGTGCATCTAGCAAAGGACTAGAAAGGGCAGCCCTGCATCATGAAAACAGAGTTTGGGGGAAACAGCTCCTTCCTCCACGTTATCAGCCGCTCTGCTGAGGCAGCAGACCCTGTAGTGCCCTCTAAGCAGCCGAGAACAGAGCCCTACCCCACAGCAGCCGTCACCTTTCGTGATGTTGACCTCACGGATGCTGTAGCCCTCGCGCAGCCGGACCGAAACGATGCTCACGAGGTCGGCGTGCACCTCCTTCTCCGTGTGCTTCTTCCTCCGCATCGCCAGCGCGGGGTTGCTGCTCGCAGACACCAGGTGCTCGTTGAACAGCCTGTGCTGGGACACTGCAAATGG
>JAWWES010000006.1:11129960-11148274 GCA_035583135.1 Lophotriccus pileatus
GAACAGGTTCACAAGTGTGGCCAAGAGGCCTGGGAGAGGGGCAGGGTGGGGTGCCAGGCCCTGCTTCCTCTGGGACAGCTTTCGTGACAAGGCACACATTGGAGTTACAGGTTTCACCTGGACAGGTAGAAACTGCACAGCTGTTGCAACAGTTGCACGGCAAGCTTTTGGGCTTTACCAGCTTCCCTGGAAAACCTGAATTCCCAGGTGCTTTCTAAAAGGTATCAGGATGTGGAAGCCTTGAGCTTAAACCCTTAACAGCTGATCTTTTTAAGATTCAACATTTCCAAATCCCAGGCCAGCTCTCTTCAAACTTGCCACCGTGTGTGGCTTCTGCTGCCAAGTTACAGAAGGCGCAGATGGCACCAGCACAGTGCCAGGGCACGAAAGGGCGGTTCCATGTTTTACTGGTAACTAAACTAATCTGTCCTGGCACACTCCCAGTCAGTAACAGTCCCAAAATAAGAAAAACCAAGAGAGGCATTTGGGATGGTTCTCAGGGGCCTAGTTTTTCAATCCCAGCTGACGTCTGCAAGCCCAGCTAGGGCAAGCTCTCCAGAATGTCCCCACCTGACAATGTGAGTGTTCAGGGAAGGGTGGGCAAGTGCTTCTGACACCCTCCATGTTCCAACACAGTGAGCCTAATTGCATATTGCTGAGCCAAGACCACAGAAAGGGGAACAGTGGTCCTCCCAGTCCCTGGAACCAGGAGGGGAGTCACAGATCAGGCTGTGTGACCAACTGCGCCCAGAGGGGACAAGGGAGAGTATCAGCATAACCAAGCCTGGGGGAGTCACCCCAAAGAGAGGTGCTGTAAGACATCCAGCTGCTGGAAGGAGGACATGAACGTTCCTTACCACAGTAATATTCTGGATTCAGAGACTCCCCAGTACGCAGAAAGGAGTAAAGCAGAAATGCCTTGTGATACACATTCAGATCCAGGCTCAGGGGATCCAGCTCAGGGCACGTGGAGAGGTAAGCACCAAAAGTGGCCATGGCAATGAATTTCATCAGTTCCACGTTGGGAACGTGGCCAAAGCTGCAATCATACGAGTAGACACCGCCCACCTGAGGGATGGGAAAAAGAAGACACCTGAGAGAGTGCAGCAGTGCCGAGGACATGTAAGGGACTCAAAGAGGCAGAGAAGGCCCCTCTTCCCCTCTGGAAGTGAATGCCACCACCACCACCAACCCACCTGCCTCCCTCTGCCCCACACTGCCAGGTACCAGACTTACCTGCACAAAGGAACAGGCCACTGTGCCACTGCGCAGCTGGTTGAGCAAAGTCTCGCACACGGCCACGTCGGGGACACTGGTCACACCATCAGTAATTATTATTATACCTGTAAACAAGGCAGCACTTAGTGGATCTTCCATCTCAGGCAGCTATCAGCCTCCCAGTATATCCACCAGAGAAAAAGATTTAGGCAGGGTAAAAGTAGAAGGGAAATCCCGAGCATGGTTCAGAGCTTCCAAGGCGTTATGGAGCTGGCAAACATCTTGACCAGGTACAGCAAAGCACTCAGCTCTGCATATCCTGGGTTGTCCTGAGCCACAGTCCCAGCTGTACTTCCTCACAAACTCCCCAGCATTATTGTCCTCCCCATTCCCACCACCACAATTTGCCCACAGCGTGGAGAGTGAAAGCTAATGTTGAAATTTCCTCCCCAGCAGAAGGGTCCAGGCACCAGCCCTTATAAAATTAACCTCAGCCTAGGGCAGGAGGAACACAACCCTTTGCAAACAACCGGGCAAACCTTAACCCCGAGGATGCAGCCAACCTGCACTGGAGTTGGAGGGCAGCAGCTGCAGTGCCAGGATCCCTTGCCGGACCATGCTGACCAGGCCAACATCAGCCGTGACAACAGACACGCTGGGCTTCCTCCCAGATGACTCCGGCACGTCACCAGGGCTCTCTTGGCTCAGGGGTGACAAATCCACCTGGAGAAGTGAAAAAAAACCAACCCACGAGGCCCCATGGGGCTGATTTCAGCCTAGCTCTAGTTCTCGCTCTTCCAAACAACCTCCAGTCTGGCAGTCCCACGGCACCACGACCCTGGAGCACCTCAACAGACTCCACTGGTAGCTTTAACCTCCAGGTGATCTCAAAATCCTGGTCATTTGGGCCCGTTAGAACAGCTGGGCAAGGCTGCTTGGGGTAGAGGAAGGGGACAGCATGCTCAGAGCTTTCTTCTAAGCTGATTTCTCACAAAAGAGGAAATATGAGACACTTTGGAGCCACTTAGACTCTTCTGCAGAGCAAAGCAGTGCCCAATAAAAGAGATGGTGAATACCAACTTTTTCCCCTTGTCATTTAGTAGAAGCTGCAGCTATTCAGCACCTACTTAATCTGCTCTTTCCAGCCCAGAAAGGCTGGAGAAGCAGAGACAGCTGTGTCTCACTTGTGAAGCACTGCAGCAGAGGGAGCAAGGAGCCTTGTAAGGACAAAGTCTAGTGCCTGTGCATTTACCTCTGCTCAAACAGCATTTGTTATGCAGTGCTGATACAAACAAATGCAGATAGGCTTCTCCTCCATCTTCTATGAAAAATATCCCCCAGGCAAAGCCTGAAATTTGTATAATTACACCAGTGAGAAACCTGTGTTCATGGTGCCCTCATCCCCAGAAGGCTCTGGCACTTCAAACCTGTAATAAAATATTGCTTTATTTTTACTGCTAAGACAGAGAATGGGCAAGACCCTTCCCTGCAAAGCTACAGGTGACTGGAGCTGGGAAAAGAAAACTGGGACCAAGGAAACTTTTGTTATGCACAAATGGGAGCAGTCTGTGGCTGTGAGCAAAACAAACAAAAAAAAAATCTATCCATCACTTTAATTTACCAGATGCCTTAAATTCAGACACTCCTTAACAGTGATACAGCTAATACAACTTCAAAAGTTAAAAAAGTTTCAGTCCCTGCCCTTCCCCTGGGGCCTCCCACCTCCACCCCACAGCCTGTGGCAGGACTTACCAATCCCTCTGGCCTGCAAGAGCGTCTCTCTCCCCCATTTGCATGGAAGAAGTTACAGGGTAGTTTACCATGAGAGAAATACTCCATCAAGCAGGAATGCATACAAAGCACTGCAAAAACATCATCTGGACTCACTAGTCCAGGTATTTACTTCCTGCAATCTCCTTTCTGTTCCAGGACTGACAGTCTCAGTACTCAAACATATAAATTTCAGCTGGAATATGAGATTTGGAGCACTCCAGATATGGAACTGCAATACATCACCACTAGCCTCTTGCTCATATGATTTTGAGCTTTTTTTTTTCCCCTTTTTGCTCAAACTCTAATCACTTATGCTAAATAAGGACTAAATCACCTCAGACAGGCCAATAATGACTTTGACTGCAAGATAACCAAAAGCAGCGTGGCCAGCAGGTTGAGGGACATGACCTTTAGAGGTCACTTCCAACCAAAACTTTCTATGATGCTTCCATTACTTTGCTGATACACATATCCACAGTTACTAAACAGCATCTGCCACAGACTTCAAGGAGTATTAGAAACTGCACCAGCTGTTTATTCAGTTTCATAGCCAGCTATCATCATAACAAGGAAGTATTTCCACTCATGGAATGTAACAAGGGTTAAGGGCATATTCACAGCTATTTTTAGATTAATAACATGGGCATAATCACCTCTCCCACAATCTTCTTCAGAGACAAAGCACATCCTACCATTTGTCCCATGATGTCAGACAAGTCAGGCTGTTTTACTGCACAGTAATCTCAGGGAAAGTAATCATTCTCCTCAGCCCTTCTAAACACTTGCTGGTGCTGCCTTCCTCAGTGTTCAGGTCTCATTAGTGCATCCCACAACATCATCTTACCAACTCCTCAGCTGCTCCTTCTGCAGACCTACCCTGCTGTTCCCTCTTGCCACCTCACCTCAGAGGGGCCTCAGAGCGCAGATCTCAAGGGAGCCAAGAGACCCCAGGTACCTCTGCCCTGCTTACCTGAGGTTTGGGTTCATACTGTTGCTGGAGCATCTCTGCCACCTTGTTCTCGAAGGCACACAGCTGGGTGTAAACCTGGTGCAGGAAGGCCTCGCGCTTCGTCTCATCCAGCTGGCAGCCCTGGAACAGCACCTGGCCCAAGGACACGCACGTCAGGCATCCAGTTAAGCTTTTACAGCACCAGCCCACGAAATGGAACACGGGAACACAGCTCTGTATGAAGTCCAGACACGTCCCTGACAAAGCACAGGTACAACACAGGCCGCTTGTCTCTGCTCCTGCAGAGTGGTGTCTCGTGGCATCTGCAATTCACCCCTCAGCAGATGCTCACATCGCACTTTGGGAAATCTCCTTCTTGGGCGAGAAATTTCTACTTCATTTGCCTTCTTCCAGGACAAGCAGCTGTCAGGAGAAAGTGATGCAGGATCCTTGCTAGAAGCCATTAACTCTGGTCTGATGTTTCTAAGGAAGGCCTGTTTGTTCTACCCCAACTCACCTATAGACTGATCCAATTATCTTCCAAAAGGAAATAAAGAAAAAATTAGACTGGACATTACAAAAGAGGCCGAGTGATGTGACAGAGTGAGCCTGACACCACAGAAACTCCCCAAGCTGATAGGCATGGCACCTGTGTTTACAGATGCTACCACTGTACAGGCCATCTCTGTCCACAACCAGGAGGCAAAGAAGATACAACATGTAGACAAAGAACTCAGCGGGCAAGACCTCTTAGTGACATAGGAAAACTAAATAATTACCACAGAGATAGGCTTTCCTGGATGAGTGATACCCACATATGCCTTTTCCTCCCTACAAGGAACATAATTATCCAGTTGTACCCAGAGATAACAGTGGCCTCATACAAAAAAAAAAGGAAGGAATTCAGAGAGATACAAAGGAGAAAAATGTAGCCCAATAGAGTGTAAATAGGGGAGATACTGAGGCATAGCATGATGGTGTCTGCAAGACTGCTGGACAAGATAACACACAAAATACCACTGGCAAATGGAGAAGTTCCTGCTACGCTTACTGTGGTAGCACCTAAGAATGGACCAAAGTGAGGGCCACACTCCACAGGCCCTTCACAGACACTGGCAGAAGGTTTGGGCAGGGCAGGCTGGGGATGAAGAGGGAGGAAACAAACATAGACTAACAGGCTCCTCCTGTTACCACCACTTTCTCTGGTATTAGCAAAAGAATGAAACATATTATCAGAAACGTGTAAGTAATGTGAAAATACAGTAAGGTGGAAGAGATCAAGGATGAACTTCAAAAAAATCACACTGGCACCATAAACCAGACTTGTATTTGTTAAATAGACCTGTCCTGACACAAGTAAAATCTTGCTGGTAATCTCTGGGGTTGGCTGCTCCCTCCAGCAAGATACCAGTGCAAAGAAAACAAGGTTTGCAGGAAGGGGCAGTTACTTTTGAATTAACCACTGCTATACAGCTGGAGCAGGCAGACAGGCTTTCGGGCACATGGGCCCTGCTAGGATGTTTCTAGCTAATTACAACAAGCAAAAATATTTAATCAAGAGAAATTAACAACAACAACAACAAAACAACATCAACAAGCATACTTTTGACATCAGGCAAATATCCCCTGTGGCCCAATTCTAAGGCCATGCCTGTGGGCTCTCTGCTTTCTGCTCAGAAAAGAGAAGTTGCTCACACGCAGTTCTGCACCACACCAGGCCACGTTCCAGCGAGACAAGGCTGCAGCATCACAGATCCCAGGGCCCAGCTGCCACACACCCTTGCTTTCCTCTGCCCTCACAGGATCCCGGTACAGCGAGCTGAGCCAAGCCCAGGGACAGGCTGAGCCTCACCTGGTGGGACTGCAGGCCAATGATGGAGGAATATGCCTGGATGGTGACAAAGATCTCTGGCTGGTAGATGATGTCTGAACCAGGGATACGAAAGGGTCTTAACAATCCCACCAAGCATCGCGAAAGGGCATGAAACACTTCGTCAAAAATTATCTCCCCCGTTGAGTCATCCTGCAGAAACAGAGAAAGGGAACAGCTTTTTCATCGTCTAGGATCTTCCATCTCATTGCTGGTTGTCCCACCCCGCAGAGCCAACAGCAAACACCCTTCTGCAATGGCAGCTGGATTAAAGCAACAGCTTCCATAAACAAAAATCACGCTGAGCATCCAGTGGAGAAACAGGACCTGCCATTAAGCTGCTCAGCCAGGAGCACAGCTCTCCCAGCTCCCTCCTGGGAAAAGCAAGACTTCTGCAAAAGTTAAGACCGACACTGAGAGCAATAAGCCTTCTCATCAAATAGAAACGGGTCCAGTCTCTTAACGCAGAACACCCCAGACAGGCAGTTTCTGCACTTACCACAATGCCCGTGGAAGGGCTCAGATCAAGCTCAATCACAAACCGGTACTGGCGGGCCAGGAAGGTGACCCGTGTGGAGGGCACGAGGAGATAGGGCCTGGGCTGGACGGGCTCGTCCGGCTGCCACCCGTTAGGGAGGATGCTGAGCACATCAAGCTCGTTCTCCGACTTCACCTGCCAGAACAAGCAAACGGGACGTGAGAGAACATCACGCCACGCCGAAGGAAGGCTCAGAGGAAGGGGCCGGGTTCGGATGCTCTGCAGGCTCCAGGCGCTGCCGGGTGGCTCCATTCCCGGGCACCGACTCACCAGCTCGGGCTCGGGCACGGCCCGGATGACCTGGTGCAGGCGGCTGAGCACCCAGGCGAGGCGCACGTTGCGGGAGATGCGGTAGTCCTTCTTCATCAGCAGGAACACGTGTCCCGCCTCCTCCACCTGCGGCGGGATCACAGGTCACCCCCGCAGCAGCGCCCGCCGGCACCGCTCACCCCGGGCTGCTGCGGCCCCGCACCGGCGCAATCCCCGCCGCCCCCCGGCCCTCGCCGAGCCCCTGCTCCCCCGGCCGAGCCCAGCCCCGCCGCCCCGCTGCCCGCCGAGCCCGGCCCGGCCCGCTCCCACCTCCCCGTCGGGCCGCTCGGCCCCCGCCATGTCGGCGCGGCGCCGCCCCCGGAAGCGCCTTCGCCGTGCCCGGGACAGCGGGGCGGTGCCAGGGCCGCCATCCCGCCAGCGCCGCCAGCGCCGCCATGCAGGTGAGGGCCGGGCGGCGGAGGCTTCGCGGGGGCTCTGTGGGAGCCGGGGCAGCCCGGGCGGGACACCGAGCTGGCGGTGCTCCCCCTCAGCGCAGCGGCCTCTCTCGGGGGTGGGTGGCGGCCCCTCCCGCAGCCCGGGGTGAGAGCCCTCAGCCCCCCTGCCCCAATCAGCCTCCCTGCCCCAACAGCCTGGCTCTGCCGCCAGCCCCAGAGCTCGGAGCCCAGGAGCAGTCGTGAGAGCAAAACACGCTGCTGGGTGTCATTCCCTGTTGCTGTCGCATCCCTTGTAGTTTAATAGCCTGGAATGAAATTTCATGAGTGGGAGAAGGGCCTGGTTACTTTTTTTTTGGTTTTTTTTTTTTTAGAAATGCTGTGAGTTTGTAGCATCAACAAGGTGTAAGGAAAAGAGTTGCGGGGGTTAATGAAGGTTAACGGGCTGTAAAGATCTGCCTCCTTTGGTTTGAAACTGCTGCCTGCTGGCTTCGTGCAAGTCTCCTGGTTGTCCTAGTGGAAAAGAAAGTTAAAATGGATTGTCCTGCCATTCCTTATCTGTAGGGGTTTTTACATTGTCTCTCCTTGTGTGTATCAGTCTATTACTGTTTTTAATTGATGCATTTATGGAACTGTGAATAGTCTTGATCGTGCTTGTTGCCTTTATTAGTACATATTCCTACATTATCCCTTTTCAGCTGGAGGGACAAGAGTGACTCTTAATATTCGAGATTCAAATGAGGCATGCATTTTCCTCCTGCATGTTCCAGGAGGAAATAATCAGTGACTTACTGAGCCACCTGGATCCGCACAAGTCCATGGGACCAGATGGGATCCATCCTAGAGTGATGAGGAAGCTGGCAGAAGAGCTTGCCAAACTGCTCTCCATCATCTACCAACAGTCCTGGCTCTCTGAGGAGGTCCCAGATGACTGGAAATAGGCAGATGTCACGCCAATCTACAAAAAGGACTGCAGGGAGGACCTGGGCAACTCCAGGCCTGTCAGCCTGACCTCGGTACCTGGCAAGGTCATGGAGCAGATCATCCTGAGTGCAATCACACAGCACCTCCAGGATGGACAAGGGATCAGACCCAGCCAACGTGGCTTTGGGAAGGGCAGGTCCTGTCTGACAACCTGATCTCCTTTTATGACCAGATGACCCTCCTGGTGGATGAGGGGAAGGCTGTGGATGTGTCTGTCTGGACTTCAGCAAAGCCTTTGACACTGTCTCCCATAATATGCTCCTAAAAAAGCTGGGAGCCCATGGCTTGGACAGGGCACTCTGTGCTGGGTTAGGAACTGGCTGGAGGGCTGGGCCCAGGGAGTGGTGGGGAACGGGGCTGCATCCAATTGGGATCCAGTCACCAGTGGTGTCCCCCAGGGATCAGTGCTGGGCCCAGTCCTGTTTAATATCTTTATCAATGATTTGGATGAGGGGATTGAGTCCATCATTAGCAAATTTGCACATGACACCAAGTTGGGAGGGAGTGTCAACCTGCTGGAAGGCAGGAGGGCTCTGCAGAGGGACCTGGATAGGCTGGAGAGCTGGGCTGATCCCAGCGGGATGAGGTTCAACCAGGCCAAGTGCGGGGTTCTGCCCTTTGGCCACAGCAACCCCCTGCAGCTCTACAGGCTGGGCCAGAGTGGCTGGAGAGCAGCCAGGCAAGAAGGAACCTGAGCGTCCTGATTGACAGGAGGCTGAACAGGAGCCAGAGTGTGCCCAGGGGGCCAAGAAGGCCAATGGCACCCTGGCCTGCATCAAGAACAGACCTCCACTCCGAGGTCTCTTCCAACCCAGTTAATTCTATGATTCTATGATTCTTCTTACGCAGTCACATAACGATGTTAGCTTTCTGTTGCTTTCCTAATTAATCCTACGTCACTTCCTTGGCTGCCTTTTGAGCCTTGGGCAGATGTTTTCACGAGTTATCCTCAGGTAATCCCGAGATGAGTGACAAGGTTATCAGCTCAGAGAATGTAATTGTATGTAATTGTGTACAGAAAGTCGGGCAGGGCGGGGGTGTTCCCCTTTGTTTTGCCAGTCATGATTTATTTCCCCCCTTTGTTTCGCCGCATGCATTGCTTACATTTGCCTACTCTGAATTTCACCTTTACCTCTCAGTTGCTCCCTATCAGCAGGTCCTTCAACAACCCCTCCAATAAGCCCTATCTTTACTACCTCGGGGCAATTTACTATTGCTAACAAACTCCTTGAAGCATTGCCTGTGAGAGGCACAAGAGGCAGGCACAGCAAAGAGGCACAGCATTCCTTAGAATCACCCGTCAGTCTTATTGTATGGATGCTTTGCACTGCTTACATCTGCTTCCAGCTCTTTGTGGCTTTGGGAAGAGCCTGGGAAAAGAAGGAGGCTTGGAGCAGGCATTCTTTTTCTTGAGGGCTTCTTGGATAAGCACAGGCAGCGGGCCAGGGGAATTGTCGTGGGTGCATGTGCCTGGCACCCCTGCAATAAAACACTGGCTACCAGCCCAGCTTGTAATACAGGCAGTAGTTAACCTTCTTGCACAAACACAGTGCACACAAACAGTTGTAGGCTCATTTCTTAATTGGACAGGAACTGACTAGTCCCATCACAAGATGGAGGAGGGTGCCTTTGTCTCCAGGTGGGACAGCCAGCAGCAATCCCTTCCATGAACCCACTCCACGGACAGGGGATCAGATTTTAACAAGGTTGACTCAGCTGTTATTCTAAGGTGGTTAAAGTGAAGTCCTGTCAATGATTACTGACTTGCCAGGTTATAAATGAAATAGAATAATATTGTGTTCTCGTGAGCATGGGAGATGCCTGATAACCTCTCCTGTGAAGCTTGCACTGGCCCAGTGTATTTAAACAGTGCAACAACAAACCCAATAGCAAGCGTGCCAGCAGCCTGAGTCACTCTATCTGCTTTCCCAATCGGTATTCTCTTTCTATTATTTGATTGCTTTGTTGCACCCTCCTCATGGGTTATTATTGTACAGTTCTGAACTTACATGAGCAGTTTATTAGGGCTGGGACTTTAATTATATTTTGCGCAATACTGTAGTACGAGTAAGTTAGAGTAGATAGGATTTTAGGGGGGTTTTGCAAGAGTCAAGGACATGCCTTGGTGTCTTTGACATCAGATCCCCTGTCTTGACACTTTGTCTGTCAACGTCCTCCCTCACCCGGATGGAGATATCAGGGGAAAAGATTATTTAAACAATGTAATCTGACAAAAGGCAGGAGGTGAGGTGTGTGTGTGGGTATGACAGGGTCCCTGTCACATCAGGGCCTCCCTTCCCTCAGCCAGTAAGGCACAAATACAGTAGCAGCTGCCAGTTTCTTTGGCAGCTGGAGGTGGCACTTGGGCAGAAGGAAAGTAAATGAGGTCAAGAACACAAACTGCAGTCTTTAGGGCATGGACCTGGTACTTATTTTGCAAAGGCTGTTTTGGATGAAGACATTACTGTGCCCACAGCTGCTGTCAAAAAAGGTTGAGAGAATGCTAGTCTACTTTGAGCTGAGTTGGCTTAAATGGCTCACGAAGGTGGCATGAGCTAACTTTGATGATTTTGCCTGATGTGGTAAAAAGCAGATGTAAGTGACGATGTCTTCACTGTCCTCATCTAGATCTTAAAGAGCACAGCCAAATGTTTGTCTCAGGCACAAGTCTATTGCCTAAGTGTCCCAAGGGGAAGGGGCCAGTGTGAAACCATAGGATTCTTATCTCTGGAGTCTCTGTGTGCTTCCTTTGAAAAGGAGGCTGGCTACAGGATTGGATTATGGATGCATGGGTGTGGATTCACAATGCCTTGGGAGGATGTTAAGCTTTGTCCTCATCCTTTGTCTTTCTTGCCTTAATTTAGAGAGAGGAGAAGCAGCTGGAGCTGACCCTGGAGGCGCTCATCAGTCAGGTGGCCGACCTGAAGAACTCTTTGGTCAGTTTTATCTACAAGCTGGAGAACGAGTATGACCGACTCACGTGGTAAGGTGTCTCTTGGAGCTGGGAGCACTTGGTCACTGCAGCTGTTCTGACTTGGCTCAAAGGATTAATTAGAAACCATTAGCTTAATGTCAGTAGGTTTAAATTTGCTTTTCATATTTGGGCTGGAGGAACCACTACATGTCTTCCCCCAGAAAACCAGTCGAAATCCATTGGTTTCGTGCTGTAGAGTAATCAAGTCATCTGCAGTGACTTGAAGTTCTCAGATGAAATACCTTAGAGACCCACATGCACTGTGAAATGAGCAATGGTTCTTTCTGCATTTCTTGATGTTCTCTGGCTTTTTCTGGCTCTGATATAAACTGAGGGTTTGTGTTTTGCTAGTTCTGCTTCACCACACAGTTTGGGAGACTTGCAAGATGACATTCTCTTCCTGGTGGAGCATAAAGATGTTACAGCTGCAACTTAATAAACTGTATGATATCTTAGTGTCTGCCACTGGAGAAAACTTCAGAGCTTTCTATACTGTATGTAGTTAATGTTGCAGAAGGCAGGAGAGGTGGTGAATCCCCCCATGAGAGCAAGCTGAAGGGGACCTCCTGGACAGGATTATCAGTTACTTTGCTTCATTATTGCTTAGTGTGGGTAGCCAAGCCATAAATATTGTCTCTTCTGGCAGTACTGCTTAGGGGTTAAATTTATTTCTCAGACCTTGCTCAAGAATTGCACTGGGAGAGTTAGTCATAAAGAGAGAAATTACTCCTGTGGATGTTACTGAAATCCCAAATGACTGACACTGCCAGTAGTGCAGCTTATAATGTCCTTGAACTATTTGCAGCATTTGGGGCATTTGCAGTAGGGGCTGGGGTTTGTCCACATCTGCATATTCAGCCCTAGGTTTTACTGCTTATTGTCTGGAGTAGACTGATTTGAGGAGCAGTACTGCTGTTTCCTCACTTCTTGAATGAAGAAAGAAAAGCCACCTGTGGCATACCTTTCCATGCTTTATCTTCTTTATTTGCTTTCCCAGGCCATCAGTTCTGGACAGCTTTGCATTGCTCTCGGGGCAGCTGAACACCTTGAATAAAGTGCTGAAGCACGAGAAGACCCCACTACTGCGAAACCAGGTTATCATCCCCCTGGTGCTGTCTCCGGACCGCGACGAGGAGATCATGGTGAGACGTGTCCCTTGATTATCAGAAAGTGCTGGTGTGTCTGCTCCAGCCTGCCACTCCTTGTGCTCTGGGTGTAGAGAAAGAAAAAGCAATGAGTACTTCTTTCTGGGAGCTGCTTTGCTGAGGGGTTTTCACCTACAAATACGTGCACTGGATGCACTTTACAGGAGGTGTTCTATTCATAAATAAACGTGTTGCTCTGATTAAACACAATGCAAATTCCTAGGCAAGTTGTTAAAACTTCCTGATGCTCCCCAGATCAAGGTTTCTGCTCAGCATGCTTGTCCCAGCACCACGGCCTGTGCCCTGGGCTGGAGGCAGAGGCTCTGAGCGAGGCTTTTGCACCATTGCAGCGGCAGACGGAGGGGCGCGTGCCCGTGTTCAGCCATGAGGTGGTGCCTGACCATCTCCGAACAAAGCCCGACCCTGAGGTGGAGGAGCAGGAGAAGCAGCTGATCACTGATGCGGCTCGAATTAGCCCTGATGCAGCACAGGTAGGTAAAGAACACTTTGGTGCTTTTGCCTCTTGTCCCTAGGGCTTCCTTCACCCTTCCATCTGAAAGTTTATATTTTTGCTCTGTCCTTTCCTGTCTGAGATTTCTCCAGCTGATCCTAGCTAAGGTTTGGTTGCCTCCACAGTGTCACAGGGGTATCCAGCTCTCTGGCTGTTCACAGGAGGTGCCATTGGACCAGTCAGAGAGGCAGAGCCTATCCCATCCCCACAGTGCCCTCTGTGCTTTAGCACTGGGCTCCCTAGGCTCGGCTACCAAAATGCTTCCCTTTGGTTATTACACAGACCCTGGGAAGAGAAAGCTTGTTCATCCTCCTTGCTGATTTATGCTGAGTTGGAGGTACCCTGGCAGTTTCTGATGGTTTTTGTTTCGCAGAAACAGATCCAAAGTCTGAACAAAATGTGCTCAAATCTGCTGGAGAAGATCAGTAAGGAGGAGCGTGAATCTGAAAGTGGAGGTATGTCACTGAGGTGGAAGTGGGGTACAGGGGTTCCAGCAGCAGGCTTCAAAGAGTAGAGGCAAAACAGGTATAACAGACAGGCAATATGGGAATTGAAGTTGAGCAGCACAGACAAAAGCATTCCAGAGATGCAAGATTGATTTCCTGGAGCGCCCTAATTTGAGAAAGGATCCTGCGGATGCCATGTGTCCTGCTTGTGTGACCTGTGCGTGGCAGGAAGGTCATCCCAACCCTTTTCCATATCCCTCTTTGAGGAGGTGGTAACTATTTGTCAAGAAAACATCCCAGTTAATAAAAACAAATGTGAAAATGCAGTGCCAGTGAATGGGAAATCCCTTATCTGTGTTCTGAAGGGGACTACATCGTTGGCAAGCCCCTTGTGTGATGCCCTCTAGATGATGGGATGCTTCAGACTCGTGGCCAACCTTTTCTGGCTGTAGTGTTCACTATTCCGAGGAGTGCTGTGCACAACTCTTAAAGGCAGTGGCATTGTTTTTATGATCTTTGACACACAGGTAGTGTAAGCAAGGACCCAAGCACAGGTTCTGTCTAGTTTCTGGGATTAACAGTATAACTGGGCACAGTTAGACCTTGATTGCTAAGTCTAAGAGTAACTTCTGAAAATAACTTCTTTTTCTACAGGTTTGCGACAGAACAAGCAGACTTTCAACCCTGCAGATACCAATGCCCTGGTAGCAGCTGTGGCCTTTGGGAAAGGGCTGTCAAACCGGAGACCCCCTGGCTCAGGGGCGTCCGTGCAGTCAGGCCAACCAGGAGCTGGTGCCATCATTGCAGGGGCTTCGGGCATCCAGCAGGTCCCCATGACAGGGGCACCAGCTCAGCAGCAGCCAATGCTGGCAGGAGTGCAGATGGCACCAGCAGGACAGCCAGGTAAAGAAGTTGCACGAGATCAGTTGAAATCCATGGAGCAAGACAGGCAAATGCAGACGTAGAGATTCTTCCCCAGTCACCTTTTAGGCGTAACTAAGTACGAGTTTCCTTTCTAGCCCTAATGACATGAGTCAGGTTACAGCAGTGGAGCAATACCTGCTTAAAATTAGCTTAGGTTGAAATGGATCCCAGCCAACCAGCTTCAGCTTCTTAACTCCCACTGCAATACTATTTTAATAAGAGACTTTGTGAACATAGGGATCGATATGGAGGGAGATTACAGTGTAGTTTTGCAAGGATCTATGCTGGGGGAGAGCATCTAAGTTGTGGGTAGGCAATGAAGGGGAAAAGTTTGGTGGCAATGAGTTATTTAAGGTAGGAAAAAAATCAAAAGTTTGTAAAAAATCAGAAGGTTTTCCTATACTAAGGGACTTTGCTTTATAGTAGTAGGTTACATTTGTATGAAACACAAAGTGAAATACATGGGTGTACAAATTGGACTGTACATGTCCAGCACCTGGACTCTAACCTAGTTACTTGTATTTGTGAATACATCCATGATATGAGTTCTGTAAAGACATCAGTTGGGGCAGAAATGCAAACCAAACGTTAGCAGTTACTGGAAGAGGAACTAGAGGAACAGATGATATCTTCAGGCCATTCTGTAAACCCACTGGGCACCCACACCTGCAATATTATGGGCGGTTCTGATACCTTCTCTGCTATTGGCCATAGCTTTGGGCTAGGGAGAAGGAAGCCTATAAAATCCCAAATTTATACAGCAGGTGAATGAGGAATGATTGTTCACTGTCTCCCAGGACACAGAGGGATTGGTGAAAGTGCACCAATGAAGATACGGGCTCGCAGACTTGGAGCAAAAGGGAGATACTTTTCTGAATACAGAATGATTAGACTGTAGAGCACATTGCCTAGTGTGTGATAGGTAGATAGTGTTTATATGAGATGGAAAAATAAGTAAGCACATAAATTTCTGGATGAAAAAGCAGCTAACCTTGAAAACACCAGCTCTGATTCCATGACCCTGAGCCACAATATGTTAGAAGCAGAGGGAGTATTCTGAAGGGCTGCCACTGCAGGCTTGCCCTTAGAAGTCCTCTGCTGTCAGGAATGGGTTTGGCCTGGGGGACGTACAGGCCTAACCCTGTGCTGTCATAGCGTTAATTGCGATTTAGGATATCGGATATCCTAATTGGTGTTTTCTTGCCTGTGTAATGACTGTTGTTCAGAAATGAACTTGAGCAACAGTATTAATCCTAAGTTAAATATGTATTTATGTAAGAGAAATTGATTTCCATTGTGATCTGAAAACAAAGAAGACCCCATAAACAGTGTATCCAGGAGGGTAAGACAGTCCCTTCCACAGCCCAAGTGGAGTGCCCTGGTAACAAGAGCTCCTGTCCAGCCTGTGTTAGGGGTAAGGTCCCTTTGGATAAGAGCAGCTATAGTGGGTTTTACCAAAGGTCAGTCTCACTATTCTGCTTTTGATTGTGCCGTAGCTGAGGCTGAAAGAATACAAGAAAAAAGTATATCTTGACAACAGTCATTTTTTAGTCATTTTAAGCCAGAGTTTGGTTTGATACCAGTGGGTACAGCAGCCATTATTTTCTGCAGTTCCTGTTTGAATTACAGTTCTGGCTTCTACAACACATATAGCAATAAATCCCACAGCTCTATTGCATGTTTTGCTTTTAAAAAAATCCTTTTTATGTTTAAATCTTTTGCTTGATAATTTTCTTGCATGTTTCCTTTTTACCCATGTTGTGAGAAATGGCGAATACTTTTTTTCTTGTATTTCTCACTTACCTTCTCCAGTTTTCACGTTTTGGAAATCTGTCATGTCTCCTCCCTTTGTCCATTTTTAAATTTTTGTCCTCCCCTAGCTTTTACCTGCATTTTTTCTATTTGTTTCCAACCTGGGAACACCAGAATTGCTCACAGTGCCCCAGATGTGGGGGAGTCGTGCAGTCCCGTTACTTGCTTTTGGAGTAATGTCTAACAGTATCTGTGGACTGCTTGTTAGCACTGAAGTGGTACATCAGTTATTATCAGAGTAATAATGCCCAAGAGGTGGATGTGGTTACAAGAAATGAAGAGATCTCAGAGAGGCTTAGTAATTAAATATACACCCTGACTGTAAATAATGCTGCATGTAAGGGGATACAGGCTCTGTGTCTGCCTCTCTGAAATGGAAGTGGAGATCAGTCTGGGTTCTTCTTTGAGTGCTGCTGCCAGCAACTTCTGTGAAACTGAGTAAGTCCAGCACTGATGAAGGAGCCTCCTGACAAAGAGAAAGGCTTGCTTAGGGTGGAACAAGGATAGAATTTGAGGGGATAACAGAGGGACACAGGAGTTGTCAAGAAGATTTCTCAACAGGGAAAGATGCCAGTTTGTAGAAGAGATTGATTGTGTTAGCTCAGAAGCTGGAAGATGGTGTAGCAGATAAGCCTGGAGTGGAACAAGAAAAGCCCAGACAGGGTTGTTGTGACTCTTGCATGCTCCTGAGCAAATGTTCTCCCATATGCTGATTTTGCACTGCTTTTTCTTTTTTTTTCCTCTTTTCAGGAAAAATGCCAAGTGGCATCAAAACAAACATCAAATCTGCCTCAATGCATCCCTACCAGAGATGAGCTGAGATGAACCAGACCCAGGGAACAGCAGCGGTGTTACTGCTGCAGCCACCCCACTTGGATTCCTTCCAGGACTTCCGAGTCCCTTTACGTATCCACACACCATATCCAGGGAGATGGGGCTGAAAGGCCTTTCCCTGGGTTTTGTTTGTTGCTGGGTGGCTTGTGTGGAGCTGCTGGTGGCCACGTCTGCTGGACACAACTACTTCTCTGTTCAGCCAGAGCAGAGGACTTTGGTTATGGTATTGATCCCATCTTCTCCAGGTCTGGCCTGGAGGATAATTACCCTTTCCTGACACAGAACCTGAGGAGCTGCATGGAGCACTCTGCTCCTTGTTCCTTCTTGGTCACTCAGTGTGTTCTTTCTTTACTCCCTCTTGCTGAATAAAGACCTCGTTATGCACACTGTGAGACAACTGGTATCCATCTCTCAGCAACTCTCATTTCCCTTTGGGGAAGCACAGAGCATCTCCAATCTAAAATACACTGAAAATGTTGGGGGCCTAGTGCTGGAGCTGCGGGTTTGTGGGTAAAGAGGTGTTGTAGAGTGAGTCAGCAGGGTACAAACACGAGCAGCAAACATCTTGTGCACTGAAAACCAATTCTGGCTATACCCCAGAAAGCAGAATGCTGGGAAAGACTATTACAAGGCCCACAGCAAGAAGGCAGCACTTCAGGAACAGAAGCACAGAGCTTTTGTATTCTGATACTGCAGCAAATCCAGCTGGATCTGATTTCATTTCCATGCTTGTCTGCTTCTGTGTTTCCTATAAAGTTTCTTAGCTACTTCAGGATCAATTTATCACTTCAGAGACTTATTTCAATCTGCTCAGGTCTGTGGCACTTCTGGATTGGCCATTTCTCTTTAGAACTGGGCACTGTGAAGCCATCCCTGTTCTGCTTTGTGCCCTTGAGCTGTGTAACATATAATCTGCCCAGGCAGAGATTCCTCTGAGACTAAAAGGTGGGGTGCATGCCATGGAGCACATCAGCACATGCAGCGCTATCCTAAAGGAAAACTGTCGTGCCTCTTGCTGCACTTGCCTGGACTCCCTTTTTGACTTGTGGTGAAAGCCAGCCCTGTGTTTTGCTCAATAGCATCTGTCAGCAATCTTTGGGTGAGGAAATCTCCACTCAGCAGATACAGCCTGCACCTGCTCCTGCACTGCTTGCCTCTGAACTAATCAGATCTCGCTTATTTGTGGAGGCTGTGAGCCCCTCTCCCAAAACAAAACCTTCCACAAAGCTGTGACCAGGGCAGTTAACGACCCATTTTGATGTGCTGGCCCTTGAAAAGTGCTAAGCTGGGAAGCAGAAAGTTGAGCTGAAAGCACAAACAGCTTATAAGATGGCAAAGCCGCTCCAGTAGGAATGGTCCCAGTGACGTGTCTGCAGGGGCACCACCCCAGCCAGGCTGATGGAATTGCTTTTTTGCTCCTAAACAGTGAGGAGGTCCCAGCTCTCGGGAGACACTGACTGCAGCTTGAGGGCAGAGGAGGCATGTTACTGGCTCTGGTGTGAGGGGTTTGTGCTGAAAACTGGAGTCCAGGGAATGAGAGCCTGCGACGGGCTGAGCGCCACGTGAATGGCTGTGCCCCGTTCTGTCTCACGTCCCTGCTTTGACTGGAAAGGAAGGCAGGAATACTGTGTGTGT
>JAWWES010000006.1:11152213-11172059 GCA_035583135.1 Lophotriccus pileatus
CTAGGAAGAAACAGTGCAGCCCCTCACTGTGGGAGCTGCCCCACTGCTGCTCTCCCCTTCCCTTGTGTCCCTTGGACGTGCCAGGCAGGTGTGGGAGGCCATGGCAGATGTGTCATGAGTTCTCTTATCCCTCAATTTCCTTTTCCTCCCAAACCACTACGGGTCTCAGGGCATGTTCTGTGCTCCTGACTGCACCGGTGGACAACCTTAGAAGCAGAGAAGATGTCAGGGAGGACAGTGTCCCCCACCAGCCCACAGCCCAGACAGGCAGGCAAAGCCCAGCCTCGGCTGGAGCTAAACACGGCCTCATTTCACAGCAAAACAATTCCTCTTTGTGCAGCCTGCTCCCCTAGAACAATCCTCCACTCTGACAATGTCCTTTCTGTGGCTTAGTCCCTGCAGAGTGACCAGCAGTGTGCTCATGCCAGCGCCGGCTTAGCCCCACTGCCCCACGGCCGAGGGGGCAGCACCTGGGACCCCCAGCCTGGGCAGCCTCTGCTGGGGACTCTGTGGCCACTTCAGGGCAAAGTCTTCCCAGGAAAGTGTCCAGCACAGCCCGGAGCACTTGGGAGGGGTTTTTCTTCCTGCCTTATGTGCTCCATGGAGCTGCACAGCACTGCTGTACCGTGTTACGAAGGCAGCCCTGGGACGTGGTTGTGGAGCGTGATGTGTGGGTGTCAAGTCACCAGATCTGACCGTAATCCCAACTGCCTGCCAAGGGTGGAGAAGTCACCTGACTTTGCCAAGATGCTCTCTCGGGCTCCAGGCAGTCTGGGACAGGTTACCAGAGACGATCACTTCAGATGGAAAGGGCATTCTGGGGATGAGCAAGACCAGGGCCTTTTTCCTCACCCGCATTTTCTCTCTTCAGGAGCACAAGCCCATGAGAGAGCCTTAAAGGCTCCCTGAGAAGGGGCATTTTTCAGGTCCCTACCAGAGACAGAGCTTCCAGAACTCCCATGGTCTTCTGCCACGACATGCTGCCTGTGGACATTCACCAGTGCTTGCACAAGGAACAAAGTACTGCTGTTTTGCTGCATGTGCTGAAGCCCCCAAACCTCCTGACCCTTTCCAGCCTCCTACCAGTCCTCTCTGGGCCTTGAGCTGGCCCTGCTGTGCCTGCTGCCATGCAGAGACACTGAAGAATGGGCTTCTCCAGGCTTTTGGTACCCTTGGGCACCTTGCTCCAGCTGTGGCTCTGCTTCTTCACCCCCCTCCCTCCCCATGATTTGGTGGATTTGAAACAAGCACCAATGTTCCATAAGGTTATCCTGTAGGCCATGAGAACAAATAAGGATGCTTTAACGATCCAGAGTGGGCTAAGGCTCCTGGCTTGTCTGTGAAGGTGCCAGGAGTCCTGCCAGCCTGCAGAGGTGGGTGCCAGGGCTCACGCTGGAGAGGCTGTTTATGCAGCTGACAAAGGTCCCGGCAGGAAACCGCAATCATGTGTGCTGCCCACCCCAGCTGGCAGGCAAAGTCCGGCCATTAAACAGGCCGGGGTGAAAGTCTGCCATCAAAGCTCCCAGGGCACCACCGCGGTGCCTGCAAGCTTCCAGGTGATGCTTCCAGCCTCCCCTTTCATCTCTTGGGATGTCTTTTTCCCAGGTGATGTTTCAGGGTGAAACTACAGCGTCATGTTACAGCAGGGGTTTCAGCGGGGTCACGTCATGCCTGCTGGCTACAGAATTGTTGTGAGTTGTTTGCTGGTAGCTTGAGGGGCTTGTAGGAACCTTGAATCCCAGGAATGAAGGTATTTCTTTTGGCTTTAAGGGGAACAGGGCAACAGTGACAGGGTAATTGGCCTTTGCTGCCAGTGTGATGTAATCAGCATATATAACACATAAAATTTTGCCCAAGATGAGTCACTTAAACTTGATATCAACCAGAGGAGGAGGCAGCACATCAGCCTGAGCAATGCATGCTCGGGCACGGCCTGCCTGCCCACCTCCATTTATTGAAATCACAAGGTGACATTTTGGCATTTAATGGTCCTTTCAGGTTCCAAGTGGTGTGATCTGTCTCCACTTTTAGTGGTCATGAAAGCCTTGTTTGATTCTCTCAGTATAGACAGAGATGGTGTAAGAGCATTTCTTGGATGATTTGAGATTCCCAGGGTGATCAACCTGTAATTTTTGTCACACAGTCACAGAGAAGGTGTCCAGCAATGAGGTGTGGTTGATAGTGCTTTAGGGTCCAACCTCAGGGAAAGGGAAGAAGGGTTAAACAACATTAGAGAGCCAATTTACATTCAGTGGTTTTATCTGATCACATGCAAAATCATTGGGTTTTCATTATTAAAAAGAAAAGGATGGGAGGATCTGGGAATCATCTTTTCACTCCCCAGGTGTAATAAGCTAGGTAAATTTACTGACTATGTATGTCAAATACATCACTGAAAAATTACAGGGCCAAGTGTACATGTTTTTAATTTCACTGAATCCATTTTGTCTTTTCATTATATTTTAGATTTTTCAAGTTGCATAAGGTCAATGTATTGCCAAATAAAACTCTCACCATTCAATTTATCAGTATTAAAAAGCAATAAATTCATGGTTATAAATTTGGTGAATAAGAGAATATAAACTTACTATATAAGCCAGACATGATCAAAAAGATATTTTAGTTCCCCCACAAGCCAGGATTTTAAGAATTTTTAAATCTGCAAGAAAACTGAGAAACTTAAACCCCTGAGGGGGCTAAAACTCCCTATTTTCCCTATCCAGCTGCATGGTGAGTCTAAGCCAGCCCTCAAGACTGGCACCAGAAAAGCTGTGACACTGAGAAACTCATTACATCTCTCATTACATGCAGAAGAAATCATCATTACTAATCTCTAAGGTCATAACCTCTCATTGAACTTCACCCCTTTTCCATTGCTTAGTTCCTATAGAGCTTCCCTTCCCATCTGATAGTCTGATAATCCTCTGCACTGATGATGGCTTCAGTCTTTGTGCCTTCAGCAAGTTACATTAACACGTGCCTGCTTTCTGCACCAAGGCAGAGTGACAAGGGAAAGAGAGGTGCACCTGGCTCTGCAAGGAGCAAGGAGAAAGGAGAAGACAAGGGCTGGTGGAGGGAACAATGGAAGGGAGCACAGAGACCCACAACCAGCTCCATCTGATCAGATCTCCATGTCAAGAAGGATCAGCAAGGCCCTCACTAAAGCTACAGTGGAAATGGTGGGCTGTTCTCCAGGATAAGAAGTGGAGGAAGGAGCTTAAGCTCTCCCAAACTGAAGCCTGGTGCAGCCCAGGCTGCTGGGACCAAGAGCCCAACAGCCAGGTTGTCTCCTGAGCTGCAGGTGAAGGGTTAATGACCTGTAGGGCTTTGTCTGCCGCAGGAGTGGCTGGTGCAGGCAGGACACCCTTGTGCAGGCATGTGACAGGATCATCTCTGCTCCGGCGGTCCAGAGATGATCACCAGTCAGGGTGACACGCCTGGCTGGCTGCAAACAGCTTCTCTCCCGGATTTCAGGTCACAAGGGAGGGATTAAAGATGGAAGCAGAAGATTATTTGTTTATAAAAGTCTCTCTCCAGACACTTTGGGAACATCTGGCTCTGGACAACAGGTTGTGTCACTCTGTCCTTGTCCCCCTCACCTCCCTTATTTTTGAGGGGTTTCATTGCTATGTGTGCTTGTGCTACCCTGTTCCCAAAGAGGCTGGAAGGCAGAAACTCAGATGCACAACACACAGATTAGTCAGGTCCTTGCTGGAGGCCTGTCCCCAAGGGTTAGGAGGGGATCCTGCATCACTCCCTCGAACAGGAGGTGCCGGATCCACTTGCCTGCAGCCAGAGTGCTCTGGCAGACCAGGGTCTTGGCTCCAGCTGGAACTCCTGCCCAGGCTGCTGCAGCTCCAGGGATATGGTGGCAAGGGGGAACACTGAGGAACTGCTCAGCCTGAGAAGTAAAGGAAGGCCAACACGCAGACAAAGGTAACCCATCAAAGCCAGCAAGTGTGAGAAGTAGAACTGAGTGATGGAAGAGAAATAAAATGGTAAAATCTGATTGATGTGTTGGAGAATTGAGGAGGGAAAGAGAAGATGCAGTAAAAAGAGAAAACTAATGAGCAAATACCACACAGAAATAATGGTGGAGATGGCAGACACAACAGGGAAGCAGAGCCCAGGACCAAGAGAGGAGAGAGAAATTGAATTCAGAGCAGAAGAAAGAGAGTGACCTGGAAATTTATTCCAATAGCAGGAAGAGGCTGGGCTGTGCAATTTGGGGCTCATTGTTAGAGCCTGACAAGCCTGCCAGCAAGGGTGGATCCAGAGGAGAGAAGGAATGCTTGGAGAAAGCTATGAGGTCTGGCATACAAGGTGGAAAAGAATCTAGTCCTAGGGAGTGTGATGGAATCCACTGGTGACCTCTAATTTCATGACAAACTACATAGCAAGATTTCCACTGAATTGGACCACGAATCAATAAAAATAGAGAAACGGTGCAAAATAAAAGGAGGGCAAAAAAGAAACAGAAGGGAAGAATAGCAGACAGGGCTGATGCCTGTACTTAACAAGGGAGAAAAAGTGATCCAGAAAGCTGAAGCCCTGCCAATCTGATGTTAACAGTACCCAGTTAAAGAGTAACGCCTCACACGGACAGGAAACGGGGGAGAAAGTAAAGTTTATTATGTCTGACTAACCTCATAGTTAAAAAAAACCACAACCCCCCAACCTTTCTATAAAGCTATAGGTCCTGCATGGACTCAGTGAAACAGCTGTGAACCTTGGGACCAACTGGGAACATTGGGGCAGAAATAAGCACAGGAATTTCATGCAGGAAGGAGTGGTTAAGGTCAAGATGAAAGCAGAGCCTGGGGAAGGGAGCGTATCAGGACACATGGAAGGTTACTACTGAGGTACTCGTGGATATTTTATAAATTGATTTCCTTAAGGACTGACTGGCACAAATATTGGGTTCAATCTGATGAAGTCAGAATGTTGCGGTGTGTTAGCAGCGTAGAGGAAAGTAAAGGAATGCTGTAGCACCAAAAAAAAAAAAAGCATGGAAGTCACCAGAAGTGCAGTTCTTTACTGCATTTTGGGGACTCTGTGAGCTGCAAGCCTCTGAAGATGAGAAATCACAGGAGTAACCAGCCACAGAGTGACACTGAGCTGCCACTGCAAAACGGGACTAGAAGGGCAAAGGCAACCCTGGCTGTATCCAGCTCGGGAATTCTTAACTAGAGGAGCACAAAGTCTGCAACTGCTCCTGGTCCCCCGTTTCCAGGAGAGGAACCTTGAGCAGCAGCCCAGTCAGAAGAGCTACCGTGGCATAAGTTGCAGGGACAGGCAGGCTAGTAGGAAAATGCTGGAAAAACTTGTTCAGCCTTCCATGTAATGTCTGAGAGGGAGATGATTGCCGTCTCCAAATACACTGCAGCGTAAACACCACGGCAGGAGCTATGAGAGATAAATTACAGCGTTGGCACGGGAGCAAATGGATATTAAGCAGCCGTGCATCCAATTAAGCTGGAAATGAGAAGATGATTCCTGACAATTAGAATAGTGAGTTCCGAAAACGCCTTCAGACCAGACGAGCGCGAGCCAGGGCCCGGCCACTTTTTAGGATGCGCCTCGGCGCGGCTGCGAAGACACGGCGGGATGAAGCGGTGCTGGAAGCGGCAAACGCGGCCGCAGCCGGGGTCTCTGGGGGTGTCCTTCTGTCCTGCGTTTCCAAACGCCCGCGGTGGCTGTTGAGGTGTCTCTGGGGGAGAAAACGAGCCACCTGTTAATGGACCCTTACTCTCCTCCCTCACGCCGTCACCACCGCCCTGGGGCCGGGTCCTTTCCCCACCGCCATCCCCGTCCCTCTCCCGCCCCCCCCGCCCTCCCTCAGGCGGCGCCCGCGCGGCCCCGGTACCGCCGGCGGGGGGCGTGGCCACGGACCGGGCGGGACGCGGCGGCCGCGCCGATTGGCCGCGGCTGTCTCGGGGGCGGAGCTCTGCCCTCATCGACCAATGGGAAGATGCGAAGGGGGCGGGGCCTCTCGGTTTAATGGTGGGGGCGGCCGTGGCGGCGGCAGAGCGGGGTGCGGCCGGCGGTGAGTGCGGGCGGGCACCGGGCCGCGGGCACGTGGGGCGGAGGGCGCGGGGCCCAGCCCTGTCCGGTGGCGGTGGGTCAGGGGTTCCCGGGCTGTTTCAGCGGTCCCTTGGGATATTTGGGAGGGAGCAGTTTGGGTGAAGATGTCCGAGGTTAGCGTGTCTGGGCTGACTGTTGGGCTGTGCTGGGGGGGACTTCGGGGCTGTTTGCGAAAGGGTGCTGGGGAGGCCTTAGCTGGGTTCAGCTGCTTTGGGGGTGAGGCTTTGCTGCCAGGGTAGGTGGGCCCTGCCGCGGGGAGGTCATGTGCTGGCTTGGCACCTGCTGACCAGGCTGCTGCGGGAGGCTGCGTGTGCGTCCGTGTCCCCGTCAGCTGGGATGCTCCGTGTCTCGGGAGGAGGTGGGAGGTGTCCCCTCACCACTGGCGTGGGGGGAGCGCGGCGGGGGAGGCCGTGGCCTGATGGGTGGGGTGGGTGTTGTGACATGGGGTGACCACGCTGGGTGCGGCTGCCACTGGCGGAGGCTGTCACCCTCCTGGCGAGGAGAGTGCCCATGGTGGCGATGTGGGTCCTCGTGGCAGCGCAGAGGTGTGCGAACCTGGCCGTGTCAGAAGGAGGGGGACAAGTGGAGTCCAAGCTGAGTTGCTGAAGTGTATTTTTTTTTTTTTAAAGCTGCTGGGTCCTGACGCTGTGAGGAGCTGCAGTGCTCCCTGGCTCACAGCCTGGTGCCACTGCCCCAGCCCTCCCTCCATGGTGCCAGGGAAGGGTGCAGTTAATTCCCTTCCCGCAATGCTGCCCTCCCTGGGGCAGGGCCGCCTACTCTGTGCGGCGTTGGGATGCTTTCCCTGCGGGCCGGGAGGAAGGACCATCCCTCGGCGCTGTTCTGTGCCGGGACACAAACAGCGGCCCCCGTCCCGAGCCCGAGCCCGGGCTTCTCCCGCTCCCCGGCTCAGGGACCGCGCGGCCTCTCGGGGACGGGATCGGCAGCGCCGCGTTGGCGCTTCGGCGGGGCCGTGCCTGCCCCACAGGCGGCGGAGCGGCCCGCGGGGCTCGCTGGAAGGTGGCCGAGCCCCTCTCCCCACACGCGGGGCCTCCCCCGGGCCCGCAGCGGCCCTTCCCGGCCGCGCAGGCCCCGCTGGGCCGCGGCTCCGCTTCCGGGCCCGGCCGCGCCACACCCGAGCCTGGCCGGGAGCCGCCCGGGCGGGGGGGCCGGCGGGGCCTGTGCCGGGGCCGAGCGGGGGTGGCAGCGGGGCGAGAGCAGCCCCCGGCGGCCGGGGAGCTTTCTTGTGCGCGCCCGTCGGCATCAATGTAACCATTGAGATGGCTCTTCCCTCCTCCTCCGGGCAGGGTGGCGGTACCAGGCCTCCCCCGCTGCTGCGACACAATGTCAGCTTTGAGTGCCGGCTCGTGTAGGTGCTTGGCCTCCCGCTGGCCCTCGCTCTGGAACGCGGTGGCAAGAGGAGGAGGTCACTGTCACCCCCCTGGTGGCGGGCTCACCTCGCACTGGTGTGGCCATGCACAGGGGTCTGCGCTTGCTGGATAACTTCGGGCTTGATAACCGCTGGCAGTACAGTCTATAGGTCTTTTACATGGGCTCGTTCCTCTGTTGTAACAAGGGGAAGTTGGGAAAGCTGCTGCTATTTGATCTTAGACTAATGAGGCAGTATAAATAGGCATCTCAACAGGAGGGGAAGCTTTGGGGGGTCACAGTCTATGCCTCGGTGCCTGGGCTGCTTCCTGCAGGGGGTCTGTCAGATGCTTTCCCTGTGATTGACCACCTCGGTTCTGGAGTCCTAAAGGCAGGAAGAAGTGGGGTGAATACCCCTTCCTGTGCTCGGTGGGCAGCATGAGATAACACAGGATGCTTTACCTGCTAGTGCATTTCCTTGGAGCATCTATTCCCCTCTTGGAGGCCAGGGTTGCCTGTGCAGCAGTGCATCTCTCCTGCCGTGCTGTCCCAAATTGACCACCTTCTCTTCTGCCAGAATGCAGCCGGGGCAGATTCCTGGCTGGCTGGAGCTGACCTTCCCACCAGACCTGCCGGGCAGCTTCTTGAGGATGGTTTAGAGAGTCAAACAGCTGGCTGAGCCCTTGAGGCTCGACTGGTACTGCTGTGTCTTATCTCTTTCCTAGGAAGCCCCTCTAGCTCATGGGTGTGAGCTGCTGCTAACAGCCTGTTCCTATGAGCAACAGCAGTGATGCCAGCTGTTGCAGCATCTATTTGCCTCATCTCGCTGTGGGGATTAAGCCATGCCACCCACACAGCCTGGGCCTCTGCGGTCCTGCCCTGCATTTTATCCTCATTTCCTGAAAGTCTGTTGGACTGGGGGGGATTCTGTGGTCCCTCAGGGCAGAAATGTAAATATGAGAGAAAGTGCTGTGAAAACCAGGGGAGTAAAAGCTCACTCTGACCTAGAGCTCTCTCTCGCCACACATTAGATGTGTCAATAAGTGAGCTTATTGAAGGTGCATAGTGTGTCCTTTCTTTCCTGGTGGAGAAAAGCTTTCCATCCTGAGGAACCTCCGAAGCTGGTGTCAGAAGTAGGTACATTGCTGCATACTTGGCTTGGCACTGTCCTTGAAGCTTACACGTGAATGCTTTCCTCTTTTCTGTTGAGGTTACAGCACTGTCAACACTCAGCCTGAGATCCTTCCTCTAGGGAGCTCACAGGAGAGACACTGGGAGTGGTGCCTGTGATGGCCCAAGAGATGCTCTGTGTTTCTGTGCTTTTGTGTTGGACAGATGGTGGGAGTACTTGGGCTGGAAAGTCTGGTTCTTGCCAGTCAAACAGGTGAGGCAGCTTGGGCTCCTACAGGGAGGAGACGGTCCCCAGGAGCCAGGACTCTTCCCTGCAGGAGTTGTGGGGCTGCTGTTGCTCAGAGATGACAAGTTGCAGCTGCCCCAGCCCTCTCACCACCATCAGGCCTGTGTCTGCATGCTATCTGAGCCTTTAGTGGCTTGAGGGTGGTGGAGGTGGTAACTGGGTCTGATGGTTCTTGATTTCCCTTAGTGTCTCGTGGGGTTTTTAATTTCTGCTTGATTCTTCCCTGTGGGATGGATCAGGGTGGTGAGCTGTCACTGGCAGCAGGTTCTCCAGCTGCACAAGGAGTGCTCTTACCCTGTGGATCAGACCAGTTTTACTCTCATAGTTTGTTCATGGATTTGTCTGTACACACACAGATTTGTAACTCATGCTCTTTCTACTTAACCCTAAGAGGCTTTCCCTGTCTGTACAGGACCAGCAGTAAAAGCAACAACCTTGACTTCGAGTAGTCCATCTATGCCTGTATTGAGATCATCATGCCTCATGCTTCATTCTTTGTGCTTAAATGGCTGTGAACCTTCTTAAAGGTGGTCTCTACTAAGCCTTATGCACCTATGGGCTATAGGTGCATACACTGTGCTGCTGGAGTCCACCATTTGTCATACTGACAGAAAACATCCAATCTTCTTGTTAGAAAGTGACTGTGTGACTGAACTGCCTTTTGATGTGGAGGGTGCAGGGACCTAAAGCTGATGTCCTGGTGAGTTCCAGGCAGTGACCCCTTGTCTCATTGAAAAATGTCTGAGTTCACACTTTGGCTTCTTAAATAGTCCAGATAAAGCTGTTGGAGGGATTGTGTGAGTCTTTCCTTTCTGTGTCTTGCTTTGTAGACTTTTAATGTCCATCTTGTCTTGGTGGGGCTGTCTAATTAAGGCACAGGCCTGAACGGGGCAGAGCACAGTAATCATTTCTGTGTCATGATTACAGCCATGTTGTGAGAACGGAGGTGAAGCCTTTTATTGAGGCATTTGCATAATGATGAAACCCAGTGATGAGGGCTGTGGTACAGCCTGTCCCATCTCCATATGGGGGTACTCTGTTCCTTTGCTGAAGGGCTTTAGGAGGCTTGACCTGATTTTAGATGCAGGTGTTAGAAGTTGGCCTTGCTCAGTCTAGTCCTGCCTGCCCTGCTCTGTCACCTGCCTAGTTCTGTCCTTCCTGAGTGTGCTCTCTGTGCATCCTGGGGGGCTGCTGGATGCCACCACTTGAGAGAGGGGGCCCAGCCATCTCTGCCTTCTTCCCCCTTCACCTGGTGTTACATGAGGGAGTGGACACAGATCAGTATGGTTAGCTCAGAAAGGAAATACCTACACAGGTGGAAAATAAGATATCTCCCTCTGTTTCTTTTGTTCCTTCTTTATTCCTTTGCTACTTGGAATGTCACACGTTCTGCTTAATGTTGCTTTTTCCCTGCCTGCTGTCATCTTTACTGATATCAGCTCCCTGAATAGGCAGCCACCAGCACTGAATGTGATAAGTAGTAAGCCTATTCTTAACAGCTTGAGGATGTGCCTTCCCTGAAAAAACTGTGCTGTGCATGTAGACCTTTTACTGTAATGCATGTTCTTGTGGGACCTTGAAGTCTGATCACCTGATGTGGTTTTTGTACAAGATTACCAGTACCTGATGCAATGGGTGTCCTCCTTTCCCTGAAAGCTTGTGAGGTGCCACACTGACTGCCCAGGCTCTGCAGAGCTTGCTTGTTAACCTGGGAGCCTCCTCTTGCTTTCGCTGCTTCCAGTAAGCATGGGAAGGGGAGAGCCTAATCTGTTTGTAGGATGCTGTCCAAAGGCCTCAGGGTTTCCAGCTGCTTTGTGAGATAGTGATAGGGTGTTAACACACACTGGGTGAAGATGGGGAAACTGCTCAACTTCAGGCAGGACACTTTCTGCCACTTGGCCCTGGTGTGCCAGGAGCAGCACCCAGCCAGCATGACTCCTGCGGCAGTTGCAGTGGCAGTTCTTGCAAGAGCTGTTACGTATCACGGGTTTGAGAGTTTGCATCCCTTCTCTGAGCACAGGCCTCCTCTGTGGCCTTCAGAGCACAGGGTACTGGGCTGTTAGCCCACCTTTGACACTCAGCATGAAGTAGGTGGGCCAGAGGAAGTGACAAATGGATGTGATTCAAGTAGCAAAACTTACCTGGTGGTGTTAGCATGAATTTTTCTTGCAGACTTTCTAGATATGTTGTGGACTGAGTTCTGGGACTGGTTGTTCTCAAACTCTGATCGAGTCTGTCCCAAGCCCTCAGAGCTGAGGAGAGCTGCTTTCCTGCTTTGGCCTAATTGATTGGTATGGCTTTCCACACTTGAAACATAAAAGCTCCTTCTCTCCTGCCAGACTTACCTTCTATGCCCTGTGAGTAGGTGCCAGGCATCTCTTTAGGCTGTGACTTCTTTTGAGAGAAAAACTTGACTTTAGGAGTATGTGGACAACACTGCCTTAACTGAGTCTTCAGGGTGACTGAAATCATGAGCAGTAATGCAGGGGTACTTCAATACAGCTCTCCTGTTGAGTGCTCTCTGCTGCTCGTGCTTGTGCTGCTGTCCTGAGATGCCGTGTGTGAAACAAGTGTGCACTGCCTGGTTACAGGCCACCTCCCTTTTACCTGGGCACAGAGTGGCAGACAGAGGAGATCCTAACTCAGTTTTCTGTGCTTCCCTGTAAACTTCAGTCTTAGAATGATCCCACTGCAGGGTTGGTAAAGAGCAGGGGTTTACGGGTTATGGCTGTCTGGGCTCCTTTTCCCTCTTGTCTTACTCCAACTGCCTTGCTGCTCATGTGTTGTTTAGGGCAGATAGGGTTTTGTGTTCCCAATCTTGCAGGATTCTCTTGTGCACAAACTTAGGAAAGCTTGTGGAGCTGTGACTGTCAGCTCTTGGTGATGGCTTGAGGTGCCAGCCTTGTGTTTGCAGTACACAGCCCTGTCTGTGCCCGATCTGCTGCTGCCAGAGCCTGGCTTGGTCAGTCCCACTCTTCTGCAGCAGCAGCTGCTGCTGGCAGGTGCTTCTGAACCACAGGTCCCTGTAGCTCTGCTGGGAAACAGTCTGTGGGCACGTGGGGCTGTGTGCAGGCCTTGCTGGACACCACAGTGACTTTCTGGCGTTCCAAAAAACTGGACAGGTGTGCTTATGATGGGGAGCTGGGAGAGAAAGATGCCTCTTCCCGAGAGGTTGTGGAGCTCAGAGCTGCATCAGGCAGCAAGCCTTGATGCTGTCTTGTAGGTCAGGGATGTGAGTTGGTTTCACATCTGGCCAACTGATTATCTCCTGACCTTTGAGGGCTGCTACTCCCTTGGGAGCCCCACAGGGCCCAGGCTTGCTTTAGCCAGTTCAGCAAGGGCCCTGTGCCAGCTCCCCCTGGGGTGGCAGCTCTGTGGCCACCTACCAGACTGTTTTGGTGCTGCCTTTAATTAAACTAGTGAGGAGATAAGGGTGCTTGCTTTCACACTTATTACAGGGCTGATTTCTGACCCGAATGCTGAGGAATAGGAATGTTGGGTGTCTGTGGCAGAGTCTGTTGCTTGCAGATGGTTGCTGCGTGGTGAGATAGGTGCCCTGCAAGGCTGTTAACAAAACTAATTGCATTGAGCTCTGGTCTCTGTCGCTGTCATGGTTCTCACAGTGCTGTTGTCTGACTGGGGCTGGTCATAAAGGGCCTTGCTGTTGTTGCTGAAGTTGCACTAATTAGCTGCATAGCTTGTTGAAAATATGCAGTGTACACATTGCTTGGTGTAAGCAAGTACCTAATCCTTGATGTTGGTTACTGGACAGATTGTGGCCTGATACTCTAGTTTGCAAATAGTGGGAACTTTTTCTCTCAGATGGGGAAGTGACTCCCTGTTGCTGAGAGATGGAAGATGTGTTGCAAGGTCTCTATGTATTGTGCAGGGTGTGTTTGGGCCCCTAGGGTTCCTGATGATTTGGGATGCTTAGACCTGTTTGCTTGATTTCCCTTCAGCTGTTCAAGGCTCAGCTTTGGGTTCCTCCTCTCCTTCCAGCTCCTTGCCTAAGAGGATCAGGATTTGGGAGGAGTCAGAGGAAAGCAAGTGTCTCCCATGTGCAGAGAGGACAGATCAAACCAGTGCACACCTGCAGTGTGTGAAGTGTGGTTTAGCCTAGAGTGCAGTAAGAGCAGATGTCTGTCTGCCTGTAAACCCTTCTCAAAGCGCAGAGGGACATCAAGTCCTGGTGTTGTGCACAGGGGACGTGAGAGGGGAGTTTGGGTTCCTGGCTGCTTGGTGCTCTGTGCTGAAAACCCCTGCCTGCAGCAGAAAGGCTGAGCAGTCATGGCTCAGGCAGGCCAGTGCACTTTGCATCCCCCTGCTTAGTGAAGGTAACCCTGGAACCTGCCCTACAACTTGGCAGCAAAACTGTCAACACCCCAAGGCCAGTGGCTGCCCCTGGAGGGACAGAGGAGGGTGAGACATACCTGCATCTGCTCACTGAGCAGGGCACTCTGGGGCTGCTCTCTGGTGCAGCACCATGTAGCATGGCAGTGTGGATGGATGCCAGCTCTTGCAAAGACCTGAAGACCTTGGGTTTGCCTGGAGAGGTGGTTGCTCTGTGAGCTGAATTTAGCAGGATGTTGTTCTGCCTAGAGAAGCGGTGGAAAATGTGTAGGTCCTGTTTGTAAGGGCCTGTAAAATAATTCTGCTAGTTCTGCCCTGTTAGAAGTCTTGGTTCTTGCCCAGAGCCTGTGTTCAGGACAAGTTCAGTGCTTCCCATCTTCCTGGGGCACACATGGCTGTAGCAGTGACGGAGGTGTTTCACAAGACACAGCAATAAGAGGGGGGCTTGTTGCTGTTCACACTGGTGGGGACTTGTGTGCTAGTGCTGGATTGAAATGGGCTTGTCCTACTGCTTGGGTGGATAGCTGTCATGGACCCCAGGTTGTTTTGAGCTGGGGTCCTAGTTGGCCAGTGGTATTGGAGCCTTGTTGGCATCAAAATCAGTGAAGTGATCTGTAGTGCCTGAGCTGAAGTGTTTCCCTGCAGTGGGAGATGCAGCTCTGAGCTCTGGGATGACTGATACCATCTCCTCATCCTAGCCTGCCCAAAGCAGGAGAGTACTCGGCAGGTTTTTTGTCTCTGCCCTGGACCTGTAGTAAGGCTGACTCATTCACCTTGATAAGATAAACACAGAGCTTGAATAGTCAGGTACCTCTGCTGGGAGCTGACTCTTGAGGGCTCCTCAATCTAGCAAATAAAGGTGTAGCTGTGTGTAGTGGTTAAGAGCTGAAACTAGACAGACGAGTTTGGAGCTTGCTTTTAGCCATTAAAGCAACATAAAGCTCAGCAGCTTTCAGGACTTGTACTTACTGCTTTTCCTACAGCAGCAGCTGTGAGTGGCTCTCAAGGATGCCGTAGCTCCTGCTGTACTCTTTGCTGGCCTTTGCTGCATGTGGACAGTGGATTATCTTGGCAGTGCCCAGGACCATAAATATTACTGGTATCACAGAGATACTACCAGTGAGTATTGCTTGGTACTTCTTGGGCTCTGTCCTTGGGGTGCATGGCTGTACAGGCTGCTCTGGACCCTTACTTGGAGGAAAGGGTGTTTGGGGGGTGGGGGTGAAGGAGGAGACCTCTTCTACCCACTGCTCTTGCAGGGAGGTTGGGTGGCACTCCCCATTTCAGAGGAACACGGGGGCTATGACAGGGCAGGCACAAAGCCATCACTGTTGCTGCACCAAACTGATTTGCAGTGAGCCAGAATGGTGTGTGCCGGGTCCCTGTGAAGATTACTGCCAGCAGAGCCTGTCATGTAGGTGCTGATAGCACTGCACAGGTTCTCTGCTGCTGTCCTGCCTAGAGCAAAGAGGACTGTGAGCTCTAATCTTGCAGTGAAGCTGAAGGAGTGATGCTGGTGCTGGCTGGTGAGGGCTTGATGTGGCAGTGGCTGTTGAATACTCTCAGCTGAGACCTAACTGGGAAGAAGGCTACTCTGGCTGCAGCCTTCTGGCTGCTGTTTGGCAAGAGGCTGTGTGATTCCTGGTGGAGGCAGCAATATACCTCCTGGGGAGACTGGGCTGTGCACCATTTCCCCAGGCCTGTGTGTGGGCGGTGATTCCTGTGTGCCTTCTGCTGGAAGGGGTAGGTGGAGTGGTAGCTGTGGGGAATGCCTCCCTCACAGTGGGCGAGTCAGGTGAGGCTGTGCCTGTGCTCTGCTGCTCTTCCTGCTGCTCTGGTGTCCTGTGGGCTGGGGAGAGGCTGGGGGGTACAGGGAAGCGCGTGAGGGTGTTTCCATCTTGCCTGCAGCAGTAAGAGCCTGGGCCCTTCCTGCTTTTCTGAAGAGCATCTGCCTGGATCACTGGTGTGTGCTCATAGTGAGGGCTCAGCAAGTGTGGGGAGTGCCTGTTCCTCTCCCTGCAGCCTGTCCTTCTCCTGTGGCTTTCTGGTGTCTAGAAGGGGAGTAGAAATGCCATTGCCAAGCAGGAGGCACCCTCTGAGATTCTGGGTTATGTGATAGTAGTTTCTTGTCAGGAGGGTTTTTTTTGCAAGGATGTGAAACCAGGAACTTTGACACCAGAAAGCGATGTTTGTTTCTGAACCCATGGCTTTCCTTCCTCATGCAGTGGGTCTGCCAGTGATGGTGTGCTGCTTCTGTGGTGGGGATCAGGAGCCCAGAGTTGGTTATAAAGGCACTGCTCTGTGGAGGGTGTGGGCCAGCTCCACATCTCCCTGGGAGACCAGGGTCAGGCAGAGCAGTGTGATGAGTGGGTATGGGTGCCAGGGCTGGTGGCAATGTCATGGTGGCTGTGGGTGATAATGCTCAAGCCCCCTGCTTGAGCAGGAGCAAGATTAAGGAGCTGGAGATACAGTGCTGAGGTTGGAAGCTTTCCTAGCTGGCTTGTAATGTTGGGATCCTGCCTTGGAGTACTGCTGGTGGTGGGTAGTGGGGTGCCCAGCAGAGCTGGGGAAACAGGGCCAGGCTCAGCGAGAAGTGTGGGGCTTGTGGCTCAGCTGGAAAGTGGATGCTGATGTGTGATCAGCTGAGAGCAGTGCTGGCCAGATACACATGATTGTTTCTCTGAAGCTATGCTCAAAATTTGCTGATCTGCAGGGCTGTGCTCTGCAGGCTGCCCTCCTGGGAAAGCAGCTGCCTGATCTGCTCTGCCTCTCTCCACAGAGACACTGCCACCACCATGGAGGGGATTGTGACCATGTATCAGGACTTCATGAAGAAAGCAGGTGAGTGTTTGGCTCTGCTCAGAGTAAGGTAGTGCCTCGCTGCCACGGGCACTGTAGGGATGGTCTGTCATCCCTGAAGCAGTCTGGGTCTGACTGCATCCTGCCTCCAGCCTTACACAGATGCATCTCTGGGGTTTTTGTGCTGCCTGTTGTATGAGGCTGTCTTGCCTCAGGGCCTGTGCAAGTTGTTCTGGGGCACTCATGGATCTCCAGGCTGCCCTGCAGTGTGGCTTCAGGCTATACCCTGCTGAGTCTGGCAGCCTCTGCTCCCAGACTGCTTCCCTACCTGCCCTCCTCTCCTAGGAGAGCAGGATTGCCATGTCCTTGCCTCCCCTCTGGCAGTGGCATTGCTGGCAGCAGGTTGGGGTGAGGACTAACTGCTCTGCACCCTGGCTCTTTCCGCAGACCCCCGCATCGCTGATTATCCACTGATGCAGTCCCCATTCCTTGTGATGGGCATCCTTCTGGGATATGTCTACTTTGTCCTATCCTTGGGTCCCCGGCTAATGGCCAACAGGAAGCCTTTAAACCTGAAGAAGTTCATGGTGCTATACAACTTCTTTCTGGTGGGACTCTCACTTTACATAGTCTATGAGGTGAGTTGTCGGCAGCTTGGTCTAGCACGGATAAAGCAGTGTGTGCAGGCTGCATGGGTGATGGGGAGCCCTTTTTCAGGCTGTTCCCTGCCTCTCTGTGCAGAGCTTGACATGCAGTGGGTGATGTGTTGGGCCTCACCCCAATGGTGCTCTCGTTGCAGTTCCTGATGGCAGGGTGGCTGACGGGGTACACCTGGCGATGTGACCCTGTGGACTTCTCGCAGGACCCCAAGGCCCTCAGGGTGAGTTCTCGTCCCTCTCCTGGTAAGTGGGAATGGCCTTTAGTGCTTCTGTTTGGAAAGAAAGGTTACAGCCACCTGCCTCTCCCGAGGCAGAGGATTTACAGGCTCTAGCTCCTGGTTTCACTCTGTGGTTACTGTGGTTACTGGAAGACCTTTGGTCACTGGACATGTTCAGGCTGAGGTGGGTCTCTGATGTTAACCTGTTCTGTTACAGATGGTCAGTGTTGCTTGGCTCTTTGTGTTCTCCAAGTTCATCGAACTGACAGACACGGTGAGTTACTGAGAAGGCCTTGTCATCACTAGCTGGGCAGGGAGTTGGGGCCCAGGGTACTTGGGGTAGGTGCTTTTGCAGCCCTTCCAGTGTGACCTGGTAGTGCTTCTGTTTGGCATCACTGCCAGAGAGGCCACTCTAGGATATTGCTGAAGCCACTCTTGGCACACTACAGCTCTGGAAGCTGTGAGGTGACCTAGTGTGTGATGGCAGGGAGGGAGGGAAGCATCCCTGAGATCAGACACTGAATTACTGGCCCAGCCTGCTCTAGCTGCTCCCAGGACTGCAGGTCCTTGATGCTGTTGGGCTTTCATTGCAGGTGATCTTTGTCCTGCGGAAGAAGAATGAACAGGTCACGTTCCTGCACCTTTTCCACCACTCTGTTCTGCCGTGGAGCTGGTGGTGGGGAGCAAAGTTTGGTCCAGGTAAGATGGAAACTGTCTGGGTGCATGGCTTGGGACAAAGGGTGGGGTTACCCCAGCATGCTGAGAAGGGGTTTTTGGCCCTGCTGGGCTCTCAAAGCTCCCTGTAGTGCTGATTGCTGTGGAGTATTGACTTTGCACTAATGGAATTCTGTCTTAACAGGGGGAATGGGCTCATTCCATGCCATGATCAATTCCATGGTGCACGTTGTCATGTACTTCTACTACGGGCTCTCAGCAGCAGGACCTGCCTTTCAGAAGTACCTGTGGTGGAAGAAACACATCACGGCCATCCAGCTGGTGAGTCTGTGCAGGGGAGCAGGGCATGTCCTGCAGTCTTTGTTTGGGGGTCAGGCCAGCCCTTGTACGTTTGAAAGGCACTGCCAGCAGCTGTAGTTGTCTCCTCTGTAGTGTATCACTCTGAGCTTCTAGCAGCCCTGGCCCAGTGTGGGCCTCTGATAGCCCTACCAGCCTGGTTGGTGTGGGGGTGCTGCTCAGCCTGCTGCCCCCTGGGCTGCAGCCTTTTTTGGGAGGGTGAGAGGCCCTGAGACTTCTGCCTGCCTCTTCCAGCTGCTGCTGACTGTGCCTCTCCATAAGGGCCTCTGCTTCAGAGTGGGAAAGGAGCCTGTGGGTTTCATGTAGAAATAAGGTCTCTAGTAGGTTCCCTGACCCTGCTCCCATGGATAACTTGTTCTTGCTCTGCCTTGCTCCCAGGCACAGTTTGTGATTGTCTCCGTCCACATCTCCCAGTATTACTTCATGCCCAACTGCCAATACCAGTTCCCCATCTTCATCCACCTTATCTGGATTTATGGGACCATCTTCTTCATCCTCTTCTCCAACTTTTGGTACCAGTCCTACACCAAGGGCAAACGGTTGCCCAGGGTGGCTCAAGAAGCAGCCCAGCACAACGGCAGCAGCATCCATGAAAATGGCACTGTCACCAACGGCAAGGTCAAAGCCAACTAGAGGGCAAAGCGCTCCCAGAGCCAATGAGAGCCCCGGGGCAGAGGCAGCTGGGACCTGTCCCTCTGTTCCTGGGTGCCACTAGCCAAGTCAAGTGCCTACAGACTGTTGTCCCCCTGTGCCCAGCCCTGCTGTCCTCTGTCTGCACGCCCAGCCCCTCTGCTCTGAGCAGCCATGGGCCACTTCTCCTGCTCCTGGGAGGGCTTGTGCTGTTTCTCAGTGTTGCTGAGCAGAGAGGCAGCTGCCTGCATCACAGTTGTGGGGCTGCAGTCCCATTCCAGTGTTTCCAAAGGAACTTCCCCCCAAGTGCCTACATCTGGCCCTTCTGCCTAGGGGCCATTTCCTTCTGAGTAGGACCAAAAGAAGAGACCGCTTCCTGTCCTGGTGCCCACTCCTCTTCCCTGTCTCACAAGAGCCCGTGTGGATGAGCAGATTTGTCCCTGGCTGCTTGTCACTGCCAGCTCAAGTGTGAGTGCTCCTGCTCTCTACCACGCCTCGTGCCACTTAGTGCCGTGCCACAGTGCTGCATGTCCCTGTGTGCCCAGCTGGGGGGTCCTGCCCCGGCACTTCTGTGCCCAGGGGTGGCTGTGGGGAATGTAGGGGCGGTGCCTATGGGATGAGAGGGCCCAGACCTGCCCAGTACAGTACACATGCCCTGTGCCTAGTACATAGCAGGGGCTGTGACATCCTGAAAGGCTTCCCCCACATGATAAGCCCAGGTTGCTGTGCCTGGGCTGGGTGCTCAGTGTGTGCTTTAGCCACACTTACCTGATCCTCTATGGCAGCTGGTGGCTTGCTCCAGAGTGGGGGAGACCAAGCTCAGTCTGGTCTTGGACCACTTCCATTCCTGTAAAGTCAAGACTTGAGCAATAAGTGCCCCTTAGAATCAGCTCCTGGGCTCTGCTGCTCAGGACCAGCCCTGCTCTGGCCTAGCATGAGCACAGCAGAGGGTGGTTGTAGCATGCCCTGCTGTGGTGTAACAGTAAGCACCTCTTGCCTCTTTGGATCTGAGTGGGCCTGGGTGAAGGTGTACTCTGCCCTACAGCAGGGCAGTGCAGCAGCTCTCCTGGGCCTGGTGCCTGTCACCTGCTCTGGCTGTAACCAAAACATGCTGATGGCCTTGAGGATGAGGTGAAGGAGCCAGGCCCTGTCAGATTGGGCTGCTCTTCTATCACAAATAAACAGGCAGAAGGAGAAATGGCTCTGTCCTCTTGTTTTCTTGGCTCGCTGTACACAGAAGCTGTTCCAGGTGCTTGGTCCTGCCCAGTGTGGTTGGAGGCAGGGCTGGGAGA
>JAWWES010000006.1:11172159-11206198 GCA_035583135.1 Lophotriccus pileatus
GGGAGAGAGTGATAGCTGTGTGCTGATGAAGCAGATGGCAGATTGTTTCCAAGTGTTTTGGTAGAGCAGTGCTCAGGGCAGGAAGTGTGTCAAGGCTTCTGTTGTGAAAGTGACTCCACCCTGCCAAAGAATGGCTGGGGTGGAGAGTGGGTGAGGGCTGGGCACTGGGCCACCTGCCCAGGGGAAGCTGCTGCTTTTCAGAAATCCTGGGGAGCTGAGGTATGGCAGAGCAGGGAACAGAAACCCTGGGAACTTGAGTGATTGGGAAACACAGTTTGTTGCTTTCTGCATCTGGCCAAGCAAAAACTGCTGCCATTTATGAATGCCTCTGCAGCATGGATCTGTGTGGAATGTTTCTCAGGGTGGTCAGAGGGAGGGTTATGTTGTTGCTGCCTTGCTCTTGCTGCAGAAGTGCATCTTGCCTGGCTAGGCTCTGTTTTCTCCACTGTTGTCTCATTCAGGTGTCCCTTCAGTGCTGTTGGGGTGCTGGGCTTCCTTCCCACCACGCTGTGACTGGGGCCGTCCTGGGTGCAGAGGGCAGCCTGGGTGCTGACTCAGGCCTGGGAAGAGGAGTGGGTTCTGGCTGGGCAGCTTGTGGCTGGGTGGAACGTGTTAGAGCAGCTGCCTCCAGACACTGAGTTTCACGTGGGGTAGGAGGGCTTTAGTGGATGTCCAGCCAAAGCTCTGGAGCAGGGCTTGGTGTGAGAGGAAGCTCTGCTGATCTTGCCTGGGCTGTTGTACACCTCAAGGCTGTGCTCTGAAATGTAGGAAAGCATCTTCAAGTGACCTGAACTGCACCTGGCATCACCCTGTTTTACAGGCCTCAGTGCCCTTGTATTATGTATGAAGCCATAAACTGGGATTTGGCTGCTGCATTGTGTGGTGTTCTCCCAGTGTTGCTGCTTCTCTGTGAGCAAGCACTTGCATGAAAGCTTGTTCTGGTCCGTGTTGAAGCCGTGTGTAACATCAGTTCAGTGCTCAGAAGTCACCACTTTAGGAGCTGTCGTTGATGGTCCAGCTGAGATGGACCTTTTCCTGTCAAGCCCCTTTCCCTTCTCCAGTTGGCTCTTGGCAAAGACAGGACTGTCTTTGCTTTTGCCCAAAATAGTAACAATACTTTAAACTACTTATGCTTGGTGTTTTAGGATGGGCTGTTCCCTATGTGTGCTCTGCTCTCCCTTCCTCCAATTGTTCCTGTTAGCTGTGCTCTTCTATGGGCTGGCCATGACACTTGGTAATTAATATGCTGTCATGCTGTGAACTGAATTCACACCTTATAGGGCTGTGTTTACTGGGCCTGCTGGATCAGTGCCCAGCTCCTTCCTCTGCTCCTCCTCACTCAGGGCAGTAGGAACAGTTGGGGCCAAAGACATTGCAATACCATTATCCTCTAGTAATGCTCAGAGGACCTTCAAGGGCTGTGTAATGCACAGCTTTTGGGAGTGGGGTGTGTGCTAAAGAGAAAAGAGCCTGTATTGCATGTCTGAGAAAGCTGAGCTGCTCTTACAGTGAGTGAAAAAATTACAACAGCTTTTAGGCATATAAAGCCTTCCTTCCAGGTCAGGAACCAGGGGAGGGCTTAGTCAGCTGTAAGGCTACAGGGCAAGTCTGTGCTAACTCCCAGCACCGAAGTGCAGGGGTGTGGGACAGGGCTTCCACAGCAGCAGCACAGCTCTGGGGAGGAGCCCAGCCTCTGGGTCCCTGCTTCCCCCTTAGCCACAGCTGCTGCCTTGGGATCTGTGTGTGAAGGTGAAGGAGAACGTCTTCCTTGGACCTCCTGTGACATTCCCCAGGTGGCCAAGCAGGGATGCACCATCAGTCCTGCTGGGAAGGTGCTGGGCTCAGCTGCTGCAGGCTGTTGTTTTGAGACTGTGGGTCCCCCCCATATCGGTGTGGGGTGCACCCTCACTGGCCTTGGCACAAGTTGGTGCTGCCATGCCCACCTTTGAAGGTTCCAGCTGGCTTGGAGCTCTGGAGACAGAGCTGGTGCCAGGTACAGCGTGGTACTGCGCCGAGGGGAAGGTGAAAGCAGTTAATAATCCACCCTCAGCTAATCACAGGCTGGTGGGAGGCACAGGCTTTGTGGAGCTGCTTTGCACAGGCCAAGGTGCTAATCAGCTGCACAGTGTCCCCAGCAGCCCCTGGCTGTGCTGGTGCAGCTGAAGGACAGGCCTGATGGGTCTGCTGCAGCCCCACAACCTCAGACACTGTGGCTCCAACATGCAGAGCAGCGTGGCTGTGCTGGCTCCTGCTCAGGTAAAGGCTCAAATGTGTTCCCTGCAACTTGCACCAGCATAACCCAGCCTGGAAAAAATGCATTTTTCCAAGTGCAGGGGAGTCAAGCTCTAACAAATGTTAGCTGAGCCCTGCTGCCTGCTTCCCTGCATGCCAGCCCCAGCTTGGCACTAGGGCTTCCCCTCAGCCAGAGGGGAGGACAGAGACCAGGGCTGCTGGAAGAATACGTGACTTAGGGCTGTGCATAGAGCTTGTGGTCCTTTGTGAGTCTCTTGCATGATATCCAGGCTGGCTGTGGCAACGTAAACTAACCCTTTGTTTTGCATCAGGCTTTATGCCATTGCCAGCCCCTTTCTGGCCTTTGGGGTGATTACAGCTGGTACTGTATGTTTCTAGCCCCTCCTCCTCGTTTTTTTTTTCCTAATAGCAACTGGCTCTTAACTTCAGTACTAAACCACTGCAGAAGCAGCTATTCTACTCCAGCACCATAAGCAGGCAGTGTTGGCTGCCTGTAGCAGAACAAGACAAACTAGTGTGCACAATTACAGCTCTGGAGCAGGTGAGCACTGCAGATCCAGTCATGAGACAGGGCACAAGCTGGGGCCACAGCCATACCATGCTTTCACTGAGCCTTGCTCTTCCCCACCCCAGCTGGCACCAAAGCAGGCTCGAGCTGGGCAGAGGGCCCTGCCTTAGGCATGGGCCAGCTCAGCAGTGGATCACTGAGGATCACAGCTCTTTCCTTTCAACCCTGCTGTAGGGGTTGAAAGGGGGGAGCTGCTGTGCTTGTGGTTAGCATTGAGATGGGGCAGGTGACATACATATCTTAGCTGGGACAGTAGAGAAGCACAACCATTGCACAGCATCCTTATCCTAGGACTGTAGGGCTGTGCTAGGCTTCGTCTGCCTGTAAACAGGCAGGCCCTAAAGAACAAGGGCTCCACCCTTTGCCCAGATCCCAAACCACAGAGAGGAGGTTCTGGGAGCCATGACTTTTTCTTCCATCAGATTCCATAAAAAAAGAGTCAAGTTAAAGCACTTTATTAACATTTAAAATACTGTACAGCATGTAAACCAAATACCCCCCTCCCCACAACAACCCTGTGCTCTCAACGGATGCTCTGGTGAATAATGCTGGTTTTGGCACTGTTTGCCTTCTCTTTCTCCTTCTTCTTTATGGGGTCCATCTCAAAACAGCGCCAGAGCCTCAGTGTTTCATCAGCAGCTGCTGAGGCCACTGTAGTACCATCAGGGCTCATAGTCAAGTTCAGGATTCTGGCAGTATGACCTGAGGAGGAGTTGTGCAGTTACCCTGTGTGCATTTATTTACTCCTGTGTGCCCCCCTGGTTCCCCCAGCTTGCATAGCTGTCTCCCCACGGTGCTGTGGCAGCACCAATCAGACCCTAGGCGTGCATTTGGAGAAACAGTGTTTCTTCAGCAGCATGCCCTGCATACCATCCTGCAGCAGTGACGCTGCAGGATCAAACCAAGGCTTGCATCTTCCTTTAGCCTCCAGCAGGTCCCCCTTCCCCAGGCAAAGGGCCCAGCCTACCTTGCAGCTCTGCAATCTTGGTCATTGTTGGATACTTCCATATAACCAGCTGATTCTGTGCAAAGCCATGGCCCGAAACGAACTCCTTGTAGTTTGTTGACCACAGGATAGAACAGACCTGAGGAGAGGCAGTAACACAGGTAAGACAAGCTGCTTGTGCTGATGCTCACCAGCCACAGCTGAGTGTGGTCACCTCCTTTCCCATGCCTCTGGGCCTCAGCAGCCAGCAGCTCTGTGTAGGTGTGCTGCCACAAGGTGCTGATAATTCATGTCTCACCTGGGAATGGGCATCCACAGTACTGAGGCAGGCGCCAGAACACACGTTCCAGATGCGGATATGTCTGTCGCTTGTCCCGCCTCCGGTGGCCAGGACGTTCATCTGCCACGGGCACCACGCCACAGCCTGGGAGAGAAGAGTTCGTTCTACGCCATGCAGGAGGCAACCTGGGCACAGCCAGTGCTGCACTCTGCCTTGCACACCCACGTGTGTGCCCACGGCCACCCTGCGCTCACCTTGACAGCACCCTGGTGCTGCGTGAAGGTCTGCACAGGAGTGGTGTCTCCACCGCCCCCCTGGATGGATGGCCAGACGTTCACCAGGTTGTCGTTGCCACCACTGGCCAGGTAGCGGCCATCTGGAGACCACTCGAGCCCGCACACCTCCTGCGTGTGGCCAGCGAGGGTGGCCACGTGGTGCTCGGCCACGCGCACGTCGTGGTGGTGGATGTGGCCGGTCCGTGCCCCGCTGTGGAGAGAAGAAAAGGCTGGGTCAGGCTGACACGTTTTCACCCAAATCCATTTCTGTGTTGTTGCAAGGCTGTTGTACCTGCCACTGGATTTTAGCCAGTGTTATCAGCATCATCGGTCTGTTGGTGTGAGAGAAACAGCCACACAAGCTCTTCACAGCTTCAGAACAAGGGGCAATACAGAAGAGAGGCAACAGGCTGAGTAAGAAGCCCAAGCCAGGACAGAAACTCTTCTCTGCCAGCCCTAACCCACACTACTCACAGATCTAGGGATAGGAATCTGCAACAACTGGACACTATCCTTGACCCTGCCACACCCACCCCCTGCTTTACCTGGAGAGGATGTAGCTGTTCCAGCTGAGGGATCCCACGCGGGCACAGTGGCTGGTCATGTTTCGGAGGCGCTTCTGCTGCTGGACATCCCATAGCTAGAGAGGCAAAGCAATAAGTTCTCCAGAGGATGAGGAAACCCAGCCCCGTTGCTATGCCCCAGGAACCTGGCATTCAGCCTTCTCAGTATGGGAGCAGAGAAAATTTTTATCTCATGCCTATAGTACAGAGGATAACTCCAGGTATCCAGAAAAGGCCCAAACCAAACTCTGCCTTGCACGCTGCAGTTGGCTGTGGACAGTTCCACCCCATACCAGGCAAGAAAAGTTGGGTGCATTGCATCATTCCTGTGCTAGCCAAACCTTTGTCCCCATGCCACACACATTTAATTTTACTTCTGCACTCACCTGGACCTCAGCATTACTTGTGCCAACAGCAAGGTAGTTTCCTTCTTTAATCCATGACAAAGAGGAAACGTAAACATCTGGATGCTCTATCTGCAGCAGCTGGATAATCTCCCCAGAGACATCATTCCACAGATAAACAGAGTTGTCCAGAGCCACTGCCAGGAAGTTCCGGGAGCTCCAGTCAATGAGATTCAGATCTACAATTTGGAAGAGCAACACAGGTCACACCACGCTTACCTGGAGAGCCCTGCCCTTCACCAGTGCTGCCGCCAGGTCTTCCCCTGCACCACATACAAGTAAGGGGCAGCTAATGGGGTCAGGTAGCCCTGATCCAAGTTGCCTACACAGCACTCTTGGACCGCTGTTCCTATAAGGCTACACAGGGATGCTCCAGAAGTGGTCTGTGCTAGTTTGGGTGCTTAAAGTAACGTAAACAGCCCAGTTACACTGTCCTAGGAACTGCACTCCAGGGCAGAATGTTCTTGATGCCCAGCACTCAACACTGCAGCCTACTTACAGTAGTCATTGCGGATCTCCGGTGCATCCAGGATCCGGTCTGGCATGGAGGGAACATATCTGCTGTTCTTCCTGCTGGATCCAGGTGTCATTTTCTGACTGTAGAGCACTTTCAGATTATTCTGATAGCCTGTGTGCAGAGGAACAGATTTGTTGACCTGAGTTACTGTTTCCTTCCAACCTACTGCTGCTCACCCAACTAGGAATCCCTTCCAGTGAAAATGAAGGCCTGAGAGAAGAGCTCCACTCACGAGAGTGCAGTGTGCTGAGCACCTCTGGCAGTATGAAGTGCTGAACCAGGGTGAGCTACACTTTATTCAGTCACTAATTTAACAAACAGTTGGTTTTTTGTATCCCATTATGTTTAGTTACGGTTCAGCTAGAAAGTGCACAGCAGAGACTTTGAAGCTCTTACAGGCTCTGCGTCATACCTTCTGGAGCGTACTGTGGCTTTCCACTGAGGCGGAGGATCTTTGCCTCTTCTACATCAAAGCCATTCAGGTTCACTGCCCAGGCTTTCTGTTGCTCCTGCAGGGACAAACCACTTTCAGTGCGATGTGCTGGAAACTCAAAGCCCACACTGCAGTTCAGTTAAAAGATTCACCTAAGCCCCCTTCTCCCAGAATCAGGAGGTGTAGAAACAGTGCTGCAAGAGTCAGCCACAAGCAGGTCAAAGTAGTTTTCTCTCAGACCTTGGCACATTGTCCTGCTCACATTTTTATACAGTGGGAAATTCAGTGTCAGTGCCAGTGGGAAAAGCCACAGCACAAGGGACCAAATGCTTCATAAACAGATTTCAGAAACACAGTGTAAAACATTCCAGAATTGTTCCCCATGTAGACATTGTCCTAGAATAGCTACCACCAGCAGTTTTACTGTCCAATAGGCCCACAGCTTTGTGTTTTTGTAGCCTGCTATATTTTAAAGCCTCGTTAGCCAAAAGCTGAATTTTGCTACTAGAAGCAGCATAGGCTAGAGCAAGTGACAGGCTCTACAGCTTCCACCTCGTGCCAGGCCCCTGAAGCCCAGAGCTGGAAGTAGCCATGGCTAGGGCTTTGTCAGCCACATGTGCCCACTGCATAGAAGTTTACTATTCTGTAAATGGGCAGGACGGATTAAGTGTTTGGAAGTGGTTGTTGAAGTAACTGTGCCTTAGCAACGTGCTCACCTTCTTGGTAGGGGATTCCTCAGCAGGGTCATTCTCTTTGGTTAGGAGGAAACTTGCCATGTCCATCTGCATAGTGCTGCGGTTGGGAATGTAGCGATCCCCTCCAGCCCTGGTTGGGGTGCTCTGGATTTTGGATCCAGATTTCCCTACATTTACATACATAAATATTGTCTTACAGCTATTTAACAGCCTGTATTAGAGCTTTCATGAGCAAACCCAGCACTCTTCCACATCACACCCATCATTCAAGTTCCAGACCAGCAGGACCCTCAGACCTCATACCGTTCAGACACAACCAGCTGGTATTTCCCCCCGACCCCCAAGCTCTGGTTAGGGACTGCCAGGAGACAACTTGGGTTTAGTGCAACAGTTTCAGAGATCACAGGTAAGGGGAGGATACAAAAACAGTTACGCCAAGGAAAGCTGTCAGCTGACGGTCCCGCCCGCACTTGTCCCAACACACAGCGGTGCCAGCAAGGCCCAGCTGAGGGATCTGCAGTTCCCTCAGCCGGGGAGGAGGTGAGTGACTGCCAGCAACCGGGCAGCCCAGCCCAGCCCCTGCTGACCCTCCAGCCGCCGAGGGTACCCGGCACAGCCCCACAGCCTCATGGCTACAGGCACGCAGCCCGGACTCGCCCACCTGGCCTCGGCCGCCGCTCACCGGGTGTCTTGGACGGCGTCTTGCTGGAGCTGTGGGAGCGATTGGCCGGCTTCATGGGCGACACGCCGAGGGGGCTGGGCCCGGGGCCGCTCTCCTTGGCCTTGCGCTGCCACCGCGCCGGCGGCGCGTTCGGGATCGGCGTGTCCAGCTTGAGCAGCCCCTGCAGGTCCGCCTCGAACAGGAACTGCGCCATGGTCCTGCGGGCGGGCGGCGTCAGCCGGGCCCACCGGGACTGCTCCGACGGGCCCTCCCCGCCACCGGGCACCCCCCGCGTGTTCCCGATCGCTCCTCGAGGCCTTTTCCATCCCCCCGACATCCCCACCAGCCGCTCCTCGGGACCTTTCCATCCCTCCGCTATCCCTTCCAGCCGCGCCTCGAGGCCCTTTCCACCCCCCCCCCCCCCCCACCCCCTCCAGCCGCTCCTCGGGGCCTCCTTCTGCTCACGGACCCTCCCTCCCTCGCTCCTCCCGCCCGTTTCTCGGGGATCACTTCACCACAGCCATGCCCCGGGCCGGCTCCCGGGCCCGGCCGCTCTCTCACCGCCGCCGCGCCGCCGCCGCTCGCCGGCCCCGCCCGCGCCGCGGCATTTTAAAGCGCGCGCGCCCGCCGCCCCGGTTGGTCGCTTCAAACCCAACGGCCGCGCGTTGCCCGGCGACGGCCGCGCGCCGCAACGCCATTGGCTGGGCCGTTGGGGGCGGGTACAGGGAGGCGGAGCCATCGCGCTCGGGGGGCGGGGCGACGAAGGAGCAGCAGGCGGGTGGTTTGTGAGGGGACGCGTTGATGGTGGGGCGGGAGCGGGGCTGGCCGCGGTTCTTTGCGGTTCCCAGCCGCTCAGGAGCAGGTAGGACTGGTTGGCGATGTCGGTGCTCGGCAGGCGGCCTCCAGCGTGCTCCGGCGGCGGGCCCGCCTCGCCCCGCGGGCCGGGCAGCACCTCCAGCAGGCAGGGCAACACGGCCTCCTCCGGCGGCTGCTTGTCGAAGGCGCTGGCCTGGGGGGGGACACGGAGCGGGGCGATGGGGGCTGCCCTTCCAGCCTGTACCGGGGGGGCTCAGCTCTGCCCCAGCCCCTCACCTGGCCGTGCTTGCTGCTCTCCTGGAGGAAGCTGCCCAGGGCACGGTGCAGGTCAGGGACGGGCGGCCAGAGTTTCTGCTTCACGTTGCTGGGTACGGGGAAAGGGACATGGAAGGCAAACCCCAGCCTTGGGGTGCTCTGACGCCCCTCTGCAGGGTGCCCAGGCCTGGTGCTGGACCCCCCTGTCTGCCCCTGGCACAGCCCTTACCTGTAGAGGGAGGGGAAGGTGCACCGCAGCCCCAGGAGCACCGCTGTGAAGAGCAGCGGCACCACCGTAACGCTGGGGATGATCCAGCCTGCAGCGGGGGAGGAACGCTGGGGCTGTAGCCCTTCCCGGACCCGCCACCTCTGAGCCCTTCGCAGCCCTGGCACCCTCTGCCCGGTGCTCCCCATCCCACTTCCAGCTCTGTCCATCTCCCGCCCCATGTGGCTCCTCTGCCCTGTCCCTTACCCGCATCGGCCACGGCATCGACCACAGCAGGCTCGGACCAGGCGCTCCAGCTGCCCCGGTACCGCGGCCCGCTGGGCTGGGCCCGCACCTGGGCCTGGTAGCGGGTGCCTGGCCGGAGCTCCAGGACTTCTTTCCTGGCAGCCCGTGGAACCTGCAGGACCTGCAGGGAGGCGTGACTGCTGTGGGATGCCCAGAGCCGTCTTGCCTGGCCCCGTGCAGGCCGTGTGTTGGCAGTGGAGGTCGGCAGGGCTGCTCGGGGTGCCCTGGCCAGGCCTTACCTTCCAGTCGTGGCTGTTCTCCACGGCATAGCGGACCTGGTAGTCCAGCTGCTCTGCCAGCACCTCCAGGGGCGGGAGCCACTGCAGGCTCAGACGGCCCTGTGACACTGTCGCCTGCACGAGCTGCGGGGCGTCTGTGAGCACTGTGGGTGTTGGGGACGGGGATGTGTCGCTGCCATGGAATGGGACGTGGGATGCTGTGTCCCCTGAGTTGGGCATGGGCGAGGGCAGTGGCCGTGGTGGCACCGAGACTCACCAGCCTGGTGCAGCCAGAAGGGCTCCTTGAAGAAGCTGAGCGTGGGCAGCATCTGGGTCCGGGTGATGTTGACCAGGACAGAGATGGCACTGTCAGCCCTGGGCTGGAAGGTGCAGGTGTGGGTGTCCTGTGCCCCCACGCTCACCTCCTCGCACTGCTGCCATGCAGCTTCCCTGTGAGAAGAGTGGGGAGCCAGTCAGTCCCACCATGGCATCCCCACAGCCAGTACAGCTTTGCTCCTCCTGCACTTGCCTAGGAGAGCTACTGGTGCCTGTAGGGCATGGGCAGGTGGCACAGTGTGGGATGATGGGACACAGCAGGACCAGTGGTCCCTGGGATGTGCCTGCCTGAGTTCCTCGTGCCCACCATGCCCCTTACCTTGTGCCAGCCCTGCTTGGAGGTGGCCGGTAGAAGAGCTGGTGGGAGCTGGGGGGCTCTGTGGGGTCCCAGGTCCACTCGCAGCGCACACTCTGCAGGTCAGGGGTGCTGCAGCGCAGCCCGATGTCTCCTGGGTAGGCGAGAGCCAGGGCAGGGAGGAGGGGGCTGCTTCTCCTTGGCCCCCCAAAACTTGGGTGCTGTGCCTCACCCACCCCCCGCAGCCCCTGCTATGGGTGCCTCCCCGCTGCTCCTGCCAGCACGCCGGCGGAGGGGTGGCTGCTCACCGGAGGAGCGGGGCGTCTCCGCAGCCACTGCCTGCGACCAGGGCCCCCAGACGCCATCCATGGAGGTGCCGTCGGGCTTGCTGCGCACCTGGATGTGGTACCTCACCCCTGGCTGCAGGTCCCGGAGCACCACCCAGGTGTCGGCCTGGACCAGCCCCTGCAGGAGAGGGGCCAGGCTGAGGAGCAGCTGCAGGCCCCAAATCCCCCTGCCCATCCCTGGCCTCCCTATGTACCTGCCCCACTCCCAGGGAGGCTGTGGCTGCCCCAGCCCTGGGTGTTTGTGTGCTGACGGTTGACTGGATGGAGGGGTCCCCAGGGTGCTCCCCACTGGGGTTCCACGTGGTGCTGCAGGGCATCCCTGGGGAGCTGGCAGGGCAGCACTGCACCTCGTAGAGGAAGAAGTTTGGGTAGTCGGCGAGCGGTGGCTGCCACGACACGCAGAGCTGCCCTGCAGCCCCCGCCCAGCGGGCTGAGATGTTCACTGGAGGGGCGATGAGACCTGCGGGGAACGTGCCAGCATGTTTGCCCTCCTGCTGCAACCCCTGCCTGGGCTGGTCCTGCTGATGGACACTTGGAGTCCCCCCAAGGCTGTCTCTGCCCAGCATGCAGGGCACAGGGTGTTGCCAGCCCCCGTGGCCAGCAGAAGGTCTGGGGACTGTCCTGGTGTCACAGGGACAGCAAGAGGGACTCACCCACCGCATCCACGCTGAGCTCCCGCCAGTACTTTGTGTGGTTTGTGGTGGCGTCCAGGACGTGGAGGTGGAGCTGGGTGAAGAGCCGCACGTCCTGGCTGGGGAAGACGCAGACGTGCCGCGTCCCACCAGCCCCTCGGCGCCACGTGGAGACCACGCATGCTGTGGGCAGATCCCTGAGGAATGGAGAGCGAGGTCTTGCAGCACCTCATATGCCTCCTGCCTCAGGCCAATCCGGAGGAAAGGGGACGTGGGGCACAGCACCGAGACCTCAGGGTCACCAGCTCCTTTCCTGTGCCACCACCCGCTGCAGGACACCCATGGCACCGAGGGACAGCCAGTGTCCCAGCCCTGCTGCAGGGTGTGCAGTGGCTGCTGTGTAGCTCCCGTGGGCTCTCCATCATCTCTCCTTGCAGCTGGGAGCCACTGGGATGGCACAGATTGCTGTGGCACCCTGACCCTGCTGCTCTCTGTGCAGGCAATGGGGAGGCTGGGCTGTGTCCCCACCACCTCCTACCTGCTATACCAGTAGTAGAAGTGGCACATCCCGCTCATTGCCTCCTCCTCCTCGTCCCAGAAGCAGGTGAGGTCCTCGAAGGAGCGGGAGAAACAGAGGATGTCCTCGGACACCCCTGCCAGGAGTGCAGCATCTGGGAGGAGCGTGGGCATGAAGGAGCCCCTGGGTACAAACCCATCCCCATCCCACCCCATGCCCGCTGAGGCCAGGCTGTGTGAGCACCCTGGGCAGGGTGGGCATGGCCGTGGCACAGGTACCCCCACCAGCTTGGCACGGCAGGGAGGGACACGGCACACGTGCTGGCTGCGGGCTGGCCTGGGGTCCTGGCTGTGACAGGGCTCACCCACCCCCCTCCTCAGTACAGGGGGTCCTTCAGGACAAACAAACATCCCAAAATAGCCCTGTGGTCAGAGGGGGATTCTGGGCCCAGCGATCAGGGGGAAGCACCCCTGCCCTGCTCATGCCGGAAGGTGCAAGGAAGTGAGATAAGGAGGAGCAGCACCCCAGGGAGAGGGAAAGGGCCTCGGGGCTGGCGTGGGGGCGTGTGGTCCTGGGCAGGGGGGGATGCCAAAACCCTGGCCCAGGGACTGCTGGGGGCTGTGGGTTTCTGTCCTCCTCAGCAAGCCACCCTCCCTGTAGTTGCATGGATGAATTGGAGCATCACATCCCGCAGGATTTCTGTCCCAAGCACTGGAGGCTTTGCTTGCACATGGATACGTGCCCCTGTTGTCATGGAAAAGGGGACAGCCCCAAGATACGGACATGTGAGGCACAGGAGTGGTCTTGCTGCCCCCAGAACTGCTCCAGCACTCCCTTCTCCCCCCTGAGCCCTGTCCAGCCCCCTTCCTCCTCCTCTTCCTTCTGGCATGTACTGCCTTCCCAGGGGCTGTCCCCAGCTGCGGGACCCGACAAGCCCCCTGCCAGTGCCTGGCTCTGCTCTGTGTGCTGAGGGCATCCGTTCTCTGCTATGCACCCTCTACGCTGTCAGTTGAGCCCACCCTGGGCCAAGGATAAGTGACAGTCCCCAAATGTCCCTGCCACCTTCTTGGTGTCCTTCTGCTCTCCCTGTCCCTGGTCTTGCTCTGATCCCCCCAGCCCTGTTCCTCATTTCCCAGCCTTCTGTTGCCTTCTTCCCCCCACTCAGGCTCAGGGCACGGCGATGTCACAGAGCCTGGGGGCAGAGAGGATGAGCCCAACCCTGATACTCCTCCCCCTGTCCCCATGGGGGTGACTCCAAATCTGCTCTGAAACCCACCCTGGCCAGACACCGGGGTGGGTCTGGAGAGATGAGCAGGAGATCAACAGGATTTTGTTCAGTTAACACCTCTTAATGGTGTTACAGAAGGTGTGAAAGGGGATGAAGAGGGGCTCAAAGAAAGCATGAGCAGCCCTGAAATGTGTCAAAGTCGTGAAGTGGCTCTGCCAGGTGCAGTCACCCAGGCTGGGGCAGGTTGAGGATGCTTGGCAGGGCAAGATCCTGGCACGGCTGGTGCAAGAACATCAGCCTGGCAGTGCCCCTGCATTACTCGTGGTGCAGAGCTGAGCCATGAGATGTTACCTCGAATTTCCCTCAAACCCTCATCATATCGTAACTCCAAGAACATTTGATGAGCAGGCAGCCCCTCTGCTGTCTGTGCGGGACTGGGAGCACCAGCCTGACATCCCCAAGAGGCTCTGGGCTGCCAAGTCCTGCTTGCAGAGAGCAGGGATGATCCTTTACTCCAAGCACCTCAGGTTGTGCCACAGGTGAGAAGGGCACTCCACTGCCCACCCCGAACACCCCCCGCACACCCTCCTGGGATGCCCCTTCCCAATCCCACAGATTTTGGCTGCTGTGAGGCGCTCACTGCCCACACCTGACATGCCAGCTCTTCTCTGGCCCATCCTTTGGGGGAAGAGATACCCTCGAGGACCTACCTTGGGACGTCACTGGCTCGGGGGCTGACGGTGGGCTGTGGAGGCTGAGCAGGATGGCCGGGATCAGCGAGAGCAGCCAGCCCCAGCACAGGCAGGCTGCCATCCTGCAACCCCCGCGCCGGGGCCACGCGTGCGGTACTCGGCCCTTCCCAGCGCCCCGGGAGCTGCTGTGGCTCCCTCCAGGCAATACTTTTTATCTGGGAAGTGGTGGCTGTGCAGCTCAGGAAGCCTGGCTGGGGGGCTCCCCCCCAACCTCATCGCCAGCACTTCCCTGTGCCTGAAACCGCTGCGCCGCAGCCCCTGTGCCGCCAGCCGCGGTGCCACGGGAGACTGCTCCTATCAGATAGGCGGCATGGCCTGCCCTTGCGGCTACCGGCACGCCGGGAGGCTGGGGTAGGAAGAAAAACAACCCCGGAGAAACCAGGGAGGCCCCTGTGCGGGGCAGGGCAGGCTGTCGGGGGCTGTGTGGGAGCATGGGACGTGGGACACTGCTCTGGCTCCATCCTGTCCTGTGCCACCTGGCACAGGTGAGTCCTGGGCCTGCTCTGCCCCCAGAACCGTCCCTGTGGCTGTGCCAGGAGGAGAGCTGCAGGCACGGGGGCAATGGCAGAGCCCACACAGTTGCTGGTGGTGGTGCAGGAGCAGGGCCAACATGAGTGGTCCTGTAGCCATGCTCAGCCTCGTGCCAATCTACCTCTGCTGTCTGGCATGGGTGGCTGGAGGGTCTCCCACTCCTCCAGGGCACAGCACAGTGGCACAGCCTGGGGGGCACCATCCAGGCCACAAGTACATGTGTCCCCACCATGCCGAGGCCAAGTTGGCTTCTCCTTGCCCAGCAGCTGAGGACAGCACTGCAGGCACTGAGCAGCCAGCACCAATCTGCCACAGCCAAATTTTGTCAAATCAGCCCCATTTCCTTTTCCATCTGGCTACGGGGCTGTGCTGTCAGGGAGGCAACAAGCAGAAGGACCTTGGTGCGAGCAGGACTAATGACACTGCCTCAGACACCATTCCCAGCGGGAAGCAGAGGAGGTGCAGGGGCAGTGGCACCCATCAGGCTGTCTGTGAGGACCAGTCCCCATCACTGCTTCACTGGGGACCTCAGGGATGGGGCAGAGAGGCTGTTCAATAACAGCTGCAGTTGACACCAAAGAGCACTGGAGGCCAGAATGTAAAATCAGAATGGTGTTGACAGGGTTCAAAGACCCTCTGGGGATAAAAGACTCTTGCCTAGAAGGGCAAATGCAAACGCTCCTGCCTCTGGCTGGGTTACCGGGCACTGCTGGAGCCACTCTTGGGACTGCAGAACAGTCTGGCAGCTGGATGGCATGCCCAGGGCTGAGCAAGCTGAAGCCAAGAGAGGTGAAGCCCACCCAGTGTCAGTGTAACCACCAGCAGCAGTGCAGCTGAGGGAGCACAGCCTGGGGCAGGCGGAGGGGCAGCGCAGAGCCCGGCTGATCCGCGAGGGACGGGCACAAGGGAGTCACCCCTGTAGCACGGGTTGTGACAGGCTGGTCGAACACAGCGGGCCCTTCCGAGGCATGGGAAGTCACTGATTGCTCAGTGCTGGGCAGGGTGGGAAGGCTGTGGAGCTGCACAGCCCCAGCGGGGCCAGCCAGAGGAGTGGGGCATCCCTGTGAGGAGCAGCCAACCAAGGGGAAACTGCAGGGACAATTTTCAAGCATGCAAGAGGCAGCTGTGCAAAGGAAGGACACAGTCTGTGCTCCATATCCCTTGGGACAGGACCAAATCTTAAATTGTGTATGGGAGCGAAGATCTCGGTTGGATCATAAGAAAACCCATCTCCCTGGTACGATGAGATCATGGCCTTTCCTGGGGATCATCAGAGGACTCCAGTGGGGTTTCTGAGGAGTGCCCACCACAGCAGCAGAACACTGGGCCCCCATGTCCTGTTCCACAGTGCTGTCAGCAGGGCAGAGCTGTGTCCCCACCACCACTCCTCTGGATTCAGCTGCCTGTGGCATGGTGTTTATTGTCTGTAAGGCTGAGCTGACACCTCTGAAGGGTCACTGCAGAGCTGGAGGCTGTGCACAGCCAAAGCCATCCCTCTGTACCCACGGGGGTGGCCCCATCCCACGCCGTCAGTGACGCTCACAGCACCTGCTGGCACACTGAGAGTTGCAGGGTGGGCAGCTGCTGGGTTGCTGCTTCCCCCTCTTGCCTCAAAGCTTGAGCATTTGTGTCCATGGGCTGGGGCTCCTGAGAGCCCCTCTCCTGCCCACTCTGCTGCAAGCACCGTGCTGCTGCTTGTCCTTGGGGGCCATCCCAGCGTGTCCCCCAGCAGCGTGGGGCTCTGTCGGTGCCTGATGCCGTGGCAGTGTGGCCAGCACACGCTGCGTGGGCAGCCTGGGAGGGGATGGCAGAGTCCTGCTGCAGGGAAGGTGCTCTTGGAGGGGGCACTTGGCCCTGGAGGGGGATGAGCAGCCCGTTGTCCCCACAGCACTGTCCCCACAGGCTGGTGCCAGCGTCACCCCTCCGCGCAGTGCCAGCGCAGCCTCACGCCTCCTCGGCGGTGGCATCGATCCCCGCATAGGTGAAGTTCTCAAACAGGGCCATGTTCACGTAGGCCTGTGGGGGAACACCAGTTAGGAGCCATTTCTGACACTGCCCCCATCTACCTCCTGTCCCCACTGGCACACTCACAGGCACTGTGCCCTGAAGGGGAGGCAAGAGGGCTCCCCACACCCAAAAAGTGATGCTGGGGTTACCACCACGCATGGCGGGAGTCACACAGGTTCTGCTGCCCCCTCCTCATGCCCAAGGGATGATCCAGCATGTGGACAAGCCCAGAACAGGGTGGGCATCTGCCACCACTCACCTTCCTGGCCTCCAGCATGCGGATGAGCTGCATGGAGATCTGGGCGAAGGGTGGGCGCTCGTAGGGGCGGTCGCGCCAGCACTGACGCATCAGCTCGTACCTGGGGGCAGAGAGGTGGGGGTGGCTCAGTGTGCCCGGGGGCAGAGGGGAAAGAAAAGCTCTTTGTGGGAGATGGGGGGAAGCAGGCGGAAAGCTAAAGCCCGGGAAGGGTGTTTGGGATGTGAGCCCCCGGCTCATCACACAGTGCAGAGGGAACCAGGCAGAAGCAACTGCAAGGTGGTGGGAGCCCCGTGGGGCAGTGGGGTCAGGGGGACGTGGGTGCCACCCTCGGCTGAGGCTCTGCCCACTTACACCTCGTCGTCGCAGTTACGCGGCTTCTCCATGCGGTATCCCTGGGGCAGCTTCTCGTAGAGCTCGGCACACGTCATCCCGCAGTACGGGGTGCCCCCTGCAGCCAGAGACACACAGCGGAGGTGGGGACGGTCCCCAGGGTGTCCCCTCAGGGCTCCGGGAGGACCAGACCTACAGGGACCCGAGTGGAGGCAGGGGACACAGAGAAGTCTTACCCAAGCTGACGATCTCCCAGAGCAGGACGCCGAATGACCACCTGAAAGGGCAGAGGAGGCTGTGACAGTGCACAGTCGAGCCCCACTGATGGGCACGGGACAAAGCCCAGGGTGGGCAGCCAGGGCTTGGGCTGAGCCAGCAGCTCCCCAGGGAGATGCATCAGCATCACCTCCTGCCCTGGCAGCACCCAGAGCAGTAGCATTGCCACGCTAACTGTGCCAGAGAGGGAAGGAGGCAGCCCCAGGCACACCCCAACCCCGGTGCCCCCGTCTGCAGGACTTACACGTCGCTCTTGGTGGTGTACACGCTGTAGTTCAGGGACTCGATGGCCATCCAGCGAACGGGCAGACGGCCCTGGGGAAGCAGAGAGAGACTGTCAGGGGTGGGGGGATGCCCTGTGGATGGAGGGCAGCTGGTCCCAGAAGGGTAGGTCCTTCACACTGGTGGTGGGTGTTCTGCCCACCATACGGGTGCAGACCCCATGGAGACGCTTCACTCCTGCCTCACCATTGTCTTCTTCACATAGACCTCCTCCCCTCGAGAGAGGCCAAAGTCAGCAATCTTGGAGGCCAGGTTTTCTCCCACCAGGATGTTTCTCGCTGCCAGGTCCCTGTGAATGAACTGAAAGGGGCCAGCAGTCAGTAGGAGCCACAAGCTCCCTCCTGCTGGCCCCCACGGGGAGCCCCCGGGTGCTGGGGAAGGATGCTCTGAAAGGCTTGCTGGGGATGTACCTGCTTCTCGCTCAGGTACTGCATCCCCTTGGCCACATCTGAAGCAAACTGGAGGAGCTGCTGGGAGGTGAGTGTGGAGGCAGTGCCGTGCTCCTTGGCAAAGGCTGGGTCTGTCTCCAAGACTCGGCTTTTGCGGAGGAAGTCGAGGAGGTTTCCGTAGGGAGCGTACTCAATGGCGATGTACAAGTAGCCTGTACAGGGGGGCAGGAGGAGGTTGGGCTACTGGGGCTCTCCCCAGAAAAGAGGAATACAGAGCTGGGCAGAGGCCACGGGGCTGGGGAGAGGGGGACAGCCCTCACCCTTGTTCTCGCAGGCACCCAGCAAGTTGATGATGTTGGGGTGATGGCCCAGTTTGCACAGCACCTCCAGCTCCCCAGCAAAGTCCCGATGGTCATTCTCTGAAGCAAACTCTGGAAGCAAAGAAGGGATGGACACCTCAGGCCTGCAACAAGTGCCCTTCCTCTGCTTCTCTGCAAGTGACTCCTGACTCAGCATGAATATGGCCCAGGATGCACCTGCATCCCTCAGCCTGTCCTGCTCGTCTCCCCTGACACTCACCTTTCAGCATCTTAATGGCTGCATTCATTTTCAGGCCATCCTTTTTGATCATGGCCCTGATGACCTGCCCAAAGTTGCCCTCTCCGATCATGTCCTCAAACTTGATGTCTTCCCACTCCAGGATGGGGTAGCTGAGGGGCTCAGGCTGAGGTTTGGGCCGGCGTGTCAAGGTCAGGGTCCCCGAGTTGAACTGCAGGATGGTCTCTTCCCCCTGGCAGATGGGAATGGGTGAGGTTAGAGGCACTGGGCACCCCTCTGCCCATGCAGTAATCCCAGCAAGGGCAGGAGTCCTGGGCAAGGGTGGGCTCCGCACCCTCTCTGCGTGGAAGTGAGGTCTGGCTGCATCCGGACTGGAGGCTACGGAGCGTGACCTGGATTGGGCTGGGACGTGGGGAGCAGGGGACACGGTCCTGGCAGGGCAGGCGGCACTCACCGAGCCAGACTGGTACGTAAAGGTGCGGCGCCGGTGGAAAAAATTCTTCTTGATGAGGAAAAGAGCCAGGAGAGCAAAGAGGATGGTGAGGCAGGTGACAGACACGGAGCCAACGATGGCCAAGAGCAGCTGCTGGTCTATTCCTGCCTGCTCAGTGCTCTGGCTGCCCAGGCTGGGCGGCACGCTCAGCGCTCCTGCCAAAAGGAGGGATGGAGGGTTGTGGTCCCCGGTCGAGCCCTGCTCAAGCAGGGCCAAGCACCAAAACAGACATCTTCCAACACCCAGGCACACCATGAAGATACCCCAAACATATCCTGAGCCCCTGCTGCCACCGTGGCACAGGGGAGAGGGTGTCACCGCCCCAGCCCTGCTCTGAACCACTGATTTCTGCACCTTCAACCAGCTTTGGACCCAGCCACCACCTCCTCCCATGCCAGCTCTGCTCTGCTCCTCTAGCCCCTTGCTCCACATCACCCTCTGGCCACAGCAGAGCCACCCTGTGGGTGCTGTGCTGTCACCATGCCACCCCTGCCCCATCAGGACTAGGAGGAGCAGGTTTTCTGGACCCCCACAAGAGTTTTGTGCTCGGACTGCTGCTTCAGAGCCGCTCCCGGAGGTCACCACGAGCACCTCAATCATTCTTTGCTGGCCCAGATTCTGAGCCCAAGCTGCAGCAGAGCTGTGAGCCTCCTGCCTGCTGGGACACCCCTCTCACCATCTCCCAGGGTCTTGGCTTTCACGGGCTGGCTCCATTCCCCTGGCACGTGGGAGTTGGCGCGGACACGAAACTGGTAGCTGGTGCTGGCGTTGAGGCCCCCGATGACCTTGGTGGTTTCGGCGCCGCTGTCAGTGTCGATCCACTGGGGTTCACTGGTGCCCCCCACCTGCTGCAGCTCCACGATGTACTTGGTGATGCCCCCATTGGGGTACTCAGGGACCTGCCAGGAGAGCCTGACAGCGGTGTCGGACACGGACTGTGCCGAGAGCAACCGCGGGGCAGAGGGCCCTGGGACAAGGAGAGCAGAGCGTCAGTCCCAGGACAGGTCTCCTGGAGCTGCAGGGGCTGCTGTGAGGACTGGACCCTGTGGATGGCAATGGCAACCAAAGCTGGGCCAAGTTTGAGGGACCTCCAGGGACCCTTAGCCCCTGCTTGGAGGAGGTGGAGCTGCTCTCCATGTACAGCAGTGGAGCGGGACTGTACTTCCAAATGCTCCCAGCCTCAGAGACCATCAACTTAGATGCCTCTGTATCAACTAGCCCTTGTGATGTTTTTTTTCTTCAGCCCTCCCTCATAGATTGTCTTCCTACCACCTGCCAAGTATAGACAGGTCCATCAGGACTTGGGCAAGGGTGCAGAGGACAGATCTGTTTGTGAGTGTCACTTGTGAATGTCATGTTCAGCTTAGGATGTTTCTTGGCTGCTTGGTGCTGGAGGCTGCATGGTCTAGCAAGGAAAGGAGGATACATTTTTCCCAAGCAGCTGTTCATGTTCTATCAGAGATGGAATACAGGAGCAGCCAGACTTAGGGATGGTTGCTGTTACGATTATAACTGATTTACCATTGTAATTCCCTATAATAATTCCCTGTGTTCCACTGGACCCACCTTTGCTGTTGATCATGACCTTGTAGGGGTCAGAGGGCGGCCCCAGGCTGGTGCAGTGGTACACCAGCACCTCCAGCCCATACTCCTTGTTGAACTCCAGGTCCCCGATGCGGGCAGAGAGCACAGAGATGGACGTGATGTTTTTCTCAGAGACCAGTCGCCTTGCAGAGTCGAAGAGGTGGACTATGAAGCCATGTGCTGGCTCGTGGTTACTTGGCAACTTCCAGTTGACATGAAGAGTGTTTTTCTCTTCTATGGACCAGCCTTCAATCACAGGCTTGACTGTGGGCTCTGCAAACAAAAACGCAAAACCTCACGGCACATCTGCTCTTGGACTGCAGACTCTGTGCTGTGCAAGAGTTAGGGTCAGGGTCAGGGTCAGGGAAATGGAGGCTCACCAAGGCACTCAGTCACCATGATGGCTTCAGGTCCCTTGCTGCCCTCCCCACCAGCCCCTGGCCGGCTCAGCTGCACCCTGACAATGTAGGCAGTCACCGGCCGGAGGTTCATGAGGGTGATGTTCTCGCTGTTGTCGACTGTTGGCCAAGAGGATGCATCAAAACCATGCCCATGACCCACAGTCTGCCCTACCATGGCATTCTCCTCAGCATCACTACAGGGGGCCTGGTATGGAGATCTCTTCCCACCCCAGGCCTCCACCAGCTGGGGCAGCCATCACCTCCCACACAGGTCCTGCCTGTGCCCCCCAGCCCTGCAGACACATACCCACAATGGATGACCATGCTGAATTGTCATCCTTGGGCTTGTAGAACAGCTTGATGGAGGTGATGGGTCCGTCACCAGAAAAGTAATCCACGGGCGACACCACGAGCTGGCGGCTCTGCTTGGCCAGCAGCCGGGGGGGACTCAGGGGCACTGGTGGCACTGTGGAGGGAAGGAAGGAATGACACTGGTGTGACTGGGAGCAACGAGGAGCAGACTGTGGAGATATCTGCCACCTCTGGACTCCTTCCAGCTTTTTCAGGAAAGCCTTTTATAACCACCCAAACCTGTCTGCTGGCGCTGCAGCATATGATGGGAAGCACCCAGTCCGGTGCAGGGGGTTTGGTGTTGCCACACTGTGCTGTCAGCCTCCTCCAGCAACCCTGGCTTTTCCTGCTTGTTGCCACCACCCTTTCCTCACCTCGGATGTTGACCTTGACTTTCCGGCTGTCCTGGCCCCCGGTTGTGGAGACCCGGCATTCCCAGAGCCCCGTGTCCTCCTTCCTCAGGTGCCGCACCTGGAACTCGCAGGTGATCTGTCCCGGCTCGATGATGGCCTTGATGAGCTGTGGGCACCGAGGGTGCTGTCAGCCCCCCTGCCCAGCCCCCTGGATCAGCCCCAGTGTCAGCCTGAAGCCATCCTGCAGCCCCTGGGGCTGCTTTTGGGGGAGCTGGCACCACGGGGATGGAGGAGGGGCAAGAGCACGGGTGGTACCTTGAGCACGGTGCCGTCAGCCTTGCGCAGCTCCACGCTGTCACTGGTGGGCAGTGGGTTGCCAGTGGCCACGCAGCTGACAATGGGCTCTGAGCCCAGGTTGAACTCCAGCTCTGAGGCCAGCTGGATGATCTGGGGGAACCGGTCTGGCACACAGAAATCAGCGTCAGGGCTGGCCCTGCTCTTCCCCAGGCACGCCAGGCTGGCGGCTTTCCTCAGACCCGGCCACAGCCAGACCCTGGCGCCAAGGGGCCAGGGAGATGGATGCTGTGCCCAGCCCTCATCCCCACCCCACATGCTGGGCTCAGCAACACTCTCAACACAGAGAGTGAGGTGCCAGCCCAGATGTTCCCCTTGCAGTGCCCTGGTTCCTGTAGGGTTGAGGACTCTTTCTGCAGGAAAGGAGTCCTGCTAAACCAGCTGGTGAGGCTGATAGCCATTGGCCCTCCTGGTCACCAGTGAGGAAGGAGCCAGAGCTTGCTTGAAGGTGTGGGACAGACACCCACCAGAGCCCCCTGCCAGCCTCACCTGACTTCTCGCAGTGCTGCCCATGCCAGCCTGCCGGGCACACACAGCCACTGAAGCGGTTACAGCTGCCTCCATTTCGGCATGTGCACCCCAGGGCACAGTCGGGGCCGTAGAATCCCGGGGGACAGGCTGTGGGAAGAGGAGAGCTCACTGCTACCCCTGGCCAGACCCTGGAGGAAGCCCAGGCTGGGTGGGAGAGCTGATGGATGGCGGTGTTCCCGTACCTTGGTTGCAGCGGGAGCCGCTCCATCCCGAGGCGCAGGAGCAGCCGTAGGGGTCCGGCAGGCAGAAGCTCAGCCCCCGGCAGCCCTGCGCTCTCTGGCACGTCTCCTGGCAGTTGCGGCCAAACTGCCCTTCCCGGCAGGCTGGAAAAAGAAGCGTGGTTTGCCCTCACCTGCCATTCACCCCTGCACTGCTTGGGTGCCCCAAACCCCGTTGTCACCACCTCAGGGAGACGCAGGGCCCATGCGGATGGTCCAGCCCTGCTCCAGGAATAGAGGGCAGTGCGGGTGGGGACGCACGGGGGATTTCTACCCACCGTGCTCAGGTCTGGGGGCGCAGCAGGGCCCCCGTGTACGCCCTGGGCACAGCACCTACCTCGCTCACAGCGGGTGCCCATGAACCCTGGAGGGCAGATGCATTCACCGACGTGGTCGTGGCAGATGCCGCCGTTCAGGCAGTCGGGACAGTCCTTCTCACAGGACGGGCCCCATTTCTTCGCAGGGCAGGCTGTGGGGAGAGCAGAGGGGGGGACAGGGTGGCACCAGGCCAGAGGGCAAGGTTTGGCTGGCTGTCCCCAGGGAGCCAGGGCACTGCTCACCCCGCACGATGAGGCGGTAGAAGGCACTCCACAGAGGGCTCTCCCCCATGAAGGCGGCGCTGTAGACTCCGTTTTCGCTGACGCTGACGTTGGGGAGTGTCAGGACGACGCGGTCACCCTGCACCTCACCCCGGTCTGTGGTCTGGTAGTAGGTACCTGCAAGGGGACAGAGGGTTATCCATGACCTCCCGTGCCTCCAGGGCCAGTGCCAGGCACAAGCTGGGAGCAGCCCCAGCCCTGTGCCTGCTCTCAGGACTACTTGCCATTTCTTTTCCACATAACATCCATCTCCTTCCTCTTGAGGATCCTGGCAGAAAAGGTGGCTGGCTCGGCAACATTCACAGACTGTGTGGCCTTCACTGGGAAGAGATGGGCTGCAGAAGAGGAGGAGGAGCAGCAGACTGAGCAGTAGGGCCCAAGGGCAGCGCTGACACCCGCAAACCAGTCACCCCAAGACACATCCTGGCACAGCCCAGCACCCACCACATGCTTCTCCTGGGATGTCACGACACATCTCCCTCTCCTGGCTCCGCTCCTGGATCCAGGACCCCCCCAAGCCTTTGCAGGGGCAGGGCTTACTTCCTGGCCCCTCCAGTCTGTGTGGGCAGACACCAAGGAATGGGATGGGGCACCCTGTCCTCTGATCAGCCTGCCAGCCCCAGCCTGGCATGGGACGCTGGTGGCAGCAGGTGGGGAGAATTAGGCGTGTGGAAATCTGCACAAGCAGCCCCCAGGACCAGCCACACTGTCACAGCTGTTTCCCTGATTCCCCAGGTGCTGGGCCATGCAGCAGCACTGAGCTCCTGGACTATTAATGTGAGTCAGCCAGACCCTAGCTTGAGCACAAACAGGGCTATAAATACCTTAAGGCCTGGGAAACCAAGCCCTGGGCGTGCCGGGACAGACACAAAGGAGGACACAGGCGGCTGCTGGCTTTCAGAGCCTGGCAGAACTCCAGCTTGCACTCACTAGAAGGAGCCACACCGGGTTGGAGCTAAAACACATCCAGCTTGTCTCCCACCCCACTGAGGCCAAGGACCAGAGGAAGCAGCACATGCAGCAGACGCCGGGGAAAGGGCACTGAAGGTCACACTTCTTTGTAATTTCCCAGAATCGCCTCCCCACCTATCCCTCCAGTTGGGATCTTTCTTCCACGGACTTGGCAGTCCCTTGCAAAGGGCACACAGATGTGGCCCCGATTCTGTCTCACTCTAGCTCGCTCCCTGGAACAAGAGCCAACAGTTCCCTGAGGATCTCCAAACACAGCCCTTTGTGTTTGCCCACACCGGTTTATCTGTCACTCCATCTCTGCAGCCCTCCCAGGGTGCATCTATTCCCTGTTTCTCCGTCACTCCAGAGCCCATCCATTGTCTCCCTGGGCAGCTCAGGGATAGCAGCCAGAATGGCTGCTTGTTCACTTCTTTGTACCCACAGCCAGTGACACAGGTCCCTGCAGAGACCTTCTGCCATGACAGGGGGACTCCCCCGTGTGACAAGGACCACTCCTTTTCTTGCTCTCCCGTCTTTTAGCCAGTTACTTACCCATGCAAAGACCTCTCATGCCACCCTGTGTGTGCAAAGTTTCTCTCAAAGAACCTTTGAAAGGGAATGTTCTCATTTTTCTTCAGACGGTGTCAACTGGGTCTTCCATAGCATCCTCACTGCTGCCGTCCCAGAGACTCTCCCACTGCAAACTCAGCTGCCTCTTCCTCAGGGGCCACATAACCACAGATTCTGCTCCTTGTTACAGTTTCTGCTAATTTGGTGGGTTCCAATCTGGCTTTGCCTGCCTGTAATTCCCCACCCAGAAGCTTTCAGGAAAGGCTGGTGTCCCACGGGCAGTGGCACAGCCTTGCTCACTGCATGCCTGACAAGGTCGTGCTGCTCTGTTCCGCTATTTATTGCCTGTCTCCTGTTATCAACACTGGCATTTCAGACAGATCACCCAGCAAGTTTCCCCAGCTTCTCTATTGTGCACATAGATGCAAAAATAAAAGAAGTTCGGTTTTCTGTAATTGTTTTTCCTGAGTGTCCTTCTGCTCTGCATATTGTAACAAACAGTTTACTGCCAGATGTAAATATTGCTGCAATTACTCCTCAGGATCTCTTTGGTCTGCTTTACTTTGTTTTTACAGCAAAGCTTCCAAAATTTATCTTACTTCTTATGTTTTTGTCCATGCATGACCTTTCAGCTTTCCTCTAACAGCACTCTCCACCCACTGTTCCAAAGCCCTGGCCTGTTGTGCTCTCAGGCTAAACAGAGGAGATGACACATGCCAAGCCCCCACAGTGGGTTCTGTACCCAGCCCTCCTGCCCCCTGCAAACATGTAATTTTTTTGCTTACTATTTCCTTTGGGTTTTTTATCTCCTCCTCCTCCTCTAAACAGAGCAATGGCAGCTTCTTTGGAACTCGTAAAAAAGACACCTTTTTGGCACTTGGAACTCCCACAGGGGCTTGAACACAGGTACTGACCAGCTCCTCCACAGCACCATTTTGGCCTGGAAATCTCACCACAGGAGTGGGGGGCTGGCTGGGAGCACCACACCATGGGAAACACCGATGGAGACCCAGAGCCACCACCTCCACCCATGAGGTATAAACAGGAGCATCCAGGGGTGCAGAGCCCCCACTGCGAACTCACTTCCCACTGCTGGCCGTGCCTCCCACACTGTCTCTGCCTCTACTTCACCTCCTCAGCACCTCTGTGCCTTTTTGGTTGCTCAGCCCAGCCCACTCTGTTTCCAAAAGGACCACTCCCATTTTCAGCTTGAGCCTCTGGCCAGAGACACAGTCTGGGCCCTGCTCCTTGGGGGATGCTTGGACCCCACCAGCAGCCTCTGTACCCCAGCTTGGAGACACTAGAGCTGCTTGCTGAAGCTGTGTTTTAACACAAGCAGGGAAACTTGTATCCCCTCCTCTTATTCTCGGCAAAAGGTCAACTCTTTTAGCTAAACTTACTAAAAAAGAGCTAAAAAGACTGCTGAGGCAAACACCTATCACAGAAAATCTCAGTCCTAATAGTTTTGCAAAGTCTCAAGCGCAGAGGGAGCGGAGCTCGGAGGGGCAGTGTGGGAAAGTGCTGCCCCAGGTGGTAGCCCTGCTACTAGCCAGGCCAGGGAGTCCTTTTCAATTTATATGGCCCAAAATGGGAGCAGGAGATGAGCCCAGCACTGCTCTTGGCTACAGTGCACCCTGGCAATGCCTCTCATCAAGGCCCACTGCTGGAGCAGGGACGTGCTGCAGCTGGAGGATGTTAGTCAAGCTCCTGGGAGGCTGCCGAAGATATGCCCTGGCATTACCTCCTCCCTGTGATCCTGCAGTGGAGACACGGGCTGGCACAGCTCAGAAGGGCTGCCCCCCTCTCTGGTTAATGATTTCCAGACCCCACAGCCTCCTCCAAGGGCACCCAGCTTCCTTTTGGACCCTGCCCCGCTCCCAGGCAGCATTATGAATCCAGAAGGCTCCTCTGTGGGGCTTGCTGAACATTGCTCCCATATCCACCCCGCCCATGCTGGTGGACCCCAAACCTCACCGCTGTCACCGCCTGGGGCTGGGATAGCAAAGCTCCCACGTGCAGGGAGCTCCCACATGTGCCCCACGGGCGGGCAGGGCGTGCCAGCCACCCCCCTGGCCACTCACCAATGTGGCTGTTGTGCACGTAGACCACCTGCCCCTGCTCGGTCGGGGTGCGCCCCAGGCAGTAGAAGATGCCCACCAGGTCGGTCATGGAGAAGCCCCTGGCCTGCACGTGGTTGCTGCGGTTGCGGTAGTTCTGGAAGCCCGTTTTGGGGTGGGTCATGACGATCTTGTTCTCCCGCTCGATCTGCAGGTGGCTCACGTCGCGCTCCCCCATGACGCAGGAGAGGAAGAAGTCGGAGTGGGACAGGCTCTGCACGTTGGCGATCAGGGTGATGTCCAGGATGGTCCCTGGGGTGGGGGGAGTACGAGGGCACATCACAACTGGCCAAGGGCACGGCCATCCCAGCCCTGCCTCGGCACCGGTTCCCGTCACCCACATGTCACCCCCTTTCCAGGATGTTTTCGCCACCCCCAGCCCAGGAGGCACAGTCAGGGCACAGCAAGGTGTGTTGCAGACCCATTGGGATGGCACAGTGGGAATTTCCATTCTCCTTTTGGAGATCCCGACTGGCTCGGCTCCTCACTGTGAGCCGAGCTTGCGTTGTCTTGATCTGCCTGTCCTCCCATGCTGGGGAGAGGCAGGCAAGGGAGGGCACCGCTGGCCTCTGTCTCCAAATGGCTGATCACAAAGGGGTATTTTTGCCCTCCAAACCCTGCTCTGATGGCACCACTGAGCCCCCACATCTGCCTCATCCCACCAAGCCTCCCTGGGGCCGGGGCTGCCCACTGGGGCAGAGGGAAAGGCGCGATTTACCTGCCAGGCGTGGGAGGAGAAGCAGAAGATAAACCTGGAGTCCCATGTCCTTGGAGCGTGTTCTGAATCTGGCAGAGGTCAGAAAATCCCCAGCATGTCCCAGCCACGGGGATCAGAGCTGGAGGCTGTGGCTGCCTAGGGGCTCCAAGTGAGCGGCACCTCAGGCCCCCTGCCCCCGGCCCATGCCCCCCATCTCGTCTCCACGCCGCTGCTTGATGTCCAGGGCAGCCTTCTATGCACCAGCCTTCTCTGGTGCATAGCCTGGGCACGGAGAGAAAGATGCCTCCGTTCCTGCTTGCTCAGTGGCCGATCGCCCACTCCTCCAGGGCTAGGGCTGTGTGCTCAGGGTTCCCTGAGCCATGCTGAACCCCCAGCCCGGGCAGGAGGTGCCTCACGCCCCAGCCCGCGTCTCCATCCCCTCGGAGCAGCCCCGTGGCCGCTGGCTGTGGGAAGGGCTCTCTGGAGCAGGGAAAGGAAAGGGGCCAAGGGGCCGTGGCTGGTGGCGGCGGCGGAGCCAAATCCTGTTTCCCATGCGGCTGTTTCCTGCTCTCCACCCATTGTTTGGAGACGGCCCTGACTCCGGGAGCCGGCGGGAGCTGCCCTGCGAGGCTGTCCCCCCGGGGAGCGGCGTGCGGCGGAGCCGAGGCCGCGCACACCTCACAGGCCTCGGCCTCCCGCCGGCACGGGCCGGGCGCTGAGGCGTGACCCCACCTGGGCCACATGGGAACACTGCCCGGGATGAAATGGGCTGAGTGGGAGCACAGGCAAGGCAACAAAAAGCTGGCCAGCCCACAGCGCAGGGTGGCCACTGCCCGGGCAGAAAGCGCCCTCCGTGTTGCCGTAAACACGCCTGGGAGGAAGGGGAAAGCGGCGGAAAATGTGGCCTTCCCCGAGCGCTTTCCCGTGCACAGGGCATGGCATGGCATGGCCCCGCTGCCCTCACAGCCCCACAGGGACTCACTCCTGGCCTTCCAGCAAGGCTGTGCCAGCCACCAAGCTCTTTGCCTGTTAAATAAAAAGCATTCCCCAGGGAATCACCGCAAGCTTCGCCCACCAAACCTGGTGCTGCTGCACCAACCAAACCGTTCCCATACAAAAACCAGGGCTGCCCGGGAACGAGCCTCATGTTTTGGTGTGTCCTGAGCCCACGCTGTTTCCGGCCAAAAATCTAAAGCACACATGGAGAGGAAAGGGAAATCCATTCATCGCTTCCGACTATTTACAGAGTGCTCTGGGGCCACGCAGTGCCCATGGCACGCGGAGGGAGGGATGGCAGTGGGCAGGAGCTCCCCCAGTGCAGCCACCCCGCAGCAGGAGGGATGGAGAGGATCCGAAAAAGATGGACACCAGGTGCAGCTGCCCCCATTTGCCTGGAAAACAAAGCGTGCTGCTTTGTCATGGGCTAGGCATAGCCAAGGGACTGTTTTTTAGGAGACCCCCCCTGGGCACTTGAGGCACGGCCACACTGTAAATGCAGAGCACAAGGCCATCCCACAGCAGGATGTGCAGAGGGTGGGCAGCTGAGCGTGGTCCCTCTTGCTGTGGGTGCCCTCCTGGGGAACCCCACATCCCCATTTTCCTGATATACCCCAAGCTCATTTGCAAGTGCATTGGGACTCATCTGCACGCTCAGCAAAGAGGATAGATGCAGGAATAGATAAGTAAATGGTTTCTTCCCCTCGTTTACTGGCTGTAGAGGCCAGTCATGCTCAGAACCATCGTGCCACTTTGTGTTCACACATGCTGTGCCTTGGGAAGCAACTCATTCTGTGCTCCCCTTATAGCCAGACCAGCTCCCCACACGTGCTCTCTGGAAAGCTCTAGTTGCCCAACCCACAGCACACTGAAAGCACCTGAATTTCTGCTGAATTTACAGACCTCAATTTTTTTTTGCTGAATCACGACGGACTAAAAAAAAAACCACCCCAAAGACTGATAAAAATACTCCTTTTTTGTTATCCTTTGCACGTTCTAATGCACGGCACCACATGCCAGAAGCCATAACGCACCGATACGTTTCCTGATAGGAAATGCAAACGCCCTGCAAATCCACTGGAGGACTGGGCTGCCCCAGCAATGTTTTCCAGCCTCACTTCTCTGGATGCTTGGTTTGTTTTACATGCAGATGCCTCCCTCTGAGGAGCCCACCACAAGCTGGGCTAAGGGCTGCTGCCACCAGGCATAGGAGCATCCCAGGAGTGGGGTGGCTGAGCATCCCCAGCCCAGCTGGTGGCATTGGCAGGGCAGTTGGAGAGCAGGAGCTGTCTGGCTGTGCTGGCATCCAGCACGTGGCTACAGGATGAAGGACAGGCTGCTGGGAAGCCCTCTCCCTGAGGAAAGGGTGGGATGTGAGGCTGTGGAGGAGCCCTCTGGCAGCTGGGGGAAGAGGGGCTGCCCTGTCCCGGTTGCCGATGGGTGGAAACTGCGGCTCCGCAGTGCTCTTGTTGGCAGGCGGCTTCCTGACACTGAGCAGGAGTGGGACCAGGGAATATGGAGCAGGGCAGAGAGCTTGGGGCTCCCTCTCCCTGCAGAGGCAAAGTCTGGAGCGGGTGCTGCCAGCACTTCCCTTGCCAGCCCTGGCCCATTCCCCTGCCCCAGCACCCGTGGGCATGGGAGCAGGTCTCTCGCCCAACCTTGCACCAGCAAACACCCACGAGATGCTGCTTTGACAGGATTTCCCAGACTTTCACTGACTCCATGGCAGGTCTGCAAGAGGGGTGCTGGAGGTGGTGGGGCACTCCCATCCTCTGGGACCTTCACAGCCAGGTGCTGCTCACTGAGCTGCTGCCGGGCCCAGAGACATGCCAGTTTGCTGCATGTTTTAAACACCTTTCTGCCTGAATCTCAATAAGACTTTTAATTTTCTTGTAGGACACTTTCCTGCTGCCTCAGCACCAGCTTCTCTGTCTGAGGCTGGCTGCGTGCTCCTGCCCTGGGTGTGTGGAGCTGGGACACAGCAGCTGGCACAGCACGTGGGCCAGGCTCAGGCTGCTCTCCTTGAGCCCAGCATCTCAGGGCAGATGCCACAGAGGTGCTTCCTCCCCTCCCTTTGGCTCCCCCCAGCACCTCCCAGTGTCCTGCTCCCACCCAGGCACCCCATGGTCCACCAGGCAGATGCTGGCGGTCCCCTGGTCACCGATCACAGGAGGCCACAGGGGTGGGAGGTGGCGGGCGCGGTGGTTAATGTGTAACTGGCACTGCCACCTTTCACCTGCGCCCAGCTCGGGAGGGAGCGGGGCCAGGGCGGCAGCCAGGCTGGCTCCCAGGCTCTGGTGGTCTGCAGGGCTGTGCTGCCGGGGTGCAGGGGCTCTCTGGGGCCCCTGGGCCGTGTGGCCGTGGCCACACCTTGCCCAGCACAGCCGGCTCTGCCGGCTTCCCAGCTTTCCCTGAAACTTGTTTTTCTGCCCGGAAGTTTCCTGGAGCCAAATGGCTCCTGCCTGCCTGCTCGGGGTCTGCAGCCTCCTCTGCGCCTGGGCAGCGGTGACAGGACACCCCTGCAGCCTTGACCGCCAGGTAGGAGGGTGGAGGGGGCTCCGGCACGGGCAGCAGCTGGGGGTGGGCAGGGGCACCCTGCTCCTGGTCCTGCCAGCACAGCCCACGGGGCAGCAGGGCCTGGCAGGCAGCTCCTGGTCTGCACAGCTCAAGATGAGCAATGAAAACCCATGGGAGCCAGTGGGGTTACCTGGGAAATGTGCTGTGCCAGCGGCCACCAGCCACAGGGGGGGTTCACCCACCCCTAGAGCCTGGCTGTCCTGCTCCCAGCCTCAGGCTGAACACGTTGTCCAGCCTGTTCTCCTGAGCACGGCAGGGCTGACAAAGCCTCGTCTGAGCCATGGGTGCTTGGTGCAGGTGCCCACAGCTCTGCAGCCCAGCCAGCTGCCTGCCTGCCCTTGCCATGGGCAGGGCTTGCCTGCTTCCCTACTCCGGCTGGGAGGATGTCCTTGTGTCACAGAAGAGCTCCCCAGGGGGCTGGAGGTGGGGATCCAGGGGAGGAAGAGGAAGGCTCTCTGCAAGCTGACCCTGTATGACAACTGCCCAGTAAGGAAGGACAGGAGGGTGACAGCCTGGTCCCTTTGCACCCACCTCATCTGTTTGGGTTTTCCTCCCAGCCCTGAATGCTCCTCCTTTACTCCTTCAGTCCTGGGCAGTCCTGCTCATCTTTCTCTGTTTATCCAGGCCCACATGGGCAGCTCATGTGTTTTTTTTAAACTTTTTGTGTCTTTGCTTCTTATAAACTCTTCAAGGGTAATTAATTTGAACTTCTGGGGAGTCTCACTCTAGAGATACTCCCCAGCAAGGACAGCCCATCTCAGACAGTAGCTCTTTTCCCAGGGACGGGCTGACTGCAATGGGAAGAGCCTTCAGCACGCTCCAAGTTCCCTCCCAAGGAGCATCACCAGTTTGGACCTCTCCTTCAACTCCTTGGTTGTGCCCCGTGACAGGACTCTCCTGATGCATTTCCCTTCCCTGGGCTCTCTCAACCTCTCTAGCAATGCCTTGCCAACACTAAGCCCAGCAATCTTCTCCAACCTCGGGGCGCTGCGTCTGCTGGACCTGAGCAGCTGCGGCATCACCTCCCTCCACACGGACACTTTCCAGGGCCTGGGAAACTTGCACACGCTGCTCCTAAGAAACAACAGCTTGCAGGAGCTTGATGTCCCTCTCCTCCTGCCGCTGAAGGCTCTTTTCCACCTGGACCTGCAGCACAATGAGCTGGTCGCCGTGGACGCTTGGAGCCTGCAGCTGATGGAGACAGTGCCGCAGGTCCTCCTGGAAGGGAACCCCTGGGTCTGTGACTGTACTGTGCACCCCCTGCAGCAGTGGCTGCAGCGCAGGAAAGGTGAGCAGATGGGGCAGGGGGCAGGAGAGGTGTCGGGCAGGAGGAACCCTGGGTTAGGAGTCCTGCTTGATTCTTTTACTCCAACCCCTGGGCAGGCTCTGAGATGGCTCTCCAGAAACCTAACAGTCACTCTTCCAGGAAAGGGGCTGCCCCTAAATCCACCTTTATATAACTTTGTGGAGTCACTTTGTGGAGTGAGCACATTTTCAAGAGCTGCGGAGAGCTTGGCAGCTCCTCCTGTGGAGGCAGATCAGACTCCAACCATCTGAGCTCAGCTCCCAAGGGAAAGCAGTGCAGTTCCTATCGGTATCCGTGATTTTGGCATTGTTCAGTTAAAAGGAGCCTGCTAATCACGGTCACACACTTGCAGAGTTCCTTGGTGAGGGACTTTTTCCTTTGGTTGTGCTGAGGGCTGGTGAGGCTGGAGGGCAGAGCCAGGAGCACTCTGCAGTGTGTCCCATCTACCCAGGAGCAAGCAGGGGTCGTCTTCTCTAAACTGGGAGGGGATGGGTGAAGCCCCCTGTCTCACCTTAGCCCACTTGTCCCCCAGCCATGCAGGTGACCTGCGTGTCGCCCCCGGGGCTGCGGGGCCAGGCGATCGCAGCTCTGGATTCCCGGGACCTGGGCTGCCGGATGAAGCACCGGTTTCCTCGCGCGCTCAGCACGGCACTGCAGATCACAGCGACCCAGAACGACAGTAAGTTGTGCAGATCCAGAGGTGTCTGTAAGCTCTAGCTCCCTCCTGCCCCCTGTCCTAGTGGAGGGACAGTGAGGATGCAGTGGCTTGGTGGGGAGGGTGGTCACCACCTGGAGGTGCTTGCTGGCTTTGTGACAGAAGAGTTAGCAGGTGCCCCAAAGCCAGGTGGAGCAGAGTCCACAGGGGTGGGCACCAGTGTCAGACAGCTGTCAGGCAGTTTTGCCCTCACTGCTCACACACCCTTGGTGAAGAACATTTATATTGCTCCTAAGGAAAGCAATCCAGTGCTGGCTGCGCCCTGGGGGCAGGCACGGGGCTGGCAGATGGGGAGCACTGGGTGTGCCACGGGCTGACCATGTGCCTTTCCTGTGCCACAGCCACCACCAACGCCACGCTGCCTGCCACCATGAAGGGGGGAAGGAGCTGGCCATACCTGGTGGCATTTCTGGTGACAGCAGTTAGCATCTCCATCCTGATCGCGCTGGCTGCCAAGTGCAAGCTCGTCCACAAGAACTTCGCCAGCTACCGCCACCGGCCACTGCCTGAAATCAGCTCCATCGGAGGCAGCCCCATGGAGGACTCCGGCAGCTGGGACAGGGGCTCCTGTGGGAGCCAGTCCATGCAAGCTGACCTGCAGGCTGAGGATGACGATGGCTTCATCGAGGACAACTACATCCAGCCCAGCGAGCAGCTGCCAGACAAACAGGAGCGGGACTTGCATTTCTCCATCTGAGCTCACAACGCACCACCACTGCTGCAGCCTCTTGTCATCTCCGTAGCTCCATCCCCTTGGCTGTTGACCCCACATGTTGGGGGCAGGAGGAAAGGAGCAGAAAGGAGGGGAGAGAGGGATGGGCAGGGAATGGTGATGGAGGCTGAAGGCAGCCAGCCCCACAGTGCCCCAGCATGACACCAACAGGCTGCACTGTCACAGGGACACCAGACCTGCTGCTTCTTTCCCAGCCTTGCTCAGATGCCGAGGATGGAGGAGATGGTGCTCATTGTGCCCAGGAAGCCTGGTGCAGTGGGAAGAGGAGCCTGCACTGGCCCTACTGCACCAGACCCAGCCCTGCTCTGTCCCTCAATGCTCTGTCACTCTGTGATTAAAGCATGATTTAGCCCTGCCTC
>JAWWES010000006.1:11214268-11236751 GCA_035583135.1 Lophotriccus pileatus
GGACAGGGAGCAAGATAAAACTGTAGGAGCATCTGGCTGAGGGAAAAAAAATAAGGTGTCACCTCCATGAGCACGTATTTCCCAGTGTTACATTAACCCCTATTAAACAACTGATTTGGAGAGGCAAAGGCTTCCACTGCAGTGTGCTTTCCTGTTTCCTTCTGTCAGTTTGAAAGTGTTCTGGGAATATAATCTTTATTCTGTAAGAATCCACTCTTGCTTGTGGGGTTCGTGCTGCTAGTAACAGTATTTTTACTCCAAAATCACAGAGTAATTCAGGTGGGTTGGGACCTTGTGAAGTCACCCAGTCCATCCCCCTGCTTAAAGCAGAGTTAACCTAAAAGTCAGACTGGGTAGCTCAGGGCCCCATCCACTCGGGCGCCAAGGATGGAGGATCCACAGCCCCTCAGGAATCGTTCCAGTGTTGAATCACCTTCACCAGGAATACATTCTTCCTTAAATCTGGCTACAGTTCCCCGTTCCTCAGGCTGGCTGCATCACCTCCCATCCTCTTCAGAAAAATCTGACTGTCTTTATACGTGAAACCAAAGCTGTCACCCACCACCCCTCGAAAAGGGACGAAACCAGATCTCACCAGATCTGCTGATCTGGTTTCTTGGCATTATGCAGCACATCAGTTTGCCCAGGTCAGATCAAGAGAAAGGAAGGGGTATGTCTGCCTGCTCTGCCGTGAGGGAGGAGGACAGCCTGTCCACAGCTGTGGCCTTTTCTGTTGGTGCTGGGACAGACCATAACACAGACCCTTTGGGAGCTCGAGCCACCAGATTAGCCTTTTGACAGCACATGTCACAGGGCATTAATCTCTAACTCACTACTGAACCCAGAACCTTCAGTCTCAGAGTGCAAGAGAACAAGGAGGAGAGGACCAGCCCAGCCACACTGTGCTCTATGTCCAAAGGGCACATTTCAGGAAAAAATTGACACTCTGTCCTTCCCCACTGCTGACTGGCAGCTGGGAGAACAGGAAAACGCTGGGAATGTAGGAAAACAAAGATGTTCATGTTTTTCCCTTTTCATTATGGTTTTTTTTTTCCCTCACTCTGACAACGTTTAACTGGAAACTGAGGGTCATCATCAACACTTTCCTGGCCACTCCTGGCTGCAGGTGTGGAAGATGCACACTGGCTGAATGCCTCAGAATGATATATACGTGTATTTATTTACTTATGAACTTTTTATTTCTGACTGTCTGATATCTGACAGACAGGCCGTGCACTGTATGTTAATTAACACTTTAATTTCAGAGTCACATACAGTTTAGCTGTTGAAATACTCCTCACTTCCCTCCTGCCCCTGAACCCAGGGTACCCCTTGAGACATTCCTTACCCACGGGATTCAGGAGAGGAAGTCTGGGGATGGGACAGGCTCCTGCAGTGCTTCCCTGTACTTCCAGCCTTGGAAGGGTTTTATGCAGCCTTATGTGGGCTTCATGAGCATCACAGAGACTAGAAGAGTCAGCAAGATTTGCTGCAAAATAACAATACACAAAATGATTTGCATGAACAATCTAGATGGGAGCCAACAGAGCCTCACAATCTTAAACAAATTCAAACCACCTCAGTCCCCTGCTTCCCCAGTCCCTCACAGCTTTTTTGCTTCTTGGCCAGGTCTGGCCATAGCCTGTTTGGGATGGACTTGCCACCCCTCTGTGCCTCACAGAAACCTTTAGACCAGAACAGGTATAATTTTTTTACCATACTTTCATGTAATTTTTTCCAGCTTCCAATGCTTAAGGAAGCATTTCTTTACCAAGAGAGTCAGCCCTGAATTGTTGTAGATCCCTTCCAACCAAAACAATATATTCTATTCTGCCTGCTGTATTCTACTTTGTCAATTCTATTCTGTCTATTCTATTCTATTTCAATTGAAGAGGACCTAAAATGATAATCTAACCCAACTGCCTGACCAACTCAGGGCTAACCAAGTTCAGGCATATTATTAAGAGCATTGCCCAAATACCTCTTAAATACTGACAGGCTTAGAGTATTGACCTCCTCTCTAGGAAGGCTGTTCCAGTGTTTTACCATCCTCTCACTAAATAAATTCTTCCTAAGCATACTCAATTCTACTCTAGTTCCCCAATAGGCTAAAGGAGAATGAAGCTCATGTATCTTCTTTTGTGCTTGAGTTACTGACAATGCACAAATCAGAAGCTCTGAATGTCATGGTGCTCAAGGCTTGTCTGTGCCCCTGGGAGCATGTGGGAAGGTTCCCTCTCTTCTCCTGAGAAGTCAGAACTGGGAATATAGGAACCTGCAAAGAATGGGAGTAATGGGGCCTTCATGTGGCATGTCTGTCTCACCAAAAATCCTAGCAAGAGACTCAAGCTCTTTTGGCTGCTCCATCAACCACCAATTCCCAGCGTTCCTCCTTTCCCTGGGCTTCTCAAAATCCATGCAAAGCTATGCAGCTTAACCTGTACCTCTGGGGAGAGACCACCCTCTCTATCCTGCCAGAGGGATAATGCTTTCCCAGAAGTGAGAATCTGTCCCACCAGTGCTGCTGCCACGAGATATCATTTAGGAAGCCCCAGGGAAGCCCTGGGTGATGGTGGACTGTCCCTTCCTTTCTCCAAGCCCAGGGGCTCGGGGGTTAAGGGTGGTGGAGGGCTTGTTGTAACAAGGTCAGTGTGCAGCTGCTTTTTACACAAATCTAGATTGCTTTGGCACGCTTTGTTATAAAGTCTCGTGTTCCCCTGACCCCGCAGAGCCTGTCGCTCACGCACCTCTGCCGAGGGCGGCCTGGGAGTCCCGAAGGAACAAGGAACTCCCGAGCCTTACCTGCTGAGAGGAAACACAGCGGTGCAAGGAAGAAATACAGTGGAGGCAAGAGGCAGGATCTCTTAAGAAGTAGGTTTGAGGCAACCCCCAAACCTGCTGGCAGAAACGCGTCCCTTCCGTCATGGCTCAGCTCCCGGGGAGGAGGCATCGCTCACGCTCACCTGCTGCCCACACGCGACAACCTGGCACGGTTTCCTGCTCCTGGCTTCCCTTCCACTGGATCCAGCTCCTGGGGGAGCCCACGGGGACAATCTCTTCCCTTCCTCCCGCAGCCTCTGGCCCAGCAGCAGGTGCGGTGCCCCCTCCGCCTGCCCGGCCCGCTGCAACGCGGCTGCACCGAGGCTGCGAGCCCTCACCTCTCGGCCGGGCAGGTGCATTCCCCAGCAGGGTGGCGTCTCAGCAAACCTGCTGCTGCTCTTGGACAGCCTCCAGAGCCGCGCCGGGGTGCAGGTGCCACCCCTCCCTCCTCGGGCAGGATCTGGCCTCTGGCCACACAGCGATCCTGGAAGGTGGCTCATTTCCTCCCAGCTGGAGGGGAAAGGGCTGCCGGAGCCAGCGAGCAGCTCCCGGGCAGCGAGGTGAGAGGAACCCTGCAGCCAGGTTGGCAGGGCTGGGGAAGACTGCATTCAGCAGATATTTGGTGTTCCTGCACTACTGTATAGGCTGGGGCCATCTGGTCATATCAGACCTGGATCTTTCCATGGCATTAGTCCAGGCAGGCACTTAAGTCAGGCAAGATGTCATTGTGGTGTCATCTTCCCATGACAAGGCAGCTGCAGAACCCCCCTCGCTGGGAGACGGCAGCACCAGCAGAGCCTACTGTGCTGCAGAAGAGCTGACCTCCTGGTAACCCCCTGGAAAGAAAAGGGTAACCATTTTGAGAGGAATTAGGGAAACAGGAAAGGATTTGTTTAAGAGATGAAGAATAAAAAAGGGAGTAGCAGGAACGCAGAAGTCAGTAGGGGAATGGGATTCCCAGGGTTAGTGAATATCCCCTCCTGCATGGCTGGGCTTCATCACAGCAGAAGGGATCATTACTGTTAGTCTGAGCAGTTGGAAAAATCTTCTGGGAGATGCAGGAAGAAGAAAATGGGACTGAACAACAGCTCTTGCCCAGCTTATGGAAAGGGAGGCTCAGTCATTAAGTGACATGCTACTATTTTAGCAGGCTATGAGCAGGGAAGTTTAGTATATGCTAATCAAATAGAAACCAAGGAGTGTGACAGCTCCAGGGATTTGTCTGAGAAAAATGAGAGATCTTTTGAAATCTGTGAAATATCTCCAATCCTAAACCTAAAACAGCAAAGGAGATGTGGTGAGTTTTGTTATACAAACACCCTTGAACAATGAGCTTGACCCTACTTAAAAAACCCTGGTCTTTTAGTTGGCTCAGTTAACAAAGAAGTCATCCAAGAGGAAACCTTATTCCCTTTAAAGATGACCACATATTCACTTAAAAAAATGGGCTGTAGCTTGAGCATGAGATGCTTTCCAGCTCGTTTAGAGATAAAAGGAGAAACAGAACAATGCAGATCAAGGGAGGATGAAGGCAGAAAGTGTCTTTGCACCCTGGGAGAATTTAGAAGACCATTAGCACACAGAACCATAATCCAGTTACAACTTAATTCTACAACATTTCTACGGCATATGTGTGGGAGTTTGACCTTTGTCTGGTTTTCCCAGTATAGAAGGGGCTTGTACATCTACTTTGCTTCCAGCAGATCTTTGATAAACCTCACTTGTAACACTCTGCTGTGCCTGATTTTAATGTTCCCCTATACAAGCAATGTTTTAGCTGCCTCTTAGCCACTAAGATCAAGTTCAAAGTCCTCTTCAGCCTAATTTGGCAGCTGCTTACCTAGGCTTCATCTGACAGGCCTTGCATTGCCTTTAAAATCTTTCTAATGAGGGTGACACGGGAGCATATTATTAAGCACATCAGTCACCATTTAGAAATAATTCTTCACCTGTATGTTAGGACAAGGTTCTTCTTTTTCAGAAAGATTGATTCCATTTCTCTAAACCACTACTATTAAAGCAGTGTGTTCTATGATTCTACCACTCAATTTATTCTGACAGAGAGAGGGGAAAATTATACCACATGGGAGTCTAGCAAATTAAAATGGGTGTGTGCTGAAAATTTAGGAGGGAACTAGTTTCTAAAATATTTACTAATTACATTAATTACATCCTCTTTCTGTACAGGAAGTATCAAGATGATTATGTGGGGAGGGGAGGAGGAAGAACAGGTGTTAAGCTAGCCCATTAACAGACCAATTCCATCATAACTTCTTCCTTTTGTTCCTGTGAAACCTTCACACAGGTTAAAGATGCAAAATGGAAAAAAAATAAGACTGAAGAAACTTAATTCCCCGTTCATGGACAGCACTCAGCTGAAGTCTCCAAAGTCACAGCAGCTCATGGAACCATCTGTTTTGCCATGGTGTTACCCTGGAAATGAGTCCAGTATCCCTAATGGTAACACAGCTTACATGTTACCCAGCCTTGGCACCACCAAGGCTCATTATTAAAGAAATTACTCATTATTAAAGAAATTACTCCTTGCCTTTTTTCTGTATACGAGTACTTTGCAGAGTGACTTATTAGGCGAATATCACTGAAAATTTGAAGTAAAGAGACTGTGGATATTGGAAGAAAGACAAGAAAAAAAAATTATCAAAGTTAAAGGAGAGTTTTGACATAAGGTTTGGACTTTATTCCAGATTTCAGAGTCTGAAACTGGGCTGTCTTTTTGTCCTGCTAAAATTATTGCTGCAGATGAGGCAACTAATCTCTAGACAGAAGGCAGAGGCTTGAGCAAGGGCTCTAGCTCAGGTGTGCTTGAGTTAAAGGTTGCCCTCACAAGGTAGGTGATTGTTAGTCTGTGACTGGATGCCTGCTTGGAATAACAATGACATCTGTCTTAAGAGCAGCAGTCCTTTGTATGGACACAGGCAATTCATTCCTGGAAAACAAAAGGCTGACGTTAAATTTTGCAGCACAGTGACACCAAATTACAATTCTAGCAGAAAAGGCTTACAGAGTTTGACCAGCTCTTCTCAACTAGGACACATCAGTTTTCAAGAGAAAGGTGACTACCTGCCCTAGCATGAAGGCACAAAGATTAGTCTTGCATTAACACAAATTTATTTCTGTACTTGGCTCCCAAGTCTCATGGAAAGGGTGGATTTCAGGAAAGGAGAAGTGTTCAAAGTAGTGAGCACTGCACAATTGCTTCTAGTGGCAGAGTATAGGATCATGAAAGCCTAATCTATGCTGTTGCATTTCTAATCTTGCCAGGAGGATATAATAATGTAAGGCATCCTTGAATTGGGTCAGTGTTGCTGTGTCTTGTAGCTTCTTTCCAGATTCAGCTCAGGAAGATTTCTGACTAAAGGAGACTGAACTTGGACAGTTCAGGACCTTCCCCTTCTCCTGGATTTGGTCTCGCAGATATTGAATTTCCAGCTGCTGAATTTCTATGATCTTCTCACTCTCCATCTCTGGATTCAACCTCAGGACAGCTGGGCCAGACAGCATTTCACTGGAGGGAGCTGGAAGATAAAATCAGAGAGGACATAGCACAGTAACAAAGGTCCAGCTCACACAGTTCTTTGGCATGAACAAGGGAAGGCATCTTTCAGGGCTGAAGCAGTCAGGGAGAGCAATAGTAAGATTCTGCAGTATTTAGCAGCTTATGCAATTCACATTTACAATATAACATACAGCACCAGGCAGACAAGCTAACAGAATTGCTCATCAAGGACAAAAAGGGCTTCTGTAATATGAAAAACACGAGAAGGCACTGTTCACCTGTGTCTTGAATTGCTTTCTTTTTCTTGTTTAATCTCAGTGCTGCCCGGAGGTCGTGCACCTGGGTGTTGGCCACCCTCAGTTCTTGCCTCAAGTCGTTGATTTCCTTAATCAGGCTCACATTTTCCTGCAAAAAACATTATGCTGTGTAAGGAAAAACACAGGTACCATCTGGCTGAGCAATATGTATCTTCACTGGGAGATATCATTGGGAGGGACAGTGGACAGCACAGAATCAGTACCACCAGCAGAAGATCCAGGGCAATCAGTACAGCACACAGCATTTCAGATAAGGCCGCAGTAGATTTGACACAGAGCATGACAGTATTCAAAGCACATTAGCTCAATAAACTAATATTTGCTTTGCTTTTTCCGACTGCAGCTGCACTCCAAGGTATCATCTTCCTTGCCAATTCCACAGGGAAGCTCAGGGCTCTTCCTAGATTGATCCAATTAATTCAGAATTAATGCGAAGAATTCCCATCTCTCCCTCCAGTGTGTATTATTTTGCTTTTCACTTGTCAGTATGCATTTGTTCACTGAAATTATCTGTATCTCCTTGCAGTTATTCAAAGCCCTCCTCATTAGTTCTGAGCAGACATCACTTTTCAACACCCCTTCCAAATTATCAAGGAATATATAAAGTACATGGAGCCTTGAGATATTTACTGCTAACATGAGGAAAAGTTAGCCAAGTATCTGTATTTTTTTCTCTTTTAAGCCAGTTTTCAGCCCATAAAAGTTCAATAATCTAATTTTTTTTTAGTAGTTTACCATGAAGCATTTTGCTGAAGGGGCTATGAAAATGTAGATAGATGTACTTCACCCATTGTTGCAACAGATTCAAAGACTTTAGCAAGACTTCAGTATGGGGTAATGCTAGTGAAGGATGATAAAACTGTTGCTCATGATTCAGAAACAGGAGCACCATTAACTAAGTATTTCTTTTTTGAATTCAAGAGAGAGAAGTAGAATTATATATTTGCCTCTTACAAAGACAGTGAAATACCTTATCACCTCAACAACTAGGGCAAATATTAAACAGTTGCCATCATACTTGAACCAAGAGTATCAACTATTTCAGCCACCTGTGCTGGTTTTTTTTTGGAAGTTTGGAAGACAGCACCACTCCATTCAGTGTCTCTCTTCTTACGTATCCAGGTGACAGAGAAGCCATTACAAACACAGGAGGCTGGAGGGAAAACTCATAGTTGTACAACAAGCAACTTGTCAATTGGTAAGAATAATTAAAATTATCTTGACAGTTCTAATCATCTGTTGCAGCAGTCGCTGGTGGAATGTACCTATGAATAATCACTCAAAGAGGAATGCATAACTCTGAAAATGTAAGAGCAACTGAGGAACAATAGAAATACAGAGCTAGAAGATTGTCGAGATGTCATTTACTTTTTCAAAGCAAGTCCTGACAGAAGTTTGTCTAAACTAGTCTTGAAAGCTCCCTGTGAAGGACTGGAAGACCATGATAATTCCTCCTGGCTGTAAAGCTTCATTAATCTACTGGACTTCAGAGAATTGCTTTTTCTTTGAAGAAACCAGGCTGGTTAGAATCTTTGATATCTTCATCTTCCAGATGTTTTATTAATTTGGTTTTAATCATCATTTCATGTTAGGCTTACTGATCCAAGACATCAAGTATTATCATTATGAACACCATCTGTCACCCTATTCCAGCAAGGAAATTCTTCAGGTTATTTTCTGAAGCCATCTCCTTTTGTGCCAAAGGAAACATCTAACTCACAGAGGGGTAAAAAAATTAAAATAGGGAAGGGAAGAAGATCACTGCTGTCTAGCCCTGAAGAAGCAAATTATGAATAAATAGCAAAGAACAGATGACTAAGGAGGGGGCTGAGTTCTAATGATCCTGAGGAAACATAATAAAGTAACAATGATGAAAGGGATAGTGAGGGGAAAAGGAAATGCTGACTGAGCAGAAGGAGATCACGGTAAGAAGAAACTAGAAAAGCTGTCCTCCTAGGATGTGTGGTGTGGGGCTTTAGATCCTCTCACTCCAGAGGAAAACAAACTGGATCTTTGACCCCAGCAGTCACGAGGTTACTCTGCCCTGTAAGGGACGAGGATTCTGAGCAAGAGATCTTAGTACAAATAGGCATATTCCTCACGTATTTCTGAATTTTCTTGAAAAACCTGCATGTGAAAACCAGAAAGTTCTTCTGCATTCAGATCAGTGTAAAAAAAACCCAAAAGTATCCACAAACCAGCAGCAATTTTTGTCTTTAGAGGTCGTGCTCTTTTTGTTCAGAATATTTAATGGAAGCACTTGAAAAATTTAGGAATTTCTGGCAAGGAAGGCAACCAGAACTGTTTCAAAGTCCTAATAAACCATAACAGTAAGGCTACTGAAGTGTCTTTTGTGCAGCCACTTCCTCTCTTCCCCCTGCACACCACAAGGAAAAGGCTTATTACCTGCACGATGCGCATGTAAGCAGCTTGGTGCATTTCCTGATCCTTTATCACCTTCTTTTTCAAAACTGCCAAACTCCTCTCATGATACTCTTGCTGCTTCATGAACTGCGTCTGCAAATCTGTGTCTACCTCTTCGGCCTCCACCTGAGAGGGCACAGCATTTTGCCTCAGTAATTACACTCCCAGACAAAATCACCTTGCAAGGAGAAGGCAAAGGTCCTGACTCACCACGTCTGATTGCTGCACATACTTGGTGTAGAGTTCACGGATACCATCTTTCATTTTTCTGGAATCCTGAATGAAGCCCACACAGTTGTGAAGATCTGCTTTGAATCGTTTGATGACGGTTTCCATATCTTGCTTCTGCAAGGATGAGGTGGTCACGTTTTTACTTGGTTCATCAGAACACTCCATCATGTGCAATTCTGTAGAAAGTCTGGGGGAACTGGTGAAAACTCTCATATATTTTACTTCCACTTCATTCATTAAAATAAAATAAATTACAAACCCCCCCGGGATGTGAGCACTACATGTTGAATAGCAGTGATAGATTTTAGCAGTTATAATAAGATACTTGCATTAGGTAATCTAAGTGCCAGCATCTAGAGATGTCATCTGAAAACCAGTGGTTTATTATGGATCCTGTTCCAAACACCCTACCTTCTTATTTAGAAACAACACACCAACAGTTATCAAGAGAAGGCAAGGGACAAAACACTTACCAGACACTTGCCCAACTTGCTGATTTCACATCAAGATTGCCTTCTCATTCTCTCCTGGTCCCTCGACCTGCTTCCTCACTCCTGCACTGCCTGCCAAGCTCCTCCACCTTCACCAGCAGTCCCTTTTCCTCCCTCATGTCTAATATTTGACAAGGGGTCCTTGACTTCTCCACTAAAGACCCCACCCTTTATATCATCCTACTAATGCCTAGTGGTATCCTACATTCTGCTCCTGGTTAGGCCAAGTGTTCCCAGATTTCAAGCTTGGGCAGGTGATTAGTTAAGCCTTTGCCTCACAGTTCTGTTAAACCCAGGAGAACAAGTGTTGACACTTAATTAACTGGATTGTTTTTCCAATATCAACTCTCTAACCTGGCTGCAGGCTTGGAAGCTTTCTTTGTCCCCACTGACCAGAGACTCTCTTGGTCCTCGGACACAGTACCCCTAAAGCACCTTTTTGCTCAGATTAATGCTTCATCAGTGTTCTGTTCCCACAAATGTTCTGTGGGAGCTCACAGGGGTTGTACCCCGTACCTTCTGCCTCTCTTTGTCCATCTCACGGTAAGATGCCTTTAGTTTCTGTTGCAGTTGTGTGATGTTCAGCTTCAACTGTGTGCTATCCTTGTGGAATCCTTCCAGCTCCTCCTCCATCTGAAAGGAAGCAGGAGGAGGAAATCAGGACTAAGAGGAGACATGAAAAAAATAACACAAAACAGGAAAGCCAGAGACTGGAAATACAGACTTGAGGGAGCAGCTCCCCCTTCAGTTTGAATTACAACGGGAAAACCGTCAATTTTGGAACAACACTGCCCTCTGCCAGAATACAGAGAAAGCACAAAAACGAATGTGCAGCTCCCTTTTGAGCTACATTGATTTAAATTATGTGATGCTCCTTCATTTCCTTGAGCGGAACAGAATAAAAATGGATGAGATAGAAATGAAGAGTCAATACTGGAAAGAGTGAGGGCAACAATAAGTGGAACCTGATACTGAAAAGAACCAAATGAATTGAAAAGCTGTGGGTACATATGTAGAACAGACAGAAAGAAAGAAGTGAGGGTACTATGGCATTTAACTGGCAGCATTTCCCCAGATCAGTAAAAGCACTGTCTTACAAACCCTACAGGGCACGTGGAGGGCAACCACATATGGATAAGATCTATTTTTAAGCAAAATCTAGAATTAAATACTGCAACAGGAAATAACTATGTTGATCACTGGTAGCACGTGACAGAAAACTAAATAGCAGCTGTTGTGTGCAAATATTTTTGTTAGCTGCAAAGATATTGAATCAGTACTGTGTATCCTTGAACGAAGCCAAGGACCAAACAGGGTGGAATCTTTCATGGGATTTTTTGGGTCACCTTTGTATTCAAAGGGCTTAGTACCAGAGGACAAACGAGAGTGTTACTCACCTCCTGGATCTGTTCCTTCATTGTTTTATTATCATTTTCATGTGACTCTATTTGCTTCTTAAACTCCTCTATTTTGTAACTCAGTACAAACTTGAAATTTTGCAGTTCCTGATTTTTCATTTTTAGGTCATATATGTGCTTCTCCTGGAAGAAATCAGCACAGAGATCTGAATCAGACCCAGCACTCTCAAAAAGATCCCTAGGACAAATACAGAAGGGGCAAGCCCAGCACTCGCAGATCTGGTGGAAGACTGAACTTCATTTGCAAATCTATAGATTGGGTGGGAGGGCAGGGGGCAAATAATACAGAGCCACCTACAGATCCCAAAACAGGGGATAAGAAAGTCAACATCCTGAACTTGAGCCTCTCAAGGAAAGCTTAGAATGTCAACTAAAAACTAAAATCCCAAACTGGAGAATGCAAATTCTTTAAGTTAAAACTGAGTTTCCTGTCATGTGGTATTATCACAGCAAATACTATTAAAATAAATATCTGTATTAAGGGAGGTGATTTTGATCTCAGCCAATTGTCCAGTTTCTCACCTTGTCTAGGATAGTGTCACTTCTCTCTTTAATCTCTGTCTTCAGTGCTGAGATGTCCTTCTCCAATGCTCTAATGACGTTTTCCAGCTTCTGCTGTTCCAGTCTCATTTCCTCAATATCCCTAATTCTATCCTTGAGCTCTTTCTGTAGGCTGTTCAACTAGAAAGGCAAACAAGTCAGACCTTAGCAGTGTCCAAAAGCTATGCACAACTTAGCCATCCTATTCTGTATGAATAGTGTGGGATAAAGGATATCAAACCAAGATATGATGAAGGAGCACCACATCAGTTACATGTATGTTCTGATAGATTACCCACTGCACTACCAGGAAGCAAAGCATTTGCATCCAGAAGCAAGAAGGGTGTGGATATTATGCCCAAGCATCAGCTGCAAATAACACACAATCCATGGAAAATTCTTTTAATCTGAACATTTGTCATACATCTCTGAAGATGTCCAAAGTAGAGTGGAAGGGTCCCTAGTTCATACCTCTTGGGTACCCTCAAATTCCCTGTCCCAGTACTAAGATTTGCAAAGCCAAAAATGTCAGAACCAGTGAATGGTGCTGGGCAAACCGTGGAGAAATTCCTGGTGTCTGAAAGATAATGAAACTAAAAACAGTACCATGATACTGGAGGGTATGAAAAGAACCTCTCTGTCTCCAGATAGATACTGAAGAAAATGAAAAAGAAAAATTGTCCCTCTAACATCCTTAGGCAAATGCAATACCCAGACAATAAAAGCGCTAAAAGATTTTACGCCTCCTTAAAAATCCTGCTAAAACCAATAAAAAATGATGATGCACACAAAACATGGTGTTTATTGTATCCAGTGAAGCAGTAGAAGTATTTTACTAATGAAACAACGCATTAGATCTTAGAAAAATTAAAAGGTTCATTTCTTTCCCATCACAGGATGAACAATATTATTTATAATTTCAAACTATGTAGGTAAGAAAAAGTGTACTAACAAAAATGCACCTCATCTATCACCTATCTCTAATCCTATCAGCAATGCAATCAGCACACAGCTTCTTCCTCTGCCCAAATATTCCAAAACATTCAAACTGACCTAAGAAGGGGCTACTGTTCTCATAGGAAATGCCACATATTTACAGACCAAATTAATGGACTAAATTAGCATGCCATTAATCACATTCAATCCTCAGTTACAGGTCTCCATGTGCAGGTCTGATCCCACCACAGAAATAAAAGATACCCTTTTATTCATGACTCCTATTTCTCCTTTCAGTTTCGTGTTGGACTCCTTCTCTTCCGTGAGCTGTTTCTCATACTTGTTTTTGAGTTCTGAGATTTCTTGGTCTCCTTCTTCATAAATTTGTTTCTCCATTTCTTCATGTGCTTGAATCTGCCTCCTCATATTCTCCTTTGCCTGCAGTTAAGGAAAGCAAGCATTAGAGAAGACAACAGTAAGACACCAATGAAAGGTTGTTTGTTACTGTGTTTCTTCTGGGAGGATCTATATTTAGTGGTTCTTCAGTGACAGCAATATCATTTAAAGTAGCTTCTTAGGGGATTAAAGGGACTTCAAAAACTGATAACATAAACATCAAAAATTCTTCTATTTTTTTTTTCTTAAATTACTCCTAAGACTTGAATGCTTCAAGTTAGGAACCTGGCCCAAATACTGATCAGCAAACTTGTTCTGGCTGCAGAAATGACAAGTAAGTAACACTTGAGAAAATGTTTTAAAATTGCTGTTTCTGATGCATTAGAACCAATAACCACTCAGGCTTGCCTCAGTCTCTGCATGCATCTCTTCCCACTTTCTTCTCAAATAGGTATTGCAACACAGGGCTGCAAACAGTAATGTTGATAGGCTTTATTGACTCTAGATATGTGAGTATCAGTTATCTGGCTGCCTTTTTTTTCAAGCCAAGTCTTTGACCTCAATGTGCAAGAGTTTTTGAAGTATTCAGGGTATTTATCTTTGTTCCCTAAATTATGCAGGTAGGAACCTCAAGGACTCAGGAATGTAATTCACCATTTTCAAAATGTTATCTCTTCACTAGAACAACACAACTGAATCTTTCTTTCTTCAATTACATTAAATGTCTCAACTAAGCCACATAAATAAACAGGAATTCTTGGATTTAGCTAAGAATGCCCAAAGTTATTAATCTTAGCAGGTTACTTACTCAAGGTATGAAGCCCAGAAAACCAGGTAACTCAGCTGGGTTTTCCTCATTACTATTCTACCTGTCAACATATTTTCCCAAGGTTACAGGCAGATTAGGATTTGCATGGAGGATGCCAACCTCTCCTGTCCTGGGGAACATTTTATCACAGCTGAAGATAAACTGGGTCAACACATCAAACTGCAAATCAAGTTCCCTACCTCTTGCAGGAGAGCAGATTTCTGTTTAAGCTTTTCCTCGTAATGCTCTGTTAGCTCCTTCACAGCTGTGCTTTTGCTATCCTCCAGACTGTTCAGTTGCCTCTCATACGCCTCCTGCATCTTCTGGGATTTCATTTGCAGGTCCTCGTATCTCTCATTTTCCCTTAAGAGTTTCTTATTACTTTCAGATTCTGTTAGCAGGAAACATATGGAATGGATAAGACTAACAGAAATGAGAGGTGAGTCCTACCCTTCTGCAGGCAGCACTGCCTTATTCTCTACTGTCTTTTTGCTTGTTGCAATAAATTACAGTAGAAGCACTTTATCACTTTCTTCATCAGATATACCTGGGCTTTAGTCTCTGTGGCCATACAAAACTGACAACTAATTTAGGCATTCCCTTGGGATGACAACCATGGCAGAGCTGTATAAGCTCAAGTGTTACAAAGTATGAGTGGGCAATGGACTCATTTATGGATGGACTTGCTCTTTGGCACTAATCTGCAGTATTTTCATCTTGATTACAAATCTGGAGTCCAGGTATTTCCATGTTGTGTACACTGTACATTAGTCCCCTTGCTGAACTGTATAACTTCACTGGTTTTGCACAGTGAGCTATAAAATAAACTAAGAAATTAGCAAACCTCTAAGATACAGGGCCCATGGGCATCTCCTCATCATGGGCATGTGTGTGATGCAGTTTAGACAAACATTTGGTGTGCAATATCTGTATGATATATGTGCATTTTTCCCTGTACTTCTACTCTAGTAATCCATCCCTGCATAACTTGCTATCAATCCAAAGCATTTCCTCCAATTTCTAATTGCAAACACTTATTATAGTCTAACCTAGCTTTTGCACCTCCCTGGCCTGTTTTTTCGTCAGCTCAGACAGTTGACACTCGTATTGTAGCTTCTGTTTTTCTTTCTCTTCCTGTAAAATCTGGGAGGGGAAAAAAATAAGAAAAATACATTTTAATTTGAAACTGGGCATAGCAATGTCCAAATTGTCTGTGCTCTTGCTCCAGGGTGGGGAATACATACACAACAACAGAACTGTGTTTGAAGTCTCTCCCCAAAATTCAGATGCCATGTGTGTCATTAATGTAAGTTTCACCAGAGACCAGTTTGTTATGACAAATTACAAGATTATGGAAAACTAAGGGAAAGTAGCAAATGGATATAATATAATACAATATAATATATGTACTATAAATTCCTAATCTAACAAGACAAGTTTGTGAGCTACAAAAGCCTCTACTCATTTATGTGTTCCTGCTTGAGGAGAATTTGCAGTTCCACAAATTGTTGATCAGATATTAAAGTTCAAGCTGCTTCCTGTCTCACTTGAAGCAACCCTGAGGCCCTAAAACACTGACATTTGCAGTGTCTGACATAAACCTAAGTAAGAGCCAGTTTTGATTGCTATTTACTTGAAATGCCTGACTACCACTACAAATGACTTAATCTTCTAAAAAAGCACAAAGAACCAGAGCAAGAAAAAGAGAAATTCTAGGAATTGTACCATAGGAACAATTTTTTCCACTTTCTTCTCATTACAGCTGCATGGGTCTGGCATAAGCAGAAATATTCTATTTGTCTGATGGATACAACAGCTAGAAAGGTTAGTCCCAAGCCTGTTCAAAGCTGTCACTGAGTTCAATTTTAACACATATGGACACTTGGACCTTGCCTGCCTAGAGAACTTCTGCTCACCTTCAAAGGCTTTTGCTTGCAAGCCTATAATCAACAAGTCTAAAGAATTTTTAGTGTAGCTGAGATAACTCTATAGCCAAGCACTACTTATCAAAAGACCTGGAGAACTGCAGAAAAAAAACAGCACAGATAAAACACAGGTAAGAGGACTCCACAAGAAGTGAAATGGCTTTCTTTTACAAGGTCAAGTTGTACAAAAAAGAGGAATAATAGAAAGGTTTGAACCCAGGTTATTTAAATGAAAAAACACAGTGAGACAAGCCAAAGATCTTGAAGAACTACTTGAAGAAAACATTAAAATGAATAATTAAACTTCCTCAAAAAATAATAATAAAAAAAAACTACTAGAAATTTTTTAGGGCCAAAAGACAAGAAAGGTATAAAAGGAGCTCTTGAAAATTACAAGCCTGCAAAATACTAAAACTAGCAAAGAACTTGGCACGCTTCCATACTGGAATCCTTAATGTGGATTACGTGGAAATACTGCTTGAAGGGACTATGTACAACTCAACAAAATATGCAGTAACAAATCACCAGAACAGGACAGTATTCACCCAAAGGCTCAAAAAGAACATGAGGTTGACAGAATTGAATCATGTGATATGTAATCTCTTACTTCAAGCACTCTCATTGTCAGAGAAATTGCCACTGGGTCTCTTGCCTTCTAAATCTAAAAAAAAAGTCTAGAAATATAGCAAATTACAGGTCAGAAATCCAGATGGACAGAATAGAATTACCACACACAGATAAATAAGACACTGTGAGGAATTATAATAGCCTTTGCCTTTCAGGGGTGTCCTGCTTCATGACCACAAGAGAAATCAATAAGCACATAAACAGAAGAAATCCAGGGAATATATTTTTACTTTCATTTTCAAAAAACATATAAGGCACCTCAGCAGATGTTCTTAAAAATCTAAGCAGACAGAACAAAGAAGGCAGCATTAAGAAGAATAATTGTTAGACCCTGCAGCAGCTGCAACTTTGTGTGTGAAAGAGTTTTCAGGACATGGTCCCATTTCTACTACTGATCCTTGGTCTCAGGCAGCATTTTATTGTGCTGTTTTTATGTGAAGATATTACAGGCCACCTAGGAGAAACTCTTGCATCCCCTTGTTCCTATAAGATATTTGACTCAAAGGTAGCATCATGTGTTGCAATTATCAAGAACACCTTTATTGGAAAGGAACGATTCATTTTTCAGATGCTTTATGGCATTCATATATATGTAATAGAAGCTTGAATTCAACTCTTCAATGAAAGATTTCTTGGTGTTGGGTTCTGCAATATGAATCATACCTGGAGTTTGTCTTTAAGGGAGTCTATTTCCTGAGTGAAATTCTCTTCTAGTGCTTTTATTTTTCCAGTACAGTACAGGTCCTTGAGACGTAGCTCGTAACCACTTTCTGTCTGTAGATCTTTCACACAGATCTGCAGGTCTAGTATTGCCTGACTCTGGTAGGACATGGATGAGAAGACAAGTTTAACAGAGAGAATATTTGCCATTAGCAACAGCTTATTAAAGATGTTTTATTTACATGCACATATTTAGGAATGACAGCCTTTACAGAGAATCTTCAGAAGTTCTAGAAGTAAGACTCCTTTGTCATCGTAGAAGACGATTTATAGAAACCCATCTTCTGACTTCTCTGCTCCATTAAAAGTGTTTTCAAGAGATTGGTGAAAGCATTAGATAAAAGTCTAATCCTTTCTCCACACACCCTGTTTGTTCAGTGCTGTTTGCAGATTGACAAGCAGCTGCAACTACTTGCTGTAACCTCTTTTTATGATGAAAGCCATACAAGCCAGATGGGAACAGCTAGTCAAAAACATCATGCAAATGTAATTCATAAGCTGTACACTGTGAATCCTGTGGTTTATGTTCACAAGTTGCTCCTCCTACCTTCTCCTCTATATCTGATCTCATGATCAGCACTTCCTCAGCATATGCAACTTCTGCTTCCCCTTTCAGTACCCCACCTTCTTTATCATGCACTTTCCAGATAAATATACAGCCATCCTCTGAAGCAGTCAGCAGAAATTGGTCATCACTTGTTACTGACATCTTAGAAGGAAGAGACAACAAAATAATAGAAGAGACATGGAAGAATGGAGATACAGTTTTATTTTAAACCAAATTTTTCTCCCAATCCACGTACTCCCTTAATTTCTACCACAGAAAGTCAACGGTGGAAATAATAACATAGCCCCACTACTAATATTTTGATTATGTCCTTTACTCCTGTTCCACCCTGGTTGAAACAACAGGGGAAGGAAAAATTAAGAAGAACATGTGTAGACACTGGATCTGCTTCTGCTCTCAAAGCCTTAGAAGATTTAAAAAAAAAAATGGAACAGGAAAGACCTTCTAGACAATTATAGAACAGACAGGCAATTTATATGACAATTCCAAAGGTCTTTAGTGTTCTTCTGATAGAGTTTGTCAGTGAGGCGAAAGTAGACTTCCAATAACTGAAGTTCATATTCCAGTGTTAGACTGTGCAACTATAACTTCAGGTACTGTAGTTGACAGTGATACTTAAAATGCCAGTTTTAACAAGACAGAACATGTGGCCTCCTGGAGGATGGGGATTTACCAAAGCATACTGAGGGAGCTGGTGAGGTTTGGCCTCTTTTCCCAAGTAATAACATGAGGAAATGGCCTCAAGTTGCACCAGGGGAGGTTCAGATTGGATATTAGGGAAAAAATCTTCACCAGAATATTTGTCAAGCGTTGAAACAGGATGCTCAGAGAAATTATGGAGTCACCATCTCTGGTGGTATTTAAGAGATATTTAGATGTGGCTCTTAAGGACATGGTTTAGAGTGGACTTGGCAGTGCTGTGGGAATGGTGAGGCTCCATGATCTTAAAGGTTTTTTCCAACCTAAATGATTCTATGACAAAATTATCTTCCTGGTATCACAGGGAAGAGAAAGGACTTTATGTTACCTTTGTAACAGCACCTGCATGGGCCTGGTACTCATTGAAATCCCTCTTCAGGGTGAGTGGGTACTTCATAGCTCGGATTGTCCCCAGGGATGTACCAACATAGATCATGTGCCCGGAATGGGCAACAGCTACAGCAGTGTAAACAACACCATAGGCAGGCACTTCATGCTGGATCTAAAAAAAACCCAACCAACAACACAAATATAAAATCTCTATATTTATTATAAGTATGCAGTGTTAAAATTTCAAGCCAAGTTTCACATGTGGATGTGTGAGCTGAAAGATCACATGAAAGCTACTACTTTTGTGGGGGAAAAAAAAAGCATGTAGCCTACAGTAATAGATGTGACACATTTGTATTTCAGAAAAACAGTTGATGCAATATTGCCTAGTTAGTTTGTTATCTGGATTAGAAGACTTGTAGGTAAATCCAAGTAAAATTACAAAAATACAAAACTGCAGAAAAATCTCAGGTTTCATGGCAAAGGACATAAGAGCACAAAAGTGTCAGCAAATATCACAGCTCTCAAAACCAGACTGATCCCTGCTTACCAAATGGATGATAAGGAAACCCAAGCACTGGTCCCCTCCCCAGAGAATTGAGCAAAATCCCACAGTGCTTGTTGCTCACCGAAGACTCTGAAATTTCTTTGAGAGTTTGGTCAGACCCAACGGCAAAGATAATTTTGGCATCAGAAGACAGGGAAATGCTGTTGTAGATGCAGGTCTTGAGCACACACTCTGACTCCTTTTCACCTGTCATCAAGTTCCACTCATACACAGCACCATGTGTGTCACAGGAGACAAATTTGGCGTCATCGGCGCTCCATTTAATCGCGTGGATCTGGCAAAGGCAAAACACACCAAGGAGCCTGATGTGTAGGTTATAGACAGCATGGAGTCATTTTACTGGTAAATCCATGACAACTTTGGAATCACACATCAAACTCTTACTTAAAAAACTCTAGATGTTTCTCAGCCAATTCTATTTAGTATTAAAAAACCCCACAAGATCAGTAAGAACTGCTTTATGAACACACTGTCAGGAAAAAGTTCTTTTCAATACAGAGTAGTATAGGGTTTTTTTATAACTTATTACTGGGATTTTTTTCCTGGTTTTGCTCCCTGCCAATCATTCACCTTCAATTTAAGGACAGACTTTTTAGTTGTGTCTAGTTCATGCACACTTTGCCTTCTGACCAAAGAAAACTGTGGTTTGTATTTCTATATTCAATTTTTGGGGACCTTTCAGATCCAAAATTGTGCTTCACCTCTTCAAAATTCATCTTATCAACTAGTTAATATGTTAATGAGTTGTATTGCATAGGATTTGTTTACTAACCTTCCCACTATGTCCTTTCAGATTACTAACATTGTCGAAGGTGATGCTGGAATAAATTTGAATCACATTTCCATTAACTGCAGCAAAAAGATGGCCTCCATTACTGAATGAGCACTACAAAAAGAACACAACCACCCATTACTGTAGATGGAGTGGATAAAAACATTCATGCATTGAATTTAAATGACATTGTCAAATATCAAACCGTTACACAAAAGGAAAACTTCATCATTAGCCTCTTACTACTTTCTTAATCGGTGCTTTCCCCTGGAAAGTTCTGTCCTTGAGTATTTCTGAGCAAATTACCCCTTCTGCTGTTTCCCAGGTCAACAGTTACGCATCAGCCTCTGGGCTTGTTTTCCAGTAGTCAGAATCCACTTCTCTATGCTTGGACATCCTAAATCCTATTAGGATGTGCTGGAGAAGTTTCTGTGTTCTGCTATGTTCTTCACCACTCTGCTCCCTGCAAGCCCCCAGTTTCATTTCTTGCATCCTTCCTTACCTCTCTGCACTTCTTCACGGCAAACTCCTTGAAAACGTGCATGTCCTCGTACAGCAGGCTTATAAACCGTAGTTTGTCAGAAAACCCAACCAAGCAGAAAAGGCCAGTGGGATGAAGGGATACTGTGTATGCTTCCTCCTGATACTCCTTACACAGCTCCAAAGTGCTGAAAAAGAAAACCATTGTGCAGCATGGAATACTACAAACTCCCTATGCATGCCTGACAGGACATTATCTGGCCCTGGAAGGACACCTGCAGCTACAATCTGCCTCTGCCTTGTCCTTGAGGAAACATGTTATTTAGTTAAGTAATGGTCACACAGATGTTACAGGAAACAAAGGCAAAATTTGACTTTCTGGTTCACGGATTAGGTGTGGAAGGTGCAAGAGCAAACCCTTGTATAGTGGAATACAGTGAAGAAGGTTTTTTCCCCCTCTCTCTCCACAGAGCCTTAAAAGCTGGAGTTATTATGTTTGAGAACTATGGCTAAGAAGCAGGAGATGGGACAACAGTATCTGAAGACAAAGCTGAATGAAACGTTCCTGAAGATATTTTGTTTTCTCAAAACACGAGAAGTCTGACATAAAAAACAGCATAATAGAAAAGGCTTTGGATTCTTTTGGCACTGATTTTAAAGGCTCTGCATATTCACACTCCACAAACCATGCCAGTAAGACCCTTTACCTCCCACACCACACAAGAATTTCACCAGAACAACACTCTCATTCATATGAGATTGCCTGCTAAATACAGTATACAAAAAAGCAAGAGGTAATAACAAAGACGAATAACTCTTTACTTCGTCTTGTAGTTCCAGATGCGGACAGATCTATCCAGGGAACAAGTGGCAAGAATGGGTTTCCAAATACACATGTCCAGACCAGTGATTGAATCAGAATGCAACGGGAAATTCAGATATGCAAAATAAGACGTCTTCTCCTGAGAAGGAATGAGAACATTAAAAAAATCACAGGTATTTCATTGCAGGCAGCAACTCAGGTAAGAAATCTATCAGGGGTCTTTTCATACAGTAGCAGAATGAGGAAACCACTTAATCCTTTCACGACACTGGTTTGAACATAACGGTTTCATTCCTGGATCCAATGTTTGGTGACCAAATGTTTTTCAGCTTTTATCCTTTCTTCCTCTTTCTTTTCCTTATACATTTGCTTAAGTGTTATTTTTATGCTTTTATATTGCTATATTACTGTAGATGATAACAACCAAAACTGCTACATACCTGGATTCCCTTGAAACCAAATTGTTCTAAAATAAATGCTACATTCATCATTCAGATGCTATTTGAAGGATTTTATGAGAAGGCATCACAGAAAACAACACTGAATAGCCTGTGACATTACAATACACCCCTTACTGGACATGATGGCTGTGGAATGTGATAGGATTGCACTTACCCTTATCAGTTTGGTGGAGACCATAGTAAACATGTATAGCTGATTTTTATTTGTGCTAATGACCATTGTTTCCTCAGAGGGGCTGAAGCATATACATGTAATGTCCTGTCTTTCTGACATCTTTGGCTCAGTTCTGAACTGGTCCTGAGGGAGCTGCACAAAAAATGCATCCCATGGGATATGCCAGGTTTCAGTGTTTTGGTAGTAGGCATGCACACACACACACAGAGATTTGCTGAAATGCTACTTTAATAAGGATATACAAGATTGCAGCAAGACAACTTGGATATTTAATAGCATGTAACTACTGCAAGGCAGGGAATAGAGGACAAGAGCACAACTTAACTGCAGCTATAGCATCACAGATGAAACAAAGTATCAGAAGACATTTCAGCAGTAATCTAAAGCACTGCATAAAACAAGACTGAAAATGATGGCAGAAAAACATCAAGAAAAAA
>JAWWES010000006.1:11251285-11265180 GCA_035583135.1 Lophotriccus pileatus
GGAAAATAAGTGTTCTTAGGCTGCTGGCTTCCTGGTTGTTGAGTGTCAGGAATACATCCCTGTTTCTCTCCTGCTCCCATTCCTACAGGGCTGCCTAAGGTGAGGTTTCTCTGTGGGGTCACGCAGGTCATAAGAATGGAGAAATGGGTCTTCAAAGGACCATCAGGAGTTCACCTGAGTCGTCAACAGTTGCCTTTGAAATTGGCATGGGCCCTTTCCATTCACAAGAGTCAGGTGGGTGTTCTTATACAGGAATCTATAGACTTTTACACCGTCATAAGCCTTATTTCTGTGTGAGCTTGCATTGCTGGTAAAACTAAGAGGTTCACTAACATCTTGGATCCTACTATCTGCAAGCAATTTACTGGCAGTGGAAAACTGCCTTTCCTTTCTGATTCTCATCTTCTAATCAGTTATACAGTAAAACAAAAGACTTTTTTTTTAAATCAAGCCCTTACACCAAGGATGGTACCTTTTGACAGACTCACAGTTTAGTGTTGGTACAGCACAGTGTTCTTGCCTGTTTGTTCTGTAACAAAGTTCTCTGTGTCTTTGGCAGGGCATGTCTTTAGACTGTGTGGAAATCTCCCTGTCTCGTGTCTTTGAAAGTGGGCAGGCTTATGTAGCCCTCTCCCGAGCCCGTAGCCTTGCAGGTCTCCGTGTTCTGGATTTTGACCCTAAAGTAGTGAGAGCTGATCCTTCTGTGCTGCAGTTCTACAGACATCTGAGACGTCATCAGTTCCTGAGCCAGGTACAGAAAAACCTCACGCTAGCAAAGCCTGCTTTGTGCAACCAAGATGAGAGGTGTTGGCACTGAGATGTTTCTTTTTCTTCCTAAGCAAGATCATTCAAATTAAAACTTGTAGTGGCAGGAGAGATGAAACTGCAGAGAGAGCATGTGGCAGGGCAGTTCTTGGTGGTAAAATTTTTGGGATTGTATAACACCACCTGGCCCTGTGGGTGAAAGGATAGGCTGGTATTCTTTGGTCTTCCTCTTGCGGTAAGGAATGAAGGGGAAGTGGGCACAAAAGAAATCTGTTCCATTTTTTATTTTGTAATTTCTTCTTTCTCCCCAAAGGATTCACCACACACCTATTCAGATGCTGATGAGAAGGAGAACGTGAAATGCAGCTGATAATGCTCTCCTGGTTTCTGTGAAGTGTCAGCACAGGCTGCTGAGAAGCAGTGATCTTGCTATTGAGTCTATTTGATAACATAGGTAAAGTCAAAGGAATTTTTTCCTCAGATCTCACTGTTGTGAGATGGAAGGTGTCTGGGTGGATTGGACCTGTTCACAGGAGCTGCTGACACAAGGGAAAGCAGTGGAAAGTACCTGGAATACATATTTGATTCTTCTGCAAGCAAGGAGCTGGGCTATCACTTTACAGCATGCTGGGGTGTTCCAGATGCTTGACACCAGGAGGCTCTGCAAAAGTTCCTCCACAAGCAGAACTGCCAGTTACACGTTGCCTGTTATGCTGATATGCAGCACTTTTATTAGTCTGTTGCATAAGATGTGATTTTTATTTTTTTAACCTTCTGAGATGAGCTGGAGCTCTTTAAAAATAGGAGGATTTTCTATATCTTATACCTGTAATTATGGAACTACAAGAATTGTGAAGTTCTGTTACTCCAGAAGCAAGAAGGGGGTGAGAGAAAATGAGTGCTGGTGAGAGTTCTTGTTTAAACACATGAGAACTGCTCCTGGATAAGACCTGTCTGACTAATAAGGTGGAACTTGCTGTGTGCAAAGAGAAGTGAGCTGTAATGTCCCCTGTTTCAGCAAAAGCAGAGATGAGCAGAACTAATATACTGTCTTAATTAAGGAAAAGTTCTGGTCTTTATATTTTATCGCTTTGCTTAAAGCTTAAGTAACTTGTATATTTTAAAATGTTTAACATCTTAAAATATGACATAGCACCCAGCTGGAACTCATCTCTTGCAGGGGAATGTTCCTAAGAAAAACCTCTGCTGTGTGAGTAAATTGAAGACCATTCCTTAAAGCCAGGAAAGGATATTGACTAGCCAGTGCTTAATATAACAGAGCAGATTTGATAGGGCTTCAAAATATGTATTTTTAAGTGAGGTTTGTTTTTTTTTTTCTGGGCTTGAAAGGTAGAGTTTTGGAGGGAGTCATAGTAGGAGACAGAAGTGTAACTATTATTCAGAGGGGTTCTTAATGTATCAGCACATTTTTTCTTCAAAGAAGTCTGGAGGGAAGTGGATAAAAGTAGCTGAAGCCTGTGGAAGGCAAGCCCTTTCCCCCTCACACTGCAGGCTGTAAACTTCTAAAAATTATTCTTTTTTTTAACAACACATTCCAATCCTTTGAGCTGGACATGAGCTGTTTGTCCACCTTGGGGAGGAACTGGAGATTAACTGAAGATTAAGGCTGCAGTGTGAGGGCTTTGTGTTGCATTGGAGGTCAAGGTGTAGGATCTGAAGTGCCCAGAATGTTAGGGAGTTTTACTCTTGGGGTAGACAGCTAGGAAGGATATGCCAGGCATGTCCAGTCATACACAATACATTGATTTATTGACATATTGCATAAGAGGGATGAGATAATGCAGGCTCAAATCCTTTAACATCTCTTAAGTTACTGTATCACTGTAATGAAAAGATAATTTAGAGTGTGAGAGTGGTGATTATGCAAATAGACCTCTAATTGTGATCCTGAGAAGCAACTGCCTTGACTGTATTTAGGGCCTGAAATCTTTCCAGTTGTATGGGATTTTTTTTGGTGCCAAGTTGAGGTTTGAGATAAAATGCTAAACAGAACTTAAAGCTGGAAAGGCTAATCAATATTTCATGTTAGCATTAAATATACATGAATATTGTGGTTGCCTTTTCAATGATGGAACTGTGGGAACAGAATAGTGGTGACTTTTGAAGGGCTGGCAGCTGTTCTGAGGCCAAAAGGGGTCCGTCTGTGTAAATTTTGGATGTTCTCACTTCCAGCTAAAGCAGATGTAGGGATGGGGGCTGGGTCTGAAGGCTGCTATTTAAATCAGAAAAGAGGCAGTCAGGACAAATCTGAGCTGCCAGGCTCTGTCAGGGCTCCCCTTCAGTTAGGGTTGTGATGAGGCCTTTTTTAACAGAATAACACTTCCATATATACATGAGGTAAAAATCTTGTAATACAATAAATATCCCTTCTTCCAAATTTTCCATGATGTGTTGATTTTTCTTGCATAGGGACAGTCTGTAGCTATAACTTCTTCCTTCAGGAAGAAGTCTGCTCCACCCTGGTCTCTCCGCCTCTTCCACCCCTCACCTGGATGATCATTTCTCACACATTATTCCCCGTGCTCTGCATTTTTCCCCTGTCACTCTGTTGTTACCACTAGTATCAGTGAGGGGCTCAGCTGTTCTATTACTGCACTCCCATAAATATGGGGAATGAATATTAAATATTGTCCTCCGCTCACAAACTGAAGAGAATGAATTTAAGCTTGGTGTTTGCCTTAATTGCAGCTATCATTAAGTGAATTAAACTAAGAGTTTGATTCATAATTGGTATTTCTGTTACCACAAAGTACAGCCATTCTCTCTTTCAAATACATTAAACCACAAGAAACTGTTTTATACCAGCTAAAGCTTCATAATACATTTATGTGTTATTGGAAGCATAATTCACAAGCAGAGTGTTATTAAAACCTTACCAGCTTCCAGTTTAAATCTTTGCACAGTGATTTAATGTCCTTCTCATTTCTTTATGTGACATTTTCACAATAATTAAACATGAATGTATCCTCCCAGTCTGTACCCACAAGTCCTGTGAGTGCAGCAAAGTCAGCAACAGTCCTGTTGATCTCAAATGCTGTGATAAGACTCTGTCCAGTAATTAGATCTTCATATCCAGAGTTGCTCTGAAAAGATGAAGCAAATACTACTCTTAAGTAATGGAAATACAGTACATTAAAAGTTATGTTCTAGATGCTAATAACATAATTTTTCTCACAGATATTAAAAGTTTCTCATTTTGTGTTGTGCCACTCTGTGACATGCAATTGTCCTCTGCTGTTAAATCTAAGCAGTTCCATTTTTAGCCTGAGAAAGGACCTGAATTTCTAGAGATTGCATTTAGATGTGGAAAATCTCTATTTTGCTGGTTCCTGCATGATTATTTTATGCTTGTTTCTGTTACAGATTATAAGGATGTTAGAGATACAGTGCTACTTTTGACAGACTGCTCTCGGCTGTCAAAAACCTACAAGGTCAAAAATACTGTTTGTGATGACCTATATATTTTAATAGAAATATTGTCAAAAGGAATTATAATCAGATTTTGACACTTGTCCTGAAAATGTCAAAGCCTCCATAAAATATAACACCTCAGAAACATAAAGGCAAAAAGTCATAAGCATAACACTCATTCAATAATTCTATAAGGTATAGATCATCTTACAGTGATAAGTTTCAGGAGAAATCTGAATTTCAGGAGTTATATGAGAAATAAGTGTCAGCCTCTTACCAACCTTTGCTATGGTTTCCAGGAGATTTTCTTTTAAAAGAGGGGACAAAAAAAACCCCCAACCAAACAAAAACAGCCCAAACAAAGAAAACCCCAAAAAACTATATCTGGCCATCAGTGTGACTGAAGAGGAGTTTTACTGTCAGCAGAAACTAGGGCTAGAAGGAACCTCAAGCCCAAAGACTGCACTCAATATTGCTTTTCCTGCAGCAGAAGGAGGCCTCAGTGAACAATATTCATTCAGCACTATACCAAGTTGTGACAATTCCAAGTAGTGTTGGGAGTGAGATACCAAGCATTGCTAAGGTGAAAGCTGTGTCAAAAACTGAAGATGAATAAGGCACATGGCCCTTGAAGAATTCTGGCTAGAGCCAGAGAAACTGAATCATTAGGATTGTGTCCAGGTGAAGGCATGCAGACAAAGTAGATTTAGAGTAGTTTCCAGGTATATTTCCAGATTCAATATGCCTATGGGCCTTTGGGGTGGTTAAGACATCTAATATGTTCCAAAAATGCCTGAAAGAATCAGAGAATCAACAAGGTTAGAAAAGACCTCTGAGATCATCAAGTCCAACCCTTGATCCAATCCTGCCGTGGTTCCCAGCCCATGGCACTGAGGCCACATCCAGTCTCACCTGAAACACCTCCAGGGATGGTGACTCCCCCGCTCCCTGGGCAGTCCATTCCAAGGGCTGAGCACTCTCTCTGGAAAGAATTTCTATCCACTGTCCAACCTGAACCTCCCCTGGCACAGCTTTAGACTGTGCCCTCTTGTCCTGCTGGTTCCTGGGAGAAGAGACCGACCCCCACCTGGCTACAACCTCCTGTCAGGGTGTTGCAGAGAGTGATGAGGAAGCATTATGGTGACATACACATGACCATAACCCTTGTTAGATGCATCCTGGTCCAGTGAGGTGCTCCCCCAAAAAGTCATGTGTTGGTGCAGATAGACTGCAGAGCACACAACTTTTTGGAACAGAAGGAAACCTAACAATGTGTTTCAGTATATCTTTTTTTTGGCACTCGTGAAGGATGTTTTGCTATGATGGACTCTTTGAAGAGGGGGAGGTGGGGTGGAGGAGGCATTTCTAGGACATTTAGGAGATGACAAAAATATGTCCAACATATAAATATACAAAACACATGATGATGACACCTCCACGGACTGGTTATGTATTCACAGATTTCATCCCAAACAAGTGGCGGAAGACACAAAAAAACCTTGATAAAACTTACCAAAAAGGGGAGACATAACAATTGCTGTGGAGCCTAAACAGAGGAGAGGATATTGCAAATGAATTAGATTCTGCAGTGGTCCCTTTCCTTCAAAAGGATCTATTTCACTTTTACACCATGAAGCCCTCTCATTTATTTCCAGAGCTCAGTCTGTGGAGCATATTTTGTCTTTACCCCTCATCTTGCTTTCACTGAAATATTTTCTAGAAATCAAGGGTGATCTCTTTGCTTGGCATGCTGACAGCAGAGATAACTGTTTTATACCTCCTTTCCCTCCTTCCTCTAGGATTTGGCCGGGAGTTCCGTGTTTATTTTGGGATTCCAAATAGATACATCTCCATATTTCCAAGGGAATTTAGTTGTGCTAAACCCCAAAATCAGAATGTTTTTCTATAGTGAAAAGTACATTTTTTCAATACTTGTTTTGCATATTTTCCACCAACTGACAGGAAAAATGCTAACACGTGTTTGGATAGAAAATGCTGCACAGGGAATAGATTTTAAAACCCAGCCCTTCATTTGGAGGGAAGAGAAGTTGATCTGGTGTTATTAAACACTCAAAAGTAAACAGCTGCTGTTCTCTTCACTTTTTTTAAAAGTGCAGGATTGTTTTCTGCCTCCAAAATATGCAATTTCACTAAAGAGAAGACAATTGGCAATAAAAGCAGGGGGACAGTGCATGTTTTGATCTTATCTGCTATGCAAGACATAATGTCAGAAAAAACCTGCGTTGTCTACTTAGACAGCTGTTATTTTCTATCAAATAAGATTTTCAAAATTAGGTTCTACAGCTTATAAGCATTATGGAGGCTTAATTGTTTCCTTATGCTCCATTCTGCAAATATACTAAACGATAACAACTAATTAGCAATCATTGTGCCAGACTGTTCCTTAATGTGGAGTGTCTGCTGCGTCTTAATTTTTGCCTTGAACAGGTATTTTCACAGAGCTAACTCATAATATCTTACGGTCTCAGTGTAATCCCCGGCTAAATATTTTGACGCTTGGTCCCTTGACTGCCTCTTGGAGCTTCTTTGCCAAGGGGTTCCCTCATAACCTGTCAGGGAATCTGACATGCACCTGGACACGTGCAGATGCCAGCGTGAGACAAGTCACGTGGAATGCCTGAAGGATGTTATAAATATTGCATGCAATGCAAATTCTGTTGACAGAGATATCTCAGGGAGAGTGAAATTCTTTATCCAGCTATTTGAAGGACTTTGTATGGAAATGAACCACTGGTAGTTCTCTAGGAATTGCCATATTGCATCAGAACGGGGAGTTTGATTTCTTCCCCTCAGCGAGGCCTCCTGTTTTATAATCTGGTTATTCGGAGAATGAAGGACTACCCTTCCAGGAATATGCCAATCTAAGTCACTCAGAAAGAGGATATACTTGTTCAGGGATGAGGGGTGGACTCCCTGTTGTTTTTTTGCAAACCATAACCTTCTTCCCTGAAAGACGAGATTACAGTGTCATCAAAACACATAGTCATTGATACAGCTAAAACAGGTCTAATGGCTGCACTGTAAAACAAACAAACAAACAAACAAACAAACCTCTGCAAATGTTTCGTGTCCAGTTTCTGTAACTACAACTGGAATAACTTTTCACCTGATGTGTCTCATCTTCAGTTTATCTGGTGTTCTCCCTGTACACCAGATGAGGAAAAGTGTAATTTTCTTACCCTATTTCTTTTTCAAATGCATCAGTTAAAACCCTTTCTTTAAGTCGTTTAATGTGACTGGTGTTTAGAAAGACATATGCATTCTCCTGAGCTTTAATGGCACTACTATGAAGTTCAATATACATTTGTTCAATTCCTCCTTTGTATTTACCAAAAGTACCGAGTTTTATTCACATTTCCTTTTGGATTGGAAAGGAGAAAGAGTAGAGGGTGACATGTCTTTAGTATTTAGCGAGCATTTAGTGTTTTAATGCTGTATACATTGCATAATGAATATCACTAGGATCACCTTGATAGAGCTATAGCTGTCACTGGGTGAGGCAATTACTAAATGAGGGCATTCAATGCTCTTGAATCAAGACTCTGCAATAAACTGTCATATTTATGGGTACTAGAGAGAATATATTTTGTATTAAAATATGATTTATTATACTTAGGCAGATTGGGAAATTGCTGAACAGCTGGGCAGACAAGTTACAGGGTATGTGAGTATCTGCTCGTGCTTTATCTTCTGCAGGAATAGAAGGATTCCTGCACCATCCATTTGCAGAGATGGGTTCTGCCAGCTGGAGAGCATAACAGCCTTCCCTTAGGTACACTCATCGAGAATCTGTTCAGCAGTCACCCTAAAAACCCACATCTGAAACCCATCTCTGCACACTTACCACCTTTTTCCTCCCCACAAATATTTCTCACCCCTGGATTCCTAAGGGTGCTGAGTTTTATGCCTTTCTGAGGAGTGAGACACAGAGCAGGTTATTTTCTTGGCTTCAACTTGTTTTCCCAAAATGCTTGACTCTTACCTACAGTCATTGTCTTCCACACTTTCATCCCACTGGTAGGCTTTCTGTGCCTCAGGATAATCTTGAATCAAAGAGCCTCATCTTCTGATGTGCTGATCTGCCACCATTCCACTTGGCTTCAGCTGGCACTGTGAGTGCTCAGCACTACTGTAAATTAGTCTCCAAGTGTGTAACTGGTAGCCTGTGTTCTTTGTAAGCACTGGCTCACTCCAGCTGATTTAGGAGCTTTGAACTTTCTTAGGTCACTGAATCACAATTAATTTCCTACTGGAGTTCATGAGTTTGTATGGGAAAACCTTTGTCGTGTGAGAAACAAAGGGAAAGGATATCCTGGATGTTTTACCCTTCTCTTCCTGTTTCTCTCCTGTTAACCCCTAAGTTAGTGACCTGGAGGGTAAAGGCAAACCAGGTAAACTGTTATAAAAGTGAAGAAAAATATTTTGGTTCAAGCTCTGTTTGTATGATGCACTAGTATTTGTATAGGTTTATTGAATTTTAATTCAGAGGACTAGTTGGAGTTGTAATCTTCATCCTATGCTTTCCTAACATCATTTTCCTAACATGTCCTGGAGGCAAATCACCACCACAAATGACCCATAACCTAAGGCTGACAAAGACATTCTCTAAATCATATTTGTTTTAATGTGTAACTTCTTATATGAACAAAAGTCAACGACATTTTGCAGTGGGCAGACCTAAACTGTCAACAGTGTCTCTGCAGTCCTGTGGTCACATCGTTTTCAGCTTATTTAACCTCACCATCTCTAAGTCTAAGCTTCCTGAGCCAGATATGCAAGGTTCACAGGAAAGCTACCAGCTTGATTTAAGAAATCCCTTCTTTGCTGTTTAAGACACTGAACTTATACCTCTACTCAGGCTGGTAACTGGGTGCTGGCTGCAGCTACCTGTGCTTGTTCCTAGAGGCCAGCATATCCCAGAAAGCTGGAAATTCATTGCAGGAACATGTACTAAGGGATAAAATGAACCCTGTCAAATGTCCAAAGATGGTGCTGATGAGAGCAGAAGGACACTCCGGAATAATAACAACTTTATGAGGGAAGTTAAGAGCACAAAAGGCAAGGATATAGCAGTGCCTTACCAGCCTGCCTAAGGTTCTCATCAGCAAAGGCTGCTCATGAGCTATGGAAGCTCAACATGTCTGTCTGCCTGTCTCACCTGCACTCTTTGTAATCCAGCTCCGTTGTTTCTGCAGGGCTCAGTTGTTTTGGCACAATAAGTAACTGCAGTGTTTCAATCTCATACAGCTAATGGGATTTCACCTCCTTTCAATGAGGTGTTTCTGAAACTGGGAGACCACAGCGAAATGGGGCAGTGGGGCAAGTGTCTGTAGCTCTAGAAAAGAGATGCACAGTAATGACACAGCAATGACTGCCTGCTTAGCATGCACCAACATATTTCATCCTCACAACAACTTTGTCCCACGGCCCCGGGCAGGTTAAATGGTGTTGCAAACACTGCTCAGAGAGAGAGATGGCACTGCAGTTCTCTAGCTGGGACTGCTGGTGAGGACAGGCTGTGTGTAGAAGCTGGAGGAAAGCAAGCAAGGTTTAATTGCCACCTTGTCCTTTGTATTTATCTATTTCACCTGGGAGCAGCGCCTTCTAAAGGAACCAAGATAATTTCAGAATGGAATAAAACCAGCATGGACTCAAGTGAATACATAAAAGGCGGGTTGAGGTCCCTCCACTACAGAAACATACTAGAAGAAAAGTGCTACGTTTCTCCTCCCTCTTAATCCCCCCAAGAATCCTTTATGTGCACTGAAAGAGCTTTCCTTTATAGTGTTATGTGGTCTGTGATTATCTACTGAAAGAAAAAGCTGTAGAACACTCAAGTCTCAATCTAAAATCAATGCATCAGGTACAGTGGCTGTGCTATTTCTTCTTCTCCGTGACTGCTTGTGGTAGTAACCATAAAAAAACTTGGCACTTCCTAAGCATTTAATGTCGATAATGTGCTACAAAAACAATTAATTAAGCTTCCTCAGGAAAAAAAATCTGTGCCTTTTTTCCTCCCACATCCTTCCCTTTTGCAGTCAAGTTTTCAGCTCTGCAGATCTGGGAAACAGTTTGCCTGAAAGAATTTGGGAGAGAGTCTCTTACGCAGCAGGTAAAACCGGCAGGAAGGGCAAGAAGAGGTGATTATGTTAATCTTTCCACTTACGTTTTGGCTATTGAATTGATCAAAATAAGGCTAGTTAGGGACTGCTTTGGTGCATGACTGACTCCACAGTGAGTTATTGTGGGTGGCTTTGTGGTTAAGAGCAGCGTTCAACACAGCAAATGCAGCCCCAGATGTGCCAGCCCTGAGCAGTACCTGCTGCTTTCTCTCTGCACCATGAAATGAGGACACTTGGTTAATGTGTCCTAAATTACTCCTTTCTAGAGGGCATTTTCCTCCTATGTGTTTGAAGGGCCTGTAACATCCTGTGGCTTTCCAGAGTGACATGTGAGGGAGGGAGGTGGTGGCCTTGCTATGTGCAGCAAAATTCCCTTTGCTAAACTTGTACAGTTTCTGAACTTGAATTTGAAGTAAGAGTTTCTCGTGGTCTCTATTAGGAAAGTGCTCAGCTGATGGCAATTTCAGCATAGTTTGATTACCTAAATTAGATTCCAATTGTCCACCTTGGTTTTATAGCATCTACTTTAAATCAAATGTGAAATTGTGATACTGAATGGAGACCCTGCAGTAACCTACAAACAGGGACTGATTTGAAACACCTAAATCTAATGTGAAGGACAGAAGAAGCCAATACATACAAAAAGAGCCTGTGAAGGAGAGGAAAGAAGAACCTGACTGGAGGAGGTGACACAAGTGAGTTGTTCGTGCCAAATCCTCAGATTAATTCTTACTGGAGTTGGGAGATGATGGTTTGCACAGAATTAAGGCCTAGAGCCACAGAGATAGGATTCTGATTGTAGTAAATAAGTGAGATGCCTAAATACCTCTGAAAACCTGGTCCTTAAAATGCTTAAATGTGTACAGCTGTTACAGAATTTGTAAACCCCCAATCATTACTGAAGAAGTGAACGGGCAAATACACTGGCTTTGCCAAAACAGCTCTGACCAGGGTTACCCAGGAAAGGATGGGGCAGTTTGTTTGCTGCTGAATCCTTTCCAGGCAGGTGGATCTCTGTGTCTCATTAGTTGTAACCCAGGTGAAAGAGCTGCTGTTTTATCAGACAGCTTTTCACTCAGGGTTTGCACTCAAGGAGGGAGCAAGTTGGGAAGCAAGAGCAAGCTGAGGAAGCGTGGAAGGAGTAGGATGTGCTCACCAAGGTTGGTTTGCAAATGAAGCTGGGTTGGTGTGGTGTTAATGGTAGGGTTTTTTTTCAGTCCAAACATTGTGTGTGCAGTGTTGGCTTTCTAATATTAACACACTTCAGAATATCTTTGCTTGTGTGTGCTTTGCTGGCAGGCCATGATGTCTGCATGTTCAGGATGGTGAATGCATGCTGTATTCCCTTCTTTTTTTTGGAGTAATTTTTTTCCTTTGTATTAGAATCCCTTTCTCTTTATCTTAAATCATTGAACTAATGTGGACCTTGAAGGTTTTGAGGATTAGCTTAAATGTTTTTACCATGCTTGCTTTGAAGATGTAGAATGCTACTGAAGTGCTAAGATTTAAATATGGGCTGTGAAGAAAGTGCTGCTGATTGAATTTTTAGAGGCAGCATATTAGGTAACACAGTGTTTGTTATTTAAAGGCAAAATGAAATCCATGGAGAACTGCAAAGTATGAATAGTAGAGAAAACTTTTTAAAGACTTTGTAGAAAATAATATGTGTCTGTTTGTTTTATGGATGCCTAAAAATCTTTAGGACTCAATATGGATTAGAACACATAAGGGATTGTGATGGAAACAGCAGTCAGAGCCCGTCATTTGGCCTGGGAATATCTTGTCTCACTATGGATAACAGATATAATTAACACTCCTCTGAATGAAATGCTGTTCTGTGGAACAATATGGCACAGATACGGATGGGTTAAGGTATTCTACTAAACATACTGTCAGAGCTCCAGGAAAAAAATCACCATTTAGTTCCAATTTTCTTCAGGGGGACTACAAGTATACAGACTGTGGTGGTGTATTCTGTGCAGCGGGCATAAAACCCGTCCAACAAATTTTCCTTCATTAATAAGTCATTATAATGGAAACTTAATATTTATATTTGTATAAGGATTGATGTGTTTCTAGTTTTTTCCTCTTTAAGCAGTGACCATTTCAAAGTCTGCCTGAAAAACAGTATTAATGGCTCTTCTGCAGAATGTGCAATAAACATTTAGAGGGTTTCCTCTGTTAGCATCTCATGAAGGTTAAAAACGTGAAGTATGAAATGCCCTCTGACTCGAGCAGGGTTTTGTTTGTTTGTTTTCTCCCCCAAGGACTGAGGATGTTTTGGACTGATCCGAAATGAGTTTTTGTGTTCCCCAAACAAACTGCAATATCAGTTATTTGCATAGCCTCAGTCTTACAGGCTATCATCTGCTTTTTGTGTGTCCTCAGCAAGACACTATTCCCCTGATGTGCTGGTGCTTTTCCAAACAGCCCAAGTGATAGCTTGTATCAGTTTGATTCTGTGATTTACTACATTAGCATAAAGATGGAAACGAATCTACTTCCTATTTGTTTCAGCAAGAGTCTTTGCCTCACATAACAGTATTTTACTGCACTTCATCTGACGTGGAATAATCCGTGTAGCACATTCTGAGTAGGATGCTGGAAGGGAAAAATATGTTCTCAAAGGGACCAGCACTTCTAAAGAGAAATGAAAGGCCAGTGAATAGTTGTTCAGGATTTCTCCTGCCTTTACCTTTCTCAAGAGATTTTACAAATATATTTGATAGACTACAGCTATCAGCGCTGTGAAACACAAAATGCCTGCACCCTGCCAAAACTGGTGCGGGAAGTATCAGTAATAAGATGTATTTTCTATTCTGGAGGGCTCCCTAAATCATGAAATGGAGTGAAAAATCTAAATTCTTGACTCACTGCAGGCCTAGGCATAATTTAAGCACTATTCTTGCTGATTAGCTAGAGAAACAGATGCATCATGTGAGAGTGTGCTGGATTTAGAGAACTTGTAACTGCAGCCAGAGTATTGCTTCATGAAAGTATCCAGGGATGGCCAGCAGTGGGTAGAGACTGGCTAGCAAAGCCAGGACAATGATATACAGCAGGTATATATTGTGCACTTGGTCAGCTAATCTTGGGTCTTTGTGGTATGCTGGATATTTTTTCCTACAGAGGGTTCAGACTCCCCTTGGACCTCACTGCAAAGCTTCAGTCTGAAGTTATAAATTAACAGGGGTGATCTAACTGGCTGTTAGATCTGGCTCTGCATCTGGTGGGCAGGTGGTGCACCTTTTAAATGAGGCTTCAGCAAGAGGTATCTGGAAAAGGTGGTCAAGGTTGGAAGTCCTTTTTATGTCCTGCCAAGAAGCTTGTTCAGATACTGGTTGAAACAGGTTGTTCTGTGACCTGCAGCAGTGACAGGAGGGTACCATCATGGGAGAGGGGCAGCAGTGCAATTATGGGATTTGGTTTGGGTTTTTTTTTTTTGGTTTTTTTGCTTTGTGAAGAGGGTGTGAACTTTGATTTCTGCTATTCCTTTGCTTATTCTGAGGCAAGCCATTTTTATTTACTTTCCAGCACCAGCTTGATGATCAGCAC
>JAWWES010000006.1:11273038-11287590 GCA_035583135.1 Lophotriccus pileatus
AACAGCTTTTATACAGTTTGGAGGAGTGAGTTTCCAAAATTATCTTTCAGATACACTCTTCACAAAGTCTGCCTTATGTAACTAGACATTTGGTTGCCTAACTCCTATTCTCACTATTACAGAGTAGTTACCTAAATTTTTATAATTTCAAACAGCTTAGGTTTCCCCCACCCCTCTTCTGTCTCCCTTGCAATGCAAAGTTACACTTAGCTAAATTTTACTAACATAGTTAAATTTTTATTGTATTTTACCTTGTCTTTATTTCAAACAAAGCATCAGGGTCACCAGAAGTCATAAAACACCAAAATTAACAAACACATCACTTGTAATGTAATGGCTGGAGGTGGGATTTGTGCCTCTGGCTTCTGGGATACAGAAATAAAAATAGCATTAAATGAGAAAGCGAAGCGTTCAAATTTTAAAATGCTGAGGTGATCACGTCTGCAGTCTTAATTATTGTTATTTGTTCAAATTATCTCCTAAACACAGTTTAAAATCACATGATTAATAACATGCTCTTCGTTCTAATGCTCCTGACTTGTTTGTGTGTACAGGCTGGGCAGATTCACGTGGAGAGCAGCTATTTCATGTTCTTTTGCTCCACCACACCCAAGTCTGGCTCTTGGGCCAGACTCTCTTTCAACTGTTACTTCATGACAGTTGAAAGCATTTCCCGAAGACAGGTTGCCTAATTTCCTACTGGACACTCTTATGCCATTCACTGTAATATGACACATCCACATTAAAAATTGTCACTGTTTCATAGGAAAGAAAGTGAGTCACAGGAAAAATGAAGTGTCCTTTTATGCTGCTGTCCAACAAAGGGTGCCCAAGACTTCTTTTCTTTTACTTTAGAGTACTTAGCATTATGTATCAATTAATATGCTCAAAATAGAAGTCTTATTACCTTCAATTGCAGCTGCAGGTACCCAGTGCATTGGTGAATAAGCCTTTATGGTTTCAAATTGCGAGTCCAGAAAATGAGGGAAAATAATACTTGTGCCCAGCTATTAAATGAGAGAGCATTGCAGTGGGTTTCTGTGAGAGGCAAGTTCAGAATCCTCTTCCTCACAGCTGCTTTCAGTGACTTGAATCATCAGACTTGTGTAGTTTTTCCTTAAAACCATTTCTCATTCACGATATAATTTTTTCCAGAAAATGAAGCAGTGACCCTGGTAGGAAACAGCATATCCATGTAATGCTGATTCACTCATCCTTCAGAACTTTCATCTTTTGAACTAAAATAGGGAGGACAAATGAAAAAAGAAGCCCCAAACCCGAAAAAACCCCACAACAAACCAAACAAAAACCCAAAACAAATCCCACCCCAGTTAAAAAGAACAAAGCAAACAGCAACCCACAACTTCAAAACTTCCTTTGGGGAAAGAATGGTCTGATTGTGTAATTTAAAAATTCTGAGATCTGAATACCCAGGCTGAATTCCTGCATCTGGAACAGGTAGTTCTATGGACTTTCTGACTATCTCCTGTGAATCTCTCCATATAACTCTCCTGTTAGTTTTGTAGTTTATATATATGGATTTTTTTTCTGCATGTCTAAACACTGGGGCCATAACTGCATAAAATATATCCAAAACAGAAAAAAACCGTCTGTGAAACAATTTTGTATTCCTAGAATTATTGTCATGTTACAGATCCATTTATAGCATGATAAAATAACACTAATTCATAATTCTCAATGAAACAAGACCACAAGTTACACTTGCTGCTAGTTTATATCCTTTGCATGCTTCTCAATTTGGTAGAGCCCATGCAGCTGATAAATTGTTGCAGAATTGGATGCATTTCTGATTGTACTTGTCTGTTTTTCTGACAAAAGCCTGAAGCCACAAAGAACTCTAAAAGCTGAGACTGAGATTAGAAAAGAAATCCTTTGACTGCTTTTGTCATGCTGTTGTGCTGGTTTTCATTAGAAAATTCTGGACCAGAGGTCAGATTTGCAGGAGCCCTCAGGGGATGCTGACAGTGATGGAGTCTGCACAGTTCCTAAAAGGATGATGTGTGGGACACTGGGTTAGGTGAGTGCCAGGGGCTGTCTTTTCCCTGTTTTCCAGCCTGTGAAATAGAGATGGGTTCCTGTTCTTCACAACCCTCCCCCTCCCTGGCAAAAACAGGATTCTTGAGTTCCCATCCCATTCCCAGAATAAATATTTATTTATTTACTTACTTATTTGCCCTGGAGGACAATTTCTTCATTCAAGATCAGGACAGGGCTTTGGGATTCAGAGCTTTGTGATGGTGTGATGTGCAGCAGGACATTGAACGAGGTGGCTCAGACCTGACAGTGCCAGCACTGTCAGACCCTCTAGATATGTCACTTGACAGTGGTCAAAAAAATCCATCCTTCCCCCTGCCAATTAATTCACTCCTGAATTAAATAAATTTGTCTTTACTGCTGTGCTTTTAAGGTATCTCTTTCAAGTGCAAAGAAACATTAGATAAAGCCTTGGGAAGGGATAGGGACAGGTGTTTTTTTTTTGAAAAAAAGAGAAACAGTTTGGATAATGATGGAGCTCAGCCCATAAACATGGGAACAGGGAACAACAGGGAACAACATCTCTGCTTCTTTAGTTCAGGGGAAGGTGTTCTCCTGAGCTGAAAGGCTGCATTTAAATATTCTGCTCCAATTTAGGGCCTTCAATAGGGTGGCTGATGCTGTCACTGGTTCCTTTTCCTGAGCCCCTTTGATGTGAACAGCTGTATTCTCCAGGATAAAATCTCATCAGAGGATAAACTGACATGGACATATCTCAGTGTGAAAGAGCTCTAATGTTCTTGTGATGTTGGTGACATGTCATGGAAACAGTGGGAGTGCAAGGCATTGAGAACTGAGCAAAGAATGTAAAAACTCTGTAGTGGAAAACCCAAACGCATCCTTGGCTGCAGAACTTGCAGGAAATACCCACCAACCAACCACGTTCTCCAGTCAGCAAAGTTACCTTTTCAAACTCACCATTTAGCTTTTGAATGCCCTTCAGCATATTCTTGGTGGGTTTTTCTTCTCCTGGAGACTGCAGCAAGTTACACGTTTGTTTATCTTACTGTTTTTATGCAGGAAAAACATCTGGTGCCACAAGCAGACACAGCACTCTTCAGAGTTTCTTAGTTGCTTTTAATTAGAGGAAAGCTGCCTGGGACAGACCAGGTTCTTTAAGTATGGTTTTGGTTTTTTCCCCCCTACATTTAATAAAAAATCAATTTTTTTCTGTTAAAATATTTATATGTAATTTTTAAAAAATTACAAGTAACAGATGACACACAGTTCTTTGCTAATATAAAAACCCCCCAATCTGTAGTTCAGTGTAAAATGATCGCTGTTTAATAAGCAGCTTTGAAAACAGAACCTTGAATTTCTCAGATGAGCATGCATAAAAAAATAAAATGGCAACAGGCTGAAAGGATTACTGATTTGTAGGGGTTTGCTTTTTTTCTGCTTCCAGAGTCTTCAACGGGCCTTTGTCTCTGAGTATTCATGTGCTGAAAAATATTGTGGATTTTCTTATTTTCTCTTAAATCATAAATATTTGTTGATATGGTTATGATACATGATATCCTTTGTATCCTACAGATATCAAATAGCACAGCATTTGCCTTTTTTAAAGATTTGCCTTGCGTTGGAGAATAAAGGGAACTTTTTTTTTTCCTAAAATGGTTGTGTGTGGCCAACACTGGATTTTATTACTGGTTTTGTTTTTTTTTTTTTAAAGTATGTTTTGTTGAAAGAAAGGTGGGAGGCCTGGATTTGAGCGTGTTTGTACGTGTGCATTAGAAAGGGGTTGGGGGGAAACTCCAGAACATGCCAGGTCTGCCAGTGCTGTGTGGCTGTGCTAAATTGTTACCATGACACTGAATAATAGCGAGGTGATGAGCTGAATTTCTAACAGCCCTAATGGTGCCGAGCAGTCCCTGTCTCCCGCCACTACAACATGCAGAAGTATTCCATGGATAAACCTTGCTTGTTTGTTTGCTTCTTTGTTTGTTTTAATGCCTGATGGTGGTTGTCCTGCAGCTGAGCAAGGTGCAGGTGAACAGTGCTGAGCGGGAAGCTGGGCAGGGCAGTTTATACTGGCTTTTTCACTACGGTGTACGTGGTGTGCTCGTTTTAATCTGTAAGGATTTTCTGAAGAGCAGCAGGAGAAATCAGCTTGTACCAAATCCCGTGTGTTCTCCTCAGCTTCTGGACTGCAGAGTGTAGCAGCAGTTCACCTCTAAAATGAAGCACTCCAGCCTTTTTTCTTACTTGAAACGGCAGGATCGTTGTGAGTTTTAAATTAAAACTCCGTGTAACATTTGGATAGATCACCCGATAAGATTTTCCATTTAAATCACAACCTGCTGTCTTTTTATCATCTCATCTTCTACCTCTGTCACGACACTGGGCTGCTGATAGCTTATATTACTTACCTCTAGTGGTGAGGTAAGGAAAAACTGATACAGGAGGTTGGGAAGAGGAGATGTCTGATAACAACGGAGGAGATCTCTTTACTCTGCCACTGACTCAGGTTGCACCTGAAGGGTCAGAAATGCTATCTGGTGTCACCTCTGTCTGATAAAACTTCATAGCAGCAGCAAATGTTTAAACAGGTTCTTCCTTTTTGGCACGTTTTCACTACATGGAGCAGTGTCTCATTTCAGTGATTAGCGAGAAGACGACAGCTTTCAGACTTTCTCCAAGTGTGCACTTTAAAAATAGAGAGCATGGGACTAACAAATCAACTTAATATTTGAGTCTGCTACCTAGCCCTTCTCCACAAAGGATCGATTTATCAGGACAGAACTAGTTTTGAAGAACTAGAATTGAAAGGGGTTGCTGCCCAAACAACAAATATGCCCAACCATATTTTCCCCAAGGTAGCATCTCCACAGTATGTGGATGTGCTTACAATGGCTGTTTGCTTCTATCATTTGGTGGATGAATTTCCTTGTGTAGTTTCTCTGAGGTGGAATTTGCTCAGCCTAAGGCTGGATTTTCTGTTGCTGTTTGTGGTGACTTCAGCTAGAGTCCCTGGGAGAAACAAAAGAGAAATTTCATATCCCTCCTGAAAGAAATCTGCCTGTAAGGCAGGGCTTTAGGTTTTTCTCTAAATTAACTTCTGGAAGAAAAAAAAATCCAAGTTTCATCTGCATTTGCAGAGAACAAATAGTGTTTCACAAGGCTCACCATCACCAGCAGAACATTTTCTGAAACAACAGCTGCTGCTGCTGGTGCAGGGATCTTTGTTGGCTGGGAATGGCCAACAGAGCTGTGGGACACTCATGGCCACTTAGAACACTCTTAGTGTTCCAGAAAATCTATTTGAATGTCTTTCACTGAAATAAGAAAATTTAGAGGGCCTGTAGTTGCCTGTCAGACAATCTAAGAAATTACTTTTTTTTTTAATGCCCTTAAAAAGGCATAATGCAAATATCTCAGCAGACAGGTGAATATGAAGTGTTTGGACTGTGGTGAGTCACAGAGGGAGGGAGGCGAGGATGGCTGTTGCTGGTGTGGAGTAATGAAATATCTTCAAGATAAATGTCCATTTACAAAAGGTCTGAAAGTTAAAGGTCACCACATTTTGCCTGATGTGATGTTTAGAATCAAAGCATTTCAGGGATGCTTAAAACAAGACACCTACTCACATCTCTGCCTTTCCTTAAGGAATATAATTCACTGGAAATCCCTCAGTGCTTTGGACATGTTGAAATGGTTGACCTTTCTGGGACAGTTTCTCTCCAAGTCTCATTCCTCTTGTTCTTTATGAAGTTGGTAAGATGGGAGGTGGGAAGGGAACAGAATATTTTTTGTTTGCCTCAGATGAAAGCTTCTCACACAGGTGAAAGGAATATTTTCAGTCCCAGAAAAAAATAAATTCTTGAACACTGGAAAGAAAAATAAATAATTATTATATTTTTTTAATCAGGAAAGAAAAAAGAATAATTTGTTTATCTTATTTATTAAAAAACAGAGCTTTGTTACAGAACTCCTTATGAATAACTAGTACTTAGAGAGGCATAAACTGCTATCTAGAACGATGTAACACCCATTGGTAGTAGCTTCCAATAAAAAAAAGGTCCCTCCCTTACAACCTTCTTCCACTAATTTGTGGTTTAGATATTTCCTTATGTTAGTCAACTTAGAAACCTCAATTAAGTTTGTTTTCATTAGTCTCCCCAACAACACTACAACTTTCAGCTCCACAGCTTTGGCTTGCGGCTGTAACTGAGCAAAGAGGTGGATTTCCAGGGGTGAGAGGTGCTGAGGAGTTTACAGGACCTGTGTATGTTTAATTACATCACTCTGGAGGTGTGGTGCAAAGGCCAAACACACCATGACCTCTTCTTTGGAAGCAGCCAAGGAGTGTGAGCTGCAGAAAATCCTCCCCAGTCCCCTCTCTGCTCTGCTCTGGGGGGGAGGATTTGCCCCTGCGCAGAAATGAGGACGGCCAGTTTTTTCAGTTTCAACCTACTTACTGTCTTGAGGGATTGCACTTGGGTGGGGGAGGCTTGCCAGGCAGGGAGCAGTGCTGGTTATTAAATGTGCAGTGCAGCACTAACCCCTTCTGGCCTCCACCTACCGAGGAGCTTTGTGGCAAACGGGTTTGGAACACGCGCGGAGTGAATTGGCTGCCTGTAAACAGGTACCCTGAGCTGCTGCAGAGGGGATGAAGACTCCCACTACAAGGAATTTATTAAGGGAGAGGTGTGTATTAAAGCAGCAGGAGTGAGGCAATGTGGCACAAAAGGAATACAGGGAAGGTGCCAAGTACAAAAAATGCAAAGGGTTCCAAGATGTAGTAATGAGAGGCGCTGGGGAAAAAGGGGGAGGAAGAGACAGCTAGAGAAGTGACAAATATGAAGTGAAACCTTTATGATATATAGAGTATGCAAGGGAAGAATTTGATGAGGTTATGTAAAGGGAAAGATTTCTTCAACAGCTGAATTTATTAATCTGCACTTAGTCCCACTGCAGCACAAGACAGTCCAAAGAAAGTTCAGAGAGTCTTTATCAACTTGCATATGTAAAAAACCCTCACAAACCAACCCATGCTTTGCAACCCCTGTGATGGATGGCAGCCCTTTACACAAAAAGGTGTGCTCAGCACAACGCAAGCACCTCTGGTGGGATATTTGTGTTGGCTGCTGATAATGACATTTCTCGTAGGGCAGCAGCTCAGACAAAGAGAAGGCTGCTGTACAGCAGAAAAGGGCTGAACATAAAACATTACTCCACTCTAACAAGCAGCATAAGGATTTTTAGAGCCCTAATAACAGAGAGAGACTTTGGACTTCCCTGCCCGACTGGCAGCAGCTGCCCTAACCGAGAGCATTTAAGAGAGCTGCGGAGGGATTAATTATAAACAATGCAGCTTGATTTCCATCGCAAAACATCTGCAAGGTCCGGCTCGCCCCTCGCACGGATGGCACAGCTCGGGAGCGTCCCGGAGCTTACGAAAAGACGCGCTGGAGCCATGAATCAAACCCCGTCATGTGACGGAGGGGAGGCGCTGGGCTGGAGCCCGGCCAGTGGCAGGAGCTGATGGGTGGAACAAACGGGGCAGAAAAAAAGCCCGAGATGACTAACGGATCCTGGATGCGTGGTACCACAATTTGGATCGACGGGAATGTAGGCTCCGGCAGTTCTGCAGCTCTGCCAGCCTTTTGCCTGACGCTGGAGCTGCTGCTCGCAAAGTAGAATCCCGCTGCTCTGTGGTAGTGAAGGATAGAGAAAGAACATGGCCTGCATTTTGAAGGTAAAGCTCTATCTGTTGTTTGAATGCATTGTTAGAGAGCCCCTCGCTGCTCAGAGGCATGGATTCCGGGCGGTCCTATTGCATCTTCGTTGTCTTTTTGAATACCGGCTTTGTTTGGCAAATGAATATGGAGATATTCTGCAACTTACAGCTGTGCTCTGCTTCCCTCTGCCATTCTTTTCCTCTTTCCCTGCATTGTCAGAACTGGGAGCTAGTGGGAAGGGAAGTGTGGACTGAATAACAGGAGGGGGGAGAGGGGCTCTGGTTTATCTCAGCTGACTTGGTCTACCCTGAATTCCTTCAGGAACAATAGCCTTTGGGCCACAGACTTGCAATGCAAAGGGCAAAATGGGGAAGTTACTTTCTTTTTCTAACCTTGCAGCATTTGCTGCTTTTAAAGCAAAGGTTGCAGATGCACACAGCTGTCCCAGTTGCTCCTTAAGCACACACTCCCCTGCTGAATCTACTCAAGATCCACATGCTCCACACAATTATACTTAATATTTAACTGCTTTTTTTTTTCCTAATCGAGCAACCTATTTGCTAGAGGGCTTTGCCCCCCCTTCCTGCAGGCAAATACTGAGCGTGAACTTACCGTGTGATCACACGCTTTCCTCCCCGAGGGAAAAGTATTTGCAACCCGCATGTGGTGTGGATGGAGGAGCATCATCCCCAGCATGAGTGTTGAATGGAAGGGGAGGAGAAGGAAGGGCGGGCACTTGGGAACACACAGGGTTTGTTTCCTTGCGGGGCTGCCACTTCTCCGGCTTCTCTGGCTCGAAAGTGGTTTGTTTCCAGCTCCGTCTTCTCTCTGCCTTGCTGCTGCTTTCCGTGGATGTTTTGAGGACGTTGGCGCTTTGTTTATTTTCGTGAATGAAACTGATCCGCGAGGTCTTTGTTATTTGCGATCTGATCTTCTAGCAAGGTGTCGGTTGTCCCAAACTTTGGGGTGGCCTCTCACTCTCAGGCACTTGCCTTCAGCATATCAACAAAGTGGAGAAGTTGCAAAGCTTCAAAACAGTTTCCAGATAAAAAGTGTTCCTGTGTGTCCATGAATCCAATCCTGAACAACTGCTTATTTTGCTGCACTGTTTTCCCCTTTTCATTCATTCATTTTCTGCAAGTGGGTCAGTGGTACATGGATGTTTTTTGAGTTTTCTGTCTTGAGCAGGTGTGTTTTGGCAGCTTATATTAACAAAAAAGGCAAAGTCTGCTGCAAGTGCAGAAACTTCTGTGAACTAGCATGTTCTGCTTGGAGATAGATAGTAACAAACTCCTTTAATCATACAGCAGTAATGTAACTGAGAGTTGTGACTTGGGATGAAGCTCTGGGAATGGAGCCTGGTTTCACTAAGAGGAGTGTGTGCACTCCTTTTTAAATGCTCCCTGAAAGACTTCTGCAAATGATCCAGAATTTCTAACTTTTTTTTTTACTATCTGGAGAGATCATGTGCAAAATCTTCCCTCTGGCTGAAACAGTTAAATAAGAATGTTCTTTTAGAAGAAAAATCCAGTGTCTGTTTCCCCTCTCTCCCAATTGTTTCCTCTGCACAGTCTGGTGACACAGCCTGCCACAAGCATGCCTTAGAGTTTGAATTATAACACAACAAACATCTCCCCTTTGCCCAGCCCTGAAGCTCCATTTGGGTTATTCTGATGATTAAATCAATAGATTAATTGGTGTTCCTTGACGGACAACCCTCTTCCAGGTTAATTCTTAATCTTGTTAATACAGGCAGGTGCAAGGATAAAAAGTGAAACAGATATGATGAGAAGATTAGCTTTGCCATAAGGCAGGCTGGATTTTCTCAGGCAGGCATCCCATGGGAGTAATTTAAATGTCTAGTTAAAGATACTTAATGGTGTTTAAGTTTTTAATGTAAAGTCTACAGGTACTCCTCAAGCTTTTCCCTAACAAGGAAATTTAAAATAGTAAATATATTTTGTTGTTACATCAAGGCTAATTCATTCATGAAAACATAAACCTGTCAACAACACCCTCCTGCTTTCCCTTAGGCTTGTCCTGACTCTCCTGTTTATTTATTGAACAGTAGTTTGTGTGGAAACGGGAAAAAAATAATCAAAAATAAATATCTATAGGTATAAATTTGAACCAGGTGGTGTCACATTGGATGGGAAGCCAGAACAACTTTGTGTCTTTGCCACCTCAGCTCTGAGTGTCTCTGTGGCTCTGCCTCATGGCTTGCCCTCTTCTGTTCCTGGATTTTTAACCCCCTGCCAAAGCTATTGGGACTGGTTGAATGTTGGAGTTCTGTATGAGTGAGAGTTTAATAGAAATGAGATTGGACAGAGGCGTCTGTAAAGTGAGAAGTACAGAGGTGGCTCTTAAGAATGAACTGGAGTTACTAAGAGTGGTTAAGAGCATGTATTAAAAGAGGTGTGTGACCTTCAGATATCAAGATTTTCACTGCCTGAAATGATCTGTGTGCAGCTTGTGCAGAAATGCCTGGGAAGGTGGTTCTTCCTGGTGTTTGTGGTGCACTCTCCCTGCCCAGGATTGATGGGGCTGTTCCCTGATCGTGGCTCCAGAAACTTTGTTTCCTCTTCAGCAGCGGGACCTTCTCGGCCAAACCAGTGAAACTCTTCTTCTGAGGGATTCTCTCTTCTGGTACAGAAAAGCAGAGGAAGAGGCAAGTTCCAGAATGCCTGATCTGTTTTTATTTTCTCTGTCATGACTTAAAAAAGTGTGGCAGAAGAGCTGAGTGAAGTGTAGGCATTTCTTGGAAGCAAACAGTTGATCTTATGCTGGTTACTATGGTAGCTACATGTCACCTTGCCAATTACTAGATTAGCAGTGATTGCTAGTTATGCAGCCACTGTTATCCCTAAAGATATCAGAGTCCTTAAGTTCTGCTGTATCAGCCACTGACTCTTGAAAACCATGACAGATGTTACTCAATAAATTACTTCAAACTCCACTTTTTGCATAATTGAAAAAAATGGTATTTCAAAGTCCCTGTCATCTTACAAAAAAATACAACATGAATGGTAATGAGATTCTGTAAAATCTTGACCTCCCCCACTGAGGACTGGACCATGATATTTTAAAGCAAATAGAACATAGTTTGCACATGCTGAACTTTGCAGGGGATTATGTTTTTACACTATTTCCAACCTCTTCTTTTTTAAAATGGAGGTTTTGAAGAAGATGATGGAGGTCTATTATGTTGTCATCATAGTACAATTTGTGACTGTGCAGGCTTAAAATATAATAATAATAATTAAAAAATCATGTCCAGGGAGGACTAAGCACAAAATCTTGAAAGATGTTTCCTTCTGGTTTATGTGCTGTGTGTTTCCTGTGCAGTGAACAACAGAAATTTCATGTGCCTAGGGGCTGGATGTGACCTTGTGCCAGCAGAGATCACAAGTGAGTTCAAACCTTCAGTGAAACTCCGTGGTCTAAATAGCATTTGTATGATGCGTTGCAATGTTCTTATTACTAAAGCTGATTGGGAGTTCTCTCAAAGTAAGCAGGAGACCAGCTCAAATCCATAGCTTCTTTAGTACTTTTTTAAGTGTCATTCAAAGATTGAAAGGACTGTTTTGCAAAACATGACTTACAGGTTACAAATAAACAAAACCCTTCAATAACATGCTTGTATCTGTTTTCTGGAGGATGGTGTCAGAGTTGGCCATAACTGTGTGTTCATCTATGATCCTTTTGCTTGTTTCCTCTCTCTCCACTGGTTTAATTAAAGTCACAGGTTGCATTTTCCCCCTGTAGCTCACATGCTGAACTGCTTTTGACAGGAATATTCTTGGAGAGTTTTCTCTGAGTGTTCAGTGGCCTGTGTCTGATTGGGGTCTTCAGACACTGCAGTATTACAGATAATATTACTATCTACAGGCATATGCTCCATCTGCACTTTTGAGACTAAAATAGTAAAGCTGATCTCATTACATTAAATTTTCCACCCTGGCAAGTGGCTGTTCAAAGGGGAGAAGCAGAAGATCTGAAAGAATCTGATCCTGGTGTTTGGACGCTTGTAATCCTGGAAATGTAGCTATTAATTTGATTTTATTTTTTTTTTAACCTCTATGTACATGACAAAGATTGCAAATGTTTCCTTCCAAATTCCTAGACCGTCAGAAGCACATTCTCTGTCTCAGTGTGCTCGGTGTGCAGAGTAGGCGATGAGTCTCACCATAACTCCATTCACTACCAGAGATTTGCAGGATGCAGACCCTTCCATGGAGATGACCTCTATATCCTGCTTGAATCAGGTCCAAGACAATTCACCTTCTGCCTTGGCTGTTAAATTGACTGCAGCAGTGTTTATGTGTGGCATCCATCCGTTTTCCTGTGCTGAGAGTTGTTCTTGGGTCCTGTTTGCTTCTCGTGCTGTGCTTTGTCCTCTGACATGACAAGAGATGGAGAGCTTGTAGGGAAAGGAACAAAGGTGACCTCCCCTGCTGATGGGAGGATACAGCACTGGCTGAACTTGCTGCAGGTTTGCTGTAAGGTGAGCTCTCTTTTGAGCCTGTCTTAACCTGACCACCAGCAGTTTTTGTGGGCTGCAGTGCCTCTGTTATGATTGGAATCGTTCCTAGGAGTATGTGGTTATATCTCTAGGGAGGGAAGGTGTAAATATGCAAAGGTGCCCCTTATGAGGTATTCACAAATCAGCTGGAAAGTAACAGGTGGATGCAATGAGGGCTTACAGAGAAGAATTGGGATTTCTGGTAGTAACCAGGTTTCTCATGGATCACTCCATCCTTATTTGCTACGGGTAATTTTTCCCATTCTCCCCCCACTCCCCAAACAGAACTGGCAAAAATCCATTTTGAATTCTTTCTAATCCTCCTTCTACACGGAATGTTTCTGTTTTAAATACCTTTCTTGTTGTTGTTGTTGCTCTACATTGTTCACCTCTAAATTGCTCCAAAGTAAATGAAGCTGCATTAATGAACCTGGCAATGTGCAGGGCTAAGATTTCTGTATCATGGTCCAGTGGTGCTTAATTACTATGTAAGATTTTGTGGAATGTGGCACATGGAATTTCATCATGTATTTTTTATGTTGGCTTCTTGAAAAGTTAAGGAAAAATTAAATTCTAAGAAGTGTAAACCCACTTTTCACTCTTGCTTGCAATGACCTTAAACTAATTATACTTCAGGGATAATATATTAGCCCCCTCCCAGAAAGGGACAGCACTCTAGTGTGGTTCTTGTAAATAACCCATGGATTGCTGAGGTGAAAAAGGCCACTGCTTTTCCAGTGGCTTCTTTGGTTTCTACAGAACTGGAACACAGACTATAAAAGGACAATGTGACTATAATATGTGTTGTGTTCCTGTCTGAGGACACAATAAAACAGGGCTGGATGAGGTGTGAACTGCTGTATGGCAACTCAGAAAATGGCAAATATTGAGCTGGCTCTTCTCTGTGCTCTCCCAGTCCCCTTCAGAAACACCCTGTGGTTATACAAATATTGCCTTTGCATGGTTAAATAGATACTTTTGATAGCAGTGTCACAAGTTATATTGAGTAAAATATCCTTATAGTGGTACAATCATATGCTTTCCAGGAGCTTTCCAGGTGTAAACCATTTTTTAAAAAATCAGTTAACCAACTACAATTACGTTATCAGTACAAAATGTATATAAATGGGATTTGTAGTTAAAATAATAACAGTTATTTTGCTTCTGATCGTTTTAGCAGAAGCACCTGGAAAACATGACAATTTTTGGTTCAGGTATTTGAAAGTGGATAAAATACCATGCTGGATATTTTTTTTTCTTTCATCTTTACTATTGAGGAGAACAAAGGTGAGGCAGGAACTGAAATGAAAGGGTTTAGGACATGAAATCTTTAAGTGATGCTGTTCAGGAGCAATGGGTTGTGTTACCTAAAAGCAATCCTGTAAAGCAGTTCTGTGACACTTTAAAATTAACACGGGAGCATCACATTTGCTGATAATTAAATGAAGGAAAGATGTGTTATTCAGCAATTTGCATTAACAATAGGCAGTGGAACGCCAGCCTAGGCAGGTAAGATGGCAGGTGTGGAGCAGTTGGAAGTAATCAGAAAAACATGTTTATTTCATGGGAACAGCGCTTTGTACAGAAGATATGCAGAATGAATTATTTATAGTTCCCGTCTCTTCTGACAGTGTATTCCTTGCATGTTGGTTTGGTGAAGGATTAGGGATTTTGTGTCTGTTTCTAAAATTATTTTCCCTAAAATTATATATAATCTCACTACCAGGAAAAGTTTGCCAGGGGTTGACAAAGGGAATGTCCTCCTGAGCATGTAACAACCTGAGATTTGGTGATTTAATTCCAAATAGGAAAATCCAGAAACCAAATGACAATTCATTTCTTTTTTTCTGGAAAGTTTCACAATGCTTGGTTAGTCACCAGCTTTCAGTTTCCTCTAAATCTATTGTTTAGCCAGATTGAAACTTAATTATTTTCTTGGAATGATGAGATGACATTACGTTTAAGAAATAACAATGTGTTTCTATTAACTCTTTAATATACATATTAAATAGTACTATTACTACTACTGTCACTGAGGCTGGTAAAGTACTGCTTGGTGTATTTTGAATAATTATTATTACATTATTTTACATTAGATTACAAAATAATGTGCTTTTGTTTTTCTATATGTACTCCTCAAAATCCCTCTGATCTGGCCCTTCTTCATAACTGGAAATCACTTTATCTTTTGGATTAATTCAGAAAGCTTAGAAGGCTTTCATGTTTTCATGTGTTGTGTTCTGCTGTGGGATGCAGTTACACCAGAATAAAATTCCTGTACGATTTTGTTTGTT
>JAWWES010000006.1:11287690-11335814 GCA_035583135.1 Lophotriccus pileatus
TTCATGTTTTCATGTGTTGTGTTCTGCTGTGGGATGCAGTTACACCAGAATAAAATTCCTGTACGATTTTGTTTGTTTTGCCAGGGAAAGAAATGTTTTAATTCCAGATTACATGTGTCCACACTGGGGCTTATCTGATTATTAAAATTCCTTATAGTTTTATTAAACTTCTCTAGCTCAGTGCTCCCTGCCAAGTGGATAAGTTGTTTACAAGTTACTGCATGTGGGGTGATCTATTGTAATTTTCCTGTGTTTGCAGTCAGCTGTGACAAGCTAGTCAGGTAAAAATGAGCTGCTAACAGAAGAGAGATTTCTATTAGTGCTTCTCATGTGGAGACAAAAAAAAAAGGCATTTTAAAAAAAATGGAATGGAGAATGAGACTGACTCATTCTGTGGGATCCTTGGGAGCTGTGGAATGTGTAATGTGGGGGGAAAAAAATTGGTTGAGGACACACCTTTGGTAATTAGGGATATAGGGTTCCTGAGAGAATTTCAGACAGCTGCCTCTGCATCTCTATCACTTTTCTGTCTCTTCTTCATTTTCTTCCATGGGGCATAAAAGTGTTTTACAGAAAAATGAGTCTTACCCTACTAAATGTTTTTTCTTGAGAAGGGAAGTGGGAAGGAAAAAAAACAATGCTGAACATTCCAAATAAGAGGAAACAAATGGCACCTTTTGGCAACACTTCTTGAAGAGCATCCTTCCTTGAGTGTGTGTCCATGTTCTCTCAGCCAGCACTAAATTAGCTGTAGCTGTTACAGGGGCCTGGGATTGTGTCTCTGCAGTTCACAACTCTTATTCTGAAATGCAGTTTATACTGTGTTTTTACTTCATGTTTGCTGCCGTTTGCCCGCTTATATTTCATTAAACCAATTAAGGTATCTTAGCGGTTTTACCAGGTCGCCTGAGGTGAAAACGGAGAACTGAGGACCTGGAAATGTCGTAGAATCTTCTCCCACTGTAACCACCCTTCCTCCTCAGAGTCCTAAATTCGGGGACTCGGTCGCCTTGTCTGCCACTTGGTGTGGTATTTCAGGTGAGGGTTGTAAAAAGAGCACTTCTGAAAATTCAGTTTTCAGTATTTGCTTTGCAAGCGCAGGACAATTGTACAGATACCTTCCTTTTGGGTATCTTGCAGGTCACAGACAGGTGGAAATGGATTGTAGTTCGAGTTTGGCTTCGAAATCTGCAGGGAAACATTATCAGTGACACCGAAAAGAAAATGCAATTTGACAGTGTTGCTTTTTTTTAAATAAACATTCTTGAAAGAAGGAAAACTCATCAGTGGGAAGTCTACTTGGGGAGTGTCTGGGTGGAAATAAAATATGACAAACCCCCGAACATTCAGTTGATGGAAAAAATTATTTACTGCGAGGAAACACTTATTTTCTTGTCCCAAATGAAAATGAGTTTTGAAATTGTTGTTCACTCTTCAAGACCTGTGTCCCTAGAAATCGGAGATGTGTGATGAGTAGTCGTATGTTTCTTCAGTCAGTAAAGAGTTCTGAAAATAGCCGTGCACTTTATTAACTGTTACTTTTATTGTTTATCAGTATTTTATGACTGACAACGAAAGACCTGCTATTTTCATGGAGTCATGGAATGGTTTGGGTTGGAAGGGACTTCTAAAAGTTATCTCATTGCTCGGACCAAAAATGTTACGTTAACGTTGATCTAATGTTTCTGTTTAGTGGGCATAGGATTGTTTTGGTTCAAAATAGTCATTAATCATTTTATTATAAACGAGTTACTCTCTGTTTTTCAAGTCGGCACTTGTGACCTCTCATCCAAATGAAATGGGAAGAATTGTTTTACTTTGATAGCACTACCACTGCTTTACTTCATCTTTCCTACCATCTGCAGTTGGAAAAAAAATAGAAAAGTGAAATTATAGGATCTGTATTGAATCATGGGTATGGTATTCCAGACGACTGGAAAGACTGGAGCTGTTTTGCATACTTCTGTAACTGCTAGACAAGCAGAGTACAGAGGAATGTAATTGGTAACCAACTCACTGTCTAGATGATGTTCTTTAATATACTCCTGAGTAAAAAGCCAAAATTATTCTAGTGCTTTAATAAGCTTGTTTCCTTTCAGGAGTTTAGAACTACTTATAAATTCAGTAAGGAAGGTATTAAAGACTTGAAAGAACGAGTCAGGTTTCGCTGATCTTTTGTGAAAAGTTCCTTCCTAATATTCCATTTATATGATTGCAGACTATGATAATAACTTAATTAGTGTGATACATGTATAGTATTGTTATGTATATGTAATGTGCTTGCTTAATAGTTTCCTTGGTTTTGTACTTTTATTAGTCATCTATTTGTCGTTCGGTCCATGAGGAAAGGTAATGAAATATAATAAGGGTTGTATCCAAAGCTGTGGAAAGAAGTAATTAAACTTAATTGAAGTAATTTCTTTGAAGTATAATAGCAGATGCAAAGGACTAATTCAAAGCAGATTAAGGCAATGGATGCTTTGAATTGCTAGCCTGCAAATAGATAAGTATTACTGTTATTTAAATAAACTTATATGAAAGTGTCTTCTGAAACCTGAGTCTGGGGATCAGGTCTAAAAATAGACAGTTGGGTTAAGGTTTGATAAGGGATGTCACTTCTGTTTCCTCATTTATTACACTCTGCCAGTCAGAAATGAAATCTAAGAAATGCTGTGTATGTCTTATCAAACAACTGCAACAGAACTGGGAATTAGCCTGGGCTATCCCTGAAGGTTTCTCTGATGGCAACTTAATCATCAGCTGTGACAGGCTCTCAGCTGGAAATTTTAGGGAAAAAAAATACATTTATGATTCTGAAATAAAACTACGTTGTGGTTAGAAATGTTACCTGAGGAATCAGAGGTTTTCTTGTATCTTTGTACTGTCATATTCTTATGGATTTCAAAATGTTCAGTTGGTTTTACATCAGGAGCTTAAATCGGGCTTATTTGTGCAATAAAAAGGAAAACACATGGATTGCTCTTGCACTGGGGACTGAATACGAAAGTTGCATTAAAAAAAAACAACAGGTAACATAAAGTCAGCTTTTACAGCACGTTTTATCTCTTTGCAGAATGGATGCAAGCAGGAGAACACGAAACATAAACCTGAAATTTTGTTTTCTTACTCTTTAGAGCTTCAAAGTTGGTAATTTCTTTCCACAACGATTCTAAATAAAAACAAAACAAACCAGCAAAAAAACCAGAGGTCGAATATCTCAACTGACTAACTGCTCCGTCAAGCACCAAAGCAGTTAGGTGTGAACTCCTTTCCTTGTGAGAGGCAGGAAAAGTTGGCTTCTCCTTTCTGTTTTTTACAGCAGTGTTTGGTTTATGTGTGCTGGTTGACAAAATACAGACCCACACACATTTCCCACCCCCCACCCCCTTCTTTTGTTTCTTGTTCTGCTGAGAGAAAACATTGTCCCGTGGAAGTCAGCTGTGGGAGGGCTGGTTGTGTGGTGTGAAGGGATTGCCTCCCAGGCTGTGCCTGTGCCTTCCTTGGCGCTCCTTTGCCAGGGCAGTGGGACCTTCAGGGGTGTTGCTGCCTCTCTGAAAACCAACACAGTGGATGGCACCTGGGCTGGTGAATAAATGAGGTGCCCGAAGGCATTTCTTGTAATGACAGCCTGTCATCTGGCTTAATTAAAGCCTCTTTTCAAAAGAGAGGTCTTTAACTACTTTATGGATTTTTTTAGAGCTTGTCTCCTCCCTGGTAAATGTAGGTATCCAGGGGAGATCAAGGCTTGCCCCTGTTCCTTTTCTGCCACGGGCCAAGAATAATTCTGAAGTTTGACAAAGCAGATGGAACAGACTTGTTGGATGGTAGGCAAGTTTGTCCCCTGTCCTCATTCCCTCGAACAAATAGCAAGTGTATCTATGGGAAGTTGGGGGGTGTGTGCTTTCTTTCTATAGGAACTAAAATTAGCAGTGAAAAATCCCAAAGTCTGATGTTTCTGCCTTGCAAAGGATAGTGGGAGACAGATAACCACCCACTGATGTCCTAGTTGTTAGAAAACACAAGTCTGATGGGTCTGAGGGAACTGGTTTTGCCTAACCTGGAAAAGCAAAGACCTAGGGATTATCTTCTAGGGGTCTGCTACCTCCAGAAGGGTTAGAGAAGATGGAGGCAGGCATTTTTCAGAGGACCACAGTGGGAAGAGTCATGAGCTGCAACAAGGAAAATTCCCATTGAGTATAAGAAGTACACAGTAAGACTTGAATGTTACTGGCACCGGGGCCTGGCACGAACGGCCTTGGAATATTCAAGACTCGACACGGCAAGGCCCTGAGCAATGTGATGTGGCTTTGAAATTAGGCTTACTTTAGGCAGGAGGTTTGACAAGGTGATCTCTAGAGGTCTCCCAGTCTTAATTATTCCCCGATTTTATGCTTCCTTCAATGCTGCTGCTGTTCATAGCGCTAATCGTAGTGTACCATATGCAGCGGGTTCATTGGAATGTGGCTAATGGCTGTGTTAACAGAGCCATCCTCACCTGGGGGCAGGCTGAGAATTTTGGGTTCTTTCATTAATCTTGCTGAGTTAGCAGAGTGTTACCTCCAGGAGGCAAAAACCTTGGAAGTTTAATTTTGTGTGTAGAGGGATAGGTTGAAGAGCTGGAAACAGTGGCCCTTCAGTCACGAAGTAGAGGAACCATTTACCAACTGGCTTAGGGCACGAGTAACTTACTGACTGGCCTATCATGAGTGTGGCATTCTTGATCCTTTTTGAAGGTCCTACAATTAAGTGCAGGCTTCTCTTGAAAGGAATTACGGTTTGCAATACCCTTAAGAATGCTTAAAGGATTGTATTTGGCAGAAGACTTTAATGTGACAGAGTTGGCTGGTTTTTTTTTTTTGTCCTAGAGCCTAAATTTAATTTGTTCATGCATAATGCACTCAGTTGAGAATTTTCTGAAGTGGTGGAGTGCAACTCTTTCTGCATGTGTTCAATGAGACAGGAAAATCTAACTGAACTGAGAAGCTTCTAGTAATTTGATGGTTTGTGAGAGAGCAAGTGCCAACTCAGTCCTCTCTCTTTTCAGCTTTTCTTTCTGCAGTTCATTGACTAATCCTGCCCTGTTTTTCCCAAAGAGCCCTATTTAAAACCTGTATCCAGGGTTATTAAATTTTCACCAAGGAAGTTAAGCTTTATGTAATTATGCAAGAGAGGCCACTTGCTTTGAGGTTTGTAGCTCACTACTGGTATGGAAATTCTGTGGGGGTCTGATAAAATACTGGTAAAGTTGTAGAATATTTGTAGGAAACAAAGGCCAATCCAGTGGTGTCTGAAAAGTGAATTCATTCTAACGTTGTGGTCACAATTCTTTGCTTGGATGCTTTGGCTCTCCTGCTTAGCAGATCTTACTTGTCATCTGGAAAGGTTCAAATGACCACCCTCTGGCTAAGACCTTGCCATGTTTCATCTTTTTGGATACAAGGTTAAACTTAGTCCATATCCTCAGTCAAGCCATGTAGATGGAGGGAGTTGTATGCTTTGCATCCCTCTGACTCTGGAGGTAAATTACTGATTTTTGCTTTGGCTCAAAGACAGAAAACAAACACACGAGTTCTGGAATTTATTACAAGCACCCCACAGCTGCAGAATCAATTTTATTACAGGGAATGGTGTTTCGCAGGCCCACATGGAGTGGCAAATATTCACTATTTTAAATAGATTGCTGTTTGTAAGACTGACTGTTGTGTGTGTTTGCATGCAAGTCCAAATTCTGGTGGGCAGATGATAAAGGCAAATGTCACTACTGACTGGGTCCCTTCTATCCTCTGTCTTTCTGGATTTAGCTTCTGGCTTTTGAATACTTTTCCCAGTTCCTAAATTTTCTTTCTTAGACATTGTCTGATATGGACACAATATTTTTGATATTTTCCGAGTCTGATAGACTGGAGGCCATAAGTGGATTATTACACTTGGCTAGAATAAAGCTTCATTTTTAGCAGTTCAGATATTCAGCAGCAACAAATTATTCCAGATTTTCCAAACTGAGAGGGCTGCATTCCACCTTACAGAAGCTGCAAATAAACACTTCTTTCTGTCAGTTTGTTGGTTTAGTTGCTGTTCTGTGCTAAGTGGATCAGAATTTTTTCCACTCTGGCTTAAGGCAAAACTCCCTGTTAGGTCCTCTCCTCTGGAGTTATAGACAGAGATTTATGTACTGTTTTTCCTCTCTCCAGAACCTTTCAGGATCTCCTTTTAGTAAAGGATATAAGCTAAAGGACATGTGAAACTGTTGCCTTTACTGACACCTGGATTGAACAATACTGTTGTCTCCTTCAGTACCCTCTGGTATTTTAAAGGAATAATTACTAAAAAAAAAAAGAAAAAAAATAAGCAGAGACCAGACATAAATCAGAATAATGTCCTGTCTTAAATCTGCTGCTTTCTGAGCCATCTAGTTAAATGGAGAATCCAGGAAAATAGGAGACTGCAGATACTTTACTTACATGTTTATTTTCTAACTGAGCAAGGCATTTTTTTCACTGCAAATGATTTAACAACAGAAGTTTCTGATCCTCCACAGGAGCTTGAAGTTTTAGTCTCTTGAGTTTTTCTTGTTCAAGCTTTCTCATATTTCCAGGAAACTTGTGCAAGGTCAGCTCTGGCTGCACTCAAATGGGATTAATTAGCCTGCTTTCTGTGAAGCTTGACCTGTACTGCCAGAAGAAAGGATCTCACTTCTTTCTTAAGCACTGCTTTTTAAAGGAGTGTCATAACAGAGCAGTATTGTAAGTTTAAAAAAACAAACAAAAAACCCACAACTAACTTTGTACTCTGATTTATTCAAATTTGTTGGATCCTCAGGATTGTCTTACTGTAGCAATGACTTTCCAGGGCAGACACATGAAGGATTCTTTAGTTTCAGTAATGAGACTGCTGCCTTTCCTCGGGAATTGTTTGCTGTAAGCATTTTAAGCATTTTATTAGCCATTCAGGAGTTTCAAGCCATTTTATGTTATTTTTCTTGCTTTTGAAACAAACTGTGTTCTCTAGGGGGCAGAGTGAAAAGAATTTTTTTGCAATAGGAAAAGAATAGGGAGAGAATCATGCTGGGACAGAGAAATAAATATGGCAAGTATTTTGAGCAGTACTGAGTCACTCCAGAGAGGTGTTGACAACAGGCTTGCCTGCTTCTATAAGTCAGAACACATTTCCATGGGATAAGAGATGCAGCACAGAGCTCCATAAAAATGCAGAAGATTATTGCTTCACATATTGTAGCTGCTACCAATAACCAGATTTCTGGGCAAAGTGGCACAGCTTCATTAACATCAGCAAGGGTTCACTGGACTAGGAATGAACAGAATTGAATTCCTCAGAGCTTCTGCTCTTACTGAGGCTGCAAAGCAACAAGCCAATGCTCTACCCAGCATTTCCAAGGAAAAAAGCATAGCTTAATTGAAACCAGATGTAGTGACAAAGCTGTGTCCCGAGGCCACGGTTGGGTGGGTGTCATCAGTCAGGAGATGTAACGGTGGTCACACCTGCGCGTCTTATTTGGGGACGTGTCTGACGGTTAAACACCGAAGAATCAAATTGCCACATGCAAATCATCATTTAACAAAACAGAAGGAAAGTGTCTAATACTGGCTTACTTGATGGGGAAAATATTTATTTCTTGCTCTTTAAGCTGCTTGAAAGGGCTGGGATCTTGACTGTTCATCTGTGTCGTATAAAAGGCACTGCACAAACTCCCTTCCTTGCGCTGAGCCCAAAACGCTGCTCACTGCTGAGGCCTAAATACACTGTTGAAACAGAAGGTAAGCTTTGAAAATCTGCAAGTGAAACTATAGCAGGTTCCTCAGGTAGCTGCAAAACTCAAAAGACCTGTAAGAACCAGCCCCATGTCTTGGGTAGATCCCTCCAGGACCAAAGGAAGAAGGGAGGTCCCCAAGGGCCCAATGCTCATGTGGTGTTTCCCTGCCCCTGCTGTTCAGCTCTGCTGGATATCCAAGGAATGTCCTCTCTGCTGTTTTCTGTCTGAAGTCAGAGTAGACCATAAATTGTTAATACATTCATCATAAGCTCTGAAGTAGTTACTGCAGAGAGGACTGGTACTATTTCAACTGCTGTAAAAATGTGTTTGTTTTGAGGGCTGCGTAACGCGGAATAAATGTTTCATTAAGTGTGTTATGAATGATGTATTTAACAACTGGAGCAGGTCAATAATCTTTAGAATTAAATTTAGTGGGTTTTTATTAAAGGTTGCCCGTTTCAGTGGTGAATGGGTAAGCATGTGGTGCTATAAACAAATGCTTCATCTGGTCTGTTATGAGGGCTTTATTAAGTAGCTAGTCGATAGCTGCATTTACCAAATGAACTTAATTTATTGTATTTATTTTTTCCTAAGGGTTTCACAGTTCATTATAAAAGATTTATTGAACGTATGTAAACCAGTTTAGTAAGCAATGTTCTGTCTCTTAAAATGAATGCATTGCTAGTAGGGCTTGGTATTGCTAACACTTTGTTTGAGCAGTGTTTATAAGTTACTAAAACATCATCAGCAAATGCTTATTTATTGCCGTTCCTTAGAAGTCACTGGAAATGACGTTTAAAACATTACATTCAGTCTGTAGAGTCTGGTGCTTTCTGCAGTTTGCACTTACTGGTAAAAGCAGTTTGTGGGGATTTGTCCCATATTCTATAGCCTTGTTTTCCTAGGAGGCAACAATGAATTCAGCATTGCATACAGAAAAGATGACAGTAAAACCTGCTTCATAGGAACCATCCATCTAGGAAAACACTGCATGTGGCACTATGACATTTTGAAAGTTACCCTGCCTTGTTTTCCAGCTGAAGATGGGTTGTTTGATACTTTTTAAGACTGTTATTTGGAGATGGGTTGTTACCTTTCTCTGAGAACCATTCCCTGTTCTTTTTTTATATAGCAGAGCTGTCAGCAAAGACAGTTTCTCTGCTTTAGTGACTGGAGCAGTCTTCAGTCAGAGAAATAAATAGGGCATATTCTCATATTCAAGCTGATCTTCACGGCTGGGCTGTGAGTATCTGCAAGAACTGGTTTGTCTGGCAAAGTCACTGGTGAGAGAAACAGGAACACTACCTACAGACAGTCAGAAACCCAAGGAGAACGTGGGACTGGGAGCTGTGTGGTCACTGCTTCGGGCCAAGGTCCTTATCCCGTTCTTGCACTCATGGCTCTTTGCTTTCTCTTCCAGCAGTGTCATGAATTAACATATTTAATTTTTATATGCCTTAGCTGACCCTCAAACCATTTTGGTCCTCAGCCAGTTGGTCCCATCACCCCCTGCCAGCGTGCCCTTATCTTGCCGTGGAGGCTGACGGAGTCTGATTGGAGCTCCAGGAGTGGGATTTTGTGTGTGGGGCTGGCATCCAAAAGAGCTTTTAAAGCATACCTTGGATGCTAAAAGTGTTTTTGTGGACATCCTAAAACCCACTGAAAGGCTTTGTCCAAGGTGAGGATGTGGGCCTGCAGAGCTGAGGATGGGTATTTATATGCAGCCTACAAGATAGAAAAGAAACTACACTTTATTTTGATTGCCGTTCTGCAAAAAGGCATGTATCACACATGAATAATTTATAATTTAAAAGCTTAGCTGAAAGTGCCTTCAGAACGTGCAGCTTCGTGGGGATTGTCCCCCTGGTTGTTTAGTTGTTGTTGCTGTTTTGTTTTCCTGAACAATGTGTGGTGAAAATTAATTTGGAGTTGTAGTATGGAAACAGAAAAAAAAATGTCAAAATATTTCCTCAAGGGCCATATCTGGAGAGAGCATACAGAATTGTAAGTGTAAGGTGCTACATTGTGTGCATGACAGAAGAAACAAGAGTAAGCACTAAAAACACTTTTTCCATACCTGTGCCTTGGAAGCAGAGGCAGCAGGCAGTGGTGGTGCTGGAAGCATCATGTGTTGCCCTGTTCTCGTTACTGAGAAAGGTCGTGGAAGTGCAGGAGGTTGTTCACTCCTTCAGGTAAAAGTGAAGGTGCTTGTGTTGGCAGGTTATGTTTGAATGCAAAGCATAAGTGGGTGGGCAGGATTAATCCATTTCTGCCCACCATTTGGTGCTCAAAAAGTGGTGTACAGCCCATAAATTTAAGCTGAATGATGAGGTATTAGAGATTTCTGCCTCTGTCCTGTGGTTTCTTAAAAAGCTCCAAAACCAATCAAACACTCTTATAACTGCACCAGCTAATCACTGTGTGTTTGTAGGACATTTTTCTGTAAATTTTGCTCTGCTTTCAGTTTTCCTTTTTTTTTTTTTTATTTCCCACAAGTAAGTAGTTGCTGTACAGTGTTGATAGTACAAAATTTCCTGCTCCCTTTGTTACACTAATCACTAGACTGTGTCAGCCTGAAATCTACATACAGAAAAATGCTTCAAGTACAACAACATTGTAAAAGGCTGGATTCCTCCTCTAAGTTAATGAGTTACCTCAAGCATGGAGGAGAAATACACTGTTTTAAACTAGAATTGAAGGGTCTGTGTAACTGTACTACGATGCTATCTCAGCAGCATTGTAATCACACAGGAAATTATTAGACCTGTTGTTGTTTGTATTAGTTGTAATTTGAATTAATCCATGACATGCTGTTTAATTCTTTGTACACTAAAACAAAATGACGAGCTTTACAGGCAGTTTGATACCAACTCTGGCTGTACATGTGCAAGGCTGGCTTGTTCTGTCCCAACTCCCTTCCACCTGCCCCTCCCACTGCAATGTAGGGGCTGTGTAGGTGACTCCAGTGCATTCAGAGTCTTTAGGACTCCTTATTATATTTTAGTGTGTCAATTACTGACTGAATAGCTCAGCAATTTGGCTTGTTAAGGTCCAAAATTAATTCTGTCTCTTCTTCTCCCAGTTATTTTCTCCTGCTGTTAGCAAAATCTGCTTTCTTTCTGATTCAGCAAATGGAGATGCAAAACACTGAAATAATTTCCTCTGTGGAGAGTGACAAGACAAATACTGCAAAACATGTGTTTGCCATGACAAGTAAAGGCTCATAGAATTCATTGGAAAGAAGCTGATTGACTGGATTGGATCTTAACTCAACCCTCTTGCTAGCAGAAAAGGAAGTGAGCTCAGTGGGATAAGAAGTCATGAGTGTCTGATATTGCATGGAAAAATGTTTGTGCCTAACATATTAGGACATTTGTCAGCTTATCAGCAGTGTCAGCACGCCTGTGTGTACACCATTCTTCTCAAGGCACTGACATTACCTGGGTTAGATTTCACCTTGCCTTATATACATCTTTGCATCCATCTCAGAAGCCTCTGATCCTCGTTTTGTGCTCCTGCTTTGCTTTCTCCCCGTTTTTTAAGATGGTATGGCATTGACAGATGTTACAATAAGACTCCCATTTGCTACAGACCTATCTGTCTTGCAGATGTTCTCATTTTCTGTTTGACTTCTCAGCCACCCTGCTCTTTCTTTTGGATCTGGTTTGTCTGTTACCATGTTTCTATCAAACCCAGAATCCTGCTTTTTTACCATGTGGGAATTAACAAGGCTGGTGATGAACTGGAGAGACCACACAGTTCCATGGTGACATCCATTGTGTGACAGCTCTTGGGGACCATTGCATACAGTGTAATGGCAAAATCTGCGTTGTTCCTCTCTTTCCAGTCTCTAGTAGATGTGTATCTGTGTCACAGCAGCTTCCCATCTGCTGTGGAATGGCCCAGAAGATGGTTCTGAGTGGTGTATGTAGGGCACATTTCACTGAGATCTGAGTTTTGTTGCTTGGCTTTTTCTCTCCAGTAACCTGTCAACCATTTTTCCCAGATAATCTTGATACCAGAGCATGGATGGAAGGAGTTGTGGGGAGAGCAGGGAGAACAAGTTTGGTGGTTTTGGTTTTTTTTCCTTTTTTTGTGAACCTGCTTCTGCCAGTCACACACGTGTTGTGGTCAGAGCTGGCATCCAAGTTCCGAACCTTGGAAATTAAGAATATTGACCACAAATGCTCATCAGTTCCAGAGACTGCTCTATGAATATGGTTATTTGTGGGTTTTTTTGTTTTGTTTTTTTTTTTTTTTTGTGGTTTATTACTGTCCTTCCCCAGGGAGCCTGGGGAGAGTCATGAGGAGGTGTCTGAGACAGGGGGGATCTGAACCCAGCGTGCGCTGTTAATCAGGCAGCTGAAGAGGAGCCACGTCCAGGCTCTGCTGCCAGATGTTTTTCTCTGCACAGATCTTCAATCTGTGAAGCCAGGGCCCTGCCAGGACTGATAAGGCTGGGCATAAAATACTGGAGATGGCATCATGTTGATCCAAAGGGTAACATTTCAGAAGCATGTCACGCTCAGGACTTGAAAAAAACTTTGCAGGATTTCTGGGACTCAGTCTCATTTTTTTTTTGAGAGGCAGTTTAAAGCATTTGGGCACAAAATAAGGAATATACTTGGTGCCTGATTTCTGTTTCTTTGAAATCAGTGAGAATTTAGGTCGTGGGAGCCCATGTGTTATTTTTAAGGCTTGCAAAAGGCCTCTGAGTTGCTTTTCAAGTATCATACCTGGAGTGGTGTTTATTTTGAAGGAGACAGTTTAAACAGGTACTTGTAGATATGACTGAGCGTTTAACAGCTGCTGTGTGGGGTGCTCTGAGCAGTGAGATGTGCAGATCTGAGCCCTCCCATTCCCACTTCCATGCAGGTGCTTTAGGGCTACCAGCAATGTCCTGAGCTCTTCTAGTCCTGTGCTCACCCAGCCTGACGATCTGATCCTCAAGAGGACTTTAAAATATCCTTGTAATAACAAGGATGGAAATTACACTAATGTACATATAAGCCTGGCAGTGAAAGGTGAGACCAAAGGCCTACTTGGCAGAAATAAAAGCCCAAAGTAAGCATCAGGCAGCGCTTCCCCTGCTCTCTTCCAGCCCCCAGCAGTGTGGGAGGGCAAACTTCTGAGCCAACAGTGGTTTCTGTTTGCTCCTTAACCCTTAATGAACTTATTTCATGAGTTGGTGCAGTCTTGTCATGAACCCAGACTTTTACTGTGTCCTGTGGCAAGGACTGCCACAGCTTAAATAAGCCACATGGGCAGGGAACACCTCTAAATTCACGTGATGCACCCTATTTCTGTTCTTGACATGGGCAATGATAAACTGTCCCTCTTTAGCCTCTCCATACCACTCCAAATCTATTTCCCCTGCTACCTGGGGAAGGAAGATACTCAGCATAGTTTCTCAGTGCTCTCTAGAGGAGTCTCCCATGAAGAGCAGCTCATCTTTCGGTGAACAACAGTTGTTTGGAAACTTTGAGTGTGGAAAACAGTACTGTAGCGTTCCATGTGGCACCCACCTGGACAACTCCTCTGGATACTGCGTAGATATGTCGTGATTAAAGAGGTTGTTGCACTTTGAAGCCACAAACGTGGCCATTAGAGATGGGAAGATTGTGGCTGCGTTAGTAACCTGTGTTCTGATTACCTGACCCTTAGGCTGGGAGGTGGCAATTCCTGCATTTTAATCCTTATCCAGGTTGTCTCCTTAAATGTGTGACAATTTATTTGCTTTTCTCACTTAAAAACCCCCGTGCTGTTTAAAAAATAGTGTTTTCTTTTATCATAAGAATCAACCAGCCAGCTTCTTTTAAAAAATGTGTAAGAGCATTCCTTAAGTAATTCTGCTCTTGCTGATTTTTTTTTTTGTTTATTTTTAAATATTAGTACTTTTGATAATGCTGATGTTAAACTATTTGCATGTGTGTCTGCTTAAAAAGACCTTGTAGTAAATAGTATGGCACAGCAAAGGCAGTTTAAATATTAAGAGAATATTTTAAAAGTTATTATTCTGTTGAATACTTTTGCAAGTAGTGTCTGTAACCTTCAAGCTGTCTTTTCAAGTCCCATTTTGGTTAGAAAGATGAAATTGTGACACCTAATGTGTATAAATGCTTCAATGCTGGGCATAATAAATAAAGAGATAAACATCAATATCTATTACTTGTGAGCAGTGGTTCATAGCCTCCTGTTGTCTAGAAAATACATTTCTATTTTCTCACCCTTTAAAGTCTGACTTTCTGATCTTTTTCCAAGTACTTCAAAAGCTTAAGCTTTCTAGACAGCACATAGACATTATTTGACATATGAGGAAAATCAAACTCTGCTGTGAAATCCCTTTTTATTGCTATACCCACCAGTATTAGGTCACGTCCCTGGTAGAATTGTTTTGTGGATGAAAAATACAGTCCAGAAACAAGAATGATGGTCGTGTCTTTGCAATAATGAAGAAGGTCTGTAGTTAACAGGTCCATCTATACACATTTTGAAGTTCCCTTGCCCACAAGAAACGTTCTCCATTCCAGTTTGATAACACTATATAGCTGTGCATTTATTTTAATGCCATGGCGAGTTTAGGTTTATTAAAATGTAACTCTACACCAAGGAGTGGCATCCTCCAATTCCCATTTCTGTGGATGGGCTCAAGTGACTTGACCTTTCTTGTTCTCAAAATTTTTATCTTCTGTCCTTACTGGAGGACAAAGTTGAGCTGGAAAAACACCCCCAAAACCTGGAAAAAAACCCCAAACCACCATTAACAACATAAAAACCCAGACTCCTACATGGCAGCTCTGATTTCTGAAGGTGTGATCAGTGTGGGCTGTACAATATCCACGTGGATTTGCAGGTCAGCTGGAGCTTTGTGTTCAGAGAAGTTGAGCAGAGCCTGTTCAGAGCAGTTCCACAGAGTGGTCTGTAATCATTGATGTGAAATGGAATTGGAAGGCTTTTCGTTCCTGCTGCAGCAGGAAGGAAAATTAGGTAATGCATATTACCTTCATTTATTGTAATGTCTTAACTTTTAAGTCTCACGTTGCTTCCAGACATTTGTAAGGCCAGGGTAGAGCTGTCTGTAACAGCAGCTATTTTCTGTCCTAGCAGACAGTTCATAACTCTGTAAAATACTGGATCTAATTCTATTAATCTTGATATTGTGTCAGAGGTGGTCTTGGTGGTCACTGCAATAAGTATTTACTCACCTCTCCAAGATGGCAGCATTTATTTATTTTTTTAATTTATTTTCCCTGCCAAGTCTTTTTTTTGTTGTTGTTGTTTCAAGATAAATTCTCAAAGTAGTTTGCTGCATGGAGGATTTGGAAGGTTATTTTCCAGATAACTCTTGTATTTCCACTTGGCAGCTTTAGCACGACCTCTGTCCTAACCAAATCTTAAGCTTTTTCCATGATTCTTAACAACTGAATGTTTCGTTCTTTGAAGCCCTCTGACTTCCATACAGCTTCACTGACCTAGATTTTGCTGGTTGGGATTGATTGCTGGGATGATCTAAGCCTGCTGTCTTACTAAAGCCTTAAATTCTCTCCTTTTTATAAAGTGAAAATTGTTTCCTAGCTCCTCGTTCAGAGTATTTTGAGGAGAAACAAATTCAAATGTTTTTTTTAACTGGGGAGGTGATCCAGCTTGGGTTTTGCTTAGAGAAGAAACAAATAAAAGTGCAAACTGGATTTGCTGAGGCAACAGACCCACAAGAGACGTGACAGCTCTGTGCCTTCCCAAAGCCAGGGAAATTGTTCTTGGGGCAATTGGGATGTTAACGGGTGACAGTGATGCTGCTGGGCTCTACAAATGCTAGAGGAAAGTAGTGGTGGGTGCTGCTTGCAGTGTGCTGCCTGTTAGTCCCTGAAGTCCTGGAAGAATATTATTGTGGGTTTGGAGACAATCCTGAAATATTCTTCTTCTTTAGGCTTTTTTTTTGGGGGTTTGTTTTTTTTTTTCCCCCTTGTCTTTTGTCCCAAGCTGGAAGCAGAAACAGAAAGGCATCGTGGAAGTATATCAAAATATTGCTGTGGCTCTCAGATGACTAAATACCTCTGCAAATAACATCTGAGAGTTCTGAGGGCATCATTTACAGCTCGGTAAATGGAATGGAAAAAAAAGAAAGCAAGACGATAAATTCAGTAATAAAAAACGAAGTCTCACTTTTCTGTCAGAAATAATTTACATATGCTATTATCTGCCTCTCAGTGTTCACACAGGGAATGCTAAATGTAAACATTACCACGGCCTGGAAGAGAATATGGAGTAACAAAAGCAAGGATATGTGTATGAGAGAAAGGTAGGGAAATATTTGGATTGATTCCAGCCCACTTCTGGCTTACTTAAAACACTGAGGAGAAGCTCCTTGAAGCAGGAGGCACAAATAAAGGTGGTTGCCATTCAGTAGGACAGCTTAGCCTTCTAGTCTGTGTGTCTTAAGGTTTTTCTTTAGGGTGTGAGGAATGGTTGTTCATCACTCACTCCTCTTCCACTTCTGATGGATGGTAACGTTTCTAATAGAGGTAGAGTCTCAATCAGATCAAGGTTTGGGGGTTTTTTTAGTAGTTTTGTCAACATATGTGCAGAACTAATTACGTCAAGATTTACTTTTTGATATCTCAGAAGAGACAAAAAGCATTTATTTTTATGAATAATGATAAATAAGAGTGCTGGAATCATACTAACCTAACTTCAGGTCCCCTTATTAAGTGTCTGCAAAGGGAAAGACGTCAGTACAATGAAGTGTCTTCAATCAAATCTAGAGTCTTATGTTGCAATTTAGAGCCTACTGTTAATAGTATTTAATCTAATGGTGTGGTGGCAGGTAAACTTTTGAATGACATCTGTTGCTAAAGATTCTGTAATTTGGAAGACTTAAATGTTTGCCTGGTCCTAATTTGGCTGCATTTTCAATTGTTTCTCCATTCATATGATAATCAGACTGCTCACAGTTGCTAATTATTACTGATGTTGTTTAAAGAATACAGAGAGCAAAACCATGTCTGTGACCAGATGCTTTTAGAGATGTAAGCATTAAGATGATAAAGCTCACAAAACTCACAGCCCATCATGTGCAGGATAATGATTAGAAAGCAGCTAAGCTTTTCTTGTCAACCTTCTAGCTAAAAGGAGAAAAAAAAAATCTGTGTTTGTAAGCAACATGATAGCATTTTAACCGAGAGATGAATGTCAGCATTTCCATAAATCTCCAATTTAGAAAATTAAAATACTATGGGGATCATAAAGGGCTGAAGCTGACGTCTAGTTTCAGTTCTGTGCTGCTAGAGAAGACAGGCTGTCAAGGCCGTTCAGTTTAATTGCTGGGGGAAGGCAAGCACAAAATTAAAAGAATGGGTAACGCAGGCGACGAGGGTTTCGTGTTCTGTGTGGGTTCAGCTTGTAAACTCCTTTCCTCTCCCTTGCTTCTTTTATCTTTCTACCTTCACTTCAGGTGTCTCCATGTGCCTCTCTCCCTCCCTCTCTGCCTTCACCCACCCTTCCTCAGCAGCTCTGAGGCTGCTCTGCTTTAGGTAATGCTTTAACAGGCAAGATGTGGGTTTCTCTCAGGAAATCTGGCTTTGCTCTGTCCGCTCCCATTTGGGACTTTTAATGAGCACCTGCCAGTTTCCAATCTGTGGCACTGGTCACTGTGTTACCTCTGGGCGACTGTCTGAGATGTTTTTCAGTTTTCATCTTCCCCTGTGCCAAATGATGCTTTCCTACCGAGTTTCCAGTGCAAATAGGCCGTTATTTTCTGGAAGTTTCCAATGGCAGCCTGTCTGATTTGAAGATGGACAATGAAAAGCAAGCTGACTCCCCCTGCTCGCTCGCCTCTCACAGTTCTAATTACATTTTCCCCCTCAGTTTTCTCCTATCAGCTTGAAAGTGCTGGCTGATATGTTCTTCTTATTTTTGTTAGGGTCTGGGATGTGTCAGTGCTGCAGCCTGGAGGAAGTATCACTCCTGCAGAGCTGAGCAGGGAAACACTGGAGGAAACTGTATTTACGAGACAAGATAAGGAATAGATTATTTTGCACTGATTCGGCTTTGACTTTGGCTGCTCGTGTGTCCATGAGAATAGAAATCCTCTGAAACAGGTTGGGGGGGAAGAAAAAAATAAAAATTGCCTGTCAGAAACAGGCAAAGTTACGAGGTGATAAGAGGGAATGTAATTATGTTGTTGCAGACTTTTAAAACACCGTCGTGTCTCACCATTGCAGGGTGCCTGAGGGTTCTCACACAAGAGGGCGCTCCTGGAATTTTAAAGGAAAACATTAGGCTCTATTAGGACTTTTTTCACAGGCCATGTGTGTATTTTAATATGCTGGTTTCAAGCTGTCATGCTTTACTAAGGTTCATTCTCGGAGCCTCGGAAAGTGGTGTCTCCCTTCTGTGTTCGCCCTTTCAGCAATTAACAAATAACTCTTCGTATTACAACTTTTAACCACTGAATCCACCTGATGGAAAGTGGATTGGCACTGAGTCTGAACAGCACAACTGTGCAGATTTTGATAATGGTGGTGTAAATAGTGGGTGATCACTCTTATGTCAGATGTAATATTCGAGTAATGCCAGACAGAAACAGGACCTGGTTTTTGTTTTCTCTCAAAGCAAATCCTCGTATTGGGACAGTATTATTACGTTCTAGTACCTGGAGAAAAGCACCTGCTTTTAGGCTAATGTAGAAAAGGAAACATACTGAGAAACTAGAATCTCCACGGAAAATGACATCAGGAGGATGGTTCTGTAATGATTTTTGTTTGCTTGTTATTGTGGGGGGTTGTTTATTTTTGTTGCTGCCGTTGGGTTTGTTTTGCACATTGAAGAAGTGTGTTCAGCCAAGACCACTGTTTTGGGTATAGTCAGAACAGGGCAGAAGATTTGACCTGTATGTGAAGAACTTGGCAATAATAAAGTGTGGTGAAACATTTTGTGAAAGGTGAAAATTCCATTTCTTCCTGAGCTTGTGTCCTCTGTTGTCACTTAGCTATGATGCCGTTTGAATGCTCAGTAGCCTGTTTGGAATTCAGAATGGGTGACCTGAAGCTGAAAGACTGTGTAGGTCAATTAGTATCCATCCATTTCTTATCAGCTTCCATGGTAAGAAATGTTAAATGTTGGTGAGAGAACACCAACTTTCTGGGAAGACACGTGTTAAATGTGGTTCTGGGGTTTTTTTTGAGCTTATGGGAGCCAGTTCTTCCAATTCCCTGGAAATGCAAACCCTTTCCCATCAGTTTGTTACCTCCTACCTAACACTGTTTTTAAAGGGAAAACCCTTGCTTAGCAGAGCACAAACCACAGTAACACAGATGTTTAATGCATTAGTTGTGTGATGCAATTTTCTTCTGGGCCTCTTATGAGTATTGAGACAGGCAATATTTTGTCTGGGCGTGAAGATTAGTGCCCTGTCTTTCAGGAGAGGAAATTGGGGAGGCAATCAGTCTCATCCTCTCTTACCTTCGCAGTGAACTGTTATTTGTTTTGCAAAATTAACACCTAAACAGCCATAAATAATCACCATACTCGTGCTATAGCTGCACAGCCCTGGTAAGTTTGAGGATATTTTTCAGTGTCTATAAAAATGAATGATAGCTTTTAGTAAGGCATTTAACATTCAACCTCTATTTTTCCCTGGTAATGAGTTCTGTGGCCTAGTAAGCTAATGTGTTGAGGAGTACTTGCTGCTAACTCACTTGTCTTGCTTATCTTCTGTCTTTCAGATTCAGTGACTGGCCTTGTTCTTCGCCTGTTCGTAGGCTTGCAGGTCTGGGAGCGACCTCTGTGATCGCCCCTGTGATCCTGCCCGAAGGCAGGACCAGCTCTGTTGGTCCTTTGGGCTGCTGATTGTCCAACTAGTCCTTAACACCTTCAATAAGCCAGACTTTGCAGGCTAAACTGCTGTATTTCATTACAGTCTGAAAATGTTGTCCTTATCGGTCTCGCTGAAACTTAATCCCTTTACTGCTTGTACTTTTATGTGTTTGAAGCGTATCATGTTGTCATCTCCCCTTTGAATTAATCAAAGTATTTACCCTGGCCTTTTTTTTAAAAAAATCTCTGGTCTGATCATTCTCTGGATTGCCCATTTCACTTCCATTTTTTTTTTGATGTGTGATGCTCAGAAGTGGGAATGATATTTTAACTGGTATCTTACAGGCTTGCAGTAGAACAAAAGCGTTTTGCAGATGCTTCTGTATAGAGATGCTACATGATATTTACTCTTTTTTTCTTTTCCTTTTCCCCAAGGCAAACAGAGGCACTTGAAATTCCCAGTTGCTCTTTGGATCTTTAATGGAAGTATGTTTCAGCTTTGCTTTTAATCAAACTGCCAATCTGATAAATCCAATCTTGTGTTTCCTTCATAAGCAAATTTTTCAGTTGGTTACATGTGCTCCTGTCATAGAAATCCAGTTTTTCTGTTTGTTCTAAAAGAGGGATATCAGAACTGACTTTCCACCATTTACTGTCACTTTGATAGTATCTTTATACTTTCAGTAGATGCCGCTCCTTCACAGTGTAAATTGGTCACTTTATTTATTTTTAATCATTAATCCACTGTGAACAGGAACTGTAAAATCCAGGATTTTGTTTTGTGGTCGTTTGTTTGGCTTTTTCCCCTCAGTGCTTGTAGTTAACCTGGAAACCAGCAGTAATAGTTTGAATTACTCTTTTCTGCATATATTGCACTCCTTAAAGTTTCCCTTCATCTTGATGGGGTAGAATTGAGCTCATGATTGAAATTTCTGTGGTACCTCACCATCCTCTTCCCTTAACCTAAGTAATTAGATGTTATATTCACATGTTGCTCCTTTATTCTTTACTTAGACTGGTGTTCTTCCCTTTTCAGTGGAGTTTTGAACATAGCAGTAAACACAACTACAGTTTGGGTTTTATTTTTTTTTCCTGAGGAGAAGGAGCTTGAAGGTTTTCCAACTTCTTGATCTGTCAGATCGAAGTGGGTTTGTTAAAAAGCAGCTTGCCTTTTCCTGTTTGTTTTACATTACCTGCTCTTCCCCATGAATTGCACCGGTTCCCTTTTGATTCGCGTTTCCTAAATCTTTATATTTTCTGATTGGAGGCCCAGGCAAGCACAGCACACGAGAAACAATCAAAATGTTAATGTAATTTTAAATTACTTTAAGTCCAGCCCTTGTGCTCTCTCTTCCTAGAGAATGACCTTCATTTTTGTCCCTGCAGGGAAGAAATCTTCCTTAGGCAACTCTAGGCCATAACGTGCCACTGTTTTTTAAGCAGAATTCCCCATTGATTTCTTCAGGGAGTTCCACTTAAAATGCAACATCACGGCAGAGCTCAGTCTAGTTACATACATCACATGAAAGGATGCAGTTCACATGCATTTCTGAATCCTGTGTCTGAGCTCCAGTGGCCACTAGAGGGAAGGAGAGGTCCCAGACTGTTTCCATTTCAAAAGAAACATTTTTTTTTTTTTTTCTCTCCTTGGTTTTAGATTAATCTCTAAGAAATAACTGCTAATCTATATTAGCTCATCTTCTTTCTTTATTATAAGAACATTAAGCATGGGCAGTAGTGCTTGTGATTCTTAACTTCACTGTGCTCTTCACCAAGAAATCATGTTGGTCCCACGAAAAGACTTTCAAACCATCAGTACAAAAATTAAAAAAAAAATAAAAAAATTAAGGAGTTCTGATTAATGAGATGTGTTTCTTTTCTCTCTCTCATAGAGCTCTAGAACTACTGGCAAAATATTGGATTAGTGTTGCAAACTGTCAGGTCCTTCACTTATAATACTGTCACACTGCTTATTCCAGCTACTAATGACTATGGAAGAGCAGGCACTTTAGGCTACTGAAAAATCCAAATTGCGTTCCAGACAGGTTGACACTGATGCTTCAAAGTGCAGGTTTGCAAGATGATATTTCCTGATCTCAGAAGAAAAGAGGTGTCAAATTCAGTTTTACTAAGGGACTGATTGCACTTTCCTTTTAACTTTAGAAAACTACAGAAACAATCCATTTGATGGGGCTCTAAAGGTGTTTTCCTTTCACATTCTCTTCTGCCTGTACATAAGCATGGAGTGCTATAAGCTCGTGTGTTCCTTCAGGTTTCTAGCTACCCATTCTCTGTAAGCATGACCTAATCTTACACCAGCTCAATGTTTTCTGTGTTTTAGCTGCCATTAATCCTGGAGATGCACCAGGAGCTGAGCATTGAGGACGTTCAAAATAGATCCGTGCTTCAAGAAATGGGGAATTCCTTGGGGGGGAGGATGTTTTAGGCTTGCAAAAGGGTTGAAAGGGGAAAAAAAGGCACTTTCTGAATTGAAATATGTGTTGGAATACTCATTCAAGTCTCTGTGTTTCTTTGTTTGAAGAAAGTGGGGGAAAAACTAGGAATGCTGGAGCAACTTGGGCTTCTCCGTGTATTTCCACAGAAGCATGTGGGTGAGTAGAAATGGCAAGACAGGCTGGTCATCAGTGTGAAGTTTGTCCTTCACATACTATGCTAAGTGGTCTAGGATCCTTAAAAAGCCCCCTAAATTAAAAAAATCTGATCAACATCTGTTGAGGGTCATGCAAACTCTAGTCCCAGGTGCCTCGAAGAGCAGACATCCTGAGTGTGTAACACAGCTGACACAACAAGCCAAATTGTTCCAATGCCCCTTTTGAAGGAGGAGGGAGGAGGGATGTTGGTGAGAAAATCCCAATCATGAGATCTTTTGGGGTGTTTTGCTAGCAGCTAGTGTGTAATCATGGAAAGTGGTGAGCATGCTGTTACAGCCTTTTCAAGATGAATAATGTTACACTTAAAATGAGGCTTAGGATGAATTTACTGATAAAGCAAGCTTTTATAAGGTCTTCAGTATATATAATACTTGCTGGCACTGGGCCAAATGATCTGAAAGAACTATGTGCATGCCCTAAGATAAATAACTTTAGGCTGTCTTATGACTTTCAAAGTACATACTAATTTAAGAAGAATAGATCTAGATGCCTTTTGTCTGGCCTAACCTCCCTTATTTGTACAGTGTATATCTGGATCACTTGTGAATATTGACATGATCCAAATTGTTACCCTGTGCAAACATTTACTAAAGCAGTGTGAGGTGTAGTCTCTAGTTTGATGGAACTTAAAATGCCAATTAAAAATGATGACTTATTTAATGCCAACAGGCCCAGACCCTGCAGTGCTTACTCAAGCAAAATTCTAATTGCCTCCAGTGGGAGGTTTGCTGAAGGAAGAACAGTGGGGAGAGGCAGAGGCATAAGCAAAGGCACAACCTCAAATATTACTCCAGGTGTCATAAGGGGGAGCATTTTTTATTCCCTGGCACCAGTGAGGAGCCTGTCCTTCTTACAGAGAGTGGACAAGCAGGGATTTATCTGCATATCTGGAGCTCCCTGCAATTATAGCTCACTTCAGGAACTGTGTTTGCTGAAAGCTGACTTTGCATTGAAATCTCCAGATTTAATGACAGTGAAATAACTCAGGAGCACGTATGTGTTTTCCCAAATGGATGTGGGATGATGAAATGGTGAACAGGACGGGAGGTGACATTAGAAAGTACCCACAAAAGTAAAATTTTACAAGAATTTTTTTTTTTTTTATATTTTTTAAGTTATCTAGAGACAAGGTATCTTAAGAGAGCATAAAGCTGCAAACAGAGAAAAAACGTGGTTTCCATCTCTCTTAGTCTTTATTTAGGGTTCTGGTTGTCCTGCTTCCAGCAGCCAGGAAAACCTGTGCATCTCATCATGAGTTAGTAAGGTACAAGGAATGTCATCCGAGTGATAGTTGTTCTGTTTGCTGTCCTTCTCTATCCATTGTTTGACTAGCACTTTTATCTGCTTTTTGAACTCAGAATGAACTGTCTGTGCAGGATTTTGGTTGCTACTGCTTGAGATGTGTTCACAAGACAGACAAGTTGGAAGGGTTTCCTCTGGCTTCATCAGGGGAGTCATTCCTAAGTGCTTTTGACAGTACCAAACCCCCCAGAGAGCAGATCTGATTGATTACTATTGACTGACAGATTAGTTGGTTTGTTTGGGTTTTTTTGCAGGTAGTGAGTTCCTCTCTATTCAGTGTGTACCTGTAAATGATGCTGCTTCAGTTACCTTTATTTTTAATAATGCTTTAATTTAACATGCTTCTTGCAGAGTTTTACTACTACCACCACGTTTCAGTCAGCAGAACAACTTAATTGGAGACTCAGAAAGCAGAAATGCTCTAAGAATAAAGAAGAAAGGAAAGTTGAGCTTGTATGGTCCTTTTGAAGAGCTTTGCCATTTATTGCCAGAAATACTGGGGTTTTTTTTTACTAATTTATTATGTCATTGTGAGCAAAAAAAAAGGTCTTACTCAGACTTACCGTATTTGTGAACTTATTTTTAAAATTTTGAAATTCTTGAATTTTGCTAATCATCCCGAGCTGATTAGATGTAGTAGATGAGTAGATGATCTATTTAGGGCATAAATTGCTGTTTCAGTGCAGCTGCTGTTCCAGCAGCAGAGATGTCAGCTGTTGCCTCGGTGGTAGAGGATTTAACCGGTGGGCATGTCAAAGGAACTGGAAAGGCACATGTTCAGTGCAGGTTCATTTTTTTATCCTTTCCAGTCTCCACACAAGAGGGATAATGGCAACTCTGCGTGGGAGGGCTGACCATTAAATTCAGAGGCGTAGCAAATATAAATAATAACTCTGTTTTTATATATGACATCTCCATCTCGGTGGTATCTTTCCAGAACAAACAGTACTGAAGCTATCTGAACCTCACTTACCTTTGATAAATCCTGGAGGCTTTCCTCCTCTTTGTGATCTTGTTTATTAAGTGACAGATATTTCAGAGGGGTGTTCAGTTGATTTAGAGCTCTTTACTCAATGCCATCTAAAACTGTGTTATTTAAATCACTGGAAATTTTGTGTTAGATTTGGACATCAGCAGTACTGCATTTTGCAAGAATTATACTCTGGTTAGGACTTTGTCCTAGGTCACTGTTAGAATGAGGAATGTGTAGTTGCCATAAATTCTGTTTGTATTCAGTGGTGTGACACTCCATTGTCATACTCCATTGTGACTAGGACAATCATCACAATACCATGTATCACAGTAGCAGTGAGAAATAAACTGGACAATAACCCTATCTAGATTGTGCTTAAAATAGTTTTCATACTGATGTACCCCTGCTCCCAGACAGCTGCTTTAAATGATGCCAGGTATTATGCAATCTACCTGATTATATTTAGATTTTAGTATTGAATATGCTTAAAAGCCAGCAATTTTGAAAAAAAGTACATATAAATGCTTACTGATAAATGCTGTGATTACAGAGAACTAATTTTAAAGTAGTAATTATTATTCTCTCAACACACCTTATGAAGAAAGGTGTTAATTTGATCTTGGTTTTCTTTTTTTTTTTTTTTGTCTTACTTGTGATGGGAAACTTCACATTTTCTTGGACTGCTGAGAATATTTTCCAAATCATGAGGTATCCTGCTTATGTTCTTTCATGGAGTTTCTTTCATAAGAAGAGGTTGGTTTTGAATTTCACAGTCTAACAAAATGTGGCACTATAAATGTAGTGCACAAAAACACAGTGAAGACAAAAACAATCCCTCCCCACTTGGAAATTTAAATTCACTTTAAAATGTGAACGAACTTATACCAATGATTTATTTGTAGCACTTATTCAGCATTTCCTTATCAAATGCCTTATGCTAAATAACTGTGTCTTAAAGGGAATGACAGGCACTAATTGCATGTAGGCCCATAACTTGGATTTAATGTGATGGTGGTGGTTTTGTTCTGTCACAAGCCCATGCCTTCTAACATGGAGTTGTTAGGAGAGCTGACAGCTATTTAGGTGGCTCGTAATCAGGGAACGTTTCATGTACCAGATCTGCTTTTGTAGATCAATTTTTCTATTGGTTTTTGTGTTCTGTATCTGAAAATTTGATTTATTGTATCAAAAACTGATTTAAATAGACTTGCAATTCAAGGCGACTTTGATCTGCCTCTGACTTAAAAACCAAACAGCTTTATCTTTCTATCATTTTATTTCACAGATGTGTAATAGCTTCGAGTGCTTAAAAAACCCACAGCAATTTAAATATTCTCTTTCTCCTAATCTTTTCTCTTGGTTCCTGTAATTCAGCAGCACAGGTGAAATGATGAAAACTGTGCAGACTTTATTTTTTTTTTAATGGTTGACTTCAGTGTAAACTGTATGAGATTTTTTTTTTGCCTTTAGCTATAGCCTTTAGTTTCAGCTGATTTCCACTAGTGTTCTTTGTGGAGGTTGTGTTTGAGTACATATTCAAAGACTTAACCATGTGCAGGGATGTCTGCAGGGCAAGTGACTTCTGCAGTTGGTTCTGCTGACATTAGAGACCTCCAGTAACCATAAAATCAAGGGCACTCAGAAGTGTGTTCCAGGTCAGGAGCAGATGTTTCGGGGGGGGGGGGCTAAAATGTGTCCACTTAAAATGTGACGATTGGCCAATATTTATAGACCTTTCTCTGTAAATATCTTGAGTTTGGCCCTTAGGAGAGATGTGTTTGTTAACAGGAATGGTTTTAAATTCGCTCTCCTGACAAGGCAGCCTGTTTTCCAGACCTGTGCCAACTGAAACACATCCTACTAATTATGACTGTAGGGGAGACCAAGCAAATGAAAGATGGAGCTGTGCTTGTGGCAGTCATTCATCACACAGGAGGACACCCGTGGAATTTGTTCTCGTTATTACTTTCCCAGCCTGGACACTGGTGACTGTTCTCCTCTGCTCGGGTTGTGCACCCTTGCTGTTTGAGCTTTCCTGTTGAGCATCCTTTTATGTTTCTTTGAGGCTGTAAACGTTTGTATTCTGGATTTGTTCAGTTTAAAGAATAATAATTATGTTTGCTTTGTAGTAACTGTGCCATCTAATCCATATTAAACAGTGCAACTGTACATGTAGACTAGTTTCCGAGGAAAACCCCCCCTCTCTCCTGCCTCTGGACCCCTCCTGGAAATTTTGTAAGTGAAGTGTCTCACTTTAATCACACCCTGTTGTTGCCAGCCTAATCCTGAACTCATATTCCTAACAAAATTATAGCTTTTTAAAGGTTTGCAATGCCGTTGTGAAGTTTACCATGCATTCCAAATGATTTAAGATACTTAAATGGTATTGGAACAAATTACTGCCTTCGTTATGACAGACAACAGATGAGTACATTATACTACTTATTCTCAGCTTCTTTAACTAAAATACTGTGATTGTTTTCCATCCAGTGGTTCTGTAATTACTCTTTCTTTATGTTCACTGTAAGGATTAAGATGGCATTTCTTTTCCTCTCTTTAAATGGCACAATCAATATAAATCTTGGGCATTGTTAGGAAGTTGATCGATTATTTAATTTATATTTCAGTGTGAGTAGGATGGTGGTATAAGCTGGGTAAAATTTGGCAAAGATACTTTGTTACTTACTGCTTTGAGTCTGTTGAAAGATTTCTTGTGGTGAATTTTGCGAAGTTGAACATATTTACTGGGTTACTGATAGGATCCAAGCTGGTAATTTGAGGAGCGTGAAATTACATTCATATTTTCATCACTACATACCCTCTTCGGATTATTGCTCAAGGAAAAGAAAAAAAAATAATACTGGATCAACTAAGGTTTTGATTTGATTTGTTGGTATGAGATTCTCCCTCCAGGGTTGACAAAGAACAGAAACTGTTGCTGCATCTTCACGGCACCCAGAAGGGTGTCTGCAGGGATCCACTGCACGGGTGTTGTTCAACTTGCTCCCAGTTTCCAGTCTTTCCAACTGTGTTGCTTTGCTGCATGTGCTGGGTGGGTGTTCTGGTGGTCAGATCTGAAGTATGGGGGGTGGGCTGCTCCACGTTCATTTTGGCACGTTGACCAAATTCATGTTCATTTCATAGCAACTGCAAATTAAACCAGAAAATTTTGCCTGCCGTGCTGTCTTCTGAGAGAGCCAGTAAAGACATGGTGTCTGGACAGCTTTTATATTTTATTTGTTTAAAAAAAGGCATAAAGTTAGCACACTGATAAAAAGTGATCTTTAAAAGAACTGTGATCTGAATTGGCGATGGTGAAATGAAATTTTTTCAAGTATCTTCACATTTGCAATGAAGAGTTTAGAGTAACCAGCACTTGCTGTGGCAAAATGTCAGAATTTTATATATGAGGGATCAGATAGCTTTGTGAAGCCAAGCATTCAGTGACATACTGCTGGTATTTATTCTACTTTATCAATGCTTCTCTTCCGAAGGGGCGCTCAGTGAGGTAACGCATCCGCACACAGAGGCAGGCACGGTGGTGTCTGAAGCAGTTGAATCTGGGACCTGTTGTTCCTACCCTTGATGCATGGGCTGTGTTCCTGCTGGAGCCTGCTTCTGGGGATGTTGGAATGGGGAGCATGTGGGGGAGAAGGGGATGCTGTTCTCCTGGGATGCTGAAATGGCCCCATGTCATCAAAAGAAAAGTCTTTTCATAGAAGTATCGCCGAGAAAAGAAATTGGTACTCAATGTAAGCATCTCCTGTACAGGCTGCAGAACACACTGAGAAATGCCAGATCTTTGCTCACAGAAGTTTCCAGAAGGCAGATAAAGACAAACACACTGTTCCAAGGACTCTCTGCCATTGCTTTGAATTACTCTGAAGGAAATTACTTAGAGGGCTTGGAGAAACCGAGATGGTAACGAATGTAGTGCAGAAATAATTGATCCTTCTTGTTTATTAGGTTGTGTCCCTGTTGTGGAAGTTTTGTCAATAACAATAACACTGTAGAGATGTCTGTCTGCAGTTAGTCTGTGGCTAGATCAAACATTTCATGGAGTTGTAGTTACATGATTTCTCCTTGAAGAAGGTGATGTATTATTTAATTTGTAACTAAGTCCTGGGACATCTTGAAGCACAGCATTGTTATTTATCTTTGCTATTCCAGGCAAAATTCCACTGGTTACCTACAGCACTAGCCTGTGTTTGTGAAAATCAGGCTTGCATACAGTTGATAATGATTTTGGAATATTTTCAGAGCAGAATTAAACAAGTAACTTTTAAATTTGATTTGAAAGTGTGGGGTGTTTGGAGGAAACCTTTGAGTACAGTGTTTACTGAGCTCATGCCTGTAGTTGTTACGCAGGCATTTGATTTGTATTTTATATATATATTTTTTTAATGCATTTGCTTTTAAGTACCAGCCTAGCACAAGGAAGGTATTTCTTCAGTCAGTACCAACAATCCCACTTGTTTCTTTAGTGGTAATAAAGATCAGTTTGCCTGGGTCCAGTGCTGAGGTTCTGTGTTAGCTCACAATTAGCAAGCAGTCTTGCTCAGGGTTGCTCTTCACAATTGTTTGGATGCTGGACAGTTAAATTGATCCTCTGTTGACATTCTAAATGTTTCAGCCACCCTGTATAAAAACCTGTTGCTGCAATTTGTACGATGGCCTTTCTGCATTAGTCACATTGTGCAAAGTAGTCTCTGATGATTTCTTTTAGTAACCTTCATAAGATGAATTAAACCTTAAGTTCTAAGTATCTGATTCTAGTGACCTTCACCTCAAGGAGGCTTTTTTATTGAGCTTTTAGCCTTCCATCAGGCAGAAACATGGTCATCAATAAAAATAAAATAAACACATAGTCGTGCATCCTCTTCTTACTTGAACAGAAGTGTTCAGAAATGTATAGCTCTTAGTTTGGCAAATACAGGTAGTCTGCCAACTGCATTTGCATTTTAAAATTTACTGCAGTGAGGGTCATTCCAATTCAAAAGAAACTATTTGGTAAATGAGTTGGCAAGCAGAATGACTTCGTACTCTTTAAAGGAGCTCTGCCAAGAGCTGGCTGAAAAATGCTTGTTGTCTGATTGTACCTTTTGAAATGAGAAGGCAGGGAAGACTTTTGGCTTCAGCAGAATAAAATACATAAGACTCCCTTAGCCAGTGAAGGAACTGCCATATTCTAGCATGTAACTCTTTGTGATCCCTGCCTTAAAAATGTGAATGAAGGGAGAAGAAATTTGATGACCAGTGGCAATTAATAAGAAATTGTCTAATGAGGGATGCAGCCATAAAAGAGAGTTACTCTTATGAGTTACTCTATGGGAGTTCCAAACCCCTTGCCCTGAAATGCCAGTATAGTGCAGACAATGTAGTGCATTCAAAATATGCCATGAATAGTCCAGGACAATGTTAAGCAAAATCCAGGATAGTATTAAGGAAAGTCATCCTGGAAATCAGGCGATTCAACTGTAGTGAGAGACCTGAGAGGTTTTTCTCTGTCAATCACACGGTCATGGGCTGCCAGTATTTTTACCAAAGTGTTGCTCTCTTCATCTTGTCTTCTTGCCAGTGGCTCCCATGGGCTCTGCTCAGTGCAGCACATTCTCAATGTAGTCGATGCTTCGTTAGTGCAGTTGAGCAGTGGGGCATCTGGCCCAATATTTGCATGGCACTAGTAACAGAAATGTAAAGAAACCCTTTGAACTGTGTGCAGTTTGGATCTTAGTTGTAGGAACTGTAGGAACTAGAGACTGAAGGTAATTATTTACACTTGTTTCAGATTAGTTTCCTGCCCTTCCTAAAGGAAAAAAAAATTTTCTCTGTTTTCGTCTTTGCACAGCCATCTCTTCTACTTAACTCTTCCACTTTCTAAAAGAAGAACAGTAGGAAGGAAAGAAAAACCTTTGCTTTTTTGATACTTGGGATGAATGGAAACCTGCCTGACATGGTTGAGGAGTGCTCTCTCTTGTTAAAACTCATGACCTACATCCAGATTAATCAAAGGAACCCCAGGGGTAAAAAGTCAAGGCTCTTTGGGACTAGAGAAGATGGTGTGGTCCAGAGGGGAAAAACCTTCCCAGAAATGTCTGTGCCACAGTCCTCTGCCACTTAAAGTAAAGGAAATTTAGTTCTAATCTGCCACCGTGCGATTGGGTTTTTTCTTAATGAGAAGTTAGCCTCACATTTTGGTCTGCTCATATTGGCAAAATACTTAGTTTTAAGATTAAATTCTTAGTCAGTAGGGCGGGGTTCTTTTGTTAATTAAAATGAGGTAGGACATCTCTATGAAAAGCCTTGATAAAACCCCCCACGTTTCCTTAGCTGTATTGTCCAGCCCTGATGATTTTTATGCGTGAAACAGTTGCAGGTTAATACCTGGCAGTAAATACTAAATCTGTGTGTGGTGACTGACAGATTAAGCACTAGGGATTCCAGCGGAGATTAGACCACACGCTCTGAAAGTGCAGATGTCACTACTATTTTACGTCACACTGCTGAGTTTAGCTGCCTTATGTTTCACATAAAAACAGGAACGATTTTTCCTTTTTTTTTCTTTTTTTTTTTTCTGTTTTCTTTTGTGTGTGTGTCCCAGGTTCTCACTTTAGGTGGTGCTTTTGGCACCGTTCACGCTTGCAGAGATCAAGTGATAACTGATGCAGCAGAACCATGAAAGGCTGTGAGCCCACTGCATGAGTTAGGTAGGTGGCCTTTTTGGTTGAATCTGAGAGAGGAGGAGAACAATCTAGAGGATTTGGGAGTGGAAGTGAGGCAATTTATGGCAGAATAAAAGCAAGGAAGCAGAGATGGAAAACTAAACGAGACATGACTTTGGCAAAGTTGTGTTGTGTGTGCGTGATGCTTGTCAGAGCTGCCACCTTTCAGCTGGGTTGCTCACAGTCTGTGAGGACTCACATAGTTTACTAGATAATGTGCTTATGTATTAATCTCACATACATTTTACAAGTATGCTTATGAATTCATGTAGAACAAATAAAAGTCATAAAAGAAGTATTTGCTGCCCTGAAGCCTTAAAATCAACGTGGGGAGAAGCAAGTTATGTGCACAAACCCAGCAAGGTGAGAGAATGGATTCGCTTTCACCAACTGAAAGCAAGAATTGCAGCCAAGTCTGAACAGAACTATCTGCATGTCACTGATCACCACGACTCAGGGGTGTTGCAGGATCTACTGAACAGGAACAAATGCTGCTAATAAGTCTAGTAATATTATCAACAGGTCTGCCCTTTGTAGGAGACATGTCATTACTGACTCTTGTTAGTTTTCACAGCACTCTAGGGATGGAGCGTTGGAACAGTGCCTTGGAGACCATGGCCTTGTGTCACTGTATTTAAGGAGAAATTGTCTGCTCCTCTCGAGATATCTATTTTACTCCATTTCTGGGAGATGTTCTTTAATCTGTTTGTACTGGAGGTGTGCAATTAAAACTTCCTTGGCCCGTTTCTTTCCTTCAGTGAACCCTGAAAGAAATTAGTTTTTATTACATAGGACTCTGCATTAATGTGATGATTATATTACATTGCATACATCAGGGTGTCTGCTAATTGCCTGCCAGGAATGAATTCTTTTTCTGCACACTGCCTGTTCCTCTTATATATTTTGACTCTGAAATCAGGGTTCCTTGTGAGCATCAAAACCAGGTCGTAGCTGACATCTGGGTAAGAAGTAGGTCAGGTCAGCGTAATCTCCAGGAAGCTGGTGCAGAGAATTCCCTTGCCTCTCTCAGCAGTGATTTGCTTGCAGACCTGTGATCATTCAGGTTTTTCCTCTGGCTTAGCCTGACAGGAGCTCTGGGAGTGTTTCAGCTTTGTGCTGCAGAGGTGTGGTTTGGCTGCTGGAACTGCCTGGGCTTCCCTCTGCTCATTAGGTGCTGGCCATGGCAAGGGCTTTGTGTAACGTTGGTGCTTTGGCTTTTTCTGTTCTGTAGTTACAGCAGGCTGAGTATTTCATTCCCAAATTGAAATATATAACTCCAGTCTTTCAGCTTGATGCAGGTTATTTGGGTGAGACATGGTTGTGTATGGCACAGAGGTCAGACTGCATCAGAGGTCAGAAAGGATGTGTCCTTTGCTATGCAGGGAGAATTTAACATTTTACAAGTCTGACTCTCAGTTACAGAGTTCAGTTCAGGTAAGTGAAATTAGGATTAGTCTCTCTCAAATGGTCCCTTTTTGCCCAATCCTTATCTTGATTCCAAGGACAAAGTTAATGTTTTGCCTGTGTCTTCTCCAGGCTGAGATGTCTTCAAAGAATTATTGTTTTTTCCCCTGACTGTAAAGCAGAACAACTCTTCCAGCAACTTAACCAAAAATAGCTGCCAACAGAGAGAATAAATTAGCAACCAAAGAGTGTGAAAAAGCTATTTAACTTTTTCAAATAGAAGACCATGTCTTACTCATTCCACACAGCTTCTGAAGTTGGACTTTTCTTTCTTCTGTGCTGCAGAATCAATTTTGAATGGATAAGAACCAAGTTGCTTCAAAAAGAGGAGGATCCTTTAACACTAATAACATTAAAGGGATAGGAAATGTGATAGTTGCAAGTTCTGCTGTGTTAAAGCTCTGAGACCTGGTTGTGCCACATGCAGGAATCTGAAGGACTTGCTGGAATCTGCTCTGCTTAGACTCATGCTTCTGCTTAAATTAGTTTGGGTTCATTTGGGATGTGTGGCAAGGGAATTCTTTTTCTTTACCTGGCTTTCCCAGATACAAGGCTTCTTGCATAAAAAGTGATATTTTAATATTACAAAAGAGCTTTGGAAAAGACTCTAGATTTCTCCACTTGTGGGATGCAGTATTTATTTAATCTAGTATTTAGAAAATGATATTTTATATACTGGATAGCTCTAGTGCTATGAGCACATTCTTGGGACACAGCCAGACTTCTTGGTTTCTCCACTACATTTACAAATGCACAGAGGACATCTTTGCATGATTAATACTGGTTTTATCCAAGGCATTGAAGTCCTTTTTCTTGTAAATCTTCTGTATTAGTGTGCTTTAATAGTTAGTCAGAGCTGTGAGCAGAACTGTGCCGACTGATGAGTAATAAACTGCAGCTACTTAAAGAAAAGACACCTGAGTCAGCAGGACTTTTCCACTGAGGCCTGTCTGGAGATGGATCCCTGTACCATTCCATGAACTCAGTCATACTGTCCTTCTTGGGAACGTGTCCTGCTCTTCTGTGTCACCTGCTGGAAAAAAATGTGCCATTCATTTTGTCTTAATTAACCCTTTAAAATTTGTCTGTGTATTTATATAATCAGGGCAAGTTGAGGAAAGGCGAAAGCAATTGGTGCTTTAGTGGCAGAAAGCCCATCTGATTTTGAATGTGTGAACCCTTCATGGTTTAATTTGTGTTAGGAACAACTAGTGACCCAATATTTATTTATTTTTAAACAAGTCTGAATCTGATATGGGCACAAAACTGTTTCGGCTGGGTCTGTCAAGCTGAAGAGTTAATATTGCTGTTGAGCTGCCATATTTTGATGCTGCAAGGTTGTGCTGGATGGCAAGTTATGAATATATCAGTCTTTTTTTTTTTCTTGTCATCACTTTTTAAAATTTTTTAAGCAGCTCTCTGGTGATTTATGATGTTTTCACTGGAGCGGTTTCTTGTCCTTGAACCAAACTTTTCACATGCAAACACTACAGCAAGACATTTCAATCAGGTGTGTATTTTAACTCTGGTGATCGTGACCTTCACACACGAGGTATTGGCTGTCCCTTTTATAGGAATGATCCTTCAAGCCCCGTCTCACTGGCCTCACATTATGTGATTGCCTTTTCATTCCCGTAGTGCTTCAAGGTGGGATGGTCGTAATAAGCTTCATGCTACCTCTGATGGCTGTATCAAGCTGAAAGAGATGTGAGATCAGGCTGCATCTGTATTTTGCATGAGCTGCATCTCTCCTAAGAACACTTTGCTTGTTTTAGCATTGCTGGGAGCACCCCTCCACTTGTTTCAGCTGAAGGCACTGATTTTGGCGTCTGTACTTTCTGAAACTTCACTCTGTGCATTTATGCTTTGGTGGGTTTGTGTGTAATTATAATCTGTGTGCTTCATGACTGTTTAATTCAGTTTGTCTGACAGTAGCTTTGCATTATTTCCTTGGGTAATTCTGGGGAAGTTTGCATGGACAAATGTTCATATTGCATTTAGTTGTTTAAACTTGGTGTACTTGTGTCTCCTTCTCTAGAAGGAGAAAACAAGGCACTGCATTAATGTTATTCATGCAAAATGTTGTCTTCCAAGCCACTGATCCCTGTTGCTCCCTGCTTCAAAATAGTGCATTATTTCCTTTACCACAGTTAGTGCAAATGACCCTTAAAACTAACCATTGCTTTACCACCTTGGGTATTTTTCTTCCTGATTCCCACACAGCTTTGTGTTGAGTTCATCTGTGTTTTGTACCAGTGCATTTGTTTTTTGCTTGCTTTTTTACCTTCTGAGGTGTTGGGTGAATGGACTCTAAGCCTGTACCACACATCATCTCTGTCTGGATGTGATCTTGCTCATATGTATCTGTAAGTCTTAACAGAGTTTCTGAGCATTCTTATATATTTCCTGTATTTGTATTTCCCCTCATTAATCAGTTGCACGTTAGTTTATCTTTTTAAGAGTTCATAATAGCATGACTTGGCTGTTTCACACAGCTTGGCAACCGAACAATCTGCTCTTTCTCCAAGTCCATTATTATGCTTTGTTGGCATATGATGGAGATTGTGGATTGGAAACCTCCTGGTTTATGCTGAAAAATCCAAATGCTGTTTGTAGCCTGTGGCAGCAGTTGCCCATTACAGATGATAATGTGGCTGCTCCTCTTCGAGTTCTCTCTGTCTGGCTTCACTGCAATTTTTCATTGTGATCAGAAGGGTTTCCAGTTTCTAACTAAATTCTTTTATGTCTGTCTGCTCACAGGCAGGACTCTGGTCCATTTTCATGATTTTTTCTTTGTCTGTGTGTGCAGGAGGGATATTTGGTATTCTTACCTTCTGATATCAGGTATTGAAGGAGCTAATTCCTTTCTTTCACCAAGTTCACTGGAGGAGAATAAATGGGGATGGAGCTAAGGAGCATAATGAGAGCTTTTTGCTTTTCTATTTGTGTGTTTTCCCATCTCATCAAGCGCTTGTAAAATGCAGAGCTTTCTAGATGTTGCCTCACATGTAAATATGCCATAAAATCAACTCTTGGGTAGCAGTATAATCATAAAACATCAAGCTTGGGAAATTTTTATCTTTTCTGTTGGGTTTGGCAGGTTTTGTTTGTTTGGGGTTTTTGAGGGTTTGGGGGCGGTGTTGTTCTTTTAGTTAACTTGTGTGAAATGAGTTGGATAGAGATTGATTACCTAATTAACAAACATTTGTATAATCCTTGGAGACTTGTGAGTGAAAACCTTGATTGAGCTGCAAAATTGGTGGTAGTGATGGCCATACCTTGAGCACTTTCCTCTCTGTACACAGTAGTCTCAACAGCTTGCATTTTTTGAAAGAACATAAATACCTTGCTTGGTTAGATCAATTGTCTTTGTAGCCCCTCAGTCTTTTCCAATAGCAGCAGCACTCCCTTGTAATCCCCAGCAAACACCCTCATTGACTTTGGGGTGTTGCAGACACATTCCTGCCTCTTTGTTGTCTGTTGATGGACAGATTTTGCAAGAATTTCAGAATTTCTCCTCCTTTTGCTGTAAGATGTATTGGTTGAAGCTTATTGAACTGTGTTACTGCCTGTTAGCCTGTGCACCTGCTCTGGAATGATCTGCCTTCTTTTGCATTTGGTATAATTTGCAGTGCTCGCTTATTTATGACTGTTGAGTGTTTTAGAAGTGAAATCTTCTTCTGCTCTTTCACTTATCGATCTAATGCTGATATCCCAACTCGAAAACATCGATCCTAATTCCACAGAAGTGCTGGATCATGCTGTGCATATGCCAATCTCCAGGAAGATCCAAGGTTTCCCCAGCAATTCCCCTGAGTGTTGGAGTCTGTTCCAGTGCCTCCTGCTCCCTGTTTTCAGTCATTCCCAGGCTCTGCCTTTCCATACTAAGCCTTACTTGGCTGCCTGATCCCCATTGTTTCCCACTGGGAGGGCTGAGTCCACTTGTCATAGGCAGAAATGGGAACAGAAGAGATGTTATTTTTACTAAAAGTTTACTTGGTAACCTTTGGCTTTTCTTGAGATTTTTAGTTAGTTATTTCTAAAAATAATTTCCTATCCTTGCAATTAAGCTCTCACCTTAGAGCTCACCTCAGAGATGTATTTCCTTTTTTTTTTTGTTAAAAAGAATTGGATGAATTATGCTGTAATTTTCATCTTGGCAGTATCCTCAAAGAATCTCAATTGATCAGAGGTGAGGGGTTTTTTTCCCCCTTCTGGAAATACATCAAATTTGTTTTAATCAAGCCAATTCAATTTCGTTGTTCCTCTTTTTGATCTTAAGAGAGCACTTTCCCTTAACTCAAGTTTGTCTAAAGTCTGTGTTCCCTAGAGCACATACATGAGCTTCTGTGTTAGAATTACACTTGTCACTAACTCTAGGAATCTTCTTTGTCCTGAACCTGTTCATACAAAAAGTCTCTTCTGAATTCCATGAGTTATCTTTGTATCATGACTTTGTGCCCTTCTAGATAGGTATCCCCCTAATTTTAAATAACATCTTCAGCAGGGAGTTGGAAATAAACCGGAATTGTCGTCTTTCTCACTGTAGGCACTTGCTTTAACCTGAGCTTTTTAAGTAAATAGCTGTGTTTTGTAAAAATGTCCTTGTTAAAAAGCATTATTTGATTGTGGCTGCAAAATTTGCACTCGGGTGCAAGCATGTCAATGTCATTTGTAATTCTGGATTTCTCCCACTACATGTAGCACATGAAGTAATGTATTTTAAAGATGATATGGTAATGTTCTGATTTGTAAGGTGAAGCTCTCTACTAATTTCATTATGGTAAGGTCTTGTCCATCAAAACTGAGGTGCTGGTAAAAACCTTAGAACCTTAAGAAGCTAATTAAGGACAAGAACCTCTTAGTCCTCAAATAAAAAGCAAGGAGAGCTGTACTTGCTTCAGGAAGCTTATCAGCAAATGTTAATATGCATAAGTCCATAAAAAAGTGGATTTAAACTGCAAAGTCACCATATGAATTTCTTAGGAAAATTCTCTTCAGAGGTACACAAACATTGTGCTCTTATGAAAAATATTTTCCAAAGAGGAGGAGCTCTGGGTTTTTTTGGTTTTTTTTTTTTGGGGGGGGGGTTGGTTTGGTTTTGCTTGATAGAGAAAAAATCACTTTATGCTAATACTTTATGCTAATAGTCCCTGGACTGAATCACTTAGTCCTATCCAAGCATTTAATATTGAAGACACTATTTTCAGATTTGATCTGTGTCTTGCTTATGTTGTCAGAAGTTACATGCTGTCACCTTCCAGTGCATGCAGGCAAAGGCAGACTTTGCTCTGTACAGATGCCATTGTTTGCAACCCTGAGACCTGCCATTTTGGGTGGGTTTTTTTACTAAAATTTCTGTGAATAAAGACAATCTCTGAAATTCTGACAGCAGAAGAGCCAAAGGGAAGGACAAGTATAGCTGTCATCCTCTTATTAGGATTGGAAGCTGCAAAGATCTGTCTCATCCTAATTATTGCTGATGGGGGAATGGCCATTAGAGGGTGATATTTTTCGGTGTTTGACTTCTGTGTAAAGGCAGAGCAAGGAGAGGCAGAATGGGGAGTAGGGGAAAGAAAAGGAAGATGTTTTATTTCGTTTCTGTGAGAAAAGGCTTTGCAGGACTGAAAGCTATGTGGAGTCTTGAAGACCAGGGAGAGACGTTCAGATGAACTGGAAGTGGTAACAGAAGGAGTTACCTGTCAGTGAGTTTCTGAAAAAAGCTGGGGTGAACATTGCAAGGGGAGGATGAAGCTGCCTAATAGCAGCTTCTTTTTCACTTGGATGGAAGCTTGGGGAAAAGAGAAGATAAATTTGGCAGCAGCTCTTTGGGGGCATTTGAAATGAATAAATTTTTAGCAGCTGCGCGAAGGAAAAGTCATCAAAACTGAAATAGTAGAGGCCCAAATTAGTTTGCACTGATGTGCACACAACACAAGAATGTGCTTTGGAAATGTTATGTAGGAAGTGGCTTTGGGACAGTGAAGCTTTCCTTCTTGGGAGGGAAGAGTCGAGGATGACCCTCTGACTCCGGGCCCGAGTATTACAACTGCAGTGACTGCAGAAATATCCTGCAGTATCAACCTAGATCTACTGATTATTTCTCACACATGCACCGTGGATTCAGAGAGCAAGATGAGCAAATCCCTTGTTTTTCTTCTCAGCAGAAATGTCAGGCAACAAACATTGGCTACCTTTACCAGAATTTCTGCTAGCTAAAATAAAAAGCAGTGCTTTAAGGGAAATTGGAAAGCTCTGTAACCTAACTAAAAGTAAATGTCAGTGTTGGTTTTTTTTTAAATTTTATTTTAAATGAGGCTTGTTTTATAATTATTATATGTGCCTGCATAGCAGTTTCATTTTTTTCCAAAATTATGCATAACAAAGTCGGAAATTGTGTTCAAACTCACATTGTTCTGGTTGTACATTTTATTATCCTTCCGTTTTCCTCTACTACTATTCACACTGTAAAGAAAGAGATATATTAACAGGTTGATGGCATGAGGGTATTCAGGGTATGGAAGCTAAAGGTAGTCCTAGAACTGGTTTGTAGATCACAATAATTTAATTATTTCAACCAGTGTACAGTAAAGGTCAGTAGTGCACTAGAAAACGATGCTTAATTTTTCTTCAAAGTTTAAAAGAAGTGTGTAGTGCTTTTTCATCAATTAGCAGCAGGAGAGCAAATTATAGTTGTATTAAACTGTGCTTGCTATATAAATCACAAATCTTGTTAGCAAAGAATTAACATCATAACTGGTAATTTAAAAACTGCCTTTAGCTCTGAATGAGGATTGGCTGCGGACGTATTTTAATGGTATTGAAGAAGTAAAAATAGATCTCTCTAGAATGAGCCATTCTGGTGGTAGTGAAATTAATTAGCTGCTCTTTTATGAAGTAGTAGTGCCTGTCTTAGTTGGGAAATGGTAATGTGCTATGGAAAAGACTGGCTAGCTTTTCCTTGATCCATGGCCCTGATTCTAGATTAAAAAAAAAAAAAAATTCCCTTTTTTTTTAACAATGGAAAGAAGGGGTTGTATCACCAAAGGGCACAGACCATCTGCTTTCCTCACTTTTGTTGGCTGTTCAGGTACAGATCCATGAAAACTGCATGACTTCTCAGATGAGGATTAATAATAAGGAAGTCAAGGAGAGATCTTTTCGTCCCCCCCCCCCTCCAGCATATCAAATATGTTGGGGATGTTTCTGAGACAACAGACAAATTGCTCAGCTGCACGCTCCAAGACTTTACTCCTGCTGGCTAATGAAGTAGAACGAGGCACAGAAGAAAAATACCCCTTTCTCATTGGTTTGCTGTATCTCATTAATTATCTCGTACTTTCTTTCAGTGTATTAACAACCTCAGAATGGAGCCTGTGCAAACAGTATCAAAAGTGGCTTGCAATGTCTGTTGGGCTTGGGTTTGGTTTGGTTTTTGGTTTTTCTTGAGAGGGCAGGAGGGTGGTGTTATACATGTCATTAATCCAAATTCAAGGCCATCCACTTTACTGAAGACATTCCCCTCCCATATTCCCTTTGTGATTATACTCACTCTTGCTTTCTTGCTGGCCTCATGTCCATCCTCTTCACAATAGATGAAAAATACTACATGAAGAACACTTTAATCTTCCAAAATAGCTTATTTTAGTGTGAGTTTTATAAGCATGTTGTATCCTCTCTTATCCTGGGACTTAGCTAAGACAATTCATGCTCTACAAAAGCAGTTTAGTGCTATCCTCCCTTACTACTGCTGGTAGCTTTGGTCTGAGAGACATATGTTATGGAAGTATTTTGTTGCTCTTCTGTAATTACTACTAATTACTACTTAAAGACTCTTTCCAATTTGTTGCAGTTAGGCTTGATCAAAGACTGATATAAACAGGCATTATGGCTGGACACTTTTGTGTTTATTAATTTCTCAGAGCGTAGAGAACTCAATTAGAAGAGAAGACGACATAATGGTTGTGTGCAATGCAAAAGAGTAAACCAAATAATTTCCACAAAAACTTTTTAGGTACTTTCCACTTGGTTTTAACAGATGTGTTGGTCTCTGGTTCTTCAAGCTATTTCACGTTCTGTTTTATGCATTTTTAATGTTTCTGTAAGCCACAACGTGTAGACATTAGGTTCAAAATTCAAGTTCTTGTTCTGGGTGTTTTAAAGGAAGAACTCTATTTTTCGTGTCTCTCTTTGCTGTTTTCACTTCACCTGCCTGTTTAGTCATTTGGAAGGTGTTCAGTGCAGCCTTTGGAGGGACAAAGAAAGATGAACATCGCAGTAACTTGGACCTTTTTTTCTTTGTCAGCAATAAAGAGGTGCATAACGCAGACCACTCCTGCTAGCACTGGTGGGGTTTAGTGTGGGACAACAAAAGGGAAAAAAAGAATCTCCCAGATACTTTATTAATCCCAGACAGCCAGAGCATGTTGCACCAGGTGTACAATATTCCAGAGATGGTTGAATTCCAGAGAATAAGTTGAATAAAGTGGTTTGAGAGCTGCTAGAAGACAAGGAGGAAGTGAATGGCTCGTGCTTCTTTTCTCATCTGTTCTCCCAAGATATCTCTGTCTGTGTTCCTTCACACATCTGATTTCTTTGGAATTTATAGCTAAATTTACTGGCAGCATTAGCCACAAGAATAAGTTGGCCTCAGAGACCACCAGTGTTATGACACTGTTATTTATGAGCCCACATTAAGAAACTGAGGCAATGAAGTTCTAAATGACAGTGCCAAGGACAGACTGGCATTGGCAGGTTTTGGTTACTGGTCTGCAACTTAGGCTCGTTGTCCCTTCACCCAGTGATCCTTTGTTTAAAAAAACCACATTAAATTCTACTGAAGGTTAATAAAGCTTTTTCTGTTTGCTGGGTCTAACAAACAAACAAAAAAAAAAGGAGAGGAAAAAAAAGAAAAAAGAAAAGAAGGCATAACAGATGACTTTTTTGGTGCACATATATTATAGTTCCTTTGACATTTATGTTTTCCCTGCTGATAGATGAATGATTTCTGTGGAAGTAAATCAATTGCACCAAAACTAGTAGCACAAAGCACCAGGGTCTCCCCTGGTCTAAAACAGCAGAGGGTTTGAAATATTTTGAAATATGATTTCACACATTTCTCTTCTGCAAGAATTTGCTGGAGTTTTTTGGTCCTAAAATACATGTGACAGTTTTGCAACTTGGTGTTTAGTGTAAACATTTATTCAAATTTCGAGGAGCTGCTGACCTTACTTCTGAGCAGGAAATTAAGATGCTTGCTGATTTCTTCCCAGACATCTAGTGTTCCCTTCTTTAGTTCACCCCACATTCTTCTGCCTACCTCTAAATATTGTAATCCAAATTTCACTTCAACATTCAGTCAGACTATTGTAACTTCTTAAGGTGTTCTTCTGCTAGCAGATAGCAATGATTTGTTATTCTTATCAAAGCTGATTTCTTCAGTAATGCATATTTTAAAATATTTTCTTCAATCACTTTTAAAACAAAGAAAGAATATTCTAAGAATCATAAAGGTCTGAGAAATAATTAGGTAGTTCAATGATTAATTTCATGTTTGGGAGTCAGAAAAAAAAGATTACTGTGTATTATGACAGAGTTTGTAGGAAAGGTGTTTGAAGAGGTTTTGAAAAACCTATACCAGCACTTTTGATGAAAAATTTTGCTTTCACACCACAATTTGAATAGCAAAACGTTTACTTGGTTTCACTGGCCCCCTGTGGATTCCCAAATGATTATTCCATCTTCCCTAACTGTGAAGCAACATGAAATACTATTATTATAACAGTCTGCTGTTACAAAATAGCAGTGACTAATATGTAAACTCAACTGCACAGTGAATTTATAGAATGCACCAATCTTAAATCCATGAGCTCGATGTGGTCTTTGGGGAATCTGTCCTTTAACACAGTAGCGGAATTAAATTGTGTATGAAACTACTTAAAGCTCTGAGATTCTTCTTCATCTGCCCTGGCCCAGGTGCTGAATTTGGAATAGATCTTATCAGACCGACACAATATTCCTGCTTTGGGAAGGTCTGCACTGAACACTGGGATTCAGTTGCTCCACCTGCTGCAGTTACAGGTGTCTTAATGGCATTTCTGGAACACTGGTGGGTATGACACAGCCTTCCTGGTCAGCCAGGAGCAGGACCAGGGCTTTAAGATGGTGCTGGACACGTGTGTTCAGGTAGCTGATGTTCAGCTACTTTGCCTGGAGCGTTTGTCAGAACAAAGACGGAACAAAATGGAAAATAGCTGACCGAAAAATCAAAGCTGATCAGTCAAAGCTCTGGTACAGTTGTAACAAGAGGCAATGCTGATCCGAGAAGATGAAAAACAGATTTTGATGTCTGCTCTGGACTGGGAAAGAAAAGGGTACAAGAACAAAGAAGGGCCTTTAATAATTGTTTTCAAAAGAGGCATTTTCCTCGCAGAAGCAGCTTTTTGTTCACCTTTCCTTAAGGTTTCCCCCTATCAAAACACAGCTATGGGAAGGAAAATGCATAGGAATCAGTAGGAGTTGTGCTGATTTCAGGGAAGAAAGCTTTGATCACTATGTATAAACTGTCCACCTAGAATGAAGAAGTCTGTCCCTTGCTCTAACTTGTGTGCCCTCCAGAGATATCTTTGTTGCAACTGTTCCCATAAAACTGCAGGTTTGCACATGAGACGTTTATATCTTTACAGAACAGACATCTCTATGACACCTTTTCTTTTCAGGTAGTATTTATTCTGACACCTTTTTGGTCTGCTTTTTCCCCAAAGTGTACAGGTTTTGGGCACTGGATGGCTCGTTTTCTCTGTTCCAGAGGTGGCTGGATTTCAAGATGCTGTAAGAATGTAATCTCTGAAGCAGTTGGGGTAAAGATAAATAAATCATAAATTAATGTATATTATTCATGTTGCTCTCTATGAAGACTGCTCAATGATGCAAAGCTTTCCTAGTGAGAATCTTCAGTGGTGAGGATTATGAAAATATCTGAATATCCATCTTACACATTTAAATACAGGTTTTTAAATAGCTATTTTTCACACCAGCTAAATGTTACCAATCAGGGAAGTGACATAAAAGAATGATTCTTAAGCTAATGCCCTTTGCAGTTTTCCTGTGCATCCTGAGCCACAGGAATTTCTTCTGAATAAGTGCCGCAGCTTTCAAAAAAAATCTTGTTTGCAGCCAGCCTCATTATTTTCTGAATTAACCTTCTGCAAACTCTTGTCTTCTCCTGAAAAGCGATGGCAATGCTGTTTTTTTTTTTTCCTCTGGCTCATTGTTGGGAGCCTGGCCTCAGTGGGAGCAGCCATAAGGGAGTTTCTGAAGGGAGCTGGCACCAAAAAGCAATGAGCTGCCTCATGTTGTTACTGTTATTCACAATATTTAATCAAGGGCTTTGCAATAATAAGGTGATACCATCAGCTCAAGTAGCATTTTGCTTATTCCCCACCCTTAGAAGTGTCGTTGACCTGTGGGGAAACTGTGGGATGACCAGGCAGTTGCAATGCAACATCCTGAAAGGCCAGGGTAGTAAAACATATTACTAAATGTCAGTGAATACATTTGGGCTCCGGGATGCAGAAACGGTGCCTTGTTTTCAAGACTCAGATTGAAGAGAACAGAAAGCAGCCCACAGATCTATGGCAGAGACATAGATCAATGGAGGACACTTCTTAAAAAATGTATACGTCTGTAAATCCTTCAAAATGTCTTTTGGGGGACTTGGAAGGAGGTAGTAATTAATTTTGCATTGACTGCTTGTAAAATATACACAATTAAGGGAGTGTCCTCGTCCCCCAAGTGATTAAGATTGAGGAACTGGGAGAGGTAGGAATACATGGCTATTATCCTCTCACCACTGGCGTGAGCAGAACCTGTGTGTGGTGTCTGTGTCAACACAGGGCTTGTGAGAGGAAATTACCAGTTACAGAACTGGAGCACAGTTCCATTTTTACTGAAACCTTCCATGGGATTGTATTCTGCCTCCTAAGGGATGAGCCCGGGATTATGGATATGAGACAGTTTTAGTCATCGAACAACAGCAAAAATAGTCTTCCATTCTTACTCTGGATTCAATAAAAGGAATTATTTTGTGTATCATTTGATGCCCGAAGCATGCTAAGTGCAATGGTAAAAATAACTAGCAGTCAAAGATCTTATAATGATGATAGATCTTGTCACAGTAGGTAAGAATAGCTCCAGCAGAAGAGAGAATAGCAGAGAATAAGGTTTTCAAAATACTCATTTGTGCATGAATATTTTTTTTCAGGGTTGTAGGATGAACAGTTTGTATGTTAGGCGGTGAATTAAGCCTTGGTATTTTAATGAGGTCCAGACTCTCTCAAAGTTTGACAGAGGAAGAGCCAAAGTTCTGCTTCTGCTATTTTTGGATCCGTATCAGTAGTGCAACATCCCAGTGAAAGGCAAGATTAACTTCCAACAATGCGGCTTCTTCATTACTAAAAACGAGCTTGCGGTTTCACAGAAGTGAATGTCAGCCAAATTCTGTTGGTCAAGGTCTTAAATGTTAGTTTCTCAGTTCTAACTCTTTCTTAGACCCACGAATGTCACGCCGACTTCGTTCTTAAACTCTAATTCTTTTCCTTCTTGATTTTTTTTTTTTTCCCCAAGGAGCACACTTGAATAGGAACAGATGGCACCTGATACTGTCAAACATGAGGGCTTTTCTATAAGTGATTTATAGCTGTGGCTCTTTCTGTATTTTGAACATGCAGCTTTGCAATTTAGATGTTATATAGATTAAGTCCTTTACCTCGGGAGCCGCTGCGTGACCGCACTGTCCTAACCGGTGTGTGGGTTTGAGCTGCTTGGCTGAAGTTAAAAAGTTTGTACATTGCTTCTGTGTCATGTGACACAAAGGTGAATATTTGATTTGGTTTGGTTCAACGCTGTTTTTGCGGCTTTTGTAATATTTTCACAATTTAATTTCACCTCTACTGTCTGAAGTCGTGCGGCTCAGTAACAGTTGTGCCTGCACTAAATGGCTGAGTTAAAAGGCAGTATTAATGCTTGGGCAACTCACAGGGGTATGTGCACATGTTCTTCTATTTGGATTGCATTAAATGAGTTTTCAGAACCATATGGCAACGTACCTTAACTATTCTTTCTGAAAGACTCTGACTGTTGCAGCCTTCTGTTCTAATTAGTTACATCTTCTGAGCTTTAGCAATTCACTGGAAAAACTCCACGCTTAATATTGCTTAAATTTCACCCAAATGCATTTTGTTCTTGTGGGTGTATTTTAATACTGTGTGTGTGAAATGCAGATAGCTTCTTAGTTACTCGCTTTACTTTTAATGTCTCCCCAGACAGTACATCACTATTTTGAACCAGTTTCTATTGTTTATTACTGTCAGAAGTATTTCTGCTGAATTGCTGGGGTTTGGTAGGTTGTAGAAGCCATAAAAATATCCTTCCTTTGAAACAAGAAGGAGATTTCATGGCAGAGCTGTGAAATGTTTTTTGCTGTGTCCATTCCAAGCCCCTGGGGACAGGGGAGAGTAAAACACATGGGTTTCAAATGGCCCATCATTTCCAGCTGTCTGAATATTCTTCTGGAATACCTTCTTCTTAGAGGACTTCATGTTACATAAAGGAATGGCCATCTACTTAACTACTTTTTAAAAGTGGTCAAATAGCTCTCACTACAGGAATAAATTATAAGAGGGTGTTTCAAACTTTTCTTACACCCTCACATGGCAAAGACACCGCCGAGCTGTCCTGCTGCTTGAACTTCTCATTAATGGTGCAATTTGCACTGTTCACTGCATCAAAATGTGTAAATTTTAACTTTCATCTTAAATAGGAGCACCAAACTGATTGTTTTTGTTACCCAAAACAGTTCAGAAAATGGGAGAAGCACTAAAAGTCCATTAGCATGAACATAAGAAGACTGCTAGCCATGTTTTTTCTTGTTTTAGAAATTGGTAGGCTTTGTATGTTGTTTCTGTGTAGAAAAGAGGAAAATACCTACCATAGACCTTTTCATCAGTAAAAACAAGAACTCCATCCTCTTGTTCCCAAAGGCGCTGTGCAAGTAAGAATAACATAAGCTGTAATATCAAATCAATCACATTTACATTTCAAAAGCGTCCTTTGTAAAAGTGCCCCAGAGGGCTGAATTCAGCTAATAAAAACACAAATAAAATAAAATATTTAACAAGCTCTGTTGAGGCACAGGTGGGTTGTGCACCTTTTGGAAGCCTGACCTTAACCATGATCAATGAAGGTTTTAAAATTTTAAATTTTTTTCAATGAAAATTTTAAAAATCCTGTGTCTATAGGTAGGGACCAAAGAACAGAAACACACAGTGCTAGGAATCCATCATATCTGCTCATCATCAGAGAGGAAAGCCACTGAGACTAAACAGGGATATTGGACTGAAAATGAGAGGAAAAAAACGGTCATGTGGGTGTGAAACTCCACAAAGCTGCATTGAAGAGCAGGTTTTGCCTGGAAAAAAAATATAAATAGAGCTTTTTTAATTGATTGTTTGATACAGAACTAAAGTTGTAGGATCAGACACTCAAAATTCAAACATTTTCTTAAATTTATTCTCAGATTTTCATAACTGGGTTGTACTTTCAGTGATGCTTTGAAAGGAATTGATGAACAATGGAGATTTATGTTTAAACAGGCAAGGACAGGTGGCCTTGGATGGCCTTTGAGCCAAGGACATTTTAAGCTGGCCTTTTGCCATAAACATTTTCAAGGTATCTCTTTTCTTTAGCACCAAAAAGGTTCCATTTAAAGGGTTTAAAACAGGGCAGACACACACTCATGTGTGATGTTTCTATCTCTCAGCTTCTTCAGAACCTTTTGGGCTGCTCTCCAGGCTACTTTAAATAAAGATTTTTTTTATTTGTTTGTTTGGTTGTTTTTTTTAATCTTTTTAGTTGGGAATGCAGTATTTTTGCCCTGTATTTTTGCTAATAGATATTGTTCTGAACTGGGCTAAAACTATGGCTGCCAGTGGGGAAGCAGTAGCTGCCCTTCACCTGGGAATACCATCACAAAACAGAGATGCTCTTTTACGGAACAGATGGAGTGATAGCAGCTTCCACTTCAAACATGAGCAAGCACGGGGTGCATGTGGGCAGAAGGTTTCATTGCACATGATTTTTATGAAGCCTTGGATATATAGGCAAGAGAAGGTAGATGGAGTACTGGAGCAGTGAGAGAGGAATGTATTTAAAGCATGGGACGTAGTCACAAAATCCTTGGCTGTCGAGTTCAGAAGAAAAGCCAAAAAATCCTTCTGGACTTAAATGTCAGCTAGAATGAAGCTTGGTACTGTGTGAGTAAAGAAAAGATCTGCATTCAAAGCAAACCTGGGTGATGGGGTTGTGGTGTTTGGGGTTTTTTTGTTGGTTGGTTGGAGGGGTTGTTGGG